>JALIGW010000125.1:17500-641149 GCA_023053685.1 Diadophis punctatus similis
AGTCAAGGGAACAAACCATCATAAAGAGAGTTAAAAAAAACCCCTGCATTGAGAGGGTGGCTACACTTTTGTGAAGAATGTTAGGAATGAATTCCTTTGGGCAAGTACAGTATTTCAGAATTATCTATTTTTGGGGGCTTATAGAAAACATATCTTGAGACATTAAATATAAAAATGAATTCATTGGATTCTCACACTCCTGATGTACCTTTCCCCAAAAGATCTTTGCTTCCCTCGTTGGGTCTTGTGTACACTTCTGTGGTTTGTCTACACCATATTGTATCCAGTGCAGCCCGCTTACCTGTGGGACCTTGAAGATGCTGAAGATGGAAGCCATCAGCCTTGAGGATTTGGGGTCGAGACCTCCAATGACAGAGAGCAGAGGGTCCTGCCTGCCACATTTATAACCTGGAACCATTTGGCCTCTTCTGGAGAACAGGGCGAGGCTGAATAAGGAAATCTTCATCTCAATCTGGTAATTGTCATAGATATGGAAGCCAAGGGTGATGTTGGGCAGGAGAACCAGATCCTTGTTGACCTCTTTGACTGCAAACACCAAGGCCTTGAAGTGCTGGTAATTCTTGGGTATTACTCTAGAGTGAGAACAGCATTGGGGAACATTACAGGAAAGCTCATGAATTCTGGCAGAGTTTGCCTTCCCTTTTTTCTTTTTCTTTTTTGCATTTTCTTTGGAGCAAGTGTGTTTTTCTTTTCTTTTTTTTTAAAAAGATGCTCCTTCATTAAATTTGAAAGGTCTTGTGAGAAAGGAGAAAAGCCTTGTCTCTCCATATCATGGACCATTTCAAACCCCTCTATTGTTCCTCCCTCCTTCTCTTTCCTCTGGTGGCTGCAATCCTTCCCCATTGCTCTTCTAGCAGTCTAATCCATTTGGTTGAGGAGATACTTCAGGTCTGGTCACCATTGCTAAGCACAAGACTCCAGTGGGAGGGTCAAAGCATCGATTTACTTCCGGTCGTTATTCATGAGACTGAGATTTATTTATTTATTTATTTTTTACACTAGCCCTCTCTGGAAAGGACAGAATGTCTCTTTGAGTTTCTCTCTGAATTAATATTATGATCTCAAAATCTTCGGTTTGTTATGCGTTGTTCCTCCTCACTTTATATAAACTTTCATCATCTTTCTGATCAAGAGTTCTGAAAGATTGAGGAGTAAGTCCCTTCGTGAACAACGCTGATAGCAAAACTGAATTTTTATCCCACACTCTACAAGGGTTGAATTCTGAGTTTTCAGAGTTGACTTTCAGTCCAAATTAATATTATAAATCAAGTTCTTCTCTAGTGTGTTGTCTCTCCTTAAATTTTGTTGCTTATCATCTTCCTGATGAAGAGTTCTGGAACGGTTGATAATTCCATCCAATGGATGAGCCTGGCTCTTTATTAAGAAAAGCACAAAGATTTGAACTACACTTGGACATTTTGCAAATATCACTGGAACAACAATTCCACAAAGTGTCCCTAAATCCAAAGCAAAGCAAACAATGATTTACATCTCTCCTTTCTGGGTGAAACTTACGAAGTATAAACAGGAAGCCGTAATGGGTCATTTTGAAAGCCTGCTTTCCTGAAAGGAACAAAGGTTTGCAGATGCAAATTCCCACCAATAATGAGATCACCAGGCTTGTAATAGTATCTGTGAATGCTGGGATGTTTCTTCAAGACACAATTAGCCTGTATCCTCTTAGCAGAAGTTGGAGGCAGGAGCCAGAAGAGCAGGAGGAGGAGGAGGAGAGGCAGCCCAGGCATTATTCTCACCTTCCCTCCTAGATCAGAAATCAAGGTTTATGGAGAGGCTGAATTGCAGGGAGCCCTTCAAATCTCAGCAGGGCTTCAGCAGAAAAGAGACAGTCTGTGCCACCTGGATGCCTCCAGGGCAACTTTATTCCAGCCATGCTTTTTCTTACCTCTGCTCGGACTCTAACCAAAGAGGAAACTGAGGGCAGCTGAGTCTCACCGAAAAAAGGAGCTAGTCCTCTGCAAGATATGGTAAGCCGATATGTCCTTTCCCCTCCCCTTGGAGTAGCCAGAGCATATCTTCTAACACATATTTTCTCTTGGAAGTATTTTGTGGGTAATTCCCACAAGGGAATACATTTAGAATTACTGTTCTTATGATAATTGCAAGGAAAAGCAATTCTCCTATCCACTTAGCACTGGATTTGGTTTGCACACCAGATGGGGGAAAAACATCCTTGTGTCTCTTGTTGTTAACCCAGCATTTATACAGACTTTGGAATCAAGGTCGAGTATTTGACCTCCACAACCTCCATACACAAAATGGAATTTGGCCTGTGCCATACATGGAATCTGAACACAGACCCAAAGCAAATAACCCAGACTCACTGCAGTGATTATTATTTATTTATTTATTTATTTATTTATTTATTTATTTATTTATTTATTTATTTATTTATTTATTTATTTATTTATTTATTTATTTATTTATTCATTCATTCATTCATTCATTCATTCATTCATTCATTTATTATTTACTTTATCAAACATGTACAAGACAAGAGGTATAAGTATAAACATGGACATGAGTACATGAAATGAGTACAAATAATTGGGGACAGTAGGACAGGGACGGTAGGCATGCTGGTGCACTTATGCATGCCCTCTTAGAAAGTACATAATGCAAAGATCTCCACCAAAAAATAATGGGAGACACACCCCTGAAGACTAAATGCACCCCTATTTATGCATTTCAGAAAGGAGAGCAAAAGTGATGCATGGATACATATTCGTAAGAAATAACATAATAGCCCTCAGGTTACATCCTGTCCTTCTGTTACTGTCTTCAAGAAAGAATTATTATCTCAATATAAAGAAACCTGTCAGTTATGTTGCCATAGAAATGTTGATAAAGCTTATTGAGAACTTCACCCAATTTGCACACATTCCTTCCATCTTTCAATTTTGCTAACGTCAACCTGTTCTCCATACACAAGATGTAACTTGGCCTATGCCATCGTTGCTTTTTTTTAAGATAGTGTGAATGTTAATGGGTTGTGGTGGCAATTGTACACTAGAAAGGGCTAGCAGTAAACCAATGTTTCTATGGGATAAATGGTTTATTTATAGCCACAAGGTGGGAGATGAAAGTAGAAGCTCAAGTGTCCCATGGACCTTAAAAATAGGGAGGAGGGTCTCTCAAGATATTAGGCTAATTTAAACTCTGCAGTAGAGTTGTCTAAAAACATGTGGGAGTCAGAAAAATTTGTCTGCTGTGTTTGTCTTATGAAGTTTGTCTTCAGAATTCTCAGCTGGTGTTGAAAGGATAACATCACCCATGGTTAACGTCTGGACCAGCTGGGGTAGTAGTAAGGATAAGGCGCCTGGTGTGTCTTTTCTCTGAAGCTTCTCCCAGCCAGTGTTGGTTGGAGGGGACAGATTGAGTTCTACCCCTAGTTTTCAAGGTGCTCAGTGAAGCCTCCTCAGTTCAAGGTCAGAGATAATTTCTGTGATGGTGATATTCAATTCCAAAAATGGTGAATGACCAAGCAATATAGAAAATTATGATGAGCCGAGGTGGCGCAGCGGTTAGAGGCAGTACTGCAGGCCACTTTAGCTGACTGTGATCCACAGGTCAGCGGTTCAAATCTCACCGGCTCAAGGTTGACTCAGCCTTCCATCCTTCCAAGGTAGGTAAAATGAGGACCCAGATTGTTGGAGGCAATATAAATATACATTGCTTACTGGTGTAAACCGCTTAGAGAGTGCTTGCACTGTGAGGTGGTATATAAATCTCACAAATAAAATACATAAAATAAATAAAAGATTTTGCCCTGGTTCCTGACAGCTGTTGGATGGGGAGGCTGATCAGGCACCTGGTACAGACAGTGTCTATGATGGCCTCTATCTCCCTGTGGACCCCCATTTCTGGCACTACGATCCGGGTTTTGATAGTGAAGGGGTGGATGGCTTCACTTTCCATTGGGTCATCATCGCCGCTGCTCCCTTCGGTGCATTCCAGAGGGGTCTCCCTGGCTGAAGTTTCTTCGTTCCCAGTTGGAAGAAGAGGAACCTCAACAGCCTCTTTGGTGATTCTCCCCTTGTCCGGTGGCTTCCTCGGGGTCCTTTTCCCCCGAGGTGCGGATGGGGTCTGGACTTGAGGGACTGGGGCAGGGGGCAGGCACTCTGATGCCCTGTGCCAATGCTGACCGCATCAGTAGCACTTGATCATCCTGGATGGCGCAGGTGGTGGCGCTTCAGTTAGCCTGACTGGAAGATTCAGCATGAAGGGAAGGAGGAGGGGAAGCTGGCAAAGGAATCAAAATAGAATCAAAATAGAATAATAGAGTTGGAAGGGAGGAAAAATATTTCCCATCAATCAAGAGGAGGAGGCAGAATGCCAGACACCAAAAGAGAAAAAAAATTCCCATTGCAAATCTATGGGATTGTTCTAATTAGATAACAAACTTTGTCCTTCTCCTCGTATATATCAGATTGATTTAATCAATTTCACTCATCTAATTCATATAATATATGTGGGTATGTCAGCATATGTATAACTTTTTATTTATGTATTTATATTTTTGCCATGTTTATGTGGTGTATATTGGCGGTGGTGACCCTTTGAGAGCTGTATGCAATGAAACAACAGAAATTCCATTCCAAGGTGGCGCAGTGGTTAAAAGCAGCACTGCAACCTTCAGATGATTGCTAGTTCAGCAGTTCAGCTGTTCAAATCTCACCAGGCTCAAGGTTGACTCAGCCTTCCATCCTTCCGAGGTGGGTAAAATGAGGACCCAGATTGTTGGGGGCAATATGCTGAACTCTGTAAACCGCTTAGAGAGGGCTGTAAAGCACTATGAAGCGATATATAAGTCTAAGTGCTATTGCTATTGCTAATGTATGCCAATTAGTCTACATTTAAAGTGACAATAAAGTTATTCTATTCTATTCTATTCTATTCTATTCTATTCTATTCTATTCTATTCTATTCTATTCTATTCTATTCTATTCTATTCTATTCTATTCTATTCTATTCTATTCTATTCTATTCATCTTCCAGAACGCGCTGAAGACCTGGTTCTGCCAGGGGCCTGGGGAACGCAGTGTCAGGCCGAAACCATTTTACTTGGGGTCTTTGGCCTGCCACACTTTATGCTATTTCAAAATGTATTCTTTGCTGTGGGAATTTGGAAGGGGTAATTGCATGAGGGATGTCTGCATGTAGCCATAACAAATTCCTTCTAGATTGTCAAGGTCATCCTTTGTCTTTGCACTCCTGCACCTGCACGGAAAGAGATGGGAGTTGCTGCCAAGTTGTCAGATGATGATTGGTTAACGTGATGGACTTGGGGGTGTTGGGACAAGCACTTGAACTTTCAACTGGGTGGAGAAACCCCTGGGACTTCAGATTCGGGTTTCTCCCAGATGTGCCAACATGGCTCTGCTAATAAATTGGAACTTTGAGGAATACTTTGTCTCGGACTCTGATTTAATTTTCGATGCTATTTGGAACCCTGACACCATCTCTCAGTTCCTTAATTTTTTATAAATAAGATCAAATTGAAAAATGTCCAAAATCAAAATAAAGTCTCCCAATCCTACAAAAGGGCATTTTAATGGTTTTTTATGTTGTAATTTAAAATGTTGTAATCCAACTGGAGTCACCTGTGTACAAGTTAGGTGGCAATATAAATATGTTTTGTAAATAAATAATATAATTAGAGATCCTTGTGCCTCATTATATTCTTTCTACAATTCAAATTGGGCTTAAATAAGATAATGTAACATTTTGGGAAAAAGATGCAAGCCAAGAGACCAGCCCTGGAGGCCAAGACGGAGAAGATCTCCACAGCCACCATGGACTTCCCTTTGGTGCTCAGGTAGGTGGGGAGGAAGCTGATCCAAACACTGCAAAAGACCAGCATGCTGAAAGTAATGAACTTGGCTTCATTAAAGCTGTCAGGCAGTTTCCTAGCCAAAAAAGCTATCATGAAACTGACGAGGGCCAGAACAGTCAGATAGGCAAGGACAGCATAAAACATCAAAGCTGAGCCTTCATTACATTCCAAGATGGTCTCGCCTACCAAAGAGTGGAAGTCCAGGTTGGGAAATGGGGGAGAGGTTACCAGCCAGGTGGCACAAAGAACTGCTTGAATCAAAGGACAGGCTAAGACAATGGAGTTGGTCAGTGGTTTTCCTAAGAGTTTCCTCGTCCTGTTTCCTGGTTTGGTGGCCATAAAAGCCAGAACCACCATGACAGTTTTTGCCAATACAGAGGAAACCGCAATGGAAAAGAGAATGGCAAAGGCAGTTTGTTGGAAGAGGCAGGTGAGCTTCCCAGGTCGACCAATGAAGAGGAAGGAGCAGAGGAAGCAGAGCAGGAGGGAGACCAGAAGGATGTAGGTAAGATCTCGGTTGTTGGCCTTGACAATCGGTGTATTGTGATGCTTAAGGAAAATCACCAGGACTGCAGATGTGACCACAGATAGAGAAAGCGCTAGAGATGCTAAAGAGTATCCCAGGGTGTCTTGATAGGAAAGGAAGTGAAGTCTTTTGGCAATGCAGTGGTCCTTGTCCTTGTTGGGATATTGGTCTTCTGGGCAGGGGTCACAGCGAGCTGCATCTGAAATCAAGAGTCAGTGTGCATTTCATGGTGAATCAACAAGGGCAAATCATCCATCCATATTGGCAACTCTGGGAATAGGTTAGCCAGAAAAACAGATCTGTTCTCTGGCTCAACTTCTCTGCTTTGTACTTCAAATCCACTCATTCAAACATTTTTTTGCAGGGAAGGGTTAGCAGAGATAGATAGATGGATCTGCTGTGTTTCCAACAGGAGGTCCATGAATTTGCTGGGAGATTGAGCTTTCTGATAGAAGACGCAGGTCCTTAATAAAATTTAAAGCTTGAATCTCACATCCTATTCTTTCACAAAAGGATTGATAGCTGGTTTTCCTGATGGGATGTAAAAGTAGGAGTAGAAAGCCTAGTATGTAACCCATGAATTATTACCCCAAACTAATATGTATTAAATTGTGGAGGAGCAAGAAAATGGCCTGTGGGGTAGTACAGTTTAAAACCATGAACTGAGAGGGTCAGCTGAAAACATGAATATATTGAAGCATTTAAAGCATCCTAACAAAACTGAAGATCAACATTTGAGCTCTGAGCTACCTGTCTGATTAGAGACGGTCCCTTCTGGACAAGGATCACATTGGTAGCAGCAAACCGGCTCGCCCTCTGGAACTCTTCTCCTCTCTCCTGCCTGGCACCTCTTCCTGCCACACCTGGCAAAGGGCGCCTTCTAGAAGAGAAAGAGAGAAATATTTGAGATGGCCTAAGTAATAAGTATACTTCATTTCTCTCTTTCTACATTTCTGTTTCCATGTTTAGAATGTCTTCATAAGAAACGGTTTGCTAGGGCCAACTAGGAACCAGAATAAGCTTCAGTGGGATTCAGGCCAATGGCAATCCCGACCCACCAATGGATGCTGGAGATTGGAACTGGGACTCAAAATGCAAAGAAAGGCTTGTGACATTTAAAAAAAGCTGCAGCTTTTCTAAAACAAAGAATTGTGAGGATCCAACTGAATGGGAACTGCCCATGGAAATCATTCCTGTCTGCTTTAATGGCCTCCTGGGTTTCAGACAGGAGTTCTTCCCCATCCTACCCCCATCTTGGACTTTTCAGAAATCAAGTCTCAAATATGTTAAACTTGAATGCAGGTTTTTCATCAAATGAAATGATGTTCGTCCATTGTGTTCGAAGAAGACCTTGACATCAGGGGATATCAAGACTTGCGCGTGAATTGGATTAAAGTGAGGGAGAGGTGCGCATAGTCAGCCTCACTCTCTCTTCCCAGATTCCATCTTGCTCCAAATAGCAGGACAAGAGTCGAGACAGTTGGAGATGGGCTGGGCGCAGTGGTTGACCAGGGCGTCTTTCGTGTCTTGCCATGCTCTTAGCGTACCACATCGCTTGCAGAGACCACCTTCATGACCGTTGTCCTATTCTAGTAGATTTCATCCGCTCAGTCTGCCGGAATCTGTCTTCACATGCTCGGGATAGACAAGTCCCTATCTCACCAAAGGTCAATGACCCACCGGCTACTCTCAACCTGGTTTGGCCAGCCTGTTGAAGCTGTTGCCCGGGGTGTGGCCGCTGCGCATGCTACAGCTGCTAGGAGCCACAGGTGAGAGATGAGTGACAGGCAGGGACCAAAGGTGAACGAGCTGCCCTAAAAGCTGCCCTAAAATGAGCTGCCGTAAAAGGACACGACATGCCCCTACACCAGAGGTGCTACCCCTCCCTGAACACCCCATACACCCCAATTCCTGAAATATTTTCTGATTCAATAGAGTTGTTTTCCAGATAGAAGGATGTTCTGCCCCTCCAAGGGAAAACGAAGGCTTCCCTGAATTTATAAGATTTCCTTTCAACTCACCTTTGTGGCCCAGGTGATTGCATTGGAGTTAATGGTGAAATGCTGGCCTGGGGGAGCCCTGGGATCTATTTGCCCAACCTTCACGGGGACAAAAGATCGATTGGGGAGAAAAAGCCAGTTAAGAAGATCATAACGAGCAGACAGCAATCCACTTTCTGAGAACGAGACTTCCTCTCCAGCACTGTTGTTGAACTGGACATTCCTCAGATAGGGAAGAATCTGAAAGAGACCTACAGAAATCAGAGTCGTTGCCAGAAAGCCAAAATCAAAATGTGATGGCCATCAACCTGAGAGGTGGGCTAGAGAATTCACCTTGGTGCAGTTCTGAGCACTGAAGAGTAACATCAAATATTTAACTCCATTCCCAAAAAGAAAACACATTATCTTGAACATTGGACATGCGTATGGTGGCTTCTTCAATTCCAGTTTTACTAGACTGATTCCTACTATACATTCAAGATTTTAACGCAACACCCAAATTGCATAGTTTTGCTCCTGTAATATTTGGCTATATACACATTTAATTTTTATTTTGGCCCAAAGCCTTGTCAATGATAAATGCATTTTAGGAATGATTAATTTCTATCACAACCTCGCACAATTCCACTGACTTTCTCCAGCAGATAGTCAAAGAGAGCAGAATGAAGGAAGCAGATCTTGTACCTGTGCATTTTGTTTTTCTTGCCTAAATGTAGAACCTTACTTTTTTCACCATTGAATTTCATTTTGTTAGATAGCTCCCTATGTTCAAGTCTGTCAAGATCCTTCTGTATCTTGAGCCTATCTTCTGGAGAGTTGGCTATTCCTGCCAGCTTGGTGTCAGCTGCAAATTTGGTGAGTTCCCCATCTATCCCCTCGTCCAATCATTGATGAAGATGTTGAAGAGTACTGGGCCTAAAACAGAGCCTTGGGGTACTCCACTGCATACTTCCCTCCATGTAGATGCAATTCCATTGAGGACTGCACATTGAATGCGGTTGGTCAGCCAGTTACGAATCCATCTGGTGGTGTTGCTGTCCATCCCACATTTTTCTACTTTATCTAGTAGTAG
The DNA here is from genome assembly GCA_023053685.1 of Diadophis punctatus similis. NCBI lineage: Eukaryota > Metazoa > Chordata > Lepidosauria > Squamata > Dipsadidae > Diadophis > Diadophis punctatus. Next base: position 26,974 of record JALIGW010000125.1, read on the forward strand.
GTTATGATCTACTTTATTTATTTATTTATTTATTTATTATTTATTTATTTATTATGGTGTTCTTATATGCCGCCCAACTCCCGAAGGACTCAGGGCGGCGTACAACAGAAAAAAATACAGGACACCAATTTATAAATAACACATTAAAACGAGATATATAAAAATTAAAAAACACAATATTTAAAATCATCCAATACCCATTCAATAACCATACATACTTGGGGTGAGCTTGAGTGGTTTAGACTCTACCCCCAGCCTGCAGGAAAAGCCATGTCTTGACAGCTTTTCGGAAGGCCAGCAGAGTGGGGATAGTTCAGGTCTCTGGGGGAAGTTGGTTCCAGAGCGCGGGGCCTGCCACAGAGAAGGCTCTCCCCTAGGGCCCGCCAGGCGGCATTGCTTGGCCGACGGGACCTGGAGGAGGCCAACTCTGTGGGCCCTAACCGGTCGAAGGGAAGTATGAGGCAGAATGCGGTCCCGGAGATAACCTGGTCCTAAGCCATGAAGGGCTTTAAAGATGGTGATCAACACCTTGAATTGGACCCGGAGACCGATGGGCAACCAATGCAGCTGGCGGAGTATAGGTGTCACGTGGGTGTACCTTGGCACACCCACCACAGCACGCGCAGCCGCATTTTGCACCAGCTGAAGTCTCCGGATACTCTTCAAGGGTAGCCCCATGTAGAGCGCGTTGCAGTAGTCCAAGCGCGAGGTGACAAGGGCATGAGTGACCGTGAGTAGAGCCCCCTTCTCCAAGTATGGCCGCAACTGGTGCACCAGGCGAACCTGTGCAAAGGCCACCCTAGCCACAGCAGAAAGATGGTGATCCAATTTTAGCTGTGGATCTAGGAGGACCCCCAAGTTGCGGACCTGATCCGAGGGAGTCAGTTTTGCTCCCTCGAACACCAAGGAGGGGCAGTTGACATAGTCCTTAGGAGGCAGTATCCAAAGCCACTCAGTCTTGTCGGGATTAAGTCTGAGTCTGTTCCTCCCCATCCAGATCCTAACGTCGTCCAGGCACCGGCACATTACATCAACTGCCTCCCTGAAGTCAGACGGGGTGGTGATGTACAGCTGGGTGTCATCAGCGTACTGGTGGAAACACACCCCATGTCTGCGGATGATCTCCCCCAGCGGTTTCATGTAAATGTTAAACAGGATGGGCGAGAGAACCGACCCCTGAGGCACCCCACATGATAGGGGCCTAGGGGACGATCTCTGTCCTCCTGCTAACACCGACTGCATCCTATCGGCGAGACAAGAAGAGAACCACCGCAAAACGGTGCCTCCCACCCCCAACTCACCGAGACGATGCAGAAGGATACCATGGTCGATGGTATCGAAAGCCGCTGAGAGGTCAAGTAGCACCAGGATGGAGGAATTTCCCCCATCCCGGGCCCGCCAGAGATCATCCATCAGGGCGACCAAGGCAGTTTCTGTACTGTAGCCACGCCTGAAGCCCGACTGATAAGGATCAAGATGATCTGTTTCATCCAGAAGCTGCAGAAGCTGAGTAACCACCACCTTCTCCAAAACTTTCCCCAAAAAGGGTAAGTTGGAGACCGGACGATAGTTCTTCAAATCAGCTGGATCCAGGGAAGGTTTCTTCAGGAGGGGTCTCACCACCGCAGCTTTTAACGACTGCGGTACGGATCCCTCCCTCAAAGAAGCGGTGACCACCACCTGGATCCAGCCGCGTGCCACCACTCTACTGGCCGAGACCAACCAGGAGGGGCACGGGTCCAATAAACAGGTGGAGGTACCCATCGCCCCCACAGCTCTGTCCACATCTTCGGGAGAAACAGGCCCAAACTCTTCCCATAAAGGTGGACTAAGACTTGCCCCTGTCAACTCTATGGACTCTGCCCAGCCAGAGTCCAGGTTCGACCGAATCTGAGCGACTTTATCCGACAGAAACTCAGCGAATTCCTCAGCTCTGCCTTGTAAGTGCTCCTCGCTCCCCCCTTTAGCAAGGAGGGAGCGAGTCACCCTAAACAAGGCGGCTGGGCGAGAATCTGCGGACGCAATAAGAGCAGAAAAATAGGATCGTTTTGCCGCCCTTATCGCCACTAAATAAGATCTGATGTAAATTCTTAATAGTGTTCGGTCAGACTCGGTTTTGCTGGCTCTCCAGTGGCGCTCTAGACGTCTCTTCTGGCGTTTCATCTCCCGGAGCTCCTCGGTAAACCAGGGAGCTTTCCGGGATCCACTGCCACGGAGAGGTCGCTTAGGCGCAATTCGGTCTAACGGCCCTGATGCTGCGGTGTTCCAAGCAGCCACCAGGGAGTCAGCCGAATTGTGTACCAGGGTTTCAGGTATTTCCCCAAGTTCCCTCTGGAATCCTTCCGGCTCCATTAGGCGCCTGGGGCGGAACCACCTAGTCGGTCCCGCCTCCCTGCGGGGGAGGAGTGGGGCTGCGAAATCCAACCTCAGTAGGAAATGATCTGACCATGACAGAGGGGTGATGACTATGTCCCTTATCTTCAGATCATCTCTCCACTGCCCCGAAAGAAACACTAGGTCGAGCGTGTGACCACCCTCATGAGTCGGACCCTGGATTACTTGGGTCAGGTCCATGGTTGTCATGGAATCCATGAACTCCTGAGCTATCCCAGAGGTTTCGCCAGCAGAAGGCAAGTTGAAGTCCCCCAGCACCATAAGCCTAGGGAACTCAACTGCCAATCCGGCTACTGCCTCGAGCAGCTCAGGCAGGGCCTTACTTACGTAGCTGGGAGGCAGGTACATTAAGAAAAGGCCCACCTGTACCCCTAAGTCCAACTTCAGAAGGAGCGTCTCACACCAAACAATCTCCGGGGCAGGGATCCTACGAGGATGCAGGTTTCCGCGCGTTATTATTGCCACTCCTCCCCCCCTTCCCTGGGGTCGGGGATGATGCTGCACTGAGAACCCGTCTGGGCATATCTCGGAGAGAGCTACTCCCCCCTCCAGGCCCAGCCAGGTCTCAGTTCCACAAACCAGGTCGGCCCCCTCTTCTGTGATTAAATCACGTATCAGGGGGGCTTTGTTGGTGATTGACCTGGCGTTAAGCAGCAGCATCCTGAGCCCAGGGCCCTGAACAACCTGGTTATCAGGTACCTGGGATGAGCAAGATGGAACCACATCGGAGGGGCCGGAACAAGGGATCGCTTGTACACAGCGAGGTCTTATTCCCCGAGAGCGGCCCACCCCTCTGCTCCCGCCATACCTGCCTCTTCCCATTATGACCGAGATGGTCCGGCTCTCGTCCCTACCAGAGACCCCCTCCCCTCCCCCGCTGGTCCCCCTCCCATCCTGCAGGCCATCCATACCATACATACTGGGCTGGGTAAAAGAGCCCGGACCCCCTCCGCTTCTGTTTGTACACTCAGCGAAGGGGGGCCAAGCCTTGGTTCCCAGCTCCCTCATATTATCTTCTAAAATTCTAAAATTTCTAAAATTTCATTCTGCTCATTCATACCACAGTCATAACATTCTCAATCATACAACATTCATAAGGTGACCAGACGTCCCGATTTTGGCGGGACACACCCGCTTTTTAATACTTTGTCCCGCGTCCCACCCGTCCTCTAAAAAGTCCCGATTTTTTGAAAGAATGCAGACAAGCTAGGGCATTCTTTCCAAAAATCGGCTCTTTTTGAGCCGCTCGCTTCACTTTTTACAGAAATAGATGTGAACCGCAGAATCTAGCCCTTCTATTCCAGGCTGCTTTGCCATTGGCTGAAGAGAGACACGTGTACAAAGGAACCAGGAAGTGACTCCTGGAATTGGAGTATCGGCTGTATTTTGCAACGTCTGAGTGATCTTATTGAGTGTATGTAGTAAATTATTATTATTAAATAGAACGGGTTATTAATTTTTTTTAAAAATCCAGGAGAATACATTGAAAACAAACACCCAGGCAGGCAAAATTCTTGCTACATATAATATGGAAACTTGGAAAGACTGTAAAATTTGCTGCCTAACTGTTAGGGAGAAGCCATGCTATAAGTGATTTTATTTGCTGTATTGTGTGATATATTGTGTGTATAAGAATTTTTATTTAAATTTTGTCAGACTTCTTTTGTGAACATGTACTCTTTTTCCATTGCTGCAGTTTTTTCCTTTAATATTATGTCTGAAAAATATGTCTTAGTTATATCTGAAAAACAAAATTTATGCTTGTGATATTGTAAATTGTAATTAATATAGGGTGTATCTTTCCTTTTTTCTCTATAACTGATTACCAAATTATCTACACAATAGACTGTTCATAGCTTTAATTAATACTATATAAATATAATTGTATTGAAACTATAATGAACAATTAGAACAATGTAACATAAAAAGAAAACAAGAAATGCAAAATGCAAATAGTATAATAAACAGATTAAAATAATCATTAATTTCAATTTTAAAAAGAGAGGAAATTAAACATAAAACAAAAAAATTATTTGAACAATTTAAAACAGCATTTTCACAAGGAAAATGAGAGAAGAAAGGTGCCTTTAAAGATGTAATTATAATCAGCTCAGGAATTTCAGGAAAGAGTGCAGCATTGAGAAATTCTATGACAAGCCACAAGAATGTACAATGTGGTTCTTGGTCCAGCGACAAGGTTCTTTCCCAGCACTGACCCAGCCTATAACAAGAAAGGTAATACTTGTACACTGGGAAGTCCAGTTTAAGCCATGTGTTGCCAAGGAAACCTTGTATTTAGTTCAACAGCTAATTATCCATTGGTGCTGCTGATGCTTTAGCAATAGTATCACATGAGCACTGCCAGGTGCGCCATTCTGCACCAGCTTTGGCCTCCAGACTAAATGCAAGGGCAGCTCCATAACACAAGAACATTATAGCAATCAAAATGTGAAGTGCCATGTGGTTAGCATGTTGTGCGCCTGTGCTTTGTAAATGAAAGTTATCACAGTGTGAGAAAGCCATCCATAATGTGGTGTAACTGAAACATTGTTTAATCAATGAAAGTATTATAGTTCGATGGGGGGGGGGTTGTTTTCATAAGTGCATTTGTTCAATTTTTTAATGCAAGTTTATGTTTTGCACAGAGTTCTAAAAAAGTGAACAAAAATAACACATCCAACCTGCAATTGGACAGTTACATACAAATTTGAGCATATTATTTCATACCATTGTTAATGGAAATTTTTATAATCACCTACTGTCAGGTTAACATATACAGGTAGTCCTTATTAAGAGCTGAAGTGGTGCAGTGGTTAAATGCAGCCATTGCAGGCTGACTGCTAGTTCAACAGTTCAGCTGTTCAAATCTCACTAGGCTCAAGGTTGACTCAGCCTTCCATCCTTCCGAGGTCGGTAAAATGAGGACCCAGATTGTTGGGGGCAATATGCTGAACTCTGTAAACCGCTTAGAGAGGGCTGTAAAGCACTATGAAGCGGTATATAAGAAAAGTGCTATTGCTATTGCTATTAACTTACAACCACTATTGAACCCAAAATTTCTTTTGCTAAGTGAGATAGTTGTTAAGTGAGTTTTGTACCATGTTACGACTTTTGATGCCACAGTTGTTAAGTGAAGCACTGCAGTTGCTAAGTTACCGTATTTTTCGGAGTATAGGACGCACCTTTTTACCCCCCAAAAGAGGGTGAAAATTTGGGTGCGTCTTATACATCGAATGTAACCCTACCCACCCACCAGCCCCCACCCTTCGGAGGTTTTCGGCCTCCGTGGTCCCCGCCGCTGCCACTGCCGCCACCGCCGCTTCCCCCCTGCTGCTTGCCTCCCCCATCCACGCTGTTGCTTGCCGCTGCTGCCGCCGCCACCACCACTACTTGCCCCCGTCGCCCGCCGCCACTGTTTCTGCTGTCCCCGCTGTCCCACCGCCGCCGTTTCTGCTGTCCCCGCTGTCACGCCGCCGCTTCCGCTGTCCCCGCTGTCCCACCGCCACCGTTTCTGCTGTCCCCGCTGTCCCACCGCCGCCGTTTCTGCTGTCCCCGCTGTCCCACCGCCGCCGTTTCTCCTGTCCCCGCTGTCCCACCGCCGCCGTTTCTCCTGTCCCCGCTGTCCCACCGCCGCTGTTTCTCCTGTCCCCGCTGTCCCACCGCCGCCGTTTCTGCTGTCTCCGCTGTCCCACCGCCGCCGTTTCTGCTGTCTCCGCTGTCCCACCGCCGCCGTTTCTGCTGTCCCACCGCCGCCGTTTCTGCTGTCCCCGCTGTCCCACTGCCGCCGTTTCCGCTGTCCCCGCTGTCCCCGCTGCCCCAGCCGGTGTCCCTGCCACTACCCGAAGTGAGCCGCCACCTCCGCTACAGCCCAAAACCCCCACCACCGCTTGAAGCCTGCTCCTGAGGCACCTGAGGAGCCGCTGCTGCTGTCCGAAGAAAGACCACAGGTTAGAACTTTTTTAAAGGGTTTTTTTTAAGGGTTTTTTTTTAAGGTTGCCAAGTGGAGGAGGAATTCTGGGAGTTGAAGTCCACAAGTTTGAAGACCCTTGCACCCCCTTGGCAAGTTTAAGACTTGTGGACTTCAACTCCCATTCCTGAGCTAGTATGACTGGAGGAGGAATTCTGGGAGTTGAAGTCCACAAGTCTTAAACTTGCCAAGGGGGTGCAAGGGTCTTCAAACTTGTGGACTTCAACTCCCAGAATTCCTCCTCCAGTCATACTAGCTCAGGAATTGGAGTTGAAGTCCACAAGTCTTAAAGCTGTCAAGTTTGAAGACCCCTGGGTTAGGGGTGCAAGGGTCTTCAAACTTGGCAAGACTTTTTACAACCATGTACACTTTTTACAAACTTCAAACTTGACAGCTTTAAGCCTTGTGGACTTCAACTCCCATTCCTGAGCTAGCATGACTGGAGGAGGAATTCTGGGAGTTGAAGTCCACAAGGCTTAAAGCTGTCAAGTTTGAAGTTTGTAAAAAGTGTACATGGTTGTAAAAAGTTTACATGGTTGTAAAAAGTATTCTGCTACACTGGTATTTTATTAAATAATATATTACTACACCATTTGGTTCAGAATACTTTTTTCCTTGTTTTCCTCCTCTAAAATCTAGGTGCGTCCTATATTCCGGTGCGTCCTATACTCCGAAAAATACGGTAGTCACACGTTAAGTGAATCTGGCTTCCTCATTGACTTTGCTTGTAGAAGGTCACAAAAGGTGATCACATGACCCAGGAATACTGCAACTGTTATAAATATGAGTCAGTTGCCAAGCGTCTGAATTTTAATCCTGTGATCATGGGGATACTGCAACAATCATACGTATGAAAAATGGCCACAAGTCATTTTTTCAGTGCCATTGTAACTTTGAACGGTCACTAAATGAGCTATTGTATGTCAAGGATTAGGTGGTTTTATATTAAAAAACAAACAAACCGGAATTAGTACTTGGCGGGGGGGAACCGATCTAAACAATTTTTACTTGTCAATTTTATATCTTGGGATTTTCTACGGATTGATTATTTTAAAAATGGACCGCAAATCGTTTTTTTAAAAACAAAATATATTTTACGGTGTGGCAAACCGATTTACTCATTCATTTTGGTGCCTTTCACGTTTTGGGTGGGCTATCAAAGCTTTGCTTTGAATGAAAATGGCCCATACAGATGGATTAGATCCAGTGTGATTAAAATAGAGGAAATTTTAATTGTTTGCAAAGGTTAAATTGGCGACGATAAGATTATTATGGAACTTCATATAGACTGATTTAAGTTACAGTAACCTGGAGTTGTGCATCCCTGGGTTATATTAGAAAAGATCCTTCTAAAAACCTTTGAAAGTCATATTTATGATATCCAAAACCACATTTATCAACTGTAGCAATTAGATTTTATTTTAAAGGTATACATACATGACGATTGTGACTACCTTTAATCCATGTCCTGACATCTGGGAGTACTCTTGAAAGGTTTCAGGAATTTGCAGTTGTTGCAAAAGGCAGTTGGTTCCTAACCAATGAAAGTGGTATGCTAAAATTGAAGGAGAAATTCCTTTTTTTGTGCTTCTTCTGTTAGCTTGAATTTTGGTGGACAGAAGAATTAACCAGTATGTGTTTACAGCAGCTTTCGTGATGATGCGTGAGTGGTATTTCGTGTATATATATATATATATATATATATATATATATATATATATATATATATATATATATATATATATATATATATATATATATATATATATATATATATATATATATATATATATATATATATATATATATATATATATATATGTTTATTCTGTCGAGTCATCCTGGTGTATGGAAGGAAACATCACAGCTTCCTTTTGCCTTTCAGCCCCTCCTGGGACCATCCAGGCAGTTTTCTATAGTCGACAAACTATATTGTCTATATGTGTAACATTTTTTGCTGATAAATGAAAATAAAGGGAGACTATTATAGATCTATTTCGAGCTATTTTGCTCTCGTCAGATAGCCATACCCGTAGTGGGAATTGAACCTGGGCAGTCTGCTTGAAAGTCAGAAGATTAACCTCTGAGCCACAAGGTTCTGTTCCCAATCAGCTCTTCACCAGGAAAGGGTTATATGTTTATTCTGTCGAGTCATCCTGGTGTATGGAAGGAAACATCACAGCTTCCTTTTGCCTTTCAGCCCCTCCTGGGACCATCCAGGCAGTTTTCTATAGTCGACAAACTATATTGTCTATATGTGTAACATTTTTTGCTGATAAATGAAAATAAAGGGAGACTATTATAGATCTATTTTGAGCTATTTTGCTCTCGTCAGATAGCCATACCCGTAGTGGGAATTGAACCTGGGCAGTCTGCTTGAAAGTCAGAAGATTAACCTCTGAGCCACAAGGTTCTGTTCCCAATCAGCTCTTCACCAGGAAAGGGTTATATGTTTATTCTGTCGAGTCATCCTGGTGTATGGAAGGAAACATCACAGCTTCCTTTTGCCTTTCAGCCCCTCCTGGGACCATCCAGGCAGTTTTCTATAGTCGACAAACTATATTGTCTATATGTGTAACATTTTTTGCTGATAAATGAAAATAAAGGGAGACTATTATAGATCTATTTCGAGCTATTTTGCTCTCGTCAGATAGCCATACCCGTAGTGGGAATTGAACCTGGGCAGTCTGCTTGAAAGTCAGAAGATTAACCTCTGAGCCACAAGGTTCTGTTCCCAATCAGCTCTTCACCAGGAAAGTGAATAAACATTATATGTTTATTCTGTCGAGTCATCCTGGTGTATGGAAGGAAACATCACAGCTTCCTTTTGCCTTTCAGCCCCTCCTGGGACCATCCAGGCAGTTTTCTATAGTTGACAAACTATATTGTCTATATGTGTAACATTTTTTGCTGATAAATGAAAATAAAGGGAGACTATTATAGATCTATTTCGAGCTATTTTGCTCTCGTCAGATAGCCATACCCGTAGTGGGAATTGAACCTGGGCAGTCTGCTTGAAAGTCAGAAGATTAACCTCTGAGCCACAAGGTTCTGTTCCCAATCAGCTCTTCACCAGGAAAGGGTTATATGTTTATTCTGTCGAGTCATCCTGGTGTATGGAAGGAAACATCACAGCTTCCTTTTGCCTTTCAGCCCCTCCTGGGACCATCCAGGCAGTTTTCTATAGTCGACAAACTATATTGTCTATATGTGTAACATTTTTTGCTGATAAATGAAAATAAAGGGAGACTATTATAGATCTATTTCGAGCTATTTTGCTCTCGTCAGATAGCCATACCCGTAGTGGGAATTGAACCTGGGCAGTCTGCTTGAAAGTCAGAAGATTAACCTCTGAGCCACAAGGTTCTGTTCCCAATCAGCTCTTCACCTGAAGGCTGAAAGGCAAAAGGAAGCTGTGATGTTTCCTTCCATACACCAGGATGACTCGACAGAATAAACATATAACCCTTTCCTGGTGAAGAGCTGATTGGGAACAGAACCTTGTGGCTCAGAGGTTAATCTTCTGACTTTCAAGCAGACTGCCCAGGTTCAATTCCCACTACGGGTATGGCTATCTGACGAGAGCAAAATAGCTCGAAATAGATCTATAATAGTCTCCCTTTATTTTCATTTATCAGCAAAAAATGTTACACATATAGACAATATAGTTTGTCGACTATAGAAAACTGCCTGGATGGTCCCAGGAGGGGCTGAAAGGCAAAAGGAAGCTGTGATGTTTCCTTCCATACACCAGGATGACTCGACAGAATAAACATATAACCCTTTCCTGGTGAAGAGCTGATTGGGAACAGAACCTTGTGGCTCAGAGGTTAATCTTCTGACTTTCAAGCAGACTGCCCAGGTTCAATTCCCACTACGGGTATGGCTATCTGACGAGAGCAAAATAGCTCAAAATAGATCTATAATAGTCTCCCTTTATTTTCATTTATCAGCAAAAAATGTTACACATATAGACAATATAGTTTGTCGACTATAGAAAACTGCCTGGATGGTCCCAGGAGGGGCTGAAAGGCAAAAGGAAGCTGTGATGTTTCCTTCCATACACCAGGATGACTCGACAGAATAAACATATAACCCTTTCCTGGTGAAGAGCTGATTGGGAACAGAACCTTGTGGCTCAGAGGTTAATCTTCTGACTTTCAAGCAGACTGCCCAGGTTCAATTCCCACTACGGGTATGGCTATCTGACGAGAGCAAAATAGCTCGAAATAGATCTATAATAGTCTCCCTTTATTTTCATTTATCAGCAAAAAATGTTACACATATAGACAATATAGTTTGTCGACTATAGAAAACTGCCTGGATGGTCCCAGGAGGGGCTGAAAGGCAAAAGGAAGCTGTGATGTTTCCTTCCATACACCAGGATGACTCGACAGAATAAACATATAACCCTTTCCTGGTGAAGAGCTGATTGGGAACAGAACCTTGTGGCTCAGAGGTTAATCTTCTGACTTTCAAGCAGACTGCCCAGGTTCAATTCCCACTACGGGTATGGCTATCTGACGAGAGCAAAATAGCTCGAAATAGATCTATAATAGTCTCCCTTTATTTTCATTTATCAGCAAAAAATGTTACACATATAGACAATATAGTTTGTCGACTATAGAAAACTGCCTGGATGGTCCCAGGAGGGGCTGAAAGGCAAAAGGAAGCTGTGATGTTTCCTTCCATACACCAGGATGACTCGACAGAATAAACATATAACCCTTTCCTGGTGAAGAGCTGATTGGGAACAGAACCTTGTGGCTCAGAGGTTAATCTTCTGACTTTCAAGCAGACTGCCCAGGTTCAATTCCCACTACGGGTATGGCTATCTGACGAGAGCAAAATAGCTCGAAATAGATCTATAATAGTCTCCCTTTATTTTCATTTATCAGCAAAAAATGTTACACATATAGACAATATAGTTTGTCGACTATAGAAAACTGCCTGGATGGTCCCAGGAGGGGCTGAAAGGCAAAAGGAAGCTGTGATGTTTCCTTCCATACACCAGGATGACTCGACAGAATAAACATATAACCCTTTCCTGGTGAAGAGCTGATTGGGAACAGAACCTTGTGGCTCAGAGGTTAATCTTCTGACTTTCAAGCAGACTGCCCAGGTTCAATTCCCACTACGGGTATGGCTATCTGACGAGAGCAAAATAGCTCGAAATAGATCTATAATAGTCTCCCTTTATTTTCATTTATCAGCAAAAAATGTTACACACACACACACACACACACACACACACACACACATATATATATATATATATATATATATATATATATATATATATATATATATATATATATATATATATATATATATATATATATATATATATATATATATATCTGAAATATATTACAATACTATTTTTGCGTTCTATGAAAATTTTTGTTGCTCCATATAGACCAAATTTTTAATCAGGAACCCACCCACACCCGGTCAATGGTGTCCCTCTTTACCAATGTTAAAATCTGGTCACCTTAAACATTCATCACTTCCGGGGTACAGTTTAAGTAAATATAAAGTGAATATAAAGTGAGGGATGGGGAAAGGGAGTGCCAGTATCTAAAAAGTTCAAGTTCATCGTTGGCACCTTTGCCATGGGGAGAGATGTAGATTCCCCAACCCCAATAGTGTCGCAAGCTGGAACAGTTCTCTGGGGAGAAAGTGTGGGTCTCCCCCCACGGGTGATATTGATGACTCCAAAGTCTCTCTCCTTCAGGAAAATAAGTTTCCTCGTTTCTCAGTCCATAAGTCAGCATGCAGAGAAGGCCAAAAAACCCTTTTACTTCCTCCTCAATCGTCATAGTTGTAGTAATGGCAGGGGGAAGGGCAGTAATCATTACCATCTGCAGAGATGCCAGAGAGCCTGCACAAGTTCTTGTGGCTCTGGTGTTGTCCTCCCAGCAAGAGAGGCAGGAGAGAACAGGCAGGCTCAGATGGGAGAAACAAACAGGCTTTGCAACAGGCAAGCAGCTCTTTCTGTGTTTCCCCTTCCCCAGTTCTTCCACAAGCCTCCTTCCCAAACCGAGTTCTTATGGCTCTGGTGTTGTCCTCCCAGCAAGAGAGGCAGGAGAGAGCAGGCAGGCTCAGATGGGAGAAACAAACAGGCTTTGCAACAGGCAAAGCATTTATCCAATGCCTTACTGAAGTCCAAGTAAACCACATCAACAGCATTCCTCTGGTCTACTAATTTTGTCACTTTGTCAAAGAATGCAATAAGATTAGTCTGGCATGATCTGTTTTTGACAAACCCATGTTGGCTTTTGGTTATTACTTTATTTGCTTCTAGGTGTTCGCTGATTCATTGCTTGATTATCTTTTCCAGAATCTTCCCTGGTATTGAGGTCAGAATGATAGGTCTGTAGTTTCCTGGATCTATTTTTTTCCCTTTTTGAAGATGGATTTCACCAGATCATTGAGGTGACTTTCTAAGAAGCAGCCTTGTTCTTCCTAATGGGAAGCTCTGGTTAGGAAAGACTTAAGTGAGTAGAGGGGGGTTATCATTTTTTCAGAGTGGTGACTTTGGCTTCTTGCTTTGCTCCTTTGCTCCTACTCGGCATCTTGCTCCCATGCCGTGAAATATGGACTTTTCTTCAAGGAGGACTTTGCTGCCTTGACAACCTTCCTGGGACTCGGACTTTCTTGGGGACACCTGCTCTTTGCTCCACTTGGAACCATTCAGCCACACTGTTCATGTCCTTTCAACAGTGTTTGTTTGCTCCTCTCTGCTTCGCCCTTTAGCCTCACTACTTTGTGGCTAGCTGCCCTCCTCATTGCTGCTTGTGCTTCAGATGTCAGTGTCAGACCTGCCACAGCTTGGTCAGTTAGCAAAGAAAAACCCTCAACTCCATGGTGTAGTGAAAGATATACTTTTACTAAATGCCAAGTGGATTACAGTAAAGCAAAGCCAGAACTCAGTAATCGTGTACCAAATTTTCCCAGTTAACTTTTCCCCAGTCAGACCCTTCCCAGTTCCACTCCTTTGCAGGCCCATTCTGTCCAATAAACTTTTAATAAATTGTTTTGGGCAGGCTAGTTGGTGAGCTGTTAGCCATTACATTCCGACCTCCATAATTTGACCTTGGCATATTGTCTGTGGAAGGTACGATGAGCGGTCTGTTTTTAACCTTCTCATCCAGTTCTGTGCCCCTCTTTAGTCTATGGCAGACTGGCAGTTAACTTTTGTGAACCTCAGTGTAAGATGCCAGCTCTGACAGTTAGATTTCCCCCTATTAATCATGCTTCGTCAGGGAACTCCTGTTGCCCTTATTGGAAAACATCCTGTCACTGAGGTCACTACTTCTGGGCTCCTACAAACTGTGGGAAATTGGCTTGGGGTTTTGGAGAATGCTCTGAGGGAGTTAGTTGTGAAATAAGATTGCTAAGTCCCTCCTGAGTGCTACTTGCATGAACTGGGACAGGGACATATTTGGTTTTGCAAATATGTCCACTAGGATTTCAACTGACCTGCATGTTTTGTGAATCTTGCACAAAAACACCCAAATTGTCATCTTGCTCTTGGTTGAATCCTCCTTCCTGGAATGGTCATCCCTGACTCTTAGGCAACCACTGAAAATCTTTCAGGGACTTATAGGAAAATCTTTCCTCTGTGGATCTTATGGACAACTGGTTGGGTTTACTTCTTATTTCTCCTTCTACTGTAGAGATATTTAATACGTAATTCAAGAAATGCATATGGGAAGCTTCCTCTCTAAGGATCTGCGGACTAGATAAGAAGTCGCAGAGATTCAAAATTAACAGTAGCCACGACATTTAGAGAAAATCAGTGCAAGATGTTTTATAGGTGGCATTTAACACCCTAAGATTGGCAAAAATGTCAAATAAAATCTCACCGCTGTGCTGGAAGTGTCATAATACACATGGTACATATTTCCATATGTGGTGGACGTGTGAAAAAGCAAAGAAATTTTGGATCAAAATTAGAAAATAATAGAGGAAATAATAAAAATTCGTATTGATAGGAAACCAGAACTTTATCTATTAGGAATCATTACAGGTAACTATTCGAAAGAAATATATTATTGAATAGTACATATAGTAACAGTCACCAGAATAACTTATGCAGCAAAATGGAAACAAAATGACACACCTAATGATGAAGAAATTATTTACAAAATTCTCGAATGTGCGGAGATGGACAAAATGACTAAGGAGCTACAGGATGAAGAAGATTCTGAATATTATGTAACATGGAACAGACTGTACAAATGGTTAAAGAACAAGGAGAAGAATGTATAAGAGGTGAAAATATTAATACATCAACTAGGAGCAGAAAGTAAATGTGTATATATTGAAGAGTAGACAATATAAATATTTATATGTATTAGATGGATATATAAATGGTATACATATTAACTTTGATTAACCGATCTTCAATTGTAATAATAATGATTGTAATATATGTTTGTATGTTGTGTATGTTTTTAAACGTTAAAAAAAAGAAGTCGCAGAGATTACCTGCCATGGCTGGACATTTGAGACCCTCTTTCCGAGCTTCATCATGGTTGGTCGCCCTCCTGATCCATACATTGCATGTAATGCATGTGCCACAGCAAAAATGGCATTGTAGATATTGTAACTGTCACCTTCCATGCTTGTTTCAAAAACATAAGAAGGTAGATTCTGTAAATTCTCCTTTCCTGTACATGGTTTCTCCCCCTTTGGAAGCATTTTGCCTGGATTGTGGAACCTGCAGCCAAAAAATATTTCCCAACATATCAGGAGAAAGACATCCCCTTGTGGCTTCAGGGGGTCTAAAGACAGGAGGAAACGACTGAACTCTGAGGCATCTCCAGTGTGGAGCCTAAAATGCAGAGACCCATGGAAGGGCTTTACTACTTTCAAGATGTCTTGATTCCTCAGCACACTAGGTTTCCAATGGGAAGTTAAGATCCAAACTGTCCAGAATGACGTCTTTCTCAAATGTTCATGGATACTCATTGCCGCCTGTACATTTGTAATACTATTGGGGTCTCCAAACAGAATAATCACTTCAGCTTTAGACCAACTCTCCAAAATATGAAGTAATTTCAACATTGGAGTAACAAGAAAATCTGATTTCATCATTTCAGTGAAGGCCAGGCAGATCTCCTTCTCCTTGAGCATTGGCACCAGAGATGAGATGAAACGTTCTCCATTGTCATTTTCGGGGGCCAGAAGCCCAACCCAGTTCCACTGGAAATGGAGGAGCAGCTGCACAAAACCCACATACTTAGAAAATTCCCTGGGATTAATCCGGAAGAAGGAAGGATAAACTCTTCTGTCTCCTTGAGTGAACTCAAAGCCAACGCCTAGCTGGAGAAAGTGAGATTCTTGATAGAGAAAGGTTTTATGGTGATTTTAGGAGTCACCGTGACATGGATTATTGCCACACCAGTTAGCCTGGCTCACTTTGAGTGGCAAGCTTAATTTTCTTGCCTTCTTAGGAAGAGCCACCATTTATAAGGGCACGATTCATCAACTGAATACAGAGAACAGACTGCGCTGAAAAGATGGTTATACTTTTATGAAGAATAGGTTAGGAAGGAATTCCTCTTGGAAAGTACAGCATTTCAGAATTATCTCATTACCTATCACTTTTGGGTTCAATAAAAACATATCTTGACACATAAAATATAAAAACAAATTCAACTATAGTGCAGATTCTCTAGGTCATAAACTGCTCATTTGCCCCCCAAAACACATTAGGTTATCATCTTGGACTTCTGTCTGTGCTTCTGTTGTTTGTCTACCCCATATTGTCTCCAGTAGAGCCCCCTTACCTGTGGGACCTTGAAGAGGCTGAAGAGGGAGGCCATCTGCCTTGAGGATCTGGGATTGAGACCCCCAATGAGAGAGAGCAGCGGGTCCTTCACGTTACATTTGTGACCTGGAACCATTCAGCCTCGGGTGGAGAGCAAGGAGAGGTTGATAATGGAAATCTCCATCTCAGTCTGATAATTGCTATAGATGTGGAAGCCAAGAGTGATGTTGGGAAGAAGAACCAGATCCTTGTTGACCTCTCTGACTGCAAACACCAAGGCCATGAACTGCTGGTAGTTCTTGGGCACGACTCTATGGGGAGAAAATCGTTGGGAAATTTTAAGCAAAGCTTGTGTGTATTGGTGGAGTTTATCCTGCTTTTTTATCCCCCAATATCCTTTGTAATTTGAATTTGAATACTTTATTTGGCCAAGTGTGATTAGACACACAAGGAATTTGTCTCCAGTACAGAAGTGCTCAGTATACATGCTAAGGAACACAGATAACAACAACAACAATAATGATAGTAAAAATTTGCCCTCAGTCAATTTCAAATTTGCCATCAGTCCATTGCAAAAGGCGGTTTTACTGGGGACAGCTTCCATCCTGCGACGATATCTGTAACATCATCAAACATCCACATCTACCTATCCCAGGTTCTTGGAAAGGATTCAATAGGTAGGCAAAAATGCCAAATTCAGTCTGAACATATGACTGACTGAGCAATGATCATCATCATCATCATCATCATCATCATCATCATCATCATCATCATCATCAACAACAACAACAACAATAATTCAATGGTTGTACCAATAGTAATAGGAGCCCTTGGAGCAATACCTAAAACGTTGCCTAGATAGATGGACATTTTGAGTTTATCAGACCTGAATATTCTGATTTTGCAAAAAACCACCTTACTCGGAATTGCCTATATACACAGACGTTACCTTAACAGCTCTTAGGTCCTTGGTTTGGACTTGAACTGTTAAGTTTTTACCAGTCCCAGACTGTGAATCGAACTGAAGATTAAATCTTAAATACTACTACTAATAATAATACAAATAAAAGGAGAAAGCGAGGAAGATAATAAGAAAGATAAGTAATAATAATACTGCAGCCACACTATATAGATTAATATACATAAACATCAGACAGAAGGTGAGAATTATGTGTTCAGCAGATCGATGGCATGAGGGGAAAAACTGTCCCTGTGACTAATTGTCTTGGCACACAATGCCCTATAGCGGAGTCCTGAGGGAAGGGGTTGAAACAATTTATGTCTAGGATGTGAGGGGTCTGCAGATATCTTCTCAGCCCTCCTTCACAATATACAGGTCTTCTATGGAAGGCAGGCTGGTTGCAATTGTTCTTTCTGCAGTCTTGTAGCAGGAAGTGTATCATTGTATCATTGTCATTGTAGTTTTTGGTTACTGCCTGGAACTTACTACCTGACTCTGTGATTTCATCACCAAACCCCCAAAACTTTACCCTAAGACTGTCCACTGTTGACCTCACCCGATTCCTAAGAGGTCAGTAAGGGGCGTGCATAAGTGCACCAGCGTGCCTACAGTCCCTGTCCTAATGTTCCCTCTTATCAGTACCCATCTTATGTACATAAACAATGTTATATCTATATTACCAACATGTACTTGCCAAATAAATAAAAAAATAAAAAAAATGGTGAAAGGAGAAAATCCCGTTTATCCATATCACAGATCATGTTATACCCCTTCATCAGCCCTCCCTCCTTCACTTTGCTCCAGTGATTTTAATCTTTCCCAATTGCTTCTCTTCTCCCCTAATTAATTTGTTTCCCTGTTGAAGCAGCTTATTCAGGTCTGGAAGCCACTGTTGAGCACAATACTACAGTAGGGGGTAACAGCATACATTTAGCGAAGGCCATTATTTATGAGCGATCCTGATTTCACAACGGAGGAGTTCATTACAACTCTTCCACTCTCCCACACTATAAACATGTTGACCTCACCTTTGAGTTTTCTACCATATTGTAAGTCAACTTCTTCAATGTCCCACAAGATGAGGTGGTATCCTTTTATAGGCAGCAAATTGCCAGCCCACAAACATCTTCCATAGAGCAGACAAGTGCTGAAAGAGAAATAAATTTAACTTATGGCCAGGCACTGCAAAGACAGCGGGAAAAGATTATTTTTTTGCAAAAAGAATTACATGAGAGTAAATTGCAGGCATTCTTTCGTGCTGAGAACCAAGATGTCCGCCTGCCTTCAGGCACTTCAGGGAGGGGCCATGATTCCCCTCCTTTTTTAAACAAATTAGAGCAACGCCCTTGGATGCACACATCACAATTACGTGGGCAGAAATTTTTTGATGAAAGGGACTTTGCATTTCTCCAAGTACTTCAGGAACAAAATAAAAATCTGCATAAGCAAAACGAATTCTTGTATAAACAAAATGAAGAATTAACAATATTACAGGCTCAGAACAGAATGAATCAAATGAGATTAGATACATTAATGCAGCATCCTTTAGCTGGACAACCTTTACGGGCACAAATTGTCCAACCTGCCCAACTTATGCAAGCACAAATTGTGCATCCACCACAAACTGGATCACCTTCTACTCCAGCACCAGGGGCCCAACCTGTGCCTGCTCCAGGGCCACCACCAGCTGTGGCAGCCCAACGTTTGCCTGCTCCAGCTCTACTACCTATTGCTGCCCCTCAGCAACAGCCAATTCAGGCACCTCAACCTGCTCAGGCCCAAGCCTTGCCACAAGTGATTTCACAGGCCGCACCAGCGCAGGCCCCAATAGTCGCCCAACAGTCACAAATTGTTCCATTGGTTGGCGACGCAAAACTAAAGCAATCGGGACAGAACTATAAGGCCAGGGGCACTGATATAACTACTTTGCTTCGTCCTGAGGGCACTTTTGACATAATCCAGAATCCTCCACAAAAGGTACTAAGATGCCAATATTGCGACCATGGGGGTCATACAAGCAGAAATTGTTTTAAATTGCAACGCACTCAAGTTCCTGTCCAGCCCAGAGGAAAAGATTACAGACGCCAGTACCAGCCCAGAGGAAAAGATTATAGGGACCAGTACCAGCCCAGAGGAAAAGCACCTAGAGGCAGCAGAGGCAGAGAACAGCGCCGACCCGGTTCTAGGCATGATTTCCCACCTCCATACACCATGCTAGCAATCACCAATGATACACAGCCAAAGAAATATGACCGCTCTCTTTTGTGGACTCTTGATAGTGGAGCGGCTGTTCACATTACCTACAGAAAAGAACTTTTCAAAGAGCTACATGAGCCTGAACCAGAATATCGTGAACTGTACGCATTTGGTGGCCACCCTTTCAAAGTTGAAGGAAAAGGGACTGTTTTTATTGAAGAGTTAGGTACCCTGGTACCTGATGTTTATTATATTCCTACAGCTAATTGTAATTTGCTTAGTCAGAATCATTTATCTGCTGTTTTGCATTTTTATGGCCTTCATTTAGGTAACGCCAGTTATATTTTTAAAGATGGTCATATTGTTGCTGACACAATTGTGATTGGTCAGGTTTACTATTTGAGGCCAAAGGCAGAACCTCAAATTCAGGCAAGTATAAAAATCTCAATAGATAATATCACAGGCCCAGAGAGAGATACCCCAGAGAGAGATCCTGTGAATACTCCAAAGGCTCTTAAAGCCACAAAGCAACAGGTAATTAAACCTAAGGTTCCTCATGTTAATGTTAATGCTGCAACTCCACTTACAGGTTTTCGTTTACATGACAGGTGCATTCATAGATGGCACAGAAGATTAGGCCATCCAAGCTTTGAGGTCCTTAAACGTATGCCATTTTTCACACAAGGTTTGAATTTCAAAGGATGTAAGGTACATCTAGATTGTGCTGTTTGCAAAAAGGCAAAATCGAGGGCAGCAGCCGTTCCAAAACATGCTACACGTAAGTCAACACACATTTTTGATTTGGTTCATACTGATATTGTGGGCCCTTATGGTCCAACTATTGGCGGTAAAAAGTATTTCTTAACTATTATTGATAATCATTCTAGATATGGTTATGTCTTTCTTATGAAAGAAAAATCTGAAGCCTTTCAGACCTTTAGAGATTTTGCAGTTCAAATTTACAATCAACATGGAGTGAGAATCCGAAGAATCCAGAGTGATCATGGTGCCGAGTTCACGTCTCAACGTTTCCAGGATTGGATGCGACGAAACGATATCCTACACCAAACATCTGCCCCATTTACGCCAGCTCAAAACGGAGTCGCAGAGAGATGGCAGGGGGTCCTCCAAACCATGATGCGCTGCCTCCTAGAAGATGCCAATCTCAAACACTCATTTTGGGGCGAAGCAGTTCAGTATGCAAACTACATTGTCAATCGTACATGGAGCAGTGTCATTGACCAAACACCCTTTTACATGTTATATGGCCGCCAGCCAGATCTTAGACACTTACACATTTTTGGTTCATATGCCATGGTCAACATTCCATTGGCCCAAAGAAGAAAAGGTGGCCCAGTAGCAAAGAGACTGAGATATATGGGTGTTGATAGCAATTCTAAATGGGGAAGATTCATTGACTCTCACAATGTGATAACAATTTCTAATTCAGCTAATTTTGAAGAAGATACAGATTGGTCCAGGATACATTCTAATGACCCTGGAGTTTATTTCCCTAGAACTGAAATTGTTGATACAGTGCAACCAGATGACCAAAGTTCATCACCTGATATCCCATCCTACAACGCCGTGGATGCTGAAGCTAGCGACGCTGATGGAGATGTGGACAACAAGAAAGACGACTGGACAATCGTCCCGAGACGTTCCAAGAGAACTACAAAAGGTATTCCACCAAAGAGATACACAATGCAATTGACAAACACAACATCGCCATTGATCTGTAATGTTACACTCCCACCGGAGAACTTTTCACAAATTAAATATCTTTCTGAAGATGAACAACAAAAATGGTATGATGCCATGCAAGTTGAGATGGATAGTTTGCAGAAACTCAAAGTATACACATCTGCAACACCTCCAACACACAAAAAAGTCATTGGCACAAGATGGGTCTACAAAATCAAACAAAAACCAGATGGTGAATTATTATACAAAGCAAGACTTGTTGCACAGGGTTTTGCACAAAGCTATCCTGAAGATTACACAAACACTTACTCACCTACAGTGCGAACTGAAAGTGTGAAAATTGCTCTAACCACTGCTTCTATTCTTGGACTTGAAGTTTTCCAATTTGATGTTGAAACAGCTTATCTACATGCTGATCTAGATGAAGAAATCTATGTCAGGTCCGCTCCCGGCTTCCGGGACCGAGAAGGGGACACCTGGTTCCTAAACAAAAGTCTCTATGGTCTGAAACAATCAGGTCTGATGTGGTACACATCTCTAAAAGACAAACTAAATTTAATGGGCTTTATTAAGTCCGACACTGATGAATGCGTGTTCACAAAAAGGTATGGAAATATTAATGAAATTGTTCTTGTTTATGTTGATGACATTGTTTACATTGGTCCAAACAAACGCATGAGTGAGAATTTTGTTAAAGGTTTGCAGAAATACTTCACATTGAAATCATTAGGACACATCAATGAATATTTAGGAGTTCACATTGAAAAGACACAGAAGGGGTTTAGCCTTTCACAAGAAGCTAAGATAGATCAACTTTTGCATCAATGCAACATGACAGATACAACGCCTACACAAACACCTATGCAAACTGATTTTCACAATTTGAAGGATACACATAGTCCTGAGTTCAAGGATCAAACACTTTATCGCTCAGTAATTGGTTCACTACTTTACATTAGTGGATGGACTAGACCAGACATAGCACTTAGTGTTAATTTACTTTCAAGACATGTAGGCAAAGCAACAGAGTTTCACTGGTCATGTATTAAGAAGGTACTGAGATACTTGATACACACAAAACATTTCAAATTGAAGCTAGAACCAGAACATACAGATTTTGCTGACATGTATTGTTATACAGATGCAGATTGGGCAAGTGATAAGGAGTCAAGAAAAAGCACATCAGGTTACATAGTGTTCCTGAATGGATGTCCAGTTTACTGGAACGTAAGAAAACAAAGTTTCATTTCCTGCTCATCAACTGAAGCAGAGTATGCATGTGTGTCTGATGCGTGCAACTTCCTAACGTGGTTCGATGCCTTAGTTACAGATATCTGGATGAAGCCCGAAAAACCGATCACTGTGATGGAAGACAATCAATCAGTAGTTTACATTTCCAGGACTCACTTCACAGGTTCAAGGTCCAGACACATTGACATACGTTACAAGAATGTTAGAGAGTCAGTAAGACAAGGTCTCATAAAGTTAGAATATGTACCAACAAAATATCAGATAGCTGACATTCTGAACAAGCCATTACCTATTGCTCAGCATGATTACCACAGATATTTACTGTGTGTTGAGTGATACATTATATTAGCCCAACTGACAAAGAAGGGGTGTCACGATGTGAATATTGTCAGTTTGTGCATCTCTATGTTTTTCTACTGTTTTCTTATATCTATGGTCAAGCTGACGTATGATATATTCTACTACGCATGTCTACATTCCTGAGGTCAACTCCTTTCCTTTCTCATCGCCATCTCTACCAAGGTAGAACTGATTTATTTTCTTAGCCGATACAATGTAGTCCTAATAAGAATTCTTTATTATTTTTCTACTGAAATAAATATTTTGTTTATTAGTATTTGAATCTTGCGTTTTATTTTCTAAGAAGTATGTTTTCAAAGAAGCCACGATCCATCGACCTCAGGAGGATTTATTTCTCCGCTAACAAGGGACATATGTTATAAAAGTATCTGTTTATCATGGGACATTTGTACCATGCCTTTTTAACTCCAGGTTTTCCAAAAGATATGTACATACAAGGAAATCCTTGGTTCTTGGGGGGGGGAATTTGATCCCTTCAGAATGGGCTCGCAACTTGGGGGTCCTTCTGGATCCACAGCTAAAATTGGACCAACATCTAACAGCTGTGGCCAGAGGGACCTTTGCACAAGTTCGTCTTGTGCACCAGTTGCGTCCCTTCTTGGACCGGGAGGCACTACTGACAGTCACTCACGCCCTTGTTACCTCATGTCTTGACTACTGCAATGCACTCTACATGGGGCTACCCTTGAAGAACGTTCGGAGACTGCAGCTAGTGCAGAATGTGGTGGCGCGTGTGGTGATGGGTGTCCCTAGATACACCCATGTGACACCCATCCTTCGCGAACTGCACTGGCTGCCTATAGGAGACCTATAGCGCAATTCAAGGTGTTGGTGATTACCTTTAAAGCCCTATATGGCTTAGGTCCAGTTTACCTCCGAGACCGCCTTCTCCAACATATCTCCCTAAGACTGATTAGAGCCCACAGTGTTGGTCTGCTGGTGGTCCCGTCAGCCAAACAATGTCGGCTGATGGGCCCACGAACGAGGGCCTTCTCTGTGGCAGCACCGGCTCTCTAGAATACACTACCCCCGAGATCCGCATTATTCCCACCCTGCCAGCCTTCAGAAAAGCAGTAAAAACATGGCTTTGTCGACAGGCCTGGGGCCAATGATTTTAATACAACACCGATCACTCTTGGCCCCATGAATGATTTATTGTATGGGTTTTTAAATTGTGGTTTTTAATGTTTTTTAATGTTTTAATATCTATTGTTTTTAATGCTTTTTATATTTGTTGTTGCATGTGAATTTTTACTGTTGTGAGCTGCCCAGAATCTATGTGGAGTGGGCGGCATACAAATGCAACTAATAAATAAATAATTACAAGGAAATTAACACCACAATCCTAATTTCAATGTGTAGTTTTACTCCTATGTACTTTTAAAAGTTTTGTCATGCCCCCATCAGAGCCTGAATCTGCGGAGGAAGATGAGCCGGAGCTGGAGTTGACGGGGTAAATGGGGAGGAGCAAGCCGAGTCAGGCCAGGGCCTTTCAGGATTGGGATGGCTTGTAGGCAGGGAGGAAGGGGGACAGAATGACTAAGAGAGGCTAAGCAGTGAACGTGAGAGACAGAACTCAGGTGATGAGCAAGAATCACCCGCTCCTGATCCTCGAGCATGGAGAGTGGAGAGAAGGTGAGTGTTCTGCCCCAGCTAAGAACATAGCAAACACACCATTTGTTCGAACTTATTTTTATCAATAACCGACTACTAATAACTGTCTTAGTAGAGGTCACAAACACACAAACCTAAAGCAGTCTTTTCTTGCAAAAGCCCAATTGTTAATTAGTCGTCATTAACAGCTGGCATAAGTTCAGAAAGTCTTAAATCATATAATAGCAATTGGTCTTTGATAGCTCACGAAGCTTGGCAAAATGCCTAGAAGTTGTCCTCAATAAACAAGCCGAAGCAGATAAGCAGAGCAGAGATTTTCCAGACACGAGGCACATGACGACCAAACGAATTTCAAACATTGTTTCCTGCAGAGATTCAGCTGCCTCTTCTTTCCTTAAGTAGAGTAGGGGAGTGGCCAATTAACCCCAAGTCTTGCTCCCGAGGAGACCTCCTCTGAAGTAACCATTCCTGCCTTTTGGCAGCTCTGTGTGCCCATGCATTAAGAAGCCTCTTCTCCCTCATCACTGCTATGAGGTGCTGGAGGTTCCGAAGGCCCTGGCTGAACCTCTGCCTCTGCACCAAGTCCTCACCAGCCTCCTCACTGTCCGACTCAGGTGCCAGCTGCACGGGCCACTGGCGCATCACCAAGTCAGCCTCGTCTCGGACAGGATCCACTCTCAGTTGCACGGGCTGCTGGCGGGCCACAGCAGTGGGAACAGCGCAGGCTGACCTGACTACTCAGGAGGAGAGCGCCCCAAGCCTCTCCACAAGGCACACCTGAGGACTGAGACTTAAGGAGACGCTGCGGGGAGGGGCATTTATCAGAAACAAACACTGATTTCCTGGAGTGTTGAGTTTCGTTGTTTGAAGTTTCCTGGATTTCCTGCTTTCTTTCTGACTTCCTGGATTAAATGCCTTGCTCCTTTGCTTCCTCCTTGACTTGCCCTGCTTGATTTCTTGCTTTGCAGCCGTTGTGCTCACAACATTGGGCTGGACTACTTGTAGCCAGCGGCTGCTGGAGGTGTGTGTGTGTGTGTGTGTGTGTGTGTGTGTGTGTGTGTGTGTGTGTGTGTGTGATCAGTTTGCTCTGGGACTTGCCAGAAACGTGGGGGTGTTTGAGGAAATTTGGAGCAATAAAGTTTAATTTAATTTAATTTAATAAGTGTTCTTATAAGCCGCCCAATCCCGTAGGACTCAGGGCGGCTTACAACATGGGTAAGAACAATGCTATAAAAACATAATGGCTTAAAAACAGAACATTATTTTTAAAAAACATTCATTCATGGGGGAATCTGATCTTCTTTTTCACCCCGCCTGCCGGAAGAGCCATGTTTTTACGGCTTTACGGAAGGCCAGTAGGGTGGGGATAGTCCGGATCTCTGGTGGGAGTTGGTTCCAGAGGGACGGGGCTCCCACAGAGAAGGCTCTCCCCCGTGGACCCACCAACTGACACTGTTTGGCCGATGGGACCTGGAGGAGGCCCACAAAGGGACAATTTGATCTTCCAGCTGCCTGTGTTGCCTCTGTGCCATGCCCCGGGTCATCACATGTTTATTTTGGAACAAGGTCTTCTAAAGGACAGGTACCTTTTAGGACCAATGTAATACTTTCCATCACAACAGTGTAGAATTCCATTGACTTTGTCTAGCTGATAGTTAGAAAGTGCAGAATGCAGAAATCAGATTTGTTATGTGCTCCTGGCTCAGAAGTCAATTTCCTACATCCAGCATCATTTTCTGGGCATGTCCAGACAGGAAGGACCATAACCACTAGAGAATAATGTCCCCAGGAGTCTATCTGTGATTTTGCCCTTACATGCTTTTCTCCCTCCCTCCCTCCCTCCCTCCCTCCCTCCCTCCCTCCCTCCTCACATGAGGCAGCCCTGGTAGAACTTCAGGGTTCCCAGAGGAGAAGTTGCTTCAGAGTGCAATCATCGCCATTCTGTTCTTTGAGACCTCTTCCGTCACTTCTCCAGCGACTGCCTTGATGTAAACATCAGACTGAAGCAGCATGGAAGGGATCTTGGATCAGAAAAGGATAAATGCCTCAGGTCAGGCTCTTTGGTGGCACACGTTTTGGGACAGGTAGGGGCTGTGCTCTTGAATGTACTTTCTCTCCTTTCCAGATGAAGCTCGGCTGGTCTCTGTCTGAATCAGGAGAGCCACTGGCATTTCCGTATTGGCCTGGAATTCTTCTACATCTTCCAGGTGTCCTTGCTTAGAGAGGGATTGATTCAGCCCAATGAATTATGGACCTCCCGATTATTCTCCTGCTGCTTCTGATGCTGCCGGTGTTCCAGCCAGTCTCTGGAAAGCTGAGGATGAAGTGCCTGATGAATTTGGAGCACCGGGATGGAAAAAACCCACCAAGCTATTACAGGCCAGGAGAACATCTCATTAGCGTGGTCACCACGGCAACGTTAAGCTCAAATATAACATTGTCTTTCAACGTGGCTCCTTCTAGTCAGTTTCACACGTAAGTCATTGCGGATGATGCATTTCTTCCATTTGCAGTTGTAATACGCTCCTTTTTTCCTCCTTATTTCACTTACTCCTGTATTGCAGGACCCACCTAATTTCCTGGAAGAGACTCAAATCCAAAAATGGAGAAATGGCTAAAAGAACTCCAGATTGTTTCTTCCTCCCCATCCAGTCCTGAGTTCATCTGTTTGAAAACTGACTTTTGTTTAAAGTAACTATTGAAAAGGTTGCAGTTTCCTATGTCAAACCCGTTTTCATAATTTTATAAATGCTCATTGAATTGTTTAATTTTTGCCTCTAGTTTTGCATCAGTATTGGCTTAAGATTTCAGTAGGTTTGTGTGACAAAGAGTAAATGCATTAAACAATATTCTGTTATTGCTTTTGATGGTGGTGTTGATAATATGAATATTTTTCTACAGATGGGCACCTTCGGGTAGATTATCTTCTGATAAGTTTAGAATCGTCCGATTCATTTTTGCCATTCACATGGCTAACAAGAATCCACGGCTCCTGCACAATCTCACACTTGGCTACAACATCCATGACAATTCATTGAACACACTTGCCACTTCAGATGCTTTGCTGGACATGCTCTCTACTGGAGAAGCCAATGTTCCCAACTACAGCTGTGGGAAGAAGGACAGTCTTTTGACTCTTCTCGATGCAGCTAGAAGGGACGTCTCCATCCAGATGTCAACTTTAGTAGGCACCTACAAAGTCCCACAGGTGTGTGTGTGTGTGTGTGTGTGTGTGTGTGTGTGTGTGTGTGTGTGAGTGTGTGTGTGTGTATGTGTGTGTGTGTGTGTTTCTGTATCTGGTAAAGTGAGTGTGGAGGTGGTGGGTGATCAATATATCCACGTATACCTTCTCTATGAAATTCAGGAGCTGTTTTTCACCATAGCCATTGTAGGTCTCATGGCTGGTGGTTGGCATCCATATTGAGAAGGAGGCAACCATCAAAGCAGCCATGACACCATCTTCATTGCCTGGGTGGATTCTGCTGGACACTTTGAGGGTCAAAACTCATGAAGGATGCATAGTTGCACCATTATTATTCAGTCTAGACACGAATGACTTACCAGGACTCATAAAGGACCCTCAGGTACAGATGCCTAAGACACCAGATCAAGGGGGGGGGTTTCCAACTTACCTCGCTGCCGGTTCACTTCCTCTCACGCCATGTGGGCGTGCCTCATGGGCGCGTGCATGCTTCACATGCACGCGCATGTGCAGTGCAAAACCCCCCCCAAAATAAAAAAACCCAAAAACAAAATGGTGACGCATGCGCAGTACTGGAAACTCAGCTTCTGCACATGCGCAGAAGGAAAAAAAATAAAAAAAAATAAAAAAAAATTCAAAAAAGGAAAAGATGGCGGCGCCACGGATCAGCACCGACCGATCCGGTTCGGTGACGTCATCGTGATGTCACCAGTGGGTCGCTATCATTCGGGCGAACCGGTCCGAACCGGGAGGAACCCACCTCTGCACCAGATACATACAGTATATTATCACCTTGTTGTACACTGAGAATGGTATTATTCTTATACCTGTAATAAAGGAGAATATTTGTAGCTCAGGGTTGACATTAAGGGTCCTTGGTGCTCTCTGAATTTGCTTGTTTTCTTGCAGACATTTCATGACCCAAACTAGATACCATCATCAATGCTGCTGCTGCTGCTGCTGATGACGACTAGCACTGATGGCGTTAGCCAGTTTGGGCCATGAAACGTCTGCAAGAAAACGAGCGAGGACTCCCTCAAGTTGAGTTCCATACACTGTAAAGAAGACTTGGCTCCAATTCCCATAATCATTATCTGATTCTTAATAAATCAAAGCCAAAAGTTATGAATTTTAAAAATGACATCATATCCATAGAGGGCTCTTCAGTGGTGAGCCATAGAGCAAGTAACACATTTCCTTATCTAGAGGTAGTTTTCTTGGAGACTGGATCTTGGCTCACTCTACACCAGTGTTTCCCAACCTTGGCAACTTGAAGATGTCTGGACTTCAACTCCCAGAATCCCCCAACCATCTTCAAGTTGCCAATGTTGGGAAACACTGGTCTACACCAAAAGAGCTTACAGGAAGGACATGAATGAATCTACTACTTAAATTTAAAAAAAATCATAGCTATCCAAATTACTTAGCCCCATTTATTAAAGTATATAACGCCGAGATTACCCCTAAGCTCTTATATGAAACTGTGATTTGAAGCTTAAGGAATATATCATCACTAAAATAAGCAGAATCACAATATCTGAGAAGGATCTTGGAGGTAGATAAAAGCTCTTCCACCCTCAGAACTGAATTGGGAATTTATACAACTTGTTCTTTGTCTAAAATTGTGGTGAATAACTATTGGTATAAAATTAAGCTGTAGAAACTGACAGACTTCCAAAATTCTGTCTTTTTTAACAGGCAAAAATTCAATTTAAATGCAAAAGTGCCCTAGGGCGATATTTATTTTAGTGTGAGTGTCCTGGACACAATAGTTAAATATAGAAGATTTAACCAAGTCCCAATGAACTTCTCTTTCTGGAGCTCCAGAGAGAGACGTAACACGTTCATCGTTTCAATCTCAATTATATAAGAAATTGTTCAGTAGCTTGGACTGCACATTACAAAAATGACCTATTGGGATCCTTATATTAAAACAATTTATTTCCTATGCTATCAGAATTCAAAAATTATATATAATACGGCACTTTATTGGAACAAATCAGTTCACCTAAAATCTGTATATCTGGGTCTGATTGTGGTAAATTATAAGGGTGATACAGAAGTACGATTTTCATTCTTTATGTGTATTCTTGTTTCCTTCATTTTTAAAATTCCGTTTATATAATGTGTTCTTAATGTTCTGTGTTTTATATTCTGTATTTTTGTAGGCCCCTGACTAATCAACAATAAACTATTCTAACACATTCAAGAGAATGAAGTTGGATTTATTAAAAGCTAATGTTTGGGATTTGATCTGAACCCAAATGTAAGCATTCTTCACTGTCTTTTCAGATCAGTTATCTAACTGCTTCAGAAGCTCTGAGTGATAAAAGTCAATTCCCTTTTTACCACCGGATGCTCCCCAAAGAAGGGTTCCAGTACCCAGCAATTGTCCATCTTCTTCTCCATTTCAGGTGGACCTTGATTGGTCTCTTCGCTTCAGACACAGAGAAGGGAGAGAATTTCATGAGGATTTTGATTCCTATGCTTGTCCGGAATGGAATTTGTGTTGTTATATCACAACGAATCTCAATGACTAGACATCCGGCACTCCTCAGAGAAGCCATCTCTAAGTGGAGACAAGTTAATGTCTTTGTTCACTTCTTAGAATACCTTTCCATTTCAGACAGAATCCTTCCTTTCCAGTTAACACTTGAAGGTTTGCCAGGACCCATTGAAGGGAAAGTCTGGATCACCACAAATTTGGGAACATATTCATTGAAAAAACACAGACGTTTCAAATATGTCCATAGTATTTGGTCTTTTAATTTTCAGCAAAAACAAAGGCCAAGTCATGATCCGTTGGAACCCTACTTGTTTGTAAATGTTCAGTATGAAGATCAGTATTTTCGCTGTTCTTTTTCAAACCGTGTCTTTTCTGTCAATAGTCGGAGAAGATGCACCCAGAAAGCATCAATGGCAACCCAACAGGGAAGGAACACTTTACGGATCTCAAATAAAATACATGTTAACAGTATCATTAAGACTCTAGTGCATGTCTTGAATGCTGCATATTCCTCCAGATACAGGAGGAGAAGGAAGGAGGAGGGCGAAGAGAGTTTGGGAACTCCAAGGCTGCAACCATGGCAGGTATGGGGCCCTGCCAAGTATCCATTAATTAGATTAGATTAGATTAACAGAGTTGGAAGGGACCTTGTAGGTCATCTAGTCCAACCCCCCACCCAAGCAGGAGACCCTACACCACTCCCGACAAATGGCAGTCCAATCTCCCCTTGAAAGCCTCCAGTGATGAAGCTCCCACAACTTCCCAAGGCAACTTCTGTTCCACTGGTTGATTGTTCTGTCAGAAAATTCCTCCTTATTTCTAGGTTGAATCTCTCCTTGATCAGTTTCCATCCATTATTCCTTGTCTTCAGGCCTTCAGGTGCTTTGGAAAATAGCATGACCCCTTCCTCTCTGTGGCAGCCCCTCAAATATTGGAAGACTGCTAAGATGTCTCCCCTGGTCCTTCTCTTCACTAGACTAGCCATGCCCAGTTCCTATAACCATTCTTCATATGTGTTAGCCTCCAGTCCCCTAATCTCAGTTCTGTTTGAGAAGAAGTCCAATGGAGAAGGAGGAGAACCATCTCAACCTAATTATGCTACAAAAGTCCAACAATTTTGGCCAATCTAATCGACCAGGGGTTAATATTCCAAAGAAGCTACACCATGGTAGATAAATATTAATATTTATTAATATTTGATCTTAAACACTGCTAATTTCAAAAGGATGCGTGCAGTTTTAAATAAATCCCTGTAGGTATGTGGTTTGCGATTAGCATCATAGAATTTTACCTTTATAAATTTAATGGAGACCTTGAGGCCATCTAGCCTAACCACTCCTTTCTGCATGAATCCCAGCCGAAGCTTCTTTGGCCTATATCTGCTCAGTCTGCATTAAGACAAGAGGAGACTGAATTTCTCAGGTTCACAGACTCAACGCTAAAACTGCTCCTCCTTTTATGATGTTTTTCTTCTTATTCAGCCAGAATCTCCTCTCTTGTGACTGAGTTCATTTTTACATATCTATAAACTATGGAATAATAGTAAACAGATAGCGCTTAATCTTCTGTGTAACATTTTTTAGTCATTGGAAGAGTGCGCTATTCTTTCCAACAAAGAGATTGTGTTATTTGAAAATGGTGCTCCTAGAAGCTTCTTCTGATTTTCAGCTGCCATAAACCAACATAGCTCCTTTCCTTGTGGTCTTTTTTCATGTCTAGAGACGCTCCTTTGACTGTTTTTATCCACTTAATTATCACAATTCAGATCTTATATACAGTAAGTAGCTTCCTAATCATAATTTGTTAGCACTTTGCTAAAATCAAGTTTTATTATCGCCATCCCCACATTCCATTAAAGGAATGTAATGACATGTCAGAATGATCTTGGGGAATGATGGGGAAGATTTCCTGGGAACAACCAGATAAAAAGGGGAAGCCAACAGCTGAATACCAGGCAAAGAAAGGAATTCAGAAATGGTCATCCCTAACTTTTCAGGCAATCAAAACTGATGGTGGGAGATTTCTAATTTCAGACTTGCAAGATTCTGTTAATGTAGCTTTTCAATAATGTAGAATTAGCTCACCAGGATGTGTTTCCTCTGTCGACTAGCGAAGATTAAATTGGCAACTTTCTTCTTGACAAATCCCTGCATTCTTGTAATCACCCTGTTGTTTTCAGGAACTGTATACACAATCTCTTTGTTGATTTATTTGTGAGCTGCTTAAGAATGCTTCATATAATCGATAACTTTTGTCAATTATTTATTTTCTCAATCTATATTTTCTCAATATGTGGTTGGCAAATGTTGCTGAACCTTTTTTTTAAACTTTTGAAGATAGTGGCAACACTCCCCCCCACCCAACCAAGCATATTTGCAACTTAGACAACTGAATACACAGATTACACAGATTAACAGAGTTGGAAGGGATCTTGTAGGTCATCTAGTCCAACCCCCCTCCCAAGCAGGAGACCCTACACCATTTCTGACAGATGGCAGTCCAGTCTCTTCTTGAAAGCTTCCAGTGATGAAGCTCCCACAACTTCCGAAGGCAACTTCTGTTCCATTGGTTGATTGTGCTCACTGTCAGAAAGTTCCTCCTTATTTCCAGGTTGCTTCTCTCCTTGGTCAGCTTCCATCCATTATTCCTTGTCTGGCCCTCAGGTGGTTTGGAGAATAGCTTGACCCCCTCCTCTCTGTGGCAGCCCCTCAAATATTGGAAGACTGCTATCTTGTCTCCCCTGGTCCTTCTCTTCACTAGACTGGCCATGCCCAGTTCCTGCAAACGTTCATCGTATGTTTTAGCCTCCAGTCCCCTCATCATTCTGGTTGCTCTCCTCTGCACTTTCTCTAGAGTCTCAACATCTTTTCATATATTTTGGTGACCAAAACTGGATGCAGAACTCTAGGTGTGGCCTTACTAAGGCTTTATGGGATTAAAAAAAAAAAGAAGGGTTCTACTTTTAAAACATAGGATTGAATTCATTCCAGTTCCACCCCTTTCTTGAGAAGAATGAATTTTGGAATCTTTCCAATTTTAAACTCTACATGGACCACAATGGAGATGTAACAGCAGATCTGGATTTTGAGTGTTTGTTGATTTTCTCCGAGGAAGATCCCATCCAACTGAAACTTGGGAGCTTTGAAAGACAGAGAGTAATTGTCAACCAAGATGCTCTGTCAAGGATAAAGTCGCTCAACAAGGTGGGGAAAATATTGGAGACTTTTCTCTGGTTTCCAAAGCCCTAGGACCCATTTCAAGTGGGCTAAGCCTAGTCACCAAGATGGAGAATTGAATGTGGGGAGTGGTACTCTTATAATTTTGTTAGGTGGCTTAGAAAGCTTCAGTGCTATTGACCAAGTTGTCCTTCAGATGCTATAATATTGAACACTGTTTTCAGCTGATCTAGTCATGTCCAACATGGGACGCTGGATGACTAAACTTTATGACATAGATCACGTCCTTTTGTGTTCCCTCTGCAATTTAGTATCCTGCTGGGAAGAACTTTCTTTCTTCATTACTGTTTTATTATACTTAATTTTAAAAAAAAAATCTAATAAAACAAAATTAAGAGAATCGGCTTCGGAGATTCTCATAACACCTTTATGGCATTTTTACTGGACACTGATGGACACGGAGGATCAAGGTGGGAGGGTTAGAAGGGAAAGTTTAGTCTAACACTTTGCGCCTGAATTTCAGACTCCACTAACTTCTCTTCAATCACTATCTCTCAGTAAGAGCTCCTTTGGAAATGTAAATTGTTTCAAGTTGAATTGTTTCAACTTTCCTTAGAAGGAAGCTGAGGCAGATCCTTTAAAAAGTCCTGGAGGCTAAAACATATGAAGAAGAGTTGCAGGATTTGGGTTTGTCTAGTCTATAGAAATGAAGTATAGAGAAAAGAAGTGTAGTCTAGAGGTGGGACTAGGGAGGACATGATAGCAGTATTCCAGTATTTGAGAGGCTGCTACAAAGAATAGACTAGACTAGACTAGACTAGACTAGACTAGACTAGACTAGACTAGACTAGACTAGACTAGACTAGACTAGACTAGACTAGACTAGACTAGAATAAGCTGGAAGGGACCTTGGAGGTCTTCTAGTCCAGCCCTCTGCTCAAGCAGGAGAACCTATACCATTTCAGATAAGTGACTGACTAGTCTCTTTTCAAAAAGTTCCAGTGATGGAGCACCCATGATTTCTGAAGGCAAGCTATTGGTTAATTGTCCTCACTGTCAGGAAATTTCTCCTTAATTCCAGGTTTCTTCTCTCTTTGATTAGTTTCCAACCATTGTTTCTTGTCCTGCCCTCTGGTGCTTTGGAAAATAAGTTGACCCCCTTCTTCCTTGTGGCAGCCCCTCAAATACTGGAATCCTGCTATCATGTCTCCCCTAGTCCTTCTTTTCTCTAGACTGGCCGAACCCAAATCCTGCAACCATTTTTCATATGTTTTAGTCTCCACGCCTTTCATCATCTTAGTTGCTCTTCTCTAAACTTTTTCTAAAGTTTGTTTCACTGTAATATACCAGCAACAAAAGGAAGGAAGTAAATGAAAAATCTGCCAATAGTTGTATCTCCTATAACCCTTTGGAGCAAGTGAGATATGTATGTATGTATGTATGTATGTATGTATGTATGTATGTATGTATGTATGTATGTATGTATGTATGTATGTATGCATCTATCTATCTATCTATCTATCTATCTATCTATCTATCTATCTATCTATCTATCTATCTATCTATCTATCTATCTATCTATCTATCTATCTATCTATCTATCTATCTATCTATCTATCTATCTATCAAATTTATATGCCACCTGACTGTTGCAGCAACTCTGGACAGCTTACAAAATGATAGAAAGGTTAAAAAGTTAATACAATATGATCAATATTAAAATAAGTCATAGCTAAAAACCAAGAGGACAGGCAACATGGGGGTGAGGATGTTCTCTCTACCCTGTCAGCCACGCCAAGAGCAGCACACTCCTACGGAGGCCCCAGGCTAGCCGGAAAAGTCAGGTTTTAATGGTCTTCCAGAAGGCCAGGATTGTGAGGACCTACCTCACCTCCAGTGGTAGAATATTCCAGAAGGTGTGGGCCACAGCAGATCAGGCTCTTCTCCTGCACCTCACCAACCACCATTCTTTGATAGATGAGATCCAAGGGAGTGGGAAGTCAGGCAACCACTGAGCCATGGTGGTGCAGTGGTTAGAGTGCAGTACTGCAGGCTACTTCTGCTGCCTGCCGGCTGCCTGCAATTTGGCAGTTCAAATCTCACCAGGCTCAAGGTTGACTCAGCCTTCCGTCCTTCTGAAGTGGGTAAAATGAGGACCCAGATTGTTGGAGGCGATATGCTGACTCTGTAAACCACTTAGAGAGGGCTGTAAAGCACTTTAAAGCAGTATATAAGTCTAAGTGCTATTGCTATTGCTAATATTTCATATTTATTTAACTGAAGCCCAGAGACCACTTACTTCAATGAAGTTTATGTCTACCTCCATTTTCCATGGATGGTTAGTTCTGAGATTTTGCTTTGGCATTCCTTCTTTTCTGCTTAGTCTCTGCCTCAGTCCAAATGTGTGGAAAATTGTCATCCTGGATTTGTCAAGAGGGCTCGAGAAGGAGAGCCAGTTTGCTGCTACGACTGTGTCCGCTGTCCAGAGGGGACCATCTCCATTAAAGAAGGTGGGCGATACTAAAGGAAAAGGCAGGGAATGGATTCATCGGGAGCATTTTCATGGAAATCCAAGTTAAAAGATTGAAGCTTTTTTTATTTTCCAACTGCACAATTTCTTATCTAAGGGATGACAAACAGATAGACCTTGAAGGAGGGGAGGATTTGATAGATTGCACAAGCTTCACTACTGTCAGAGAAAATCTCTCTTCTGGTTTTCAATTTGGAGGTGTCCTTATGGTTTTTAACCATTCTGGGAAGGATCTGAGTTCTTTGAAATTTGAGGAATTGTCTTAGGTCCATCTCCCGGAAGGATTATTGCAATGCATTGTCTACGGAGATTCTCTATTGTCCAGGTCATGGTTGTTCTGAAAGGTGCATTTTCCCCCCAAAAGCACCTGGTCTCTCCTGTTATTTTTCTTTGAAAATGTTTCACTTCTCATCCAAGAAGCTTCTTCGGTTCTAAGCAAAACGTCTTCAAGGAAGAAAAAAACAAGATAGTGCAATTGCTTTTTGAAAAAAAAACATCTTTGGGACAGAACAGAATAACAGAGTTGGAAGGGACCTTTGAGGTCTTCTAGTTCAACCCCCTGTTCAGGCAGGAAACCTTACACCACTTCAGACAAATGGTTGTCCAACATCTTCTTAAAAACCTCCAGTATTGGAGTAGCCACAATTTCTGGAGGCAAACTGTTCCACTGATTAATTGTTCTAACTGCCAGGAAATTTATCCTTAGTTCTAGGTTGCTTCTCTCCTTGATTAGTTTCATGGTTAGACAATTATCACCTAGATGAGTGAAAATCTTCATAGACACATTGGATGAGAAACTAAATGTTTTCATAGAGAAAAACACAGAAAAAAGTCCAGTTGCCTTTTGGAAAAAGCATCTTTGGGATTGCAATGCATTTCCCTTGGGGATCACCGAGAAGGTGTTCCTGGTCCACAATGAGGTGGTGTGGACAATTATGGGTCCAACTCATGACAAATAAATTATTGCTGTTCCCAGTAGTCATTCTTACAGATTGTCAGAGTTGGAAGGGACCTTTTAGGTAATCTAGTCCAACCCCCCTGCCCAAGCAGGAGACCCTACACCATTTCTGACAGATGGCAGTCCAGTCTCTTCTTGAAAGCCTCCAGTGGTGAAGCTCCCACAACTTCCGAAGGCAACGTCTGTTCCATCAGTTGATTGTTCTCCTTGTCAGAAAGTTCCTCCTTGTTTCTAGGTTGACTCTCTCCTTGATCAGTTTCCATCCATTATTCCTTGTCTGGCCTTCGGGTGCTTTGGAGAATAGCTTGACCCCCTCCTCTCTGTGGCTATATGTCTCTTGATTATTTGCAGGACTAGGTTTTCGTGCCAGCAAACTAGATTCCAAAAATTAGCCTCTTCTGAGTCCTGCATTTTAAGAGGTGCCATGTGAAGGACTCAGGAAGTGTAGAGTCCAGAAAGAGTAACTGATTTATTATTTACCAGTAATAATGTAGGTTCCTATGAAGATTCTCCACATTACACAGGAAATCATTAATGTCCTAGGACAGTGGTGGCGAACCTTTTTCGGCTTGCGTGCCAAAAATATGTGCATGCACACCCACCAGCGCTCCCGCGTGCCACTACCCAAAATGCAATGCGTGGCCCCCCCGCGCATGCGCACCCACACCCACATGCACGTGCCCGCACCATGCACGCGCCCACACTGCGCATGCGCACATCTACTGCGCACGCGCAACCGCCCCCTCCTCCTCCTGCTGCCAGCCTCGCACTCCGGGCAGCAGC
This sequence comes from Diadophis punctatus similis, assembly GCA_023053685.1. Classification (NCBI taxonomy): domain Eukaryota; kingdom Metazoa; phylum Chordata; class Lepidosauria; order Squamata; family Dipsadidae; genus Diadophis; species Diadophis punctatus. Next base: position 64,357 of record JALIGW010000125.1, read on the forward strand.
AGGAGCGTGAGGCTGGCAGCAGGAGGAGGAGGGGGCGGTTGCGCGAGCCGCCCAGCCTGCGCAACCGCCCCCTCCTCCTCCTGCTGCCGGGCAGCAGCCAGCCACCCTCACCAATAAAAATAACATTTAAAGATTTTAAAAGTTCAAAAACAAGACCTTAGAAGGCAAAAGACCACCACGGATATACAAAACAGAAGAAAGATGCAATCAAAAGTACACCAAGAACTCCCCCCCCTCTGAATAGGATCTCAAGACAGCCTGAACCACTCTTCATGCCCCCCCAAATGACCCCTATTCCCAGATGATCAAAATGATAACCACCAAGGGGTCGGTCCCTGGCACACGCCACCGCTTATTTCGGGGCACACACCTTCGCTTCCAAGCCCCCAAACCAACGGACAAGATCCGGAGCAGCACAAACAATCCCCCAACTCAGCCAGGGGTTGGGATAAGGCAACAGCCGCCAAAGCCGGCGCGGCCGCGCTCAGTCCGCCCGTGCGGCGCTCCGTCCCCGGTCCACGCGCCCACCCAGGAACCAGGGGTGAAATCCTCCCGGTTCGCCCAGGCCAGTCCTTCGGTGTATAGCCGATGGAACTGGCGCGGAGCTGAACGCCGCCATTCAGGTTAATAACCGGAATGATTGTGTTCAGCCGGGCCGGGAAAGCCGGGAAAGCGGGCGGGAGAAGCTCCACGCCGCGACCGCCGCCAGTTCCATCGGCTATACGCTGAAGGACTGGCCCGGGCAAACCGGGAGGATTTCACCACTGCCAGGAACCCCTAAGGACCAAAACCAAAGAAAGGCGGCTGGGTGGGGAGAGAAGAAATGGAATCCGGATGAGGGAAAGGAGGGAGAGATCCTCCTGGCCAACAGGAGCAAACCCCTCCGCGGGTTAAAAAACCGCCTCCCCCCTCCCTGAAAGGGAACCCACCCGGTCATTCGCTCAATCTTGCCCCCAGCCTCGAGCACCAAGCACAGACACACACACACACCCGTTTTCCAAGCGTTAAAATGGCCCTGGACAATTACCTCACGGAGTGGGGGCCTCTCTGCGTGGCGGAGCAAGGAGGAAGGTCGGGGGCGAGCCGCTCTCACTCTCGCTCTCTGTCGTCTTCTTCCTCGGGAGGCTGGGGAGGGTGGCTCCGCTTCTCCCTTACAGCTGCTTCTGTCCCGGTTCCATGGTGGCTGCCCGCCTTGGCTGCGAGGCACGGGAGAGGAGGGTGAGGTGGAAGGCGACAGCCCGGGCGGACTGAAAGAAAGCCCCTCGTGCAGGCGGCGGCGGCTGGCTACTGCTGTGGCTGAAGTGCCAGCCTTACGAGCACTGCGCAGCTCCCCACCTCCATTCTGCCTGCGCCTTCACCTCGCCGCTCCAATTGCACAATAGAGCAAGTTCAGTTTCGGTTTCGGGTTTCGGGTAGCTCTGCGCATGCGCGCCAGAAACCCGGAAGTAGAGTGACGGACCCGTGGCGTGCCAGGCGAAATGGCTCCGCGTGCCAACTGTGGCACGCGTGCCATAGGTTCGCCACCACGGTCCTAGGACGTCCCCCAATTTAATAAACAATTAGAAATATTATTATTTTTTAGAAAATGATATTCCTTTTATGATCTTTCTGTGGAAATGGTAAGATGGTAAGAAATGCATCTTGTCCCAAGAATGTATTTTTTTTTAAGTGAAAGGATAGTATGTTAAAGAATTTTTTTTCTCAGATACAGAAAAATGCACCAAGTGTCCAGATGATAAATATCCAAATGAGGACAGAGTCCAATGTATCCCCAAATTTATAACCTTCCTGTCTTATGAAGAACATCTGGGCAACATCCTGGTATCATTTGCTCTACTCTTTTCCCTAATCACAGCCTGTGTTTTAATCCTCTTCATTAAATACCGAGAAACTCCTATTGTCAAAGCCAACAACCGGGACCTCTCCTACATCCTCCTGGTCTCCCTCCTGCTTTGCTTCTTGTCTCCTTCTCTCTTCATTGGTCAACCAAGGAAAGCCACCTGCCTTCTCCGACAAACGGTTTTCAGCACCATCTTTTCAGTTGCCGTTTCTTCTCTCTTGGCCAAAACCGTCATGGTGGTGCTGGCTTTCCTGGCCACAAAACCAGGAAACCGAGTGAAGAGATGGTTGGGGAAGAGCTTGGCCAACTCCATCATCCTTTCATCTTCTGCTGTCCAAATTATCATCTGCTCCATCTGGCTGGGGTTTCTCCCCCCTTCCCTGACTCTGACCTCCACTCCCAGCCTGGAGAGATCATCCTGCAATGCAACGAAGGGGCCGTTGTCATGTTCTACGTCACCCTCAGCTACCTGGGATTCCTGGCTGCCATCTGCTTCATGGTGGCTTTCCTGGCCAGGAATCTGCCTGGGGCCTTCAACGAAGCCAAACTGATCACCTTCAGCATGCTGGTCTTCTGCAGTGTCTGGGTGACTTTTGTGCCCACCTACCTGAGCACCAAAGGGAAATCCATGGTGGCTGTTCAGGTCTTCTCCATCCTGGCCTCCAGTGCTGGTCTGCTTGGTTGCGTCTTCATCCCCAAGTGCTACATTGTCCTTCTGAGGCCAGACCTGAACACAAAGGAGCAACTAACGACCAGAAGAAATGTAGCTATGTGAGCCAGACATATTTTGACTCCTGACAGGCCAAACCAAGAAAATGGTGCGAAATGATGATCATACATATAAAAAATACAATAGATGATGTAAACACAAATATCCATAAATAACCATCCTCAGGTTACTTTCCCATCCATCTGCTATTAGTATCCTCAAGAGTTATTGCCTTAATAAAAAGAAACACAATCAGTTGTTTTGCAGTAGCCATTTTGATAAAATGTGCTGAGAAGCGAGGAGTTTGGGGTCCCAAAAGCAGACCTCCCTTCTATGCTTCTGTCTTGCAAACAGGCTGTCCCTCCTTCAACAACCTGCTTTCTTCACATCTCTCCTCCCTTTTCACCTCTCGGAGGCCAAAATCCTCAAAGGACAGGATTTAGCTGCTCAAACTCTTCCGGAAACGATGTTTGGGAAAACCTTAATGTCAGGCAGAAGAGCTGGGCAATCTAGAGCCAAACTTTGCAACCAGCCTGTCCCAGGAACCCACAAGGAAAGTCCATTTCATAGATGACTGAGGCTTCTTCTGTAGCTCCTTATGCCTCATCCTTTACATCTTGCATACTGCTTTTACTTGCAAGGAATTGTCAGTAAGGTTGAAGCAACCCAAGCCAGGAAATCCCTCACATCCACGGGCCATTTTTAACAGCGTCAAGTCCATGCCTGTTTGGCAAGACTTCTGTTCTTAGCTCTTCCTGCTTCTCATTTAGGAGAGCTTTACCAAGCTTTATTTATATGCTTTGTAACTGTTGAAGACAGGTTTTTTGGGGATATCAAGGCAGGCATGGGCTGCAAATGTTGGTGGTACACTGACAAGGGAAACAGCAGCTGGGGAGTTCTGTGAGGTACCAGCTTCTGTATACTCTCTTGAGCTTATGATGAATGCAGTTTTGGACAACTGGTGTTGCATGAAATGAGGTCAAAGGAGGGGTGGGTTCCAACTTACCTCGCTGCCGGTTCGCTTCCTCCCACGCCGCGTGGCCGTGCCTTGTGGGTGCATGCACCACGCACATGCACAGTGCAAAAAACCCTGACAAAATTTAAAAAAAACACAAAAACAAAATGGTGATGCATGCGCAGTGCTGGAAACGTGGCTTCTGTGCACGTGCAGAAGAAATTTTTTTAAAAAAAAATCAAAACAAAATCAAAACAAATTCAAAAAAATGATGGCGGCACCCACGGACTGGCACCGACCAATCCGGTTCAGTGGCATCATCGTGACATCACCAGTGGGTCGCTAGTGGTCTGAACCCCAAACCCCAAAAAATTTTAAAAAACCAAAAAATGGCAAAAACAAAATGGCGACACGTGCGCAGTGCTGGAAACTCGGCTTCTGCGCATGCGCAGAAGAAAAAAAATGCAAAAAAATGCAAAAAAATTTCAAAAAAATGATGGCAGCACCCACAGAAAAGCACCGACCGATCCGGTTCAGTGACATCATCGTGACGTAACCAGTGGGTCGCTACTGGTCCGAACTGGGAGGAACCCACCCCGGGATTAAAGGCCCAAATACACAAATGCACAAGGATCTGTTGGAAAATATGAAAAGTCACCATTTCCACACAACAGATACAATTCCTCTAGTAAATACAGATGGGGTTTGCACATAGTTAAGTTTCAATTGGTGGTTGGGTTGAGAGAGAGTTACTGGTCCAAAGTCAACCAGCTGGCTTTCATGGCTAAAACGGGATGAACTCAGGGTCTCCCACCATCTAACCCAGTGCCTTAACCACTAGACCAAACTGGCTGTCTCCAAAAACTTGGTTTTTGTTTAATTAATTAATTATTTCTATTTATTTATTTATTATTATTATGGTTCATCACACAGTCAGCCAGATGTTCAGACTGGATTTGGCACTTTTATCCACCTATTGAGTACTTCCCAAGGATCTGAGATAGGCAGATGTGGATGTTTGATGGTGTTAGAGCAGGGGTTATTGCTACTTTGTAGTCAGTCTGTGCGATCTTCTTGCAGCAATATTGTACTACTAACTAGAGCATACAAAACATTTAATGAGTTAATAATAATGCTGATCATTTGACAATCATCAATATTATAGCTTCTTTAGCCCAAATCTTTTCTCATTCCTTTCATTTTAGTTAAATGTTCTCCAATATATTCACCAGGTTTTAATCTTGAACCGTGAAACTCAGACAAAAGCAAACATGTTGATTCAATTGAAACAGGCCGGTAGCATGTTTCTAATTTGCCCCAAATTTTCTGGGCAGTTGCACAGGCGGAAAAGTAACCTGCAGTTCAGTATCCATGGATATCACTAATGTTGTGCATGCTCTAGTGTCCAAGTCTCTTATTGCATCAGTTCATGGCTGGGCAGGAGGATTAAACACCACACAATGAGTACCTTCTCTACCGAGTAAAAGTCCAACCTCACTGACCCATGCTTTATAATTTTGTCCTGAACACTTTAATTTTGAATCACCAGCCAGTGGAACAATAGCAGATGCCTGTTGAGGAATGTACACCTGAGGCTGTAAAGGCACTTGTTGAGGCACTTGTGCAGGCATTTGTGGCTGAGGCACGTGTGGCTGTGGTTGCTGTAAGTGAACCTGTGGTTGCTGCACTGTGTGTGTCACTGGTGCATGAGGTGCCACATGAATCTGGCCTGCTGCAGTGACCAGAATCTGTCTGTGCTGCAGTAAGCATTGTCGTGCCCCATCTAAATTAGGAAGTTGGCTAAAATAGTCATCTGCACCACCAGGGGGTGCTAATGATTGAGCCTGTGGGGACACGTGTGGCATTGCAGCCTGCAGACTTGCTTGGGTTAATGACATAGTTGAAACCCTCTCTGTAAAGTTTCAAGATGCTGCTTCAATTCTGTAGAATGCAACTTAACTCTACCTTGTAAATTTCTTTCGCCAGCAGGTGGTGCTGCAACATTAGTTTCAGGCATTGCATAAAACCTTTGCTCTCTTTCAGAACTCGGAGAAGGGATATCAAGAGACATAGGAAGTGGCTTCCGGTTCCAGATCGCTGCATCGCGGATGCTCCCCATTGAGCGTCTTTCCATTTCCCCGTTAAAGCTGCCAGAACAGCTGTCTGGCGGCTTGAAAGTCTCTGCCCTGGGCAAAGGGGAGAGATGAGAGCTGGACAGGTGGGGTAGAGCCCCCTAGTGCCCCAGGTGTCAGCCAGGGGCGCGAAAGGTGAGGGCTCCCCAGCCAGCCTGTCTCTTGCTCCGGGGACTTGGAAACCTCCGCTTTTGCGGAGCAAGATGCCGTGACCACCGCTGCTTCGTGAATGGGATTACAACTACTTAATTGACTAAACAAGCAGACAGAGAGAGACAGGATTTTAAAAGGGCAAGTACAGAATTTTTTTTTCTTTCAACTCCACTGCTGACTTTCACTTCGGAAGAAACTAAGTAACAGTTAATAGGCTACAACATGGCGATTGGAGAAAGTGGGAGGAGAAGTGAAAGTAACTTTCGTTTCCCTAGCGGCTTTTTTTCTTATGGAAATTTTTGACTTTGAAAGTTGGCTTTACTCTCTCTGTCTCCCGATTTTGGATTAAATAATAACTGACAACTTTTAAAAAATAAAAGTCTATCTGGCTTTGGAATTTAAAAGAATTTTAAAAGAATTTTAAAAGAATTTCAACTAGAGGCTTGGCTTTTTCTTTGTTCTCCACTGGAAATACCAAAATGGCTTCAAAATTTGGAAAGACTGTTTTGAATAAAAGAATGGACTATCCATCTGGTTATATTTCTAAAATGCAACTTACCACTGAGTTAACACCCCCAAAGTCTTTAACACCTGAAAACTTAATAAGTACTTTAAAGATCATGAAAGATGAACTTATTGTTGAATTCAACCAAAAAAATCAATGAAATAGATAATAAAATGCAGGCTGCTTTAAAGAATATTGACCAACAAATTAGAAATGATGTGTAAAGGTCTAGCAACAAATATTGAAGTTTTGGCAAACCGCATTGAAGAAAACAAACAAGTTTTGACAACTTCAGTAGAATACATAGATAAAATACAAAATGACATTGCAAATTTTGAAACAGAGGTGTTAATGATGCAATTCAGATCCATGGAATTTGCCATAAGGGTCAGGGGGTTGAAAGAGGGATTATATGAAGATTTGAAAGGAAGGATGGTGGAAGCTTTGGAGCAGGTGTCTGGACTGTCTAAAGAAGAATTAGCCAGGCAAATTGATAAAATATATAGAATCAACTCCTGGTATGCAAAACAAAAACACCTACCAAGGGATATTGTAATATACTTTACTACAAGAGCCTTACGGAATAGGATTATACAGGCGACGTTTAAGAATAACCTTCAGGTGAATGGCCAGGAACTAATGATATGGAAAGAAATTCCCTCTAAAATGCTCAAAGCCAGAAAAGATTATACCTTTCTGATTGATGAATTTAAAAGGTTAAATTTACAATACAAATGGGAAGCACCAACAGGAGTCGCAGTGAAATTTCTGGGAAAAAGATATCGGCTTAATACAACAAAGAAAGCTACTGAATTTTATGCCAACATCTTAAAGGCTGATATATCCAAGATTCCAGAGGAAAGATGTATGAAAACAAAAGAGGAGGAGGAGGGAAAGCCATCCCTTCCTGTTCAAATTGAAACAGATTTACAGAATTCAAATGATTGGCAGAGCCAGATAGATGTCTACAGTGTGGAAAAGGAGATGGAAGATCGGGGTCAGATGGGAGGCGAGCTGACAACTACAAAGTTATCAAGTTACAAAAAGATGCAACCATCATCAAGATACAACAAGATGCAGCGTTGAAGTTCATTGGACAGATGGTTGCTAATATGATTGTACTTTTCTTTTTCCCTTCTTTCCTTAATTTTCTTTTTTTATTTCCTGCATTCTTTTTTTTCTTATTAAAAGTACTATTAATTCTTTCTAAAGATTTAGAACTTTTCTGAAACTAATAATTTAATATATAGTAATATTATGTTACTAATATAGTGGTTGAATTTATGATGAAATTTAAGGTTTTTGCATTATTATTTAGTTACTTTCTGTGTAATATCAATTTAAGTTTTATTTAATTGCGAGAAAGATTTGGAATTGTTATCTATCCAGTTATAAAATATTACAATTAGATTTAACATCTTTTTTTTCTTTTTGGGAGGAAGGTTATTTAAAGTTTGGAATTAGTGCTTATAATCTGATATATAGTAATAGTATGTTATTTATATACTGATTGATTTTATGATGAAGTTTAAGGTTTTTGTATCTAATACTTAGTCATCATTTATGTAATAATCATTTAATTCTTAGTTAACAGTGAAGAAATGTTGTGAAGGGTAGATGATTGAAAGGAGGAGGAAGGGATTTTTATTAGTGTACAATTTGGAGTTGAAGTTTAAAAAAAATAAGGTGGAAGTCAAATTTTTTTAATTTAATTTAAATTTATTTTATTGATATTATGCCCTGTACTCTCTCTGGGAAGTCCGGGGGGGAGGGGGGGGAGGAAAGGGGGTGGGTTAGGGGGGAGAAAAATTAAAAAAATGTTTGTACTTTCTATTTAATCTTTAGCTATTATCTATGTAATTTTGTAGTAATAAAACTTTTTGGAAAAAAAAAAGAGAGACATAGGAAGTGACGTGTATACAGCCCTCTGATCTGATTGGCTTGACACAAAACCCTCTTGAGGGTGTGGCTGTGGCCTCGGAGAAGAAGGGAATGGAGGATTCTGGCATTTGAAACAGACAAGTGCCAGGCTCATCTGGTTTAATCATAGAAAAAAACCCCTTCGCTTTCTGCAGTTCACTTTCCATAAAAGTAATTTGCTCATGATAGCTCCGTATTACAGCATCACGGGCTGTAGATTCTTCAGTTTTCACAATTTTTCCCTCTTTAATGATGACCACAACACATTTTTAAACTCAAAACTCCACTGCAATATATTGACTGTAAATACCAGGGCTGTCAAACTCCCGGCCCGCAGGCCAGATGTGTCACGTGCTGGCCATGCCCGGTTTAGTAAAGGGGGGGAAAGTCATGATACATCATGTGACATCGCTGTGATAACATGAGTTTGACACTCCTGATATATACCGACAGTGCTGAGCAGTTGTCAGGGAGTTGGTTTAATGTCAGGGTTCTGAGTAATGCAGATGCCAAAAGCAGAACTCCGAGGCAGGTAGATTCCTCAAACGACATGTTTATTGATACATCATATTGGCACAGCTAGTGAAAACCAACTCTGGTCCAAGGTCAAAATAAAACTTTCAAATATTCCACATGAATCAGAGATTCTTGTGCCTCATTATATTTTCTCTACAATTAAGATGGGGTTTCAGTAGGATAATGTAGCATTTGGGGAAAAAGATAGAAATCAAGAGACCAGCTCCAGAGACCAAAATGGAGAAGATCTCCACAGCCACCATGGATTTCCCTTTGGTACTCAGGTAGGTGGGGAGGAAGCTGATCCACAAACTGCAGACCAACATGCTAAAAGTAATGAACCTGGCTTCATTAAAGCTGTCAGGCAATTTCTTAGCCAAACATTATTATTGTTTATTTCCAAGTTGATCATGAGGCCTCCCTGGGGACAACTGGCATTAATGAAAAATAAAAGGATGGGTGTTTGTTGCTGATTGATAGAAACTTTGTGATTAGTACATCACTTGATTTCCAAATATTTAATGAAAAAGCACCTCTCTCATTTAATCATTTATTTAAAAAATCAAACACACAAATGTCAAAAATAAACATACATCCCCAGATACATCAAAGATTTTTATGCCCCATTATATTCTCTCTACAATTCATATTGGGCTTAAGTAGGATAATATAACATTTGGGGAAAAAGATGCAAGCCAAGAGACCAGCCCCAGAGACTAAGATGGAGAAGATCTCCACAGCTACCATGGACTTCCCTTTGGTGCTCAGGTACGTGGGGAGGAAGGTGATACACACTGAAAAAGACCAGCATGCTGAAAGTAATGAACTTGGCTTCGTTAAAGCTGTCAGGCAATTTCCTAGCCAGAAAGGCCACTGTGAAACTGATGAGGGCCAGAAAACCCAGGTAGGCCAGGACAGCATAAAACATCAAAGCTGAGCCTTCATTACATTCCAAGATGGCCTCTCCAGCCAAAGAGTGGAAATCCAAATTGGAAAATGGGGGAGAGGTTACCAGCCAGGTGATACAGAGAACTGCTTGGCCCAGAGGACAGGCTAAAACAATGGAGTTGGTCAATGGTTTTCCTAAGAGTTTCCTTGCACTGTTCCCTGGCTTGGTGGCCATGAAAGCCAGAACCACCATGACAGTTTTTGCCAACACAGAGGAAACCGCAAGGGAAAAGAGAATGGCAAAGACAGTTTGTCGGAAAAGACAAGTGAACTTCCTGGGTCGCCCAATGAAGAGGAAGGAGCAGAGGAAGCAGAGCAGGAGGGAGACCAGGAGGATGTAAGTGAGATCTCGGTTGTTGGCCTTGACGATTGGTGTGTCACGATGGTTAAGGAAAATCACCAGGATAGCCAATGTGATCACAGAGAAAGAAAGAGCAAGAGATGCTAAAGAGTATCCCAGGATGTCATGATAGGAAAGGAAGTGGATCTTCTTGGCAATGCAGTGGTCTTGTTCCTTGTTGGGATATTGGTCTTCTGGACAGGGATCACAGCGAGCTGCATCTGAAATCAAGAATCAGTGTGCATTTCATGGTGAATCCACAAGGGCAAACCATCCATCCATATTGATGATGCTGGGAATAAGTTAGCCAGAAAAAATGGATCTGTTCTCTGGCTCAACTTCTCTGCTTTATTCTTCAAAAAAGTCATTCAATCTTTTTCGCAAGGAAGGATCAGCAGACATAGATGGATCTGCTTTGTGCCCAACAAGTCTTTGAATTTCCTGGGACATTGAGAGTTGTGATAGAAGAAGCATATCCTTGATGAAAATTAAAGCTTACATCTCACATCTCATTCTTTCACCAAAAAAATGGTACCTGGTTTTGTTGATGGGATGTAAAAGTAGGAGTAGAAATTCTAGTAGGAAGCCTATAAATTTTGCCCTGAAACGATCCGATATTAAATTGCTGAGGAGCAAGAAAAGTGGCCTCTGGGGTTAGCACAGCTTAGATTCATGAACTGAGAGGGTCTGCTGAATATATGAATATATTGAAGCATACAAAGCATCCTACCAAAACTGATGGCAAAATTTATATTTTCCCATTGAATGACTTCCTGGAAGATCTACCTTTGACATATACTCTACCTGTCTGATTAGAAATGGTCCCTTCTGGACAAGGGTCACATTGGTAGCAGCAAACTTCCTTGCCTTCTGGAACACTCTTCCTCTCTCCTGCCTGGCACCTCTTGATGCCACACCTGGCAAAGGGCACCTTCTAGAAGAGAAAGAGAGAAATATTTGAGATGGCCTAAGCAATAAATACACTTCAAATATCTATTTCTACATTTCTATTTCCCTCTCCAGAATGTCTCCAAAAGAAATGGTCTACCAGGGCCTACCAGAGTGATAGGCTCCAGGGCGATCCAGGCCAGTGGCAATCCTGACCTATGAATGGATGCTGGAGATTGGAACTGAGATCCCAAAATGAAAGGAAGGCTTGTGACATGGAGCTGCAGCTTTTCTAAAATAAAGAATCGTGAGGATCCAACTGAATGGGAACAATCCATGGAAATCATTCTTGCCTGCTTTAATAGCATCCTGGGTTTCAAGCAGGCGGTCTTCCCAATCTTACCCCATCTTGGACTTTTCAGAAGTCAAAACTCAAATGTGTTCAACTCAAAAGTAGATTTTTCATCAAATCTCTGAATTTAACGATTTCCCAGTTAAAAGGGTGTTATGCATCCCCTGGAGTGAATGAATCCTTTGCTGAATTTATAACATTTCCTTCCAGCTCACCTTTGTGGCCCAGATGATTTCATCAGAGTTAATGGTGAAATCTTGTCCCGGGGAAGCCGTGGAATCTATTTGTCCAACTTTCATGGGGACAAAAGATTGATTGGGGAGGAAAAGCCAGTTGAGAAGATCGTAACGAGAAAAAACCAATCCACTTTCTGAGAAGGAGACTTCCTCTCCAGCACTGTTGTTGAACTTGACGTTCCTCAGATAGGGAAGAATCTGAAAGAAAAGACACCTGGATTAATTAGCTGAACACCACATATGAGACATCCTGGTTTCTATCTTAATGCGATGGCCATCAGCCTAGGAGATGGGTATATGCTGTATCTGAGAAGCTAAATCAATCAGAATAGAGTTGGAAGGGACCTTGGAGATCTTCTAGTCCAGCCCCCTGCTCAAGCAGGAGACCCTATACCATTTCAGACAAGTGACTGTCCCGTCGCTTCTTAAAAACCTCCACCTATAACTTCTGATGGCAAGCTGTTCCACTGGTTAATTGTCCTCACTGTTAGGAAGTTTCTCCTTAGTCCCTTGGTGAAGGTCTAAGCAATCAGAAGTAACTTCAAATATTCAACTTCATCCCACCAAATGACGACAGATTCTCTTTATCATTGGACATTTGAATCATGGCTTCTTCAATTCCAGTCTTACAAGAATGATACAAACATTTTAATGCCATATTCCAAATTACATTGTGTATCACTCTGTGATACTTGGCAAGCTACATTTTTAATTTTATTTGGGCCCATGGTTTTGTAAATGACAAATGCATTTTAGGAAAGATTAAATAATTTCTGAGGGGCCCTTGGTACTCTCTGAGCCTGGTTGTTTCATGACCTAAACTAGGTAATACTGATAGTGATCTCACTCCCTTCTAGCACTGATTATGCTACCTAGTTGGGTCATGAAATGTCTGCAAGAAATCAACCAAACTCAAAGAGCACCAAGGACCCATAATTTCAACCCTGAGCTATAATATTCTCTTTCATTGGTAAATAATTTCTATCATAACGTTGTTCAATTCCACTGACTTTCTCTAGCTGATGGTCAAAGAGAACGGAATGAAGAAGTAGATCTGACCAAGAGGGGCCAAATGGAAAGTTTATCCTGCCCTAGTTTGTCACTTCATGGGTCCAGAGAGGAACAATTTAGCCTTTGATGTTGAAAAGTCTGATAAATTTCAGATCAGGAACCCATTAGGCACTAAGAGTTGTTAATCTAATCTTGCGTAGCTTCTTCTCTGGCAATATTACACAGCTGATCAGAACATACAAAACATTTGTTAGACCAATTCTGGAATACAGCTCACCTGTCTGGAACCCACACTGCATATCAGACATAAATACAATCGAGAGAGTCCAGAAATATTTCACAAGAAGAGTCCTTCACTCCTCCACTCACAACAAAATACCTTATTCCACCAGACTTGAAATACTGGGATTAGACAATTTACAACTATGTCGCCTCCGAACTGATCTAAATGTAGTTCATAAAATCATGTACCAAAATGTCCTTCCTGTTAATGACTACTTCAGCTTCAACCGCAGCAATACACGAGCACGTAATAGATTCAAACTAAATGTAAACCGCTCCAAACTCGACTGCAGAAAATACGACTTCAGCAATACCGGGAGCCGAGGTGGCGCAGTGGTTAGAGGCAGTACTGCAGGGCAGTTTAGCTGACTGTGATCTGCAGATCAGTGGTTCAAATCTCACCGGCTCAAGGTTGACTCAGCCTTCCATCCTTCCGAGGTAGGTAAAATGAGGAACAAGATTGTTGGGGGCAATATAAATATACATTGCTTACTGGTGTAAACCGCTTAGAGAGTGCTTCCACTGTGAGGCGGTAAATAAATAAATAAATAAATAAATAAATAAATAAATAAATAAATAAATAAATAAATAAATAAATAAATAAATAAATAAATAAATAAACAGAGTGATCAATGCCTGGAATGCAAAAACATTAACATTAGACTATCTATAGTCAACCTCTCCCCGTTTCTAAGAGGTCTATAAGGAGCGTGCATAAGCGCACCACTGTGCCTACCGTCCCTGTCCTTCTGTCCTATTGTCCTCTTTTATCGTTACTCTTTTTACTTATGTTATGTTTATACAAACTACTACTATCCTATACATGTTTGACAAATAAATAAATAAATAAATAAATAAATAAATAAATAAATAAATAAATAAATAAGTAAGTAAGTAAATAAATAAATAAATGTTGTGTTCTTCTGCATATGCTGAGGTTGGCAGAGGCTTAACACAACAAACAAAGCAGTACAAGAAACGCCATACTAAAAAAATTGGGTGGAGTCAGAAAGAATCCTAAGCCACAGTAATCTAAACCAACATTAAAATGAATTGAATGTTGTTTTACAGATTGGATTCAAACTACCGACTGAGAGAAACTGAGGAGGTTCTACAAAAATTATTTTTAACAATTGCTGTCTTAATCTCTTCTTAGATACATCGATAGCACACAGATATTTAATCAGTAATGCAAGAAATGCATATAAGGGGTTTCCTACCTAGAGATTTTTGGACCAGATAAAAACTCACTGAGATTACCTGCCATGACTGAATATTTGAGATCCTCTTTCTGAGCCTCATCATGGTTGGTTGTTCTCCAGATCCATGTATTGCATGTAATGCATGTGCTACAGCATAAACGGCATTGTAGATGTTGTAACTTTCACCTTCCATGCTTGTTTCAAAAATGTAAGAAGGTAGATTCTGTAAATTCTCCTTTCCTGTACATGGTTTCTTCCCCTTTGGAAGGACCCTGCCTGGTTTCTCCAACCTGCAGCCAAACAACCTTTCCCAACATTGCAGGAGAAAAATGTCCCCTTGTGGCTTCAGGGGGTCTAAAGACAGGAGGAAACGACTAAAATCTGAGACCTCCCCAGTGTGGAGCCTAAAATGCAGAGACCCATGGAAGGGCTTTACTGTTTTCAAGATGTCTAGATTCCTCAGCACACTAAGTTTCCAATGGGAAGTTAAGATCCAAACTTTCCAGAATGACGTCTTTCTCAAATGTTCATGGATACCCATTGCCACCTGTACATTTGTAATACTATTGGGGCTTCCAAATAGAACAATCACTTCAGCTTTAGACCAAGTCTCCAAAATATGCATTATTTCCAACATTGAAGTAGTAAAAAAATTCAATTTCATCAGTTCAGTGAAGGCCAGGCAGATCTCCTTCTCCTTCAGCATTGGCACCAGAGATGAGATGAAACGTTCTCCATTGTCATCTTCAGGGGCAATAAGCCCAACCCAGTTCCACTGGAAATGGAGAAGCAGCTGCACAAAACCCACATACTCAGGAAATTCCCTGGGATTAATCCGGAAGAAGGAAGGATAAACTCTTCTGTCTCCCTGAGAGAACTCAAAGCCAACGCCTAGCTGGAGAAAGTGAGATTCTTGAGAGGGTAAATTTTAGGGATATTTATTTATTTATTTATTTGTTTTTAAAATTTCTATGCCACCCAACTCCCGGCGGACTCTGGGCGGCTAACAGCAGGTATAGAAACATATAATCAATAAAAGCAGTTTAAAGAACATATTAAAATACTATCAATATTTAAAAAGAACTTTCACTCACACATACATACATGGGCCAATCTAACAAGACCACATCTTAGGGTCATTGGCCCCAGGCCTGCCGGAAATCCAGGTCTTAACTGCTTTCCGGAAAGCCAGTAGGGTGGGGGTAGTACGGATCTCGGTAGGTAGTTGGTTCCAAAGAGTCAGAGCCGCTACAGAGAAGAGCACACAGCCTTGGGTGCCCCCTGTGCTAGTTGTACAGGTATCTGATGTGATTTTGCCTAGCTTCACCTGCTGCTTCCTGTTTGTTAGGAAGCTTATGATCCACTTACAAGTGTTTTCAGGTACCGCTGGCTGGTTCAGCTTAGTTAGAACTGCGTCTGGAATGATGGTATTGAATGCTGAAGAAAAGTCTACAAAGAGGACCCTTGCGTAGGTCTTTGGAGATTCAAGATGTTGTAGGATGTAGTGCAGAGCCATATTAACACCATCATCTGTTGATCTGTTTGCTCGGTATGCAAATTGCAGGTGATCTAACAGTGGATCCGTGATGGTTTTCAAGTGGGACAGCACTAGCCTTTCAAAGGTTTTCATAACTACAGACGTGGATTATCTCAGAAGCCAAGGGAACCATACATCAAATCAATACAGAGATTATACTATGCTACACTTTTATGAAGAATGAAATTCCTCTTGGCAAACACCACATTTCAAAATTATTTCATTATCAATCACTTTGGGCTTTTATAAAAACATATCTCGACACAAAAAATATGAATATATGTCCCCCAAAACACCACCTTTTTTTCCCACCTTTGGCTTCTGGTTATGCTTCAATTGTTTTTCTACCCCATACTGTATCCAGTGGAGCCCCCTTACCTGTGGGACCTTGAAGATGCTGAAGATGGAGGCCATCTGCCTTGAGGATTTGGGGTTGAGATCTCCGATGACAGAGATCAGAAGGTCCTGCCTGTCACATTTGTGACCTGGAACCATTCGGCCTCGGGTGGAGAGCAGGGAGAGGCTGATTATGGAAATCACCATCTCAGTCTGATAATTGCTATAGATGTGGAAGCCAAGAGTGATGTTGGGAAGAAGAACCAGATCCTTGTTGACCTCTCTGACTGCAAACACGAAGGCCATGAACTGCTGGTAGTTCTTGGGTACAACTCTACAGTGAGAAAATCATTTGGGAAATTTTAAGGAAAGCTTGTGTGTGCTGATGGAGTTTATCCTACATTTTTATCCCCCAATATCCTTTGTAGCAGGTCCCAAATTCCATTGGGTTTGTTTTGTTGTAATCAAGGCTGTTCCTTGATTAATATTTGATGGCCTTGAGAGAAAGGAGAAAATTTTGTCTGTCCATATCCCAGATCATTTTATACCTCTCTATTGTCCCTCCCTTCTTCAGTTTGCTCCAGTGGGTATCATCCTTCCCAATTGCTCCTCTTCCACCCGAATCAATTTGGTCCTCTCTTGGAGCAGCTTCTTCTGATCTGGTAACCGTTGCTTAGTACAAGAATTCAGTGCGGGTCAGAGGTCTGATTTACTGAAGGCCATTATTCATGAGCCATCCTGATTCTGAAACTGAGGCATTTCTTCAAACTCCTCCACAGTGTCAATGGGTTGACCTCATCATTGAGTTTTGCATCAGGAGTTTCTGTCCACATTAATATTGTAAGTCAACTTCTTCACTAGTCCAGCAGAGTTTCTAAGGTGTTGTCCTTCCTCACATTTTGGTGGTTTATGAGCTTCCTGATCAAGAGTTTTGAAAAGATGGAGAATTCTAGCCTATTTCATGAGTTCGATTCTTTATTGAGAAAAGCACAAAGATCTGAACTATGCAAGGACATTGCAAACATCACTAGAACAAGTATTTCTGAAAAAAAAATCACTGAATACAAAGCAAAGCAAATAATTATTTACAACTTTCCCCTTTGGGTGAAACTTACAAAATATTATCCAGAAGTAGAGATGGTTTTCTTTTAAAGGATTGGAAGTTGGATCTATGGATAGTTCCCAGGGGAAAATTCCCACCAATAATGAAATCACCAGGCCTGTAAAAGTCTCTTGTAGTCTTTAAAGTGTTTGTCAGCACACACCCAGTTTGCATCCTCTTAGCAGAAGTTGGAGGCAGGAGCCAGAGGAGCAGCAGCAGCAGCAGGAGAGGCAGCCCAGCCATTTTTCTCACCTTCCCTCCTAGATGAGAAATCAAGAGGTTGTTTTTTCTGCAGAAGTCGAATCGCAGGGAGCCCTTGAAATCTCAGCAGAGCTTCAGCACAAGAGAGCTAGTCTGTGCTACCTGGATGGCCCCAAGGCCAATTTGTATCAACCGTGCTTCCTCTTACCTGTGTTTGGTTTATGACCAAAGAGGATACTAAGGCCAGCTGAGTCTCAGCAAACCCTGGAGTTGGCTCTTTGCAACACAAGGCAAGGTGACATGTCCTGCCCCCACCAGGAGAACTCCGAGTATCTAATTTAAAGCAGGTTTTATCTCGGAAGATTTTTTTTTTGTGTGTAGAAATCCATAGGGGATACATTAGAAATTACTGTTCTTCTGATAATTGCATGGAAAAGCAATTGTCCTATTTACTGAGCAATACAGTAACTACTCTTCAAACAGCAGATGGAGAAAAATGGCTTTGAGTTTCCTGTTGTTAATCCACAGATCAGATGCAGTTGAGAGTCAAGGTGAAGTTGGGCATTTGAGTTATGTGAAATTAACAGATTAACAGAGTTGGAACTCAGCCATTGAAAGTTTTTGAAATCCCAAAATGGTTTGCACAAAAGCACCAACATCTTGCCCAAATTCTTTTGGCCAGCACTGAAGAGTGTGAAAGTGCACAGGCTCTGCTTTTCTTTGTCTGCTCATGCGTTCTGGAATAACTGCAGCAAGGAAATAAGGTTTGCTCCCATGTTCCCAAATGCAGAATTAATCTAGAATGCATTTGGTATTTGAAGTCTTGCTCTCAAATTTATATCTTCTATAATTCTTTATATATTAGCTGCAGGCTGTTTTACATTACAGATGAACCAAAGAAATATGGCTAAAGCTCACTATAACTCTCCACAGCTTTTCCCTCCTTGAAGACTGTGAGTGCTTCTATCAGAATTTGTTACAAAATTAAATCCAGAAAAGCACACACAGGTAAACTGATTCAGCAGGATTCATTAACTTCTTTATATACATAATAACTGATGAATTTATAATACCAGTAGCAGAGTTCTTCCAACGTGGTAATGTTGCAGAACAGGAAGTGATACCAGCCAGAGAGGAGTAAGATAAGCTTTTTATTATCTGTACAGATAAGGTTCAGACATTTTGAAATTCTGAACTGAAACGATTTCTCATCAGAAAGACAAGATATTTAAAGTATTTTTCCAGAGTTACAAAAGACATGAAAACTTCAGTGATTGGCTAGAGAGTTACACATCTTTCTCTTATTGACACGTATGCATGTTTCTCCACAAGTTTTATGTTAACACCTTTAAATTTTTCCATGTTTCCTGTGTCTGTTTGTGGTCAGCCTGTGGTCTGCCGAATCTTAGGAAAGCCTAGTTGGCTAAAATAGAATGCAACTGTAGATTGCAACTTAACTCTATCTTGTAAATTTCTTTCGCCAGCAGGTGGTGCTGCAACATTAGTTTCAGGCATTGCATAAAACCTTTGCTCTCTTTCAGAACTCGGAGAAGGGATATCAAGAGACATAGGAAGTGACGTGTATACAGCCCTCTGATCTGATTGGCTTGACACAAAATCCTCTTGAGGGTGTGGCTTTGGCCTCGGAGAAGAAGGGAATGGAGGATTCTGGCATTTGAAACAGACAAGTGCCACGCTCATCTGGTTTAATCATAGAAAAAAACCCCTTCGCTTTCTGCAGTTCACTTTCCATAAAAGTAATTTGCTCATGATAGCTCCGTATTACAGCATCACGGGCAGATTCTTCAGTTTTCATAATTTTTCCCTGTTTAATGATGACCACAACACATTTTTAAACTCAAAACTCCACTGCAATATATTGACTGTATATACCAGGGCTGTCAAACTCCCGGCCCGCAGGCCAGATGTGTCACGTGCTGGCCATGCCTGGTTTAGTAAAGGGGGAAAAAGTTGTTAGGTCTCTGACCATAACTGATTGGATAGATAATATATGTCTAGCTTTTAACAGCTATAAGTCTGTTTAGCTTAGGTGTTGCAGACTGCCACAAGAGGGAGCTAGAGTTCACAGCTTATTTCTATGGGAGTCCCTCTCTGTTTGTCTTTGGTCTCTGCTACTTAGTGTAGTCTCTGCTACTCAGTGTGTGTTCTCTGCTACTCATTAGAGCAAGGCCTAGAGTATGTATGCTCTGCATTTCTCTCTGTGTTGTAGTTATGTATTATAGCTAAAATGTATTTGTACTGGATAATACTTGGATTGTTATTATGACTATTAAGTGTATGACTTTGGACTGTTTATAGTAAAATGCTATTTCTCAAAGTAAACTTTAATTCAAGTTAGTGTATCTGTGTGTGGCTGAGTACTTATTCACAACTGATCTCAATCTAAACGTTTCTGTATGCACAACCTTGGTAACACAAGGAATACTCTGCTAATACTTTAACACTGGTTATGGGCCCAGAGAGATATTGAGAGTTAGTGTGAATATTCAGTTTCATACTCAGACAGCTAACTTGTGGTTTACTGTTAAATTAACAATGGCACAAGAACAGTCAACTAGCTTATCCCTGATAACCAGGTTAGATGGAACTAACTATGTTTCCTGGTCTATGAAGTGCAGCTTACTTTTGCGTAAAGAAGGATTATGGACTGTGGTTAATAATCCACCTGATATAACAGCTTGGGATCCAACAAATAATGAAGATAAGAAGAAAATAGCTGACACAATACATTATTCTTTATATTTAGAACCGAGAAATGAATTAGTGTTAACTGCATATGCTGATGCAAGTTTTGCTACTGATGCAATGACTCGCAAATCAACATCAGGTATAGTGGTAATGTTGGGTAATGCTTTAATAGGGTGGAAATCTATTAGGCAACAACATATTAGTTTATCCACTATGGAAGCAGAATTCTCGAGTTTATCATTAATGTGTACAGAATTGGTGTATTATAAACAATTGTTAAAAGATATAGGAATTACTGTACAGGAGCCATTTATTGTGTATGAAGACAATCAATCTGCCATTAGTATGGCTAATAGTTTAGCTGTGAAAACAAAGTCGAAACATACTGATTTGAGATATCTGAATGTTAGACAATGTGTTCAAAATAAAATGGTTAAATTGGAATACTGCATGACTGAACAGAATATTGCAGATCATTTCACTAAAGCGCAAGGTGCAATTAAACACAAAGAGTGTTGTGAAAACTATGGTTTAAAGATGTAAGGTATTATATATTGATCTACCCAAAGGGGAGAATGTTAGGTCTCTGACCATAACTGATTGGATAGATAATATATGTCTAGCTTTTAACAGCTATAAGTCTGTTTAGCTTAGGTGTTGCAGACTGCCACAAGAGGGAGCTAGAGTTCACAGCTTATTTCTATGGGAGTCCCTCTCTGTTTGTCTTTGGTCTCTGCTACTTAGTGTAGTCTCTGCTACTCAGTGTGTGTTCTCTGCTACTCATTAGAGCAAGGCCTAGAGTATGTATGCTCTGCATTTCTCTCTGTGTTGTAGTTATGTATTATAGCTAAAATGTATTTGTACTGGATAATACTTGGATTGTTATTATGACTATTAAGTGTATGACTTTGGACTGTTTATAGTAAAATGCTATTTCTCAAAGTAAACTTTAATTCAAGTTAGTGTATCTGTGTGTGGCTGAGTACTTATTCACAACTGATCTCAATCTATACATTTCTGTATGCACAACCTTGGTAACACAAGGAATACTCTGCTAATACATTAACAAAAGTCATGATACATCATGTGACACCGCTGTGATAACATGAGTTTGACACTCCTGATATATACCGACAGTGCTGAGCAGTTGTCAGGGAGTTGGTTTAATGTCAGGGTTCTGAGTAATGCAGATGCCAAAAGCAGAACTCCGAGGCAGGTAGATTCCTCAAAGGATATGTTTATTGATACATCATATTGGCACAGCTAGTGAAAACCAACTCTGGTCCAAGGTCAAAATAAAACTTTCAAATATTCCACATGAATCAGAGATTCTTCTGCCTCATTATATTTTCTCTACAATTAAGATGGGGTTTCAGTAGGATAATGTAGCATTTGGGGAAAAAGATAGAAATCAAGAGACCAGCTCCAGAGACCAAGATGGAGAAGATCTCCACAGCCACCATGGATTTCCCTTTGGTACTCAGGTAGGTGGGGAGGAAGCTGATCCAAAAACTGCAGACCAACATGCTAAAAGTAACGAACTTGGCTTCATTAAAGCTGTCAGGCAATTTCTTAGCCAAACATTATTATTGTTTATTTCCAAGTTGATCATGAGGCCTCCCTGGGGACAACTGGCATTAATGAAAAATAAAAGGATGGGTGTTTGTTGCTGATTGATAGAAACTTTGTGATTAGTACATCACTTGATTTCCAAATATTTAATGAAAAAGCACCTCTCTCATTTAATCATTTATTTAAAAAATCAAACACACAAATGTCAAAAATAAACATACATCCCCAGATACATCAAAGATTTTTATGCCCCATTATATTCTCTCTACAATTCATATTGGGCTTAAGTAGGATAATATAACATTTGGGGGAAAAGATGCAAGCCAAGAGACCAGCCCCAGAGACTAAGATGGAGAAGATCTCCACAGCTACCATGGACTTCCCTTTGGTGCTCAGGTACGTGGGGAGGAAGGTGATCCACACACTGAAAAAGACCAGCATGCTGAAAGTAATGAACTTGGCTTCGTTAAAGCTGTCAGGCAATTTTCTAGCCAGAAAGGCCACTGTGAAACTGATGAGGGCCAGAAAACCCAGGTAGGCCAGGACAGCATAAAACATCAAAGCTGAGCCTTCATTACATTCCAAGATGGCCTCTCCAACCAAAGAGTGGAAATCCAAATTGGGAAATGGGGGAGAGGTTACCAGCCAGGTGATACAGAGAACTGCTTGGCCCAGAGGACAGGCTAAAACAATGGAGTTGGTCAATGGTTTTCCTAAGAATTTCCTTGCACTGTTCCCTGGCTTGGTGGCCATGAAAGCCAGAACCACCATGACAGTTTTTGCCAACACAGAGGAAACCGCAAGGGAAAAGAGAATGGCAAAGGCAGTTTGTCGGAAAAGACAAGTGAACTTCCTGGGCCGACCAATGAAGAGGAAGGAGCAGAGGAAGCAGAGCAGGAGGGAGACCAGGAGGATGTAAGTGAGATCTCGGTTGTTGGCCTTGACGATTGGTGTGTCACGATGGTTAAGGAAAATCACCAGGATAGCCAATGTGATCACAGAGAAAGAAAGAGCAAGAGATGCTAAAGAGTATCCCAGGATGTCATGATAGGAAAGGAAGTGGATCTTCTTGGCAATGCAGTGGTCTTGTTCCTTGTTGGGATATTGGTCTTCTGGACAGGGATCACAGCGAGCTGCATCTGAAATCAAGAATCAGTGTGCATTTCATGGTGAATCCACAAGGGCAAACCATCCATCCATATTGATGATGCTGGGAATAAGTTAGCCAGAAAAAATGGATCTGTTCTCTGGCTCAACTTCTCTGCTTTATTCTTCAAAAAAGTCATTCAATCTTTTTCGCAAGGAAGGATCAGCAGACATAGATAGATGGATCTGCTTTGTGCCCAACAAGTCTTTGAATTTCCTGGGACATTGAGAGTTGTGATAGAAGAAGCATATCCTTGATGAAAATTAAAGCTTACATCTCACATCTCATTCTTTCACCAAAAAAATGGTACCTGGTTTTGTTGATGGGATGTAAAAGTAGGAGTAGAAATTCTAGTAGGAAGCCTATAAATTTTGCCCTGAAACGATCCGATATTAAATTGCTGAGGAGCAAGAAAAGTGGCCTCTGGGGTTAGCACAGCTTAGATTCATGAACTGAGAGGGTCTGCTAAATATATGAATATATTGAAGCATATAAAGCATCCTACCAAAACTGATGGCAAAATTAATATTTTCCCATTGAATGACTTCCTGGAAGATCTACCTTTGACATATACTCTACCTGTCTGATTAGAAATGGTCCCTTCTGGACAAGGGTCACATTGGTAGCAGCAAACTTCCTTGCCTTCTGGAACACTCTTCCTCTCTCCTGCCTGGCACCTCTTGATGCCACACCTGGCAAAGGGCACCTTCTAGAAGAGAAAGAGAGAAATATTTGAGATGGCCTAAGCAATAAATACACTTCAAATATCTATTTCTACATTTCTATTTCCCTCTCCAGAATGTCTCCAAAAGAAATGGTCTACCAGGGCCTACCAGAGTGATAGGCTCCAGGGCGATCCAGGCCAGTGGCAATCCTGACCTATGAATGGATGCTGGAGATTGGAACTGAGATCCCAAAATGAAAGGAAGGCTTGTGACATGGAGCTGCAGCTTTTCTAAAATAAAGAATCGTGAGGATCCAACTGAATGGGAACAATCCATGGAAATCATTCTTGCCTGCTTTAATAGCATCCTGGGTTTCAAGCAGGAGGTCTTCCCAATCTTACCCCATCTTGGACTTTTCAGAAGTCAAAACTCAAATGTGTTCAACTCAAAAGTAGATTTTTCATCAAATCTCTGAATTTAACGATTTCCCAGTTAAAAGGGTGTTATGCATCCCCTGGAGTGAATGAATCCTTTGCTGAATTTATAACATTTCTTTCCAGCTCACCTTTGTGGCCCAGATGATTTCATCAGAGTTAATGGTGAAATCTTGTCCCGGGGAAGCCGTGGAATCTATTTGTCCAACTTTCATGGGGACAAAAGATTGATTGGGGAGGAAACGCCAGTTGAGAAGATTGTAACGAGAAAAAACCAATCCACTTTCTGAGAAGGAGACTTCCTCTCCAGCACTGTTGTTGAACTTGACGTTCCTCAGATAGGGAAGAATCTGAAAGAAAAGACACCTGGATTAATTAGCTGAACACCACATATGAGACATCCTGGTTTCTATCTTAATGCGATGGCCATCAGCCTAGGAGATGGGTATATGCTGTATCTGAGAAGCTAAATCAATCAGAATAGAGTTGGAAGGGACCTTGGAGATCTTCTAGTCCAGCCCCCTGCTCAAGCAGGAGACCCTATACCATTTCAGACAAGTGACTGTCCCGTCGCTTCTTAAAAACCTCCACCTACAACTTCTGATGGCAAGCGGTTCCACTGGTTAATTGTCCTCACTGTTAGGAAGTTTCTCCTTAGTCCCTTGGTGAAGGTCTAAGCAATCAGAAGTAACTTCAAATATTCAACTTCATCCCACCAAATGACGACAGATTCTCTTTATCATTGGACATTTGAATCATGGCTTCTTCAATTCCAGTCTTACAAGAATGATACAAACATTTTAATGCCATATTCCAAATTACATTGTGTATCACTCTGTGATACTTGGCAAGCTACATTTTTAATTTTATTTGGGCCCATGGTTTTGTAAATGACAAATGCATTTTAGGAATGATTAAATAATTTCTGAGGGGCCCTTGGTGCTCTCTGAGCCTGGTCGTTTCATGACCTAAACTAGGTAACACTGATAGTGATATCACTCCCTTCTAGCACTGATGAGGCTACCTAGTTGGGTCATGAAATGTCTGCAAGAAAACAACCAAACTCAAAGAGCACCAAGGACCCATAATTTCAACCCTGAGCTATAATATTCTCCTTTATTGGTAAATAATTTCTATCAGAACGTTGTACAATTCCACTGACTTTCTCTAGCTGATTGTCAAAGAGAACAAAATGAAGAAGTACATCTGACCAAGAGGGGCCACATGGAAAGTTTATTCTGCCCTAGTTGTCACTTCATGGGTCCAGAGAGGAACAATTTAGCCTTTGATGTTGAAAAGTCTGATAAATTTCAGATCAGGAACCCATTAGGCACTAAGAGTTGTTAATCTAATCTTGCGTAGCTTCTTCTCTGGCAATATTACACTGCTGATCAGAGCATACAAAACATTTGTTAGACCAATTCTGGAATACAGTTCACCTGTCTGGAACTTGAACTGCATATCAGACATAAATACAATCGAGAGAGTCCAGAAATATTTCACAAGAAGAGTCCTTCACTCCTCCGCTCACAACAAAATACCTTATTCCACCAGACTTGAAATACTGGGATTAGACAATTTACAACTATGTCGCCTCCGAACTGATCTAAATGTAGTTCATAAAATCATGTACCAAAATGTCCTTCCTGTTAATGACTACTTCAGCTTCAACCACAGCAATACACGAGCACGTAATAGATTCAAACTAAATGTAAACCGCTCCAAACTCGACTGCAGAAAATACGACTTCAGCAATACCGGGAGCCGAGGTGGCGCAGCGGTTAGAGGCAGTACTGCAGGCCACTTTAGCTGACTATGATCGGCAGATCAGTGGTTCAAATCTCACCGGCTCAAGGTTGACTCAGCCTTCCATCCTTCCGAGGTAGGTAAAATGAGGACCCAGATTGTTGGGGGCAATATAAATATACATTGCTTACTGGTGTAAACTGCTTAGAGAGTGCTTCCACTGTGAGGTGGTATATAAATCTCACAAACAAACAAACAAACAAATAAATAAATAAATAGAGTGATCAATGCCTGGAATGCAAAAACTTTAACCTTAGACTATCTACAGTCAACCTCTCCCCGTTTCTAAGAGGTCTGTAAGGAGCGTGCATAAGCGCACCACTGTGCCTACCATCCCTGTCTTTCTGTCCTATTGTCCTCTTTTATCATTACTTTTTTTTACTTATGTTTATACAAACTACTACTCTCCTTTACATGTTAAATAAATAAATAAATAAATAAATAAATAAATAAGTAAATAAGTAAGTAAGTAAGTAAGTAAATAAATAAATAAATAAATAAATAAATAAGTAAATAAATAAATAAATAAATGTTGAGTTCTTCTGCATATGCTGAGGTTGGCAGAGGCTTAACACAACAAACAAAGCAGTACAAGAAACGCCATACTAAAAAAATTGGGTGGAGTCAGAAAGAATCCTAAGCCACAGTAATCTAAACCAACATTAAAATGAATTGAATGTTGTTTTACAGATTGGATTCAAACTACCGACTGAGAGAAACTGAGGAGGTTCTACAAAAATTATTTTTAACAATTGCTGTCTTAATCTCTTCTTTGATACATCGATAGCACACAGATATTTAATCAGTAATGCAAGAAATGCATATAAGGGGTTTCCTACCTTGAGATTTTTGGACCGGATAAAAACTCACTGAGATTACCTGCCATGACTGAATATTTGAGATCCTCTTTCTGAGCCTCATCATGGTTGGTCGTTCTCCAGATCCATGTATTGCATGTAATGCAGGTGCCACAGCATAAACGGCATTGTAGATGTTGTAACTTTCACCTTCCATGCTTGTTTCAAAAATGTAAGAAGGTAGATTCTGTAAATTCTCCTTTCCTGTACATGGTTTCTCCCCCTTTGGAAGGACCCTGCCTGGTTTCTCCAACATGCAGCCAAACAACCTTTCCCAACATATCAGGAGAAAAATGTCCCCTTGTGGCTTCAGGGGGTCTAAAGACAGGAGGAAACGACTGAATTCTGAGACCTCCCCAGTGTGGAGCCTAAAATGCAGAGACCCATGGAAGGGCTTTACTGTTTTCAAGATGTCTTGATTCCTCAGCACACTAAGTTTCCAATGGGAAGTTAAGATCCAAACTTTCATGAATGACGTATTTCTCAAATGTTCATGGATACCCATTGCCACCTGTACATTTGTGATACTATTGGGGCTTCCAAATAGAACAATCACTTCAGCTTTAGACCAAGTCTCCAAAATATGCAGTATTTTCAACATTGGAGTAGTAAAAAAATTCAATTTCATCATTTCAGTGAAGGCCAGGCAGATCTCCTTCTCCTTGAGCATTGGCACAAGAGATGAGATGAAACGTTCTCCATCGTCATTTTCAGGGGCCAGAAGGCCAACCCAGTTCCACTGGAAATGCAGGACCAGCCGGACTAAACCCACATACTCAGAAAATTCCCTGGGATTAATCCGGAAGAAGGAAGGATAAACTCTTCTGTCTCCCTGAGAGAACTCAAAGCCAACGCCTAGCTGGAGAAAGTGAGATTCTTGATAGAGTAAATTTTAGGGATGTTTGTTTGTTTGTTTGTTTGTTTGTTTGTTTGTTTGTTTGTTTGTTTGTTTTTTTATTTTTTTATTTTTTTATTTTTTTATTTTTTTATTTTTTTATTTTTTTATTTTTTTATTTTTTTATTTTTTTATTTTTTTATTTTTTTATTTATTTATTTATTTATTTATTTATTTATTTATTTATTTATTTATTTATTTATTTATTTATTTATTTATTTATTTATTTATTTATAAAATTTCTATGCCGCCCAACTCCCGGGGGACTCTGGGCGGCTAACAGCAGGTATAGAAATATAAAATCAATAAAAGCAGTTTAAAGAACATATTAAAATACTATCAATATTTAAAAAGAACTTTCACTCACACATACATACATGGGCCAATCTAACAAGGCCACATCTTAGGGTCATTGGTCCCAGGCCTGCCCGAAAAGCCAGGTCTTAACCGCTTTCCAGAAAACCAGTAGGGTGGGGGTAGGTAGTTGGTTCCAAAGAGTCAGAGTCGCTACAGAGAAGGCCCTCCCCTACGGATCCGCCAGCCGACATTGTTTAGCTGACGGGACCTGGAGAAGGCCGACCCTGTGCAATCTCACTGGGCGTTGGGAGGAATACAGTAGAAGACGGTCACACAGATAAACTGGTCTTGAGCCATGTAGGGCTTTAAAGGTAAGAACCAACACCTTAAATTGCGTCCGGAGACCAATCGGAAGCCAGTGCAGCTGGCGAAGGATGGGCTTAGTGTGGGTGTATCTTGAGGCACCCACAACAGCTTGCGCAGCTGCATTCTGGACTAACTGCAGTCTCCAAACACTCTTCAAGGGTAGCCCCATGTAGAGCGTGTTGCAGTAATCAAGCCGTGAGGTGATAAGGGCATGAGTGACCGTGAGTAGAGCCTCTTGATCCAAATAGGGCCGCAATTAGTGCACTAGGTGAACCTGTGCAAAGGTCCCCCTAGCCACAGCTATCAGGTGGTGGTCTAATCTCAGCTGTGGGTCTAGGAGGACACCCGAATTGTGAACCTGTTCTGCGGGGATTAAATTTTCTCCCCCCAGAACCATGGAAGGATGATCTACCTGGTCCTTCGGAGGCAATATCCACATCCACTCGGTCTTCTCTGGGTTTAGTTTGAGCCTGTCGGCTCCCATCCAGACCCTTATATCTTCCGGGCACCAACCCATCACGTCCACTGCTTCACTGAATTGACATGGGGTGGAGATGTACAACTGGGTATAATCAGCACATTGCTGGAACCTCACCCCACGTTGTCAGATGATCTCACCCAGTGGTTTCATGTAGATGTTAAATAAGAGGGGGGAGAGAACTGAACCCCGAGGCACCCCACAGATGAGGGGCCTAGGGGTCGATCTCTGTCCCCCTGCCAACACCGACTGTGACCGACCAGAGAGAGATAGGAGGAGAACCACCGTAGAACGGTGCCATCCACCACCAACTCCCTTAGTCAGCACAGAAGGATACCATGGTCAATGGTATTGAAAGCAGCTGAGAGGTCAAGTAGCACCAGGATGGAGGAAAAAACCCCATCTCGGCCTCACCAGAGATCATCCATCAGCGTGACCAAAGCAGTTTCCGTGCTGTAGCTGGGCCTGAAACCCGATTGAACAGGGTCTAGATAATCCATTTCCTCTAACAACCATTGGAGTTGGAGCAACCCACTTTCTCAACAACCTTACCGACAAAGGGTAGGTTGGAGACTGGACGAAAGTTCTTAAATTCTGCTGGATCCAGGGAAGG
Organism: Diadophis punctatus similis; assembly: GCA_023053685.1. NCBI lineage: Eukaryota > Metazoa > Chordata > Lepidosauria > Squamata > Dipsadidae > Diadophis > Diadophis punctatus. The sequence continues at coordinate 93,361 of JALIGW010000125.1, forward strand.
CTTCTTGAGGAGGGGCCTAACCACTGCAACCTTCAACAGTTGCGGGACAGACCCCTCTCTCAAGGAGTTATTAATCAAAACCTGGAGCCAGCCTCGTGTCACCTCCCTGCTGGAGGAAACCAGCCAGGAGGGGCACGGGTCCAATAAACAAGTGGTGGAACTCATCGCTCCAATAGCCTTGTCCACTTCCTCAGGGGTCACAGGCTCAAATTCCTCCCATAAAATAGGACTAAAATCTGCCCCTGTCATCTCGACCTGACCTGCCCAATCAGAGTCCAGGTCCATCCAAATCTGAGCAACTTTATCTGACAGAAACTATACAAATTCCTCAGCTCTATCCTGTAAAGGTTCCTCCTTTCCCTCTAGGTCACCATTATGAATAGAATAGAATAGAATAGAATTTTTATTGGCCAAGTGTGATTGGACACACAAGGAATTTGTCTTGGTGCATATGCTCTCAGTGTACATAAAAGAAAAGATACGTCCGTCAAGAATCATAAAGTACAACGCTTAATAATCATCTAGGTACAAATAAGCAATGAAATCATATTAGGAACCAGTCAATATAAATTGTAAAGTACAAGCAACAAAGTTACAGTCATACAGTCATTAGTGTGAGGAGATGGGTGATGGGAACAATGGGAAGATTAATAGTAGTGCAGACTTCGTACATAGTTTCACAGTGTTGAGGGAATTATTTGTTTAGCAGAGTGATGGTGTTAGGGGGAAAAACTGTTCTTGTGTTTAGTTGTTCTGGTGTGCAGTGCTCTATAGCATCATTTTGAGGGTAGGAGTTGAAATAGTTTGTGTCCAGGATGTGAGAGGTCTGTAAATATTTTCACAGCCCTCTTTTTGACTCGTGCAGTATACAGGTCCTCAATGGAAGGCAGGTTGGCAGTAATTGTTTTTTCTGCAGTTCTGATTATCCTCTGAAGTCTGTGTCTGTCTTGTTGGGTTGCAGAACCGAATCAGACAGTTATAGAGGTGCAGATGACAGACTCAATAATTCCTCTGTAGAACTGTATCAGCAGCACAATGGGCAGTTTGAGGTTTCTGAGTTAGCGCAGAAAGAACATTCTTTGTTGTGCTTTTTTGATGACGTTTTTGATGTTAGGTGTCCATTTTAGATCTTGCGATATAGTAGAACCTAGAAATTTGAAGGTCTCTACTGTTGATACTGTGTTGTCTAGTATTGTAAGAGGTGGAAGTATGGGCGGGTTTCTCCTAAAGTCTACGGTTCTATGGTTTTGTGTGTGTTCAGTTCCAGATTGTTTCGGTTGCACCACAAGGTTAGTTGTTCAACCTCCCGTCTGTATACGGATTCATCATTGTCTCGAATGAGTCTGATCACTGTTATGTCATCTGAGAACTTCAGTAGTTTAACAGATGGATCGTTAGAGATGCAGTCATTGGTATATAGAGAGAAGTGGAGAGAGCACACAGCCTTGGGGGGGGGTATGCTAATTGTACAGGTATCTGATGTGATTTTGCCTAGCTTCACCTGCTGCTTCCTGTTTGTTAGGAAGCTTATGATTCACTTACAAGTGTGTTCAGGTACCGCTAGCTGGTTTAGCTTAGTTAGAATAGCTTCTGGAATGATGGTATTGAATGCTGAACTAAAGTCTACAAAGAGGACCCTTGCGTAGGTCTTTGGAGATTCAAGATGTAGGATGTAGTGCAGAGCCATATTAACAGACCATATAAATATTATTAATATTAACATATTAATAGATCTGTTGATCTATTTGCTTGGTATGCAAATTGCAGGGGGTCTAACAGTGGATCCGTGATGGTTTTCAAGTGGGACATCACTAGCCTTTCAAAGGTTTTCATAACTACAGACGTGGATTATGTCAGAGGCCAAGGGAACCATACATCAAATTAGTACAGAGAATATACTACACTACACTTTTATGAAGAATGAAATTCCTCTTGACAAATACCGCATTTCAAAATTATCTCATTATCAATCACTTTGGGCTTCTATAAAAACATATCTCGACACAAAAAAATATAAATATATGTCTCCCAAAACACCACCTTTGTTTTCCACCTTTGGCTTCTGGGTATGCATCAGTTGTTTTTCTACCCCATACTGTATCCAGTGAAGCCCCCTTACCTGTGGGACCTTGAAGATGCTGAAGAGGGAGGCCATCTGCCTTGAGGATCTGGGATTGAGATCTCCGATGACAGAGAGCAGAGGGTCCTGCCTGTCACATTTATAGCCTGGAACCATTCGGCCTCGGGTGGAGAGCAGGGAGAGGCTGATTATGGAAATCTCCATCTCAGTCTGATAATTGCTATAGATGTGGAAGCCAAGGGTGATGTTGGAGGGGAGAACTAGACCCTTGTTGACCTCTCTGACTGCAAACACCAAGGCCATGAACTGCTGGTAATTCTTCGGTATGATTCTACAGTTGAAAAAAAATCATTGAGGAAATTTTAAGCAAAGCTTGTGTGTGCTGGAATTTGTCGTGTCTTTTTAAAAAATGTTCTTTGTAGCAAGAAGTTTCAAATTGCATTGGGTTTGTTTCATTGTTAAGGCTGTTCCTTGATTAATGGCCTTGGCAGAAAGGAGAAAATTCTGTTCCTCCACACCACAGATCATTTGATACCCCTCCATCAGCCCTCCCTCCTCCACTTTGCTCCAGTGATAGTAATCCTTCCCAATTGCTTCTCTTCTCTTCCCTAATTAATTTATTTCCCTCTTGAAGCAGCTTCTTCAGCTCTGGAAGCCATTGTTGAGCACAAGACAGGTGGCTTTTTTACAACTCCTCCACCCTTTAAATGGGTTGACCTCATCATTGAGTTTTGCATCAGGAGTTTCTCTCCAAATTAATATTGTAAGTCAACTTCTTCACTAGTCCAGCACAGTTTTTAAAGTGTTGTCCTTCCTCACTTTTTTGGTGGTTTATTAGCTTCCTGATCAAGAGTGAATAATCCAAGGGCATCGCAAACATCACTAGAGCGTTTCTGAAAAAAATCACTGAATACAAAGCAAAGCAAATAATTATCTACATCTTTCCCCTTTGGGTGAAACTTACAAAATATTCTCCAGAAGTAGAGATGGTTTTCTTTTAAAGGATTGGAATTTGGATCTATGGATAGTTCCCAGGGGAAAATTCCCACCAATAATGAAATCACCAGGCCTGTAAAAATCTCTTGTAGTCTTTAAAGTGTTTGTCAGCACACACCCAGTTTGCATCCTCTTAGCAGAAGTTGGAGGCAGGAGCCAGAAGAGCAGCAGCAGGAGAGGCAGCCCAGCCATTTTTCTCACCTTCCCTCCTAGATCAGAAATCAAGAGGTTGTTTTTTCTGCAGAAGTTGAATCGCAGGGAGCCCTTGAAATCTCAGCAGAGCTTCAGCACAAGAGAGCTAGTCTGTGCTACCTGGATGGCCCCAAGGCCAATTTGTATCAACCGTGCTTCCTCTTACCTGTGTTTGGTTTATGACCAAAGAGGATACTAAGGCCAGCTGAGTCTCAGCAAACCCTGGAGTTGGCTCTTTGCAACACAAGGCAAGGTGACATGTCCTGCCCCCACCAGGAGAACTCCGAGTATCTAATTTAAAGCAGGTTTTATCTCGGAAGATTTTTTTTGTGTGTAGAAATCCATAGGGGATACATTAGAAATTACTGTTCTTCTGATAATTGCATGGAAAAGCAATTGTCCTATTTACTGAGCAATACAGTAACTACTCTTCAAACAGCAGATGGAGAAAAATGGCTTTGAGTTTCCTGTTGTTAATCCACAGATCAGATGCAGTTGAGAGTCAAGGTGAAGTCGGGCATTTGAGTTATGTGAAATTAACAGATTAACAGAGTTGGAACTCAGCCATTGAAAGTTTTTGAAATCACAAAATGGTTTGCACAAAAGCACCAACATCTTGCCCAAATTCTTTTGGCCACCACTGCAGAGTGTGAAAGTGCACAGGCTCTGCTTTTCTTTGTCTGCTGATGCGTTCTGGAATAACTGCAGCAAGGAAATAAGGTTTGCTCCCATGTTCCCAAATGCAGAATTAATCTAGAATGCATTTGGTATTTGAAGTCTTGCTCTCAAATTTATATCTTCTATAATTCTTTATATATTAGCTGCAGGCTGTTTTACATTACAGATGAACCAAAGAAATATGGCTAAAGCTCACTATAACTCTCCACAGCTTTTCCCTCCTTGAAGACTGTGAGTGCTTCTATCAGAGTTTGTTACAAAATTAAATCCAGAAAAGCACACACAGGTAAACTGATTCAGCAGGATTCATTAACTTCTTTATATACATAATAACTGATGAATTTATAATACCAGTAGCAGAGTTCTTCCAACGTGGTAATGTTGCAGAACAGGAAGTGATACCAGCCAGAGAGGAGTAAGATAAGCTTTTTATTATCTGTACAGATAAGGTTCAGACATTTTGAAATTCTGAACTGAAACGATTTCTCATCAGAAAGACAAGATATTTAAAGTATTTTTCCAGAGTTACAAAAGACACGAAAACTTCAGTGATTGGCTAGAGAGTTACACGTCTTTCTCTTATTGACACGTATGCATGTTTCTCCACAAGTTTTATGTTAACACCTTTAAATTTTTCCATGTTTCCTGTGTCTGTTTGTGGTCAGCCTGTGGTCTGCTGAATCTTAGGAAAGCCTAGTTGGCTAAAATAGAATGCAACTGTAGAATGCAACTTAACTCTATCTTGTAAATTTCTTTCGCCAGCAGGTGGTGCTGCAACATTAGTTTCAGGCATTGCATAAAACCTTTGCTCTCTTTCAGAACTCGGAGAAGGGATATCAAGAGACATAGGAAGTGGCTTCCGGTTCCAGATCGCTGCATCGCGGATGCTCCCCATTGAGCGTCTTTCCATTTCCCCGTTAAAGCTGCCAGAACAGCTGTCTGGCGGCTTGAAAGTCTCTGCCCTGGGCAAAGGGGAGAGATGAGAGCTGGACAGGTGGGGTAGAGCCCCCCTAGTGCCCCAGCAACTTCCTCTTTGTGTTTTTCCAGAGCAAAGGACCTTTTTACTTCTTTAATGTTAGTGCTAGAAAGGGTCCCTTACAGATCATCTAGTCCAATCCCGTTTATAGCCTATTGTTTCACTTAATGACTTTGCTTTATTTTATGTCCTGCTTCACCCCCCCTTTGAGACTCTAATTTAATTTAATTAATTTGATTCATTTTGAAATAAGAGTCTCATATTTGATCAGAAGTATTACACAAGGAATAAAGTTATGTTATTCCACATAACAATAACAGTAGAGGGATCAGTTTTGTTGTAAGGAATATCCTTCTGGGTTCGGTTCCAAGTAAATCTTAGTTAATAATAATAATAACAACAGAGTTGGAAGGGACCTTGGAGGTCTTCTAGTCCAACCCTCTGCTTATGCAGGAAACCCTACACTATTTCAGACAAATGGTTATCCAACATCTTCTTAAAAACTTCCAGTGTTGGAGCATTCACAACTTCTGGAGGCAAGCTGTTCCACTGATTAATTGTTCTAATTGTCAGGAAATTTCTCCTTAGTTCTAAGTTGCTTCTCTCCTTGATTTGTTTCCACCCATTACTTCTTGTTCTACCCTCAGGTGCTTTGGAGAATAGTTTGACTCCCTCTTCTTTGTGGCAACCCCTGAGATATTGGAACACTGCTATCATGTCTCCCCTGGTCCTTCTTTTCATTAAACTAGACATACCAAGTTCCCGCAAACGTTCTTCTTTTTTGGCAGCTGCAGCACATGGCTGGCTCATATTTAAACGGTTGTCCACTAGGACTCCAAGATCCCTCTCACAGTTACTACTGTTGAGCAAGGTACCACATATGCTGTACCTGTGCATTTGGAACAGCTTGCCTCCAGAAGTTGTGAATGCTCCAAGACTGGATGTTTTTAAGAAGAGGTTGGATAACCATTTGTCTGAAGTGGTGTAGGGTTTCCTGCCTAAGCAGGGGGTTGGACTAGAAGACCTCTAAGGTCCCTTCCAACTCTGTTGTTGTTGTTGTTGTTGTTGTTATCATCATCATCATCATCATCATCATCATCATCATCATCATCATCATCATCATGGAGTTCAGGGTCCCAAAAGCAGACCTTCCTTCTATGCTTCTGTCTTGCTAACAGGCTCTCCCTCCTTCAACAACCTGCTTTCTTCACAACTCTCCTCCCTTTTCACCTCTCGGAGGCCCAAATCCTCAAAGGACAGGATTTAGCTGCTCAAACTCTTCCGGAAACAATGTTTGGGAAAACCTTAATGCCAGGCAGAAGAGCTGGGCAATCTGGAGCCAAACTTTGCAACCAGCCTGTCCCAGGAACCCACAAGGAAAGTCCATTTCATAGATGACTGAGGCTTCTTCTATAGCTCCTTATGCCTGATCCTTTACATCTTGCATACTGCTTTTACTTGCAAGGAATTTTCAGTAAGGTTGAAGCAACCCAAGCCAGGAAATCCCTCACATCCACGGGCCATTTTTAACAGCGTCAAGTCCATGCCTTTTTGGCAAGATTTCTGTTCTTAGCTCTTCCTGCTTCTCATTTAGGAGAGCTTTACCAAGCTTTATTTATATGCTTTGTAACTGTTGAAGACAGGTTTTTTGAGGATATCAAGGCAGGCCTGGGCTGCAAATGTTGGTGGTACACTGACAATGGAAACAGCAGCTGCGGAGTTCTGTGAGGTACCAGCTTCTGTATACTCTCTTGAGCTTATGATGAATGTAGTTTTGGACAACTGGTGTTGCATGAAATGAGGTCAAAGCAGGGGTGGCTTCCAACTTACCTCGCTGCCGGTTCGCTTCCTCCCATGCCGCGTGGCCGTGCCTTGTGGGTGCATGCACCACGCACATGCACAGTGCAAAAAACCCTGACAAAATTAAAAAAAACCGCAAAAACAAAATGGTGATGCATGCGCAGTGTTGGAAACCTGGCTTCTGTGCATGCGCAGAAGAATTTAAAAAAAAAATTCAAAAAAAATCAAAACAAATTCAAAAAAATGATGGCAGCGCCCACGGACTGGCACCGACCAATCCGGTTCAGTGGCATCATCGTGACATCACCAGTGGGTCACTAGTGGTCTGAATCCCAAACCCCAAAAAATTTTAAAAAACCAAAAAATGGAAAAACAAAATGGTGACGCATGTGCAGTGCTGGAAACTCGGCTTCTGCGCATGTGCAGAAGAAAAAAAATTCAAAAAAAGAGCAAAAAAAAGCCAAAAAATTTCAAAAAAAAGATGGCAGCGCCAACAGACAGGCACTGACCGATCCGGTTCAGTGACATCATCGTGACGTAACCAGTGGGTCGCTACTGGTCTGAACTGGAAGGAACCAAGACAAAACTGGCTGTCTCCAAAATTTTGGTTTTTGTTTAATTAATTAATTATTTCTATTTATTTATTTATTATTATTATGGTTCATCACACAGTCAGCCAGATGTTCAGACTGGGTTTGGCACTTTTATCCACCTATTGAGTACTTCCCAAGGATCTGAGATAGGCAGATGTGGATGTTTGATGGTGTTAGAGCAGGGGTTATTGCTACTTTGTAGTCAGTCTGTGCGATCTTCTTGCAGCAATATTGTACTACTAACTAGAGCATACAAAACATTTAATGAGTTAATAATAATGCTGATCATTTGACAATCATCAATATTATAGCTTCTTTAGCCCAAATCTTTTCTCATTCCTTTCATTTTAGTTAAATGTTCTCCAATATATTCACCAGGTTTTAATCTTGAACCGTGAAACTCAGACAAAAGCAAACATGTTGATTCAATTGAAACAGGCCGGTAGCATGTTTCTAATTTGTCCCAAATTTTCTGGGCAGTTGCATCAGGCGGAAAAGTAACCTGCAGTTCAGTATCCATGGATATCAATAATGTTGTGCATGCTCTAGTGTCCAAGTCTCTTATTGCATCAGTCCATGGCTGGGCAGGAGAATTAAACACCACACAATGAGTACCTTCTCTACCGAGTAAAAGTCCAACCTCACTGACCCATGCTTTATAATTTTGTCCTGAATACTTTAATTTTGAATCACCAGCCAGTGGAACAATAGCAGATGCCTGTTGAGGAATGTACACCTGAGGCTGTAAAGGCGCTTGTTGAGGCACTTGTGCAGGCATTTGTGGCTGAGGCACTTGTGGCTGTGGTTGCTGTAAGTGAACCTGTGGTTGCTGCATTGTGTGTGTCACTGGTGCATGAGGTGCCACATGAATCTGGCCTGCTGCAGTGACCAGAATCTGTCTGTGCTGCAGTAAGCATTGTCGTTCCCCATCTAAATTAGGAAGTTGGCTAAAATAGTCATCTGCACCACCAGGTGGTGCTAATGATTGAGCCTGTGGGGACACGTGTGGCATTGCAGCCTGCAGCCTTGCTTGGGTTAATGACATAGTTGAAAACCCTCTCTGTAACGTTTCAAGATGCTGCTTCAATTCTGTAGAATACAACTTACTTCTATCTTGTAAATTTCTTTTGCCAGCAGGTAGTGCTGCAACATTAGTTTCAGGCATTGCATAAAACCTTTGCTCTCTTTCAGAACTCGGAGAAGGGATATCAAGAGACATAGGAAGTGACATGTATACAGCTCTCTGATCTGATTGGCTTGACACAAAACCCTCTTGAGGGTGTGGCTGTGGCCTCGGAGAAGAAGGGAATGGAGGATTCTGGCATTTGAAACAGACAAGTAACACGCTCATCTGGTTTAATCATAGAAAAAAACCCCTTTGCTTTCTGCAGTTCACTTTCCATAAAAGTAATTTGCTCATGATATCTCCGTATTACAGCATCATGGGCAGATTCTTCAGTTTTCACAATTTTTCCCTCTTTAATGATGACCAAAACACATTTTTAAACTCAAAACTCCACTGCAATATATTGACTGTAAATACCAGGGCTGTTAAACTCCCGGCCCGCGGGCCAGATGTGTCACGTGCTGGCTGTGCCTGGTTTAGTAAAGGGGGAAAAAGTCATGATACATCATGTGACACCGCTGTGATAACATGAGTTTGACACTCCTGATATATACCGACAGTGCTGAGCAGTTGTCAGGGAGTTGGTTTAATGTCAGGGTTCTGAGTAATGCAGATGCCAAAAGCAGAACTCCGAGGCAGGTAGATTCCTCAAAGGATATGTTTATTGATACATCATATTGGCACAGCTAGTGAAAACCAACTCTGGTCCAAAGTCAAAATAAAACTTTCAAATATTCCACATGAATCAGAGATTCTTCTGCCTCATTATATTTTCTCTACAATTAAGATGGGGTTTCAGTAGGATAATGTAGCATTTGGGGAAAAAGATAGAAATCAAGAGACCAGCTCCAGAGACCAAGATGGAGAAGATCTCCACAGCCACCATGGATTTCCCTTTGGTACTCAGGTAAGTGGGGAGGAAGGTGATCCCAAAACTGCAGACCAACATGCTAAAAGTAATGAACTTGGCTTCATTAAAACTGTCAGGCAATTTCTTAGCCAAACATTATTATTGTTTATTTCCAAGTTGATCATGAGGCCTCCCTGGGGACAACTGGCATTAATGAAAAATAAAAGGATGAGTGTTTGTTGCTGATTGATAGAAACTTTGTGATTAGTACATCACTTGATTTCCAAATATTTAATGAAAAAGCACCTCTCTCATTTAATCATTTATTTAAAAAATCAAACAGAGAAATGTCAAAAATAAACATACATCCCCAGATACATCAAAGATTTTTATGCCCCATTATATTCTCTCTACAATTCATATTGGGCTTAAGTAGGATAATATAACATTTGGGGGAAAAGATGCAAGCCAAGAGACCAGCCCCAGAGACTAAGATGGAGAAGATCTCCACAGCTACCATGGACTTCCCTTTGGTGCTCAGGTACGTGGGGAGGAAGGTGATCCACACACTGAAAAAGACCAGCATGCTGAAAGTAATGAACTTGGCTTCGTTAAAGCTGTCAGGCAATTTCCTAGCCAGAAAGGCCACTGTGAAACTGATGAGGGCCAGAAAACCCAGGTAGGCCAGGACAGCATAAAACATCAAAGCTGAGCCTTCGTTACATTCCAAGATGGCCTCTCCAGCCAAAGAGTGGAAATCCAAATTGGGAAATGGGGGAGAGGTTACCAGCCAGGTGATACAGAGAACTGCTTGGCCCAGAGGACAGGCTAAAACAATGGAGTTGGTCAATGGTTTTCCTAAGAGTTTCCTTGCACTGTTCCCTGGCTTGGTGGCCATGAAAGCCAGAACCACCATGACAGTTTTTGCCAACACAGAGGAAACCGCAAGGGAAAAGAGAATGGCAAAGGCAGTTTGTCGGAAAAGACAAGTGAACTTCCTGGGTCGCCCAATGAAGAGGAAGGAGCAGAGGAAGCAGAGCAGGAGGGAGACCAGGAGGATGTAAGTGAGATCTCGGTTGTTGGCCTTGACGATTGGTGTGTCACGATGGTTAAGGAAAATCACCAGGATAGCCAATGTGATCACAGAGAAAGAAAGAGCAAGAGATGCTAAAGAGTATCCCAGGATGTCATGATAGGAAAGGAAGTGGATCTTCTTGGCAATGCAGTGGTCTTTTTCCTTGTTGGGATATTGGTCTTCTGGACAGGGATCACAGCGAGCTGCATCTGAAATCAAGAATCAGCGTGAATTTCTTATATTATGTCCACAAATACGAAATTATATCAACATAATTATGAACCATTATGGTCAAAAATACAGAAAGATATGGAAAACTGGAAAAAATTGCAATTGTGTTTGCTGGGTAGGATTGCTGCAATTAAAATGAATGTTTTACCTAGATTTTTATTTCTCTTTCAAATGATACCAATACTTTAAAAAGATGAAAATTTGAAGGAATGGCAAAAGGGAATAAATAAATTTATTTTGGCAGGGAAGAAGCCGACGGTAAACCAGAAGATAATGCAAGATGTACGGGAAAGAGGTGGTCTTAAAATGCCTAATTTAAGATTGTATTATGAAGCAGCAGTTCTCTCAGCAATTACTGATTGGATTAATTTGACAGAAGATAGGGTATTAAATATTGAAGGATATGGTCTGATTTATGGGTGGCATGCCTATTTAGTGTATGATAAAAAAAATAGATAAAGTTTTTAAGAGTCACATATTAAGAAATGCCTTAATGCGTGTCTGGAAAAAGTACCAATGTAAATTAAACGATAAGTTAACTTTATGGACAGTACCCAGACATGCGATAGAAAATATAAATGTAGAGCAAAAATCAGATAAGATTACATATCAAGAACTTCAAGAAGAAGGAATTACATTACAACTAAAACCAATGGCGAAATTAAGAGAAGGATTAATCAGAACTTGGTTTCAATACGGACAATTACAGGCTAGATGGAGAGTTGATCAAAAAATTGGTATTGGGAAGAATGATGACAATTTAATACAACAAATAAAAAATAAGGGCCCCATGCACATAAAAAGATTGTACAATATCTTACTGGAACTAGATTCAGAAACAGAACTAGTTAAGGATTGCATGATAAAATGGGCTCAAAATATTGGAGAACCTATAATGATGGAAACATGGGAAAAGATATGGGTTAGTAGGGAGTAGGGCGGCATATAAGGGCGGCATATAAGAACCAAGAAATAAATAAATAAATAAATAAATAAATAAATAAATAAATAGAAATGTTAAATTTACACAGGCTCAAAATTGAAGAGAAATTTTTTATAAAATGTTTTATAGATGGCACCTAGACCCAAAAAAACTAGCTTGTATGTACCCAACTATACAACCTAAATGTTGGAGATGCGAATGTGATGATGCTACATATTTTCATATTTGGTGGACTTGTAAAAAAAATAAGGCTTTTTGGATAAAAATATGGTGGATTATACAAAATATTTTAAAGAAAAAGATCAAGTTCACACCACAGTTCTTTTTGTTGGGAATAATCACGGATTGTTCTGTTACAGAGACAACTTGGTTTTGAATTTAATAACAGCTGCCAGGCTACTGGTGGCACAGTATTGGAAGAAGGAAGATATGCCTACTATTGAAGAATGGACACTAAAAGTTTCACATCTGGCTGAAATGGCAAAAATTTCATCATATCTCAAGGATCATTCAAATGAAAGATATATAATGGAATGGAATAGGTGGACTGATTATGTTCAAAAAAGTATCAGATTAAGAAGACCCAAATAGTTTTTTAATGATAAATGATTAATTTATAGATTTTGTTGTTAAATTTTTGTGTAATAAGGAGTTAAGAACTAGAAGAATGTTAGAATCAATAATTTTTTTAGCATATTTTAGTTTTATGTTTGTTTTTGAATTATACCTTGTGGTTTTTCTGGGAAGTTGGGGTGGTGTTGGAGGGGAGGGCAAGAGGGGTGGGAAGGGTGGAGGGGGGGAAGGGGGGGAGAAACAAGAAAAATGTTGTACTTTGTACTGTTAAAACTTTTCAATTAAAAAAAAGAATCAGCGTGAATTTTATGGTGAATCCACAAGGGCAAACCATCCATCCATATTGACGATGCTGGGAATAAGTTAGCCAGAAAAAACGGATCTGTTCTCTGGCTCAACTTCTCTGCTTTATTCTTCAAATCTAGTCATTCAATCTTTTTTGCAAGGAAGGATCAGCAGACATAGATGGATCTGCTTTGTGTCCAACAAGTCTTTGAATTTCCTGGGACATTGAGAGTTGTGATAGAAGAAGCATATCCTTGATGAAAATTAAAGCTTACAGCTCACATCTCATTCTTTCTGCAAAAAAAATGGTACCTGGTTTTGTTGATGGGATGTAAAAGTAGGAATAGAAATTCTAGTAGGAAGCCTATAAATTTTGCCCTGAAACAATCTGATATTAAATTGCTGAGGAGCAAGAAAAGTGGCCTTTGGGGTTAGCACAGCTTAGATTCATGAACTGAGAGGGTCTGCTGAATATATGAATATATTGAAGCATATAAAGCATCCTACCAAAACTGATGGCAAAATTAATATTGTCCCATTGAATGACTTCCTGGAAGATCTACCTTTGACATATACTCTACCTGTCTGATTAGAAATGGTCCCTTCTGGACAAGGGTCACATTGGTAGCAGCAAACTTCCTTGCCTTCTGGAATACTCTTCCTCTCTCCTGCCTGGCACCTCTTGATGCCACACCTGGCAAAGGGCACCTTCTAGAAGAGAAATATTTGAGATGGCCTAAGTAATAAATACACTTCAAATATCTATTTGAATAGGGGATGGGTTACACCTCACAAAGACTGGGAAGAATGTCTTCGGAAAAAGACTGGCCCAACTTGTCAGGAGAGCTTTAAACTAAAATCACGAGGGAAGGGTGACCAATCTACAGGATCCCTGGGACCGAACTCCAAGAATGGACCCCAAGCAAACAAAACTAACAACAAACCAAAAAGGGATGGGGAAGAAAACAAACTCAAATGCCAAACAAGAGAGAAAGAAAGAACACCCACAATCAGGCACAAAGAACTCAAATGCCTCTACACAAATGCACAAAGCCTAGGGAATAAACAGGGTGAACTTGAAATGTTAATGTACGAAGGTTACATAGTTGGAATAACAGAAACTTGGTGGGATGAATCACACGATTGGAACACACAGATAAAAGGATACAAACTCTACAAAAAAACCAGATCACACAGAAAAGGAGGTGGAGTTGCACTGTATATAAAGGACCACTATGTAGCTACAGAGCTACAAGTAACCAAGGAAGAAAACCCATTAGAATGCATGTGGGTCAACATAAAAGAAAAAAAGAACAACACAACAATAGGAGTTTACTACAGACCACCAAACCAAACAGAAACAATGGACACCCTTTTTACCAACCAGCTAAAGAACATATGCAAGAAAAACAACATTGTAATAATGGGAGACTTCAACTACCCGGACATCAACTGGAAAACCAACTCAGCACCAAGTGAGAAATCTAACAGATTCCTAACCAGCCTAGCCGACAACTTCATTGTCCAAAAAGTGGAGGAGGGAACTAGAGGGGCAGCCATACTGGATCTAATACTTACAAACAGAGAAGAAACAATAGAAGGAGTCGAAGCTGCGGGAACACTGGGCGAGAGTGACCACGTAATACTAAAATTCACCATAACGCAAACACAAATAACTGAACATAACGACACCTATATCCCAGACTTTAAAAAAGCTGACTTCAATAAACTCAGAGAAAACCTGGGAAAGATCTCTTGGATGGAAGTACTAAAGGGTAAAACAACTCAAGAAGCCTGGGAGATCCTGAAAAACACGATCATAAAAGCCCAGAACACCACTGTTAGTGTATTAGCAGAGTATTCCTTGTGTTACCAAGGTTGTGCATACAGAAACGTTTAGATTGAGATCAGTTGTGAATAAGTACTCAGCCACACACAGATACACTAACTTGAATTAAAATTTACTTTAAGAAATAGCATTTTCCTATAAACAGTCCAAAGTCATACACTTAATAGTCATAATGACAATCCAAGTATTATCCAGTACAAATACATTTCAGCTATAATACATAACTACAACACAGAGAGAAATGCAGAGCATACATACTCTAGGCCTTGCTCTAATGAGTAGCAGAGAACACACACTCTGAGTAGCAGAGACCAAAGACAAACAGAGAGGGACTCCCATAGAAATAAGCTGTGAACTCTAGCTCCCTCTTGTGGCAGTCTGCAACACCTAAGCTAAACAGACTTATAGCTGTTAAAAGCTAGACATATATTGTTCTATCCAATATTAGTTATGGTCAGAGACCTAACATTCTCCCCTTTGGGTAGATCAATATATAATACCTTACATCTTTAAACCATAGTTTTCACAACACTCTTTGTGTTTAATTGCACCTTGCGCTTTAGTGAAATGATCTGCAATATTCTGTTCAGTCATGCAGTATTCCAACTTAACCATTTTATTTTGAACACATTGTCTAACATTCAGATATCTCAAATCAGTATGTTTCGACCTTGTTTTCACAGCTAAACTATTAGCCATACTAATGGCAGATTGATTGTCTTCATACACAATAAATGGCTCCTGTACAGTAATTCCTATATCCTTTAACAATTGTTTATAATACACCAATTCTGTACACATTAATGATAAACTCGAGAATTCTGCTTCCATAGTGGATAAACTAATATGTTGTTGCCTAATAGATTTCCACCCTATTAAAGCATTACCCAACATTACCACTATACCTGATGTTGATTTGCGAGTCATTGCATCAGTAGCAAAACTTGCATCAGCATATGCAGATAACACTAATTCATTTCTCGGTTCTAAATATAAAGAATAATGTATTGTGTGCTTTAGATATCTAAGTATTCGTTTAGCTGCTTGCCAATGCCTTTCATTTGGTTCAGCATTATATCTAGCCAGTTGATTTACGCTGTAAGATATATCTGGCCTAGACCAATTACTCAAATATGAGAGACTACCAATTAGAGACTGATATATCTCCTTATCAAACACAGGACATTTAGTATCACTATTTGTAAATCCCTGATCCATTGGTGTCTTAGCAGTTTTACAATTCTCCAGGTTATATCTTTTTAACAATTGGCTAATCTTCTTAGCTTGCGAAATTTTGAATCCTCTATTTGTCTTCATTATATCAAGACCCAAATAATGTTTAATTTCTCCTAAATTTCTAATCTTGAACTTTCTTTGTAATTCAGAAACAATATCATTTGCTTCTTGTTCAGTCTTTGTTATAATTGCTATATCATCTGTAAATAATAGCAACAGAGAAATCAAACCATCTTTCTCTCTCCTAAATAAACAAGGATCAGCTATACCAGCTTTAAAATCCATGGAAACTAATTCTTTTACAATGCATTTATTCCATTCATAACCTGATTGCTTTAAACCATAAAGACTTTTCTTTAATTTCCAATAATTATTTTTTCCATCATCTTTTAAACTTAATGGCTTTCTCATATAAATGGTATGTTGTAAAGGTGCATGTAGATATGCAGTTTTGACATCTACATGATTAATTATACATTTATTTTTAGCTGCCCAAACTAATGCTCCTCTCAATGTATTTGCTCTCAGACTAGGTGCAAATACCTCATCATAATCCTTATCTGATTGAGCAAATCCCTGAGCAACTAATCTTGCTTTATGGGTAACAGTGCCATCCACACCAGTCTTTAATTTATACACCCATCTGCAACCTATTGCACGCTCACCTGGTGGTAACTGTACATCTTCATATACCTCAAGATCCTTTAAAGATTTTAATTCCTTATTCATAGCTTCCTGCCAAGCTACCTGTTCCTTTGTTGGATACAGCTTAAGTTCATTATAATTAGACGGTTCCACATTAATCTGGCATACAATACTTGCCTGATATCTATCAGGTGGACGTCTCTCCCTAGTTGACCTCCTAGGCAATTTAGTACAAGTTGTTGGAATTTCCTCTTCCTTTTCCTCCCCTATCGAAGTATCTTCTACATCATCCATAGATGGTTCCTCTATTGAGGATTCTTTCACTATCCTATCATCAGTACTATTCTTATCAGAATCATCAGGAAACAATGGATCCTCAACAACAATACTATCTTGTTCCTTGTATTCCTGTTCCAGTTTACTCCATCCAACATGCTCAAGGAATTTAGCACTTGCACTACAATATACTTTAGTAGTACCTGGCTCCCAGAATCTAAATGATCTATGATTAGATTCATACCCTACAAAACATAATTTCCGTGCTCTATGTTGTCCCTTTCGCCTTACTTGTGTGGGAATATGCACCCATGCTGGTGCACCAAATGTATGCAAATAACTAAGATTTGGTTTCCTACCATACCAACGAGTAAATGGCAATTCACCAGTTGTTGCATTCACTACATTGTTCAAAACATGGTTAGCACACATTATAGCTTCACCCCAGAGTCTTTCTGGTAAACCAGAATCTGAAATCATGGTTCGAGACATAGCCTGTAATGTCTGACCTCTTCTTTCAATATGCGCATTATGTTGCGGCCGAAAAGGAGCAGAACGCTTATGTTCAATACCCGCTCTCTTTAGCATATCTTCAAATCTCTTATTGGTAAACTCAGTACCATTATCTGTTACTAAACTAACCAGTTTCTTATTCATTTTTCGTTCAACAAACCTTAACCAGTTTACAAAATGCTGATATGTTTCTGTTTTTGTTTTCATCAGATAACAGAAACCATATCTAGAAAAATGATCAACTATGCTCAATATATAACAGGCTCCACCTAAACTGGGTTTCTTAGGGCCAATGAGATCAGCAAATACAACCTCTAATGGTTCCTTGGTTTTAAATCCATTTAACCTGTTTGCAGGAATTACCTTGCTCTTTTCCTGATTGCAAGCATTACAATTTAAATATCTTGCACAAGGTTTTAATTTTATACCATTAGATAACTCAACAGTTTTCTTTAAAATTTTGAAATTTAAATGTCCCATACGTCTATGGAGCAAATGAATACATTCGTCATGAGGCTTTCTATTTTCATAAACTGAATTAGCCTTATTTAATGGACTATCATGGATAATGTATAAGCCATCATGCAATCTTGCAGTAACTCTTTTACCTTGTTTTTCAATTAAACATTTATCTCCCTGAAAAGTTACCACAAACCCTGCTTTTACCAATTCTCTCACAGATAGTAAGTTATTTTTAAGGTTAGGTACATATAACATTGGTAAACTTTCATTAATACATGAACAATATGCATTACCTTCTCCAGATACTTTCAATTTCCAGCCATTTGCTAATGATACATGCTGGTTACTTTTAGTCATATTAACAAATCTCTCTTTACTTTTAGTTATACACTGAGATGCTCCACTGTCTATTATCCAGATATCATGGCTTACAGTTTTATTTGTACTTGATATAGCTACACTGACATCATTATAAGCTCTCTGCATATTACTAGCATTCTGCTTTTTACCCCTTTTACAGAATCTGGCTATATGACCTTTAGCCCCACAAGAATAACATTTCCTAACAATATAGGCAGTTGAAGACCGTTGTTCTTCCTGTGGTGGTTTCTCTCTCAGTTGTTTTCTATCTTGCCTTCTTCTAGACTCTTCTAACAGTCTTCCTATTATGCCAGTCAATGTCAGTTCATCTCTGGCCAAAACTTCCAGTGAAGACACATAATCATCATAAGAGTCATCCAAAGAAGAAAGAATAATATAAACTTGATGCAACTCTGAGAAAATCAGTTCTTTTTCATGTAGCTCTTGTAATGTTCTCTTCATAAACTCCAAATGAGCTAACATGTCACCACCTTTTAACAAACGTGCTCTGAACAGTTTACGTGTAAGGTGTATGTGCACACCAACACTATCTCGAACATAAAGTCTCTTTAAGGTACTCCAACACTTGGCAGCAGAATCTTCACCATGAATATGGACCAGTTGCTGATCACTCAGTGTCAGTCCAATAATACTAAGAGCCTTTTCATTATCCCGGTTAAAGGCAGCTATTTTCTTCTTATCTTCATCATTTGTTGGATCCCAAGCTGTTATATCAGGTGGATTATTAACCACAGTCCATAATCCTTCTTTACGCAAAAGTAAGCTGCACTTCATAGACCAGGAAACATAGTTAGTTCCATCTAACCTGGTTATCAGGGATAAGCTAGTTGACTGTTCTTGTGCCATTGTTAATTTAACAGTAAACCACAAGTTAGCTGTCTGAGTATGAAACTGAATATTCACACTAACTCTCAATATCTCTCTGGGCCCATAACCAGTGTTAGTGTATTAGCAGAGTATTCCTTGTGTTACCAAGGTTGTGCATACAGAAACGTTTAGATTGAGATCAGTTGTGAATAAGTACTCAGCCACACACAGATACACTAACTTGAATTAAAATTTACTTTAAGAAATAGCATTTTCCTATAAACAGTCCAAAGTCATACACTTAATAGTCATAATGACAATCCAAGTATTATCCAGTACAAATACATTTCAGCTATAATACATAACTACAACACAGAGAGAAATGCAGAGCATACATACTCTAGGCCTTGCTCTAATGAGTAGCAGAGAACACACACTCTGAGTAGCAGAGACCAAAGACAAACAGAGAGGGACTCCCATAGAAATAAGCTGTGAACTCTAGCTCCCTCTTGTGGCAGTCTGC
This sequence comes from Diadophis punctatus similis, assembly GCA_023053685.1. Classification (NCBI taxonomy): domain Eukaryota; kingdom Metazoa; phylum Chordata; class Lepidosauria; order Squamata; family Dipsadidae; genus Diadophis; species Diadophis punctatus. The sequence goes on from JALIGW010000125.1 coordinate 112,451, forward strand.
AACACCTAAGCTAAACAGACTTATAGCTGTTAAAAGCTAGACATATATTGTTCTATCCAATATTAGTTATGGTCAGAGACCTAACAACCACAATACTGATGAGGAAGAAAAACAAGAAATCCAAAAGGAAACCAGCATGGCTAAACAAAAATCTCACCGATAAACTGAATGAAAAAAAAGATAAATACAAAAAATGGAAAGAGGGGCACATAACCAAGGCAGAGTACCAACAGACAGCCAGAATCTGTAAAGAAACAATCAGGACAGCAAAGGCCCAGAATGAACAAAGGCTCGCAACAAAAGTCAAAGACAACAAAAAAAGCTTCTTCCAACACATTAACAACAAGAAAAAAAATCAAAGAAACAGTTGGTCCACTAAAGAGAGAAGACGGCAAAGAAGTAACAGGCAACACAGACAAAGCAGAGCTACTGAACACATTCTTCACATCAGTCTTCACACAAAAGGAAACTGCAGCTCAACTACCCAGCAACACAAATATAAAAAACAGATTTGAAGCAAGACTCAACCTAAGCAAAAATACAGTAAGAGATCACCTATCTGAACTTAACGAATACAAAGCACCAGGACCAGACGGATTACATCCCAGAGTCCTAAAGGAACTGGCAGAAGTCATTTCAGAACCACTGCACCACATCTTCCACAAATCCTGGAACACAGGGGAACTACCTGAGGACTGGAAAAGAGCTGACGTGGTCCCCATCTTCAAAAAAGGTAAAAAAACAGACCCAGGAAACTACAGACCAATCAGCCTAACATCAATACCTGGGAAAATACTGGAAAAAATAATTAAAAACCAGATCTCCCATCATCTAAAAACAAACCAAGTAATAACCAACAGCCAACATGGATTTGTTAAGAACAAGTCATGCCAAACCAACCTCATTTCATTCTTCAACACTGTGACCAAATTAGTAGACCAGCGTAATGCAGTAGACATAATATACCTGGACTTTAGCAAAGCATTTGACAAAGTAGACCACAACCTACTCCTTCATAAGCTAGAAAAAAGCGGGATAGACAGCTACACAACCAGATGGATTAACAATTGGCTGACCAACCGTACCCAGCGAGTAGTCCTCAATGGTTCTAAGTCCACATGGAGAGAAGTAAGCAGTGGGGTACCACAAGGTTCCGTCCTAGGCCCAGTACTCTTCAATATCTTTATAAATGACCTAGATGAGGGAATAGCAGGAGAACTAACCAAATTTGCAGATGACACCAAGCTGGCGGGAGTAGCAAACACCCCAGAGGACAGACTCAAAATCCAGAGGGACCTCGACAGACTCGAACACTGGGCCCAAACCAATAAAATGAAATTTAACACAGAGAAAAGTAAAATTCTGCACCTAGGCAAGAAGAATCAAAAATACACATACAAACTGGGTGAAACCACACTCAATAGCAGCGATTGCGAAAGGGATCTCGGAGTCCTGGTAGACAGCCAACTAAATATGAGCCAGCAGTGTGCAGCAGCAGCCAAAAAGGCCAACACAGTCCTGAGCTGCATAAATAGAGGGATACAATCAAGGACCAGAGAGGTACTAGTACCACTCTATAAAGCCTTCGTCAGACCACATCTAGAGTACTGCATCCATTTTGGTCACCACATTACAAAAAAGACATTGAAACTCTAGAGAAAGTGCAGAAGAGAGCAACCAGGATGATAAAGGGTCTGGAAAATAAAACATACGAAGAGCGGTTGCAGGAACTGAGCTTGGCCAGTCTGGCGAAGAGAAGGACCAGGGGTGACATGATAGCAGTGTTCCAATACTTGAGGGGATGCCACAGAGAGGAGGGGGTCAGGCTGTTCTCTATGGCACCAGAAAGCCAAACAAGGAATAATGGATGGAAGCTGACCAAGGAGAGATTCAACCTGGAAGTGAGGAGAAACTTTCTGACAGTGAGAGCGATCAATCAGTGGAACAGCTTGCCAGCAGAGGTCGTGAGAGCCCCAACACTTGCGACCTTCAAGGAGAGACTGGACTGCCATCTGTCTCAAATGGTGTAGGAACTCCTGCTTGAGCAGGGGGTTGGACTAGATGACCTACAAGGTCCCTTCCAACTCTAATAATAAATCTAAATCTAAATCTAAAATCTATTTCTACATTTCTGTTTCCCTCTCCAGAATGTCTCCAAAAGAAATGGTCTACCAGGGCCTACCAGAGTGATAGGCTCAAAGGCGATCCAGGCCAGTGGCAATCCTGACCTATGAATGGATGCTGGAGATTGGAACAGAGACCTCAAAATGAAAGGAAGGCTTGTGACATGGAGCTGCAGCTTTTCTAAAATAAAGAATGGTGAGGATCCAACTGAATGGGAACAATCCCTGGAAATCATTCTTGCCTGCTTTAATGGCGTCCTGGGTTTCAAGCAGGAGGTCTTCCCAATCTTACCCCATCTTGGACTTTTCAGAAGTCAAATCTCAAATGTGTTAAACTCAAAAGTAGATTTTTCACCAAAACTCTGAATTTAACGATTTCCCATTTAAAAGGGTGTTATGCATCCCCTGGAGTGAATGAATCCTTTGCTGAATTTATAACATTTCCTTCCAGCTCACCTTTGTGGCCCAGATGATTTCATCAGAGTTAATGGTGAAATCTTGTCCCGGGGAAGCTGTGGAATCTATTTGTCCAACTTTCCTGGGGACAAAAGATTGATTGGGGAGGAAAAGCCAGTTAAGAAGATCGTAACGAGAAGAAACCAATCCACTTTCTGAGAAGGAGACTTCCTCTCCAGCACTGTTGTTGAACTTGATGTTCCTCAGATAGGGAAGAACCTGAAAGAAAAGACACCTGGATTAATTAGCTGAACACCACACATGAGACATCCTGGTTTCTATCATAATGTGATGGCCATCAACCTAGGACAGTGATGGCGAACCTATGGCATGCGTGCCACAGGTGGCATGCGGAGCCATATCTGCTGGCACGCGAGCCATTGCCTAGCTTAGCTCCAGTGCGCATGTTTGGCTGATTTTTGGCTTGCACGGAGGCTCTGGGAGGGCATTTTTGGCTTCTGGAGGGCCTCCGGGGGGATGGGGGAGGGCGTTTTTGCTCTCCCCATGCTCCAGGGAAGCCTCTGGAGCCTAGGGAGGGCGAAAAATGGGCCTACCAGGCCCACCAGAAGTTGAGAAATGGGCCATTTCCGGCCTCCAGAGGGCCTCTGGGGGGGCGGGGGAGGCCGTTTTTGCCCTTCCCAGGCAGTGAATTATGGGTGTTGGCACTCGCACATGTGCGATAGCACACGCGCATGCACTTTCGGCACCCGAGGAAAAAAAGGTTCGCCATCACTGGCCTAGGAGATGGGTCTATGCTGTATCTGAGAAGCTAAATCAATCAGAATAGATCTGGAAGGGACCTTGGAGGTCTTCTAGTTCACAGGTCACCAACTGGTGGTCCACGGACCACTGGTGGTCCGGGGGGAAATTTTGGTGGTCCGCAGAGAAATCTTTGCATTTCTCTCAAGGAGCCCAGCCGAAGTTTCCCACGCTGCTCGCGCTTCAGCGCCTTGACTCCCAGAGACAGGATGGGGTCCTTCAGGCAGTTAGCTTGGCTGCCTGTTAGGGAAGAGAAGCAGCCGGATTCAACCTTAGCTTTGCTGTCCATTGCGGACGCTAGATCGGCCCCCTGCAAACTCTCGTCTCTCAAGGACCGCTCGCTGAAGTTGCACGGGAAACTTCGGCTGGGCTCCTCGAGACGAGAGTTTGCAGGGAGCCGATCTAGCATCTGTAATGGACAGCAAAGCTAGGATTGACTCCGGCTGCTTCTCTCTGCTGTACTGCTTCCTGGACGCGGTTTACCACTCCAAGCCCCAAGCGCCACCTCATCAGTCCCCCGCAGCAGCTCCCCTCCAGCCAGCAGGTCAAGCCCAGAGCTGGCTCTCATATGCCAAGCTGAGTCCTTTGTCTACTTCAAGCCATCCCCCATCGGGGGACCCCACAAAGCCCTTTCCGCCCCTTCCATCCTCTGCCCCCGGCCAGCCTTTTGGATGAGGTGGAAATACTGGATCTTCGGAAGCTGGGTGGCTACGGCCGGGAAGAAAAGGAAGAAGCGCAGCAGCGATTCCAGGAGGCGGGGAACCTGTTAGGCAGGGTATCTTTGCCTGACTTTTCCACACAAAGGCTTGTCTCCTGCCTGGCTCTTTCCCTGCTGCACTTTCTGAAAAAAAAAGACCCCTTCCTCTTTTTGTACCCAGCTGGCGCTTTCCAAAGCTCTCTTTTCCAGCGTTGGCTGCCCAAATCCACTTTGATTGTGATTTTAAAAAATTATTATTATTACATTGGCCATCCCTTTCTGGACATCCAGAGCAGCTCCTCCACCCTGGTGCAGGAAAAGGGAAAGAAGCAAAGGAAAGGAAAGGAGGAGAGGAAAGGGAAGGGAAGGGAAGGGAAGGAGGAAAGGAAAGGAAAGGAGGAGAGGAAAGGGAAGGGAAGGGAAGGGAAGAAGGAAAGGAAAGGAAGGGGGAGAGGAGGGGAGGGGAGGGACTACAGATAAAGCTCTGGAATATGGGACTGACTTTCACAACAACATCAGCAAGCCACCGTCAAATAAGCTTCAATTATTTTGTAATAATTACACTAACTTTAATAATTTTGTTACAATTAAACAACCTTTAAAGATTTTGTTAGGATTAAATAAGCATTTATGATTTTGTTATAATTAAATAAGCATTTATAATTTTGTTATATTAAATAGGTACATTTCATATTAATAAAATGAAAGTTCTCTGTTCATTATTTTACAAATTTATTTTTCTTTTTTTAAAAAAACATATTACCGTAGTTGTTTGCGAGACTTAAAATTATGAATTAGGGTCCATGGGATTTGAAATTATGAATTTGGTGGTCTGGGGGATTTAAAATTATGACCTTGGTGGCCCCTGAGGTCCAAAAGGTTGGGGACCCCTGTTCTAGTCCAGCCCCCTGCTCAAGCAGGAGACCCTATACCAGTGGTGGCGAACCTTTTTCGGCTCGCGTGCCAAAAAAGGGGGGGCGCGCTCGCGCGCGCTCGCGTGCCCACACCCATTCCCTCCCCCCCACGCATGCGCACAACACCCCCCCATGCTGCCCCCTGCACATGCGCACCCCCCCACCCCCGCACAAAGGCTTACCGGAGCCTGGAACGATGAAACCGGCAAACCGGAAGTGCGAAAAAACGCACTTCCGGTTTGCCGGTATGCTGTTTTTTGCACTCCGGAGGGTTCAGGGAAGCTCCCTGAAGCTCCGGAATGCAAAAAACTACAAAACGGACAAACCAGAAGTGCGGAAAAGTGCACTTCCGCTTTGTCCGTTTTGTAGTTTTTTGCATTCTGGAGCTTCAGAGAGCTTCCCTGAACCCTCCGGAGTGCAAAAAACAGCACACCGGCAAACCGGAAGTGCGTTTTTTCGCACTTCCGGTTTGCCGGTGGGAACCCTTGCGTGCCGGCTTCTATGGCTCCGCGTGCCACCTCTGGCAAGCGTGCCATAGGTTCGCCACCACGGCCCTATACCATTTCAGACAAGTGGCTGTCCAGTCTCTTCTTAAAAATCTCCACCTACAACTTCTGATGGCAAGCTGTTCCACTGGTTAATTGTCCTCACTGTTAGGAAGTTTCTCCTTAGTCCCTTGGTGAAGATATAAGCAATCAGAAGTAACTTCAAATATTCAACTTCATCCCACCAAATGATGACACATTCTCTTTATCATTGGACATTTGAATCATGGCTTCTTCAATTCTAGTCTTACAAGAATGATAAAAACATTTTAATATCGTATTCCAAATTACATTGTGTATCACTCTGTGATACTTGGCAAGCTACATTTTTAATTTTATTTGGGCCCATGGTTTTGTAAATGACAAATGCATTTTAGGAATGATTAAATAATTTCTGAGGGGCCCTTGGTACTCTCTGAGCCTGGTTGTTTCATGTCCTAAACTAGGTAACACTGGTAGTGATCTCACTCCCTTCTAGCACTGATGAGGCTACCTAGTTGGGTCATGAAATGTCTGCAAGAAAACAACCAAACTCAAAGAGCACCAAGGACCCCTAATTTCAACCCTGAGCTATAATATTCTCCTTTATTGGTAAATAATTTCTATCATAACATTGTACAATTCCACTGGCTTTCTCTAGCTGATTGTCAAAGAGAACAGAATGAAGAAGTAGATCTGACCACGTGGGACCATGTAAGAATGTTTGACCTGCCCTGGTTTGTCACTTCACTGTCCAGAGAGGAACAGTTTAGCCTTTGATGTTGAAAAGTCTGATGAATTTCAGATCAGGAATCCATTAGGACCATGTTGAGTTCTTCTGCATATGCTGAGGTTGACAGAGGCTTAACACAACAAACAAAGCAGTAAAAGAAATGGCATACTAAAAACATGGGGTGGAGTCAGAAAGAATCCTAAGCCACAGTAATCTAAACCAACATTAAAATGAATTGAATGTCTTTTTACAGATTGGATTCAAACTACCGACTGAGAGAAACTGAGGAGGTTCTACAAATGTGTCCACTAAGACTTGAACTGACCTGTTGAAGCATCTTGCACAAAAGCCCCCAGGCTGTCATCATGCTCTGGGATGACCACTTCTCCTTGGAGTGGTCACACCTGACTCTCAGGTAGCCATTGATGTCCTTCCAGAAACTTCTAGGATAATTGGTTTGGTTGAATTCTCTTTTTCCTCCATCTATCCCTTTTCAACAAAAACCTCTCACTTAATTCAAATTACATTTTTAAAATAATTGCTATCTTAATCTCTTCTTACATACATTGATAGCACACAGATATTTAATCATCAATGCAAGAAATGCATATAGGGAGTTTACTACCTAGAGACCTCTGGACCAGATAAAAACTCACTGAGATTACCTGCCATGACTGAATATTCGAGATCCTCTTTCTGAGCCTCATCATGGTTGGTTGTTCTCCAGATCCATGTATTGCATGTAATGCATGTGCCACAGCATAAACGGCATTGTAACTTTCGCCTTCCATGCTTGTTTCAAAAATGTAAGAAGGTAGATTCTGTAAATTCTCCTTTCCTGTACATTGTTTCTCCCCCTTTGGAAGGACCCTGCCTGGTTTGTCCATCATGCAGCCAAACAACCTTTCCCAACATTGCAGGAGAAAGATGTCCCCTTGTGGCTTCAGGGGGTCTAAAGACAGGAGGAAATGATGGAATTCTGAGACCTCCCCAGTGTGGAGCCTAAAATGCAGAGACCCATGGAAGGGCTTTACTGTTTTCAAGATGCCTTGATTCCTCAGCACACTAAGTTTCCAATGGGAAGTTAAGATCCAAACTTTCCAGAATGACGTCTTTCTCAAATGTTCATGGACACTGATTGCCACCTGTACGTTTGTAATACTATTGGGGTCTCCAAACAGAACAATCACTTCAGCTTTAGACCAAGTCTCCAAAATGTGAAGTGATTTCAACATTGCAGTACGAAGAAAATCCAATTTCATCATTTCGGTGAAGGCCAGGCAGATCTCCTTCTCCTGGAGCATCGGCATCAGAGTTGAGATGAAACGTTCTCCAATGTTACTGTCAGGGGCCAGAAGCCCAACCCAGTTCCACTGGAAATACAGGAGCAGCTGGACTAAACCCACAAACTGGGGAAATTCCTTGGGATTAATCCAGATGAAGGAAGGATAAACTCTTCTGTCTCCATGAGTGAACTCAAAGCCAACGCCTAGCTGGAGAAAGTGAGATTCTTGGTAAATTTTAGGTGTCACCATTATGTGGATTATTGTCCCACCTGTTAGGCTGGCTCACGTTGAGTGCCAAGATTAATTTTTACATATTAAGGATTACATATTAGGAAGAAGAGGTAACATATTTTTCCTGGTAGTGACAGATCAGAAGCCAAGGGAACCACACATCAATTTAGTACAGAGAATAGACTGCACTAAAAGGATGGTTACACTTTTATGAAAGGAAGGAATTCCTCTTGGAAAGTACAGCATTTCAGATTTATCTCATTATCTATCTCTTCTAGGTTCTATAAAACCATATTTTGCCACAGAAAATATAAATATATGCCCCCTCCCCAAACAACTTTATTTTCACCTTTGGCTTCTGTGTGTGCTTCTGTTGTTTGTCTATCTGACACTGTATCCAACAAAGCCCCCTTACCTGTGGGACCTTGAAGATGCTGAAGATGGAGGCCATCTGCCTTGAGGATTTGGGGTTGAGATCTCCGATGACAGAGAGCAGAAGGTCCTGCCTGCCACGTTTGTAACCTGGAACCATTTGGCCTCGTGTGGAGAGCAGGGAGAGGCTGATTATGGAAATCTCCATCTCAGTCTGATAATTGCTATAGATGTGGAAGCCAAGAGTGATGTTGGGAAGAAGAACCAGATCCTTGTTGACCTCTCTGACTGCAAACACCAAGGCCATGAACTGCTGGTAGTTCTTGGGCATGACTCTACGGGGAGAAAATCATTGGGGAAATTTTAAGGAAAGCTTGTGTGTGCTGATGGAGTTTATCGTGCTTTTTTATCCCCCAATATCCTTTGTAGCAGGTCCCAAATTCCATTGGGTTTGTTTCGTTGTAATCAAGGCTGTTCCTTGATTAATATTTGATGGCCTTGAGAGAAAGGAGAAAATTTTGTCTGTCCATATCCCAGATCATTTTATACCTCTCTATTGTCCCTCCCTTCTTCAGTTTGCTCCAGTGGGTATCATCCTTCCCAATTGCTCCTCTTCCACCCGAATCAATTTGGTCCTCTCTTGGAGCAGCTTCTTCTGATCTGGTAAGCGTTGCTTAGTACAAGACTTCAGTGCGGGTCAGAGGTCTGATTTACTGAAGGCCATTATTCATGAGCCATCCCGATTCTGAAACTGAGGCATTTCTTCAAACTCCTCCACAGTGTCAATGGGTTGACCTCATCATTGAGTTTTGCATCAGGAGTTTCTGTCCACATTAATATTGTAAGTCAACTTCTTCACAAGGCCAGCAGAGTTTCTAAGGTGTTATTTATTTATTTTTATTTATTTTTATCTGTCAAGTATATATGATTACAAGCAAAGTATAAACAAAGTATAAACAAAGCATAAACATGATTGTATATATATATATATATATATATATATATATATATATATATATATATATATATATATATATATATATATATATATATATATATATATATATATATATATATATAATGTACAAGCATGATTATGAGTACAAGAAGTATGAATATATGGGTACCTTAGGACAGGAACGGTAGGCACGATTGTGCACTTATGCATGCCCCTTACAGACCTCTTAGGAATGGGGTGAGGTTGATGGTAGACAGTTTAAGGTTAAAGTTTTGGGGGTTTGGGGAAGAAACTACTGAGTCAGGTAATGTATTCCAGGCATTGATCACTCTGTTGTTGAAGTCGAATTTTTTGCAATCAAGTTTGGAGCGGTTTACATTAAGTTTGTATCTATTGTGAGCTCGTGTATTATTGCAGTTGAAGCTGAAGTAGTCATTGACAGGTAGGACATTGTAGCATATAATTTTGCGTGCTACACTTAGGTCAGATCGAAGGCAGCATAGTTCTAAATTTTCAAGTCCCAAAATTTCAAGTCTGGTTTCATAAGGAATTCTGTTGTGAACAGAGGAATGTAATACTCTTCTTGTGAAGTATCGCTGGACATTCTCAATTGTGTTGATGTCTGATATGTAGTGAGGTGTCCAGACAGATGAGCTGTATTCAAGAATCGGTCTAGCAAATGTTTTGTATGCTGTGGTTAAGAGTACAATGTTACCAGAGAAGAAGCTACGCAAGATTAGGTTAACCACTCTTAATGCCTTCTTAGCTATGTTGTTGCAGTGGGCTCTGGCACTTAGATCATTAGAGATGAGTACTCCAAGGTCCTTTACTGAGTGAGGATCATCAACGAGGTCATGATCATCTAGTTTGTATTTTGTGTTCTGATTATTTTTGCCAATGTGTAAAACTGAGCCTTTGTTGATTGAGATGTGAAGTTGCCACTTGTTTGACCACTCAGATACATAGTCAAGGTCTTTTTGAAGGGTTGTAGTATTGTCGGTGGTGTTGAATAGTTTTACATCATCTGCAAAGAGGACGCAGTTACTTTGTATATTATCACAAAGGTCATTTATGTAAAGAATGAAGAGAGTAGGTCCTAAAATGCTGCCTTGGGGAACACCGCTGTTAACAGGTACAGGGTTTGAGAGCTGTTCCTATTTTGACCACTTGTCTGTTTGACAGGAATGCAGTTATCCATTTGTGTAGGGGGCCGGAAATGCCATAAGATTTTAGTTTTAGAAGTAGTTTGTTATGTACCACCGAGTCAAAGGCTTTACAAAAGTCTATGTAAATTGTGTCTATTGCTTTGCCCTGGTCGAGTTGTGTAGTCCATATGTTTTTACAATGTGGAAGTTGTAGATTGTAGGATAATTTTTTTCTGAAACCAAATTGTTTGTGAGAGAGTAGGTTGTTTGTCTCTAAGTGGAGTGTAATGGATTGGTTAATGATTGATTCCACGACTCTGCAGGTGGCGCAACATAAAGAGATTGGTCTATAATTTTCAACTAGGTTGGGGTTCTCCCTTTTTGAAGACAGAGATTACCGTGGCTAGTGACCAAAGGTTGGGTAGGGAGCTGGTTTTTAAAGATATGCCAAAAATTATGCTTAGAGGTTCTGATAGGACAATGGAAAGTTTTTTTTAAGAAGTAAGCACATAGTCCATCTGGTCCGATGGATAGAGATGGTTTTAGGTTGTTTAGAGCCTTTCTAACATTGTCTTCTGTAAAGTTGGTTTGTATTAGATCATTGCAATTGTTTGTGGTTCAACTAGGAAATATTGGACATTTTTTTGGTGGTTTATGAGCTTCCTGATCAAGAGTTTTGAAAAGATGGAGAATTCTAGCCTATTTCATGAGTTCGATTCTTTATTGAGAAAAGCACAAAGATCTGAACTATGCAAGGACATTGCAAACATCTCTAGAACAAGTATTTCTGAAAAGAATCACTGAATACAAAGCAAAGCAAATAATTATTTACAATTTTCCCCTTTGGGTGAAACTTACAAAATATTCTCCAGAAGTAGAGATGGTTTTCTTTTAAAGGATTGGAATTTGGATCTATGGATAGTTCCCAGGGGAAAATTCCCACCAATAATGAAATCACCAGGCCTGTAAAAATCTCTTGTAGTCTTTAAAGTGTTTGTCAGCACACACCCAGTTTGCATCCTCTTAGCAGAAGTTGGAGGCAGGAGCCAGAAGAGCAGCAGCAGGAGAGGCAGCCCAGCCATTTTTCTCACCTTCCCTCCTAGATCAGAAATCAAGAGGTTGTTTTTTCTGCAGAAGTTGAATCGCAGGGAGCCCTTGAAATCTCAGCAGAGCTTCAGCACAAGAGAGCTAGTCTGTGCTACCTGGATGGCCCCAAGGCCAATTTGTATCAACCGTGCTTCCTCTTACCTGTGTTTGGTTTATGACCAAAGAGGATACTAAGGCCAGCTGAGTCTCAGCAAACCCTGGAATTGGCTCTTTGCAACACAAGGCAAGGTGACATGTCCTGCCCCCACCAGGAGAACTCCGAGTATCTAATTTAAAGCAGGTTTTATCTCGAAGGATTTTTTTTTGGTGTAGAAATCCATAGGGGATACATTAGAAATTACTGTTCTTCTGATAATTGCATGGAAAAGCAATTGTCCTATTTACTGAGCAATACAGTAACTACTCTTCAAACAGCAGATGGAGAAAAATGGCTTTGAGTTTCCTGTTGTTAATCCACAGATCAGATGCAGTTGAGAGTCAAGGTGAAGTCGGGCATTTGAGTTATGTGAAATTAACAGATTAACAGAGTTGGAACTCAGCCATTGAAAGTTTTTGAAATCCCAAAATGGTTTGCACAAAAGCACCAACATCTTGCCCAAATTCTTTTGGCCACCACTGAAGAGTGTGAAAGTGCACAGGCTCTGCTTTTCTTTGTTTGCTCATGCATTCTGGAATAACTGCAGCAAGGAAATAAGGTTTGCTCCCATGTTCCCAAATGCAGAATTAATCTAAAATGCATTTGGTATTTGAAGTCTTGCTCTCAAATTTATATCTTCTATAATTCTTTATATATTAGCTGCAGGCTGTTTTACATTACAGACGAACCAAAGAAATATGGCTAAAGCTCACTATAACTCTCCACAGCTTTTCCCTCCTTGAAGACTGTGAGTGCTTCTATCAGAGTTTGTTACAAAATTAAATCCAGAAAAGCACACACAGGTAAACTGATTCAGCAGGATTCATTAACTTCTTTATATACTGTACATAATAACTGATGAATTTACAATACCAGTAGCAGAGTTCTTCCAACGTGGTAACAGTAGAGAGATCAGTTTTGTTGTAAGGAATATCCTTCTGGGTTCGGTTCCAAGTAAATCTTAGTTAATAATAATAATAACAGAGTTGGAAGGGACCTTGGAGGTCTTCTAGTCCAGCCCTCTGCTTAGGCAGGAAACCCTACACTCTTTCAGACAAATGGTTATCCAACATCTTCTTAAAAACGTCCAGTGTTGGAGCATTCACAACTTCTGGAGGCAAGCTGTTCCACTGATTAATTGTTCTAATTGTCAGGAAATTTCTCCTTAGTTCTAAGTTGCTTCTCTCCTTGATTAGTTTCCACCCATTGCTTCTTGTTCTACCCTCAGGTGCTTTGGAGAATAGCTTGATTCCCTCTTCTTTGTGGCAGCCCCTGAGATATTGGAAGAGTGCTATCATGTCTCCCCTTCTTTTCATTAAACTAGACATACCCAGTTCCTGCAACCGTTCATCATATGTTTTAGCCTCCAGTCCCCTAATAATCTTAGTTGATCTTCTCTGTACTCTTTCTAGAGTCTCAACATCCCTTTTACATTGTGGCGACCAAAACTGAATGCAGTATTCCAAGTGTGGCCTTACCAAGGCCTTGTAAAGTGGTATTAACACTTCACGTGATCTTGATTCTATCCCTCTGTTTATGCAGCCTAGGACTGTGTTGGCTTTTTTGGCAGTTGCTGCACACTGCTGGCTCATATTTAAATGGTTGTCCACTAGGACTCCAAAATCCCTCTCACAGTTACTACTGTTGAGCAAGGTACCACATATACTGTACCTGTGCATTTTGTTTTTCTTGCCTAAATGTAGAACCTTACTTATTTCTGTTACGGAGAGAATCAGCCTCTCTCCCTTCTGGGGAATTTTGCAATTAAATAGAGGTGACTGGATCTTGTCTTCCATGATGTCAACTCTTCGAAGAAATAAAACCCGAAGGAAATTCTAAGAAAAACAATTTTATTATAAAAGTAAAAATACAAACCAAGCTAATTAGCTACATGATGCCAGCTAGTGAAATCAGGCACGGACACAGGAAAAGAGAGGAGAACAATGGAAAAATAATGACATGCGCAGTAGCTCATAAATCATGAGACATAAATCACAAGACACTTTGAGATAAGAACTCTTCTGACTACCGTAGTATTCAGAGTAGAAGCTCAGCTCAGCTGGCAACTTTAAAAGAATGCAGTGACACACCCCTTCTTTGTCAGTTGAGCGGACATCAGGTATAGTCATCTAAGGCACATCTTCTTACGCAGATACTTGTGCTGAGCTGTTGGGAGCAGTTTGTTGAGCATATCAGCAATCTGATCACGTGTAGGCACATACTGCAATTTTACAAAACCTTGTTTCACTAATTGTTTGATATTTTTATAATGGATGTCAATGTGTCTGGACCTAGAACCCGTGAAACGTGAGTCAGAAATATAAACTACAGATTCATTGTCTTCCATCACGGTGATCGGTCGGATCGGGTCTGTCCAGATATCTGTTACTAAAGCATCAAACCAAGTTAGAGAATTACATGCATTTGAAACACAAGCATATTCAGCTTCAGTAGATGAACAAGAAACAAAATTCTGTTTACGCACTTGCCAGTAAACAGGACATCCATTTAAGAAAATCATATAACCTGAAGTACTTTTACGTGTTTTCTTATCACTTGCCCAATCAGCATAACAACATAACTCTGCATGATCATTGTGTGTTTGTTCTAACAATAACTTCATGTGTTTAGTGTGTTTTAAATATTTCAATAATTTCTTAACACATGTCCAATGAAACTGTTTTGCCTTGCCTACATGTTGAGATAAGAGATGAACACTAAGTGCAATGTCGGGTCCTGTCCAACTACTAATATATAAATGACCCAACAACTGAACGATAAAGTGTTTGATCCTCAAACTCAGGACTTGGTTCATTGCCAAGTTGTGAAAATCTGTTTGCATAGGTATGTGTCCTGTGTTAGCATCTTTCATGTTGCAATGATGCAAAAGTTGTTCAATTTTATCTTCTTGTGTAAGACTATACCCCTTCTGTGTTTTGACAATCTGAACACCTAAATAAGTGTTAACATGACCTAAATATTTCAATGTGAAATGTCTCTGCAAAGCGTTAGCAAAAATCTCACTCCTCTGCTTATTTGGATCAATATAAACAATATCATCAACATTTATTATTTATTTATTCATTACTTGTATTTATATGCCGCTCAACTCCGCAGGGACTCTGCGGAGAGTTATCTCATATGTATTATCAGATCTTTTTGTAAACACACATTCATCAGTTTCGGACTTAATAAAGCCCATTGAATTTAGTTTGTCAGTAAGACATAAGTACCACATTGAACCAGACTGTTTCAGACCATAAAGACTTTTGTGTAGAAACCAGGTATCCCCTTCTTGCTTCCGGAACCCTGGAGGACCTTTGACGTAGATCTCCTCATCTAGGTCAGCATTTAGATAAACTGGAAAGTTTCTAAACCAAGGATAGTAGCAGCAATTTTTACACTTTCAGTCCGGACTGTTGGTGAATAGGTATTTGTATAGTCCTCAGGATAACGTTGAGCGAAACCCTGAGCTACAAGTCTGGCCTTGTACAATGACTCACCATTCGGCTTCTTTTTGATTCTGCAGACCCATTGAGTGCCAATGACTTTTTTGTTTGCTGGAGGCTTTGAAGGCGTAAACACCTTAAGTTTCTTTAGACTGTCCATTTCAGCTTGCATGGCCTCATACCACTTCTCTTGCTCTAATTCGGGTAGATGCTTGATTTGTGTAAACTTCTCAGGAGGAAGTGTAGCATTACAAATCAAAGGTAAGGGTGTTTTTGTAAGTTGCCACGAATATCACTGTGGAGGAATCCCTTTTGTGGCCCTCTTGGAAAGGGTCTCAGAAAGTCTCAGAACATTCACCCATTCTTCTTCCGTTTCATCCTCGTCTTCATCATCGACGCTAGCGTCAGCATCCACGACTTGTGAAGATGGAACATCAGGTTGGGAAGAACTAGTGGATGGAACATTTGCCTGTGAATCTTGGTCATCAGGCTGCGCATCATCTCTTGGAAAATAAACTCCAGGATCATTGGAATGAATTCTGGACCAGTCAGCATCTTCCTCAAAATTTGCAGATTGTGAAATCACTATCACATGATTTGAGTCAATAAACTTGCTCCACTTTGAATTGTCATCAATACCCATAAATCTCAGTCTTTTAGCTGCAGGACCCCCTTTCCTTCTTTGAGCTAATGGAATGTTCACCATAGCATATGCACCAAAAATATGGAGATTCTTGAGGTCGGGCTTGTACCCATACAACATGTAGAAAGGAGTCTGATTTATTACACTGCTCCAAGTACAGTTCACAATGTAATTTGCATGTTTAAGAGCTTCACCCCAGTACGGATTACTGAGTTTGGCATCTTCTAAGGGACAGCGCATCATGGTTTGCAGGACCCCTTGTCGCCTTTCTACAACTCCATTATGCACCGGTGTATATGGGGCCGAAGTCTGATGAAGAATTCCATTCTTCTGCATCCAGTCCTGGAACCGCTGAGACATGAATTCAGCACCACGATAACTCTGAATTCTGGTGATGCTCACTCCGTGTTGGTTATAAACAAGAGCTGCAAAGTCTTTAAAGATCTGAAAGGTCTCAGATTTTTCTTTCATAGGATATACATATCCATAACTAGAATAATTATCAACAATTGTTAGAAAATATTTTCTACCACCAAGTGTTGGTTTGAAAGGACCTATTATGTCAGTGTGTACCAAATCAAAAATGCGTGTTGACAAGTGTGTAGCACATTTTGGAATGGCTGCTGCTTTGGATTTGGCCTTTTTGCAGACAGCACAATCCAAAAACACCTTACACCCCTTTGGATCCAAACCTTTTACGAACTCGGGCAATTTCTGAAGAACATGAAAACTGGCATGTCCCAATCTTCTATGCCACTTATGGATACACCTGTAATGCAAAGGTTTACCAGTTAGTGAAACTTCAACAGTAACAGTCTGAGCAACCTGTTCCCTAATTTCCTTTTTGTTGGCTTTAGGAGCCTTTGGAGTAGCAACAGGATCTCTCACTCAAACATCTCTCTCTCTGGGCCTGTGCTATCACCTTTTGGGGTTTTTATACTTGCCTGTGCTTGTTTGGATTTTGGATTTATTGTAATAAACACCACCAATCAACATGGTTTCAGCAACAATATATCCATTTTTAACTATATAACTTGCTTTTTTGAGGTGGTGAACCTGGTACTGTAACACTCTAGACAAGTGACTCTGACTAAGCAAATTGCTTTTCACTGTTGGCACATAATAAACATCAGGAATGTATGCATTGAGCTCTTCAACATAAACGGTTCCTTTTCCTCTGACCTGACAAGGATGATTAGAAAAAGAATAAAGTTCACGTAGTTCAGGCTCAGGATCGTGCATCTCTGTAAAAAAATTCTTTTCTGTAAGTAACATGCAATGCTGTGCCACTATCCAAAGTCCACAGAAGTTGTCTGTCGTATTCTGGACAAGGTTGTGTATTGTTGGTTAAAGCCAATGTGGCGAATGGAGCTTGTGGATCATGCCTGGGACAACGACAACCTTGCCTTCCGCCTCTGCCTCTGACTCCTCTGGAATCTGTTCCTCTGGGCTGGTACATGGCGGGAACTGGAAATCGTTGGTGACAATTTCTGGTAGCGTGTCCCACACGATTACAGATGTAGCATCTTGGCATCCTTGGAACGTAGGCTCTTCCTTGGAAGGTGCGCCTCACTGGAAGTCTTGATGTGGTGGTCCTTGCAAATGTGGCGTGGCAAGCATAACTGCTTCTTCTTCAGCTAAAATTCTGCATACATGATCCACTGTGCATTGAGCAATTGGCACTTGTTTAATCTTTGTAATGGCATCTTTCCATTCATAATTTAATGAGTTAATAATAATGCTGATCATTTGACAATCATCAATATTATAGCTTCTTTAGCCCAAATCTTTTCTCATTCCTTTCATTTTAGTTAAATGTTCTCCAATATATTCACCAGGTTTTAATTTAATTTAATTATTTAATTTAATTTAATTTAATTTAATTTAATTTAATTTAATTTAATTTAATTTAATTTAATTTAATTTAATTTAATTTAATTTAATTTAATTTAATTTAATTTAATTTAATTTAATTTAATTTAATTTAATTTAATTTAATTTAATTTAATAATTTAATTTAATTTAATCTTAATGGATTTCTATGCCGCCCAATCCCTAGGGACTCAGGGCGGCTCACAACATGTTAGATCCATTACAAAATAAAAAGGAATAATTAAAATGTATAACAATACAAAATACAATAATTAAAATACAGAAAATACAAAAGTTAAAAGAGTATCTCATTCACCCCGCCTGCCGGAAGAGCCAGGTTTTTATTGCTTTCTGGAAGGCCAGCAGGGTGGGGATGGTCCTGATCTCTGGAGGAAGCTGGTTACACAGGGAGGGAGCTCCCACAGAGAAGGCCCTCCCCCTCGGTCCCGCCAGCCGACATTGTTTGGTCGACGGGACCTGGAGGAGGCCGACTCTGTGGGCTCTAACCGGTCATAGGGAGGTATGCGGCAGGATGCGGTCCCGAAGGTAACCTGGCCCTGAGCCATGTAGGGCTTTAAAGGTAATGACCAACACCTTAAATTGGATCCGGAGACTAATGGGCAGCCAATGCAGCTGGCGGAGGATAGGTGTTACGTGGGTGCATCTGGGTACACCCACCACAGCTCGCGCAGCTGCATTTTGCACCAATTGCAGTCGCCGGACACTCTTCAAGGGTAGCCCCATGTAGAGCGCATTGCAGTAATCCAGCCATGAGGTGATAAGGGCATGAGTGACTGTAAGAAGTGCCTCCTTCTCCAAGTAGGGTCGCAATTGGTGCACAAGACGTACTTGTGCAAAGGTCCCCCTAGCCACAGCTGAAAGATGTTGTTCCAATTTTAGCTGTGGGTCTAGGAGGACAGCTGTGGGTCTAGGGTCTAGGAGGTTTTAATCTCGAACCGTGAAACTCAGACAAAAGCAAACATGTTGATTCAATTGAAACAGGCCGGTAGCATGTTTCTAATTTGCCCCAAATTTTCTGGGCAGTTGCATCAGGCGGAAAAGTAACCTGCAGTTCAGTATCCATGGATATCAATAATGTTGTGCATGCTCTAGTGTCCAAGTCTCTTATTGCATCAGTCCATGGCTGGGCAGGAGAATTAAACACCACACAATGAGTACCTTCTCTACCGAGTAAAAGTCCAACCTCACTGACCCATGCTTTATAATTTTGTCCTGAATACTTTAATTTTGAATCACCAGCCAGTGGAACAATAGCAGATGCCTGTTGAGGAATGTACACCTGAGGCTGTAAAGGCGCTTGTTGAGGCACTTGTGCAGGCATTTGTGGCTGAGGCACGTGTGGCTGTGGTTGCTGTAAGTGAACCTGTGGTTGCTGCATTGTGTGTGTCACTGGTGCATGAGGTGCCACATGAATCTGGCCTGCTGCAGTGACCAGAATCTGTCTGTGCTGCAGTAAGCGTTGTCGTGCCCCATCTAAATTAGGAAGTTGGCTAAAATAGTCATCTGCACCACCAGGTGGTGCTAATGATTGAGCCTGTGGGGACACGTGTGGCATTGCAGCCTGCAGCCTTGCTTGGGTTAATGACAGAGTTGAAAACCCTCTCTGTAACGTTTCAAGATGCTGCTTCAATTCTGTAGAATGCAACTTAACTCTATCTTGTAAATTTCTTTTGCCAGCAGGTGGTGCTGCAACATTAATTTCAGACATTGCATAAAACCTTTGCTCTCTTTCAGAACTCGGAGAAGGGACATCAAGAGACATAGGAAGTGACATGTATACCGCTCTCTGATCTGATTGGCTTGACACAAAACCCTCTTGAGGGTGTGGCTGTGGCCTCGGAGAAGAAGGGAATGGAGGATTCTGGCATTTGAAACAGACAAGTAACATGCTCATCTGGTTTAATCATAGAAAAAACCCCTTTGCTTTCTGCAGTTCACTTTCCATAAAAGTAATTTGCTTATGATATCTCCGTATTACAGCATCATGGGCAGATTCTTCAGTTTTCACAATTTTTCCCTCTTTAATGATGACCAAAACACATTTTTAAACTCAAAACTCCACTGCAATATATTGACTGTAAATACCAGGGCTGTTAAACTCCCAGCCCGCGGGCCAGATGTGTCACGTGCTGGCCATGCCCGGTTTAGTAAAGGGGGAAAAAGTCATGATACATCATGTGACACCGCTGTGATAACATGAGTTTGACACTCCTGATATATACCGACAGTGCTGAGCAGTTATCAGGGAGTTGGTTTAATGTCAGGGTTCTGAGTAATGTAGATGCCAAAAGCAGAACTCCGAGGCAGGTAGATTCCTCAAAGGACATGTTTATTGATACATCATATTGGCACAGCTAGTAAAAACCAACTCTGGTCCAAAGTCAAAATAAAACTTTCAAATATTCCACATGAATCAGAGATTCTTGTGCCTCATTATTATATTTTCTCTACAATTAAGATGGGGTTTCAGTAGGATAATGTAGCATTTGGGGAAAAAGATGGAAACCAAGAGACCAGCTCCAGAGACCAAGATGGAGAAGATCTCCAC
Source organism: Diadophis punctatus similis (assembly GCA_023053685.1). NCBI lineage: Eukaryota > Metazoa > Chordata > Lepidosauria > Squamata > Dipsadidae > Diadophis > Diadophis punctatus. The sequence goes on from JALIGW010000125.1 coordinate 132,425, forward strand.
AGCCACCATGGTCTTCCCTTTGGTACTCAGGTAGGTGGGGAGGAAGCTGATCCAAAAACTGCAGACCAACATGCTAAAAGTAATGAACTTGGCTTCATTAAAGCTGTCAGGAAATTTCTTAGCCAAACATTATTATTGTTTATTTCCAAGTTGATCATGAGGCCTCCCTGGGGACAACTGGCATTAATGAAAAATAAAAGGATGGGTGTTTGTTGCTGATTGATAGAAACTTTGTGATTAGTACATCACTTGATTTCCAAATATTTAATGAAAAAGCACCTCTCTCATTTAATCATTTATTTAAAAAATCAAACACACAAATGTCAAAAATAAACATACATCCCCAGATACATCAAAGATTTTTATGCCCCATTATATTCTCTCTACAATTCAGATTGGGCTTAAGTAGGATAATATAACATTTGGGGAAAAAGATGCAAGCCAAGAGACCAGCCCCAGAGACTAAGATGGAGAAGATCTCCACGGCTACCATGGACTTCCCTTTGGTGCTCAGGTAGGTGGGGAGGAAGGTGATCCACACACTGAAAAAGACCAGCATGCTGAAAGTAATGAACTTGGCTTCGTTAAAGCTGTCAGGCAATTTCCTAGCCAAAAAGGCCACAGTGAAACTGATGAGGGCCAGAAAACCCAGGTAGGCCAGGACAGCATAAAACATCAAAGCTGAGCCTTCATTACATTCCAAGATGGCCTCTCCAACCAAAGAGTGGAAATCCAAACTGGGAAATGGGGGAGAGGTTACCAGCCAGGTGATACAGAGAACTGCTTGGGCCAGAGGACAGGCTAAAACAATGGAGTTGGTCAATGATTTTCCTAAGAGTTTCCTTGCACTGTTCCCTGGCTTGGTGGCCATGAAAGCCAGAACCACCATGACAGTTTTTGCCAACACAGAGGAAACCGCAAGGGAAAAGAGAATGGCAAAGGCAGTTTGTCGGAAAAGACAAGTGAACTTCCTGGGTCGACCAATGAAGAGGAAGGAGCAGAGGAAGCAGAGCAGGAGGGAGACCAGGAGGATGTAAGTGAGATCTCGGTTGTTGGCCTTGACGATTGGTGTGTCACGATGGTTAAAGAAAATCACCAGGATAGCCAATGTGATCACAGAGAAAGAAAGAGCGAGAGATGCTAAAGAGTATCCCAGGATGTCATGATAGGAAAGCAAGTGGATCTTCTTGGCAATGCAGTGGTCTTTTTCCTGGTTGGGATATTGGTCTTCTGGACAGGGGTCACAGCGAGCTGCATCTGAAATCAAGAATCAGTGTGCATTTCATGGTGAATCCACAAGGGCAAACCATCCATCCATATTGATGATGCTGGGAATAAGTTAGCCAGAAAAAACGGATGTGTTCTCTGGCTCAACTTCTCTGCTTTATTCTTCAAATCCAGTCATTCAATCTTTTTTGCAAGGAAGGATCAGCAGACATAGATAGATGGATCTGCTCTGTCTCCAACAGGTCTATGAATATTCTGGGACGCTGAGAGTTGTGATAGAAGAAGGATATCTTTAATGAAAATTAAACCTTAAATCTCACATCTCATTCTTTCACCAAAAAAATTGGTAGCTGGTTTTGTTGATGGGATGTAAAAGTAGGAGTAGAAATTCTAGTAGGAAGCCTATAAATTTTGCCCTGAAACAACCTGATATTAAATTGCTGAGGAGCAAGAAAAGTGGCCTTTGGGGTTAGCACAGCTTAGATTCATGAACTGAGAGGGTCTGCTGAATATATGAATATATTGAAGCATATAAAGCATCCTACCAAAACTGATGGCAAAATTAATATTTTCCCATTGAATGACTTCCTGGAAGATCTACCTTTGACATATACTCTACCTGTCTGATTAGAAATGGTCCCTTCTAGGCAACGGTCACATTGGTAGCAGCAAACTTCCTTGCCTTCTGGAACACTCTTCCTCTCTCCTGCCTGGCACCTCTTGATGCCACACCTGGCAAAGGGCACCTTCTAGAAGAGAAAGAGAGAAATATTTGAGATGGTCTAAGCAATAAATACACTTCAAATATCTATTTCTACATTTCTCTTTCCCTCTCCAGAATGTCTCCAAAAGAAATGGTCTACCAGGGCCTACCAGAGTGATAGGCTCCAGGGGGATCCAGGCCAGTGGCAATCCTGACCCATGAATGGATGCTGGAGATTGGAACTGAGATCCCAAAATGAAAGGAAGGCTTGTGACATGGAGCTGCAGTTTTTCTAAAATAAAGAATGGTGAGGCTCCAACTGAATGGAAATGGTCCATGGAAATCATTCTTGCCTGCTTTAATGGCGTCCTGGGTTTCAAGCAGGAGGTCTTCCCAATCTTACCCCATCTTGGACTTCTCAGAAGTCAAATCTCAAATGTGTTCAACTCAAAAGTAGATTTTTCATCAAATCTCTGAATGTAATAATTTCCCAGTTAAAAGGGTGTCCCCTGGAGTGAATGAATCCTTTGCTGAATTTATAGCTTTTCCTTCCAACTCACCTTTGTGGCCCAGATGATTTCATCAGAGTTAATGGTGAAATCTTGTCCCGGGGAAGCTGTGGAATCTATTTGTCCAACTTTCATGGGGACAAAAGATTGATTGGGGAGGAAAAGCCAGTTGAGAAGATCGTAACGAGAAGAAACCAATCCACTTTCTGAGAAGGAGACTTCCTCTCCAGCACTGTTGTTGAACTTGATGTTCCTCAGATAGGGAAGAATCTGAAAGAAAAGACACCCGGATTAATTGGCTGAACACCACACATGAGACATCCTGGTTTCTATCATAATGTGATGGCCATCAACCTAGGACAGCGGTGGCGAACCTTTTTCTCTCGGCGTGCCAAAAATAGGCGCGCGCACACCCACCAGCGCTCCCGTGTGCCACTACCCAAAATGCAATGCGCACCCCCCCCTGCGCATGCGCACCCACACCTACATGCACGCGCCTGCACCACGCACGCGCCCGCACCGCGCATGCGCACATCTACTGCGCATGTGTAACCGCCCCCTCCTCCTCCTGCTCCAAGCCTCGCACTCCGGGCACAAGCCGGAACGTGAGGCTGACAGGAGAAGGAGAAGGGGGCGGTTACGTGAGCCGCCCAGCCTGCAAAACCGCCCCCTTCTCCTGCTCCAAGCCTCGCACTCCGGGCACCAGCCGGAACGTGATGCTGGCAGGAGAAGGAGGAGGGAGCGGTTACGCGAGCCGCCCAGCCTGCGAAACCGCCCCCTTCTCCTTCTCCTGCCAGCATCGCGTTCCGGCTGGTGCCCGGAGTGCGAGGCTTGGAGCAGGAGAAGGGGGCGGTTTCGCAGGCTGGGCGGCTCGCGTAACCGCTCCCTTCTCCTGCTCCAAGCCTCGCACTCCGGGCACCAGCCGGAACGCGATGCTGGCAGGAGAAGGAGAAGGGGGCGGTTACGCGAGCCGCCCAGCCTGCGAAACCGCCCCCTTCTCCTTCTCCTGCCAGCATCGCGTTCCGGCTGGTGCCCGGAGTGCGAGGCTTGGAGCAGGAGAAGGGGGCGGTTTCGCAGGCTGGGCGGCTCGCGTAACCGCTCCCTTCTCCTGCTCCAAGCCTCGCACTCCGGGCACCAGCCGGAACGCGATGCTGGCAGGAGAAGGAGAAGGGGGCGGTTACGCGAGCCACCCAGCCTGCGAAACCGCCCCCTTCTCCTTCTCCTGCCAGCATCGCGTTCCGGCTGGTGCCCGGAGTGCGAGGCTTGGAGCAGGAGAAGGGAGCGGTTCCGCGAGCCGCCCAGCCTGCGAAACCGCCCCTCCTCCTTCTGCTTCGGGTAGCTCTAGCAGCTCTGCGCATGCGCGCCAGAAACCCGGAAGTAGAATGTGCCGGACCTGTGGCGTGCCAGCCGAAATGGCTCCGCGTGCCACCTGTGGCACGCGTGCCATAGGTTCGCCACCACGGACCTAGGAGATGGGTCTATGCTGTATCTGAGAAGCTAAATCAATCAGAATAGAGCTGGAAGTGACCTTGGAGGTCTTCTAGTTCAACCCCCTGCTCAAGCAGGAGACCCTATGCCAGTTAAGACAAGTGACTGTCCAGTGTCTTCTTAAAAACCTCCACCTACAACTTCTGATGGCAAGCTGTTCCACTGGTTAATTGTCCTCACTGTTAGGAAGTTTCTCCTTAGTCCCTTGGTGAAGGTCTTAGCAATCAGAAGTAACTTCAAATATTCAACTTCATCCCACCAAATGATGACACATTCTCTTTATCATTGGACATTTGAATCATGGCTTCTTCAATTCCAGTCTTACAAGAATGATACAAACATTTTAATACCATATTCCAAATTACATTGTGTATCAAACTGTGATACTTGGCAAGCTACATTTTTAATTTTATTTGGGCCCATGGTTTTGTAAATGACAAATGCATTTTAGGAATGATTAAATAATTTCTGAGGGGCCCTTGGTGCTCTCTGCGCTTGGTTGTTTTCTTGCAGACGTTTCATGACCTAAATTAGGTAACACTGGTAGTGATCTCACTCCCTTCTAGCACTGATTATGCTACCTAGTTGGGTCATGAAATGCCTGCAAGAAAACAACCAAACTCAAAGAGCACCAAGGACCCATAATTTCAACCCTGAGCTATAACATTCTCCTTTATTGGTAAATAATTTCTATCATAACGTTGTACAATTCCACTGACTTTCTCTAGCTGATTTTCAAAGAGAACAGAATGAAGAAGTACATCTGACCAAGAGGGGCCAAATGGAAAGTTTATCCTGCCCTAGTTTGTCACTTCATGGGTCCAGAGAGGAACAATTTAGCCTTTGATGTTGAAAAGTCTGATAAATTTCAGATCATGAACCCATTAGACACTGAGAGTTGTTAATCTAATCTTGCGTAGCTTCTTCTCTGGCAATATTACACTGCTGATCAGAGCATACAAAACATTTGTTAGACCAATTCTGGAATACAGCTCACCTGTCTGGAACCCGCACTGCATATCAGACATAAATACAATCGAGAGAGTCCAGAAATATTTCATAAGAAGAGTCCTTCACTCCTCCGCTCGCAACAAAATATCTTATTCCACCAGACTTGAAATACTGGGATTAGACAATTTACAACTATGTTGCCTCCAAACTGATCTAAATGTAGTTCATAAAATCATATACCAAAATGTCCTTCCTGTTAATGACTACTTCAGCTTCAACCGCAACAATACACGAGCACGTAATAGATTCAAACTAAATGTAAACCGCTCCAAACTCGACTGCAGAAAATACGACTTCAGCAATACTGGGAGCCGAGGTGGCGCAGTGGTTAGAGGCAGTACTGCAGGCCACTTTAGCTGACTGTGATCTGCAGATCAGCAGTTCAAATCTCACCGGCTCAAGGTTGACTCAGCCTTCCATCCTTCCGAGGTAGGTAAAATGAGGACCCAGATTGTTGGGGGCAATATAAATATACATTGCTTACTGGTGTAAACCGCTTAGAGAGTGCTTGCACTGTGAGGCGATATATAAATCTCACAAATAAATAAATAAATAAATAAATAGAGTGATCAATGCCTGGAATACAAAAACTTTAACCTTAGACTATCTACAGTCAACCTCTCCCCATTTCTAAGAGGTCTGTAAGGAGCGTGCATAAGCACACCACTGTGCCTACCGTTCCTGTCCTTCTGTCCTATTGTCCTCTTTTATCGTTACTTTTTTTTACTTATGTTATGTTTATACGAACTACTACTATCCTATACATGTTTGACAAATAAATAAATAAATAAATAAATAAATAAATAAATAAATAAATAAATAAATAAATAAATAAATAAATAAATAAATAAATAAATATTGAGTTCTTCTGCATATGCTGAGGTTGGCAGAGGCTTAACACAACAAACAAAGCAGTACAAGAAACGCCATACTAAAAACATGGGGTGGAGTCAGAAAGAATTCTAAGCCACAGTAATCTAAACCAACATTAAAATGAATTGAATGTCGTTTTACAGTTTGGATTCAAACTACCGACTGAGAGAAACTGAGGAGGTTCTACAAAAATTATTTTTAACAATTGCTGTCTTCATCTCTTCTTACATACATTGATAGCACACAGATATTTAATCAGTAATGCAAAAAAATGCATATAGGGAGTTTCCTACCTAGAGACCTCTGGACCAGATAAAAACTCCCTGAGATTACCTGCCATGACTGAATATTTGAGATCCTCTTTCTGAGCCTCATCATGGTTGGTTGTTCTCCAGATCCATGTATTGCATGTAATGCATGTGCCACAGCATAAACGGCATTGTAGATGTTGTAACTTTCACCTTCCATGCTTGTTTCAAAAATGTAAGAAGGTAGATTCTGTAAATTCTCCTTTCCTGTACATGGTTTCTCCCCCTTTGGAAGGACCCTGCCTGGTTTGTCCAACATGCAGCCAAACAACCTTTCCCAACATATCAGGAGAAAAATGTCCCCTTGTTGCTTCAGGGGGTCTAAAGACAGGAGGAAACGACTGAATTCTGAGACTTCCCAGTGTGGAGCCTAAAATGCAGAGACCCATGGAAGGGCTTTACTGTTTTCAAGATGTCTTGATTCCTCAGCACACTAAGTTTCCAATGGGAAGTTAAGATCCAAACTTTCATGAATGATGTCTTTCTCAAATGTTCATGGATACCCATTGCCACCTGTACATTTGTAATACTATTGGGGTTTCCAAATAGAACAATCACTTCAGCTTTAGACCAAGTATCCAAAATATGCAGTATTTCCAACATTGGAGTAGTAAAAAAATTCAATTTCAACTTTTCAGTGAAGGCCACGCAGATGTCATTCTCCTTGAACATTGGCATCAGAGATGAGATGAAACGTTCTCAATTGTCATTTTCAGGGGCTACAAGCCCAACCCAGTTCCAGTGGAAATGCAGGAGCAGCTGCACAAAACCCACACACTCAGGAAAGTCACTGGGATTAATCCGGAAGAAGGAAGGATAAAAACTTCTGTCTCCCTGAGAGAACTCAAAGCCAACGCCTAGCTGGAGAAAGTGAGATTCTTGATAGGGTAAATTTTAGGGATCTTTATTTATTTATTATTAAAATGTCTATGCCGCTCAAGTCCTGGGGGACTCTGGGCAGCTAACAGCAGGTATAGAAACATATACGCTGCCCTGAGTCCCTTGGGAGTAGGGCGGCATATAAGAACGAATAAATAAATAAATAAATAAATAAATAAATAAATAAATAAATAAATAGAGTGATCAATGCCTGGAATACAAAAACTTTAACCTTAGACTATCTACAGTCAACCTCTCCCCATTTCTAAGAGGTCTGTAAGGAGCGTGCATAAGCACACCACTGTGCCTACCGTTCCTGTCCTTCTGTCCTATTGTCCTCTTTTATCGTTACTTTTTTTTACTTATGTTATGTTTATACGAACTACTACTATCCTATACATGTTTGACAAATAAATAAATAAATAAATAAATAAATAAATAAATAAATAAATAAATAAATAAATAAATAAATAAATAAATAAATAAATAAATAAATAAATAAATATTGAGTTCTTCTGCATATGCTGAGGTTGGCAGAGGCTTAACACAACAAACAAAGCAGTACAAGAAACGCCATACTAAAAACATGGGGTGGAGTCAGAAAGAATTCTAAGCCACAGTAATCTAAACCAACATTAAAATGAATTGAATGTCGTTTTACAGTTTGGATTCAAACTACCGACTGAGAGAAACTGAGGAGGTTCTACAAAAATTATTTTTAACAATTGCTGTCTTCATCTCTTCTTACATACATTGATAGCACACAGATATTTAATCAGTAATGCAAAAAAATGCATATAGGGAGTTTCCTACCTAGAGACCTCTGGACCAGATAAAAACTCCCTGAGATTACCTGCCATGACTGAATATTTGAGATCCTCTTTCTGAGCCTCATCATGGTTGGTTGTTCTCCAGATCCATGTATTGCATGTAATGCATGTGCCACAGCATAAACGGCATTGTAGATGTTGTAACTTTCACCTTCCATGCTTGTTTCAAAAATGTAAGAAGGTAGATTCTGTAAATTCTCCTTTCCTGTACATGGTTTCTCCCCCTTTGGAAGGACCCTGCCTGGTTTGTCCAACATGCAGCCAAACAACCTTTCCCAACATATCAGGAGAAAAATGTCCCCTTGTTGCTTCAGGGGGTCTAAAGACAGGAGGAAACGACTGAATTCTGAGACTTCCCAGTGTGGAGCCTAAAATGCAGAGACCCATGGAAGGGCTTTACTGTTTTCAAGATGTCTTGATTCCTCAGCACACTAAGTTTCCAATGGGAAGTTAAGATCCAAACTTTCATGAATGATGTCTTTCTCAAATGTTCATGGATACCCATTGCCACCTGTACATTTGTAATACTATTGGGGTTTCCAAATAGAACAATCACTTCAGCTTTAGACCAAGTATCCAAAATATGCAGTATTTCCAACATTGGAGTAGTAAAAAAATTCAATTTCAACTTTTCAGTGAAGGCCACGCAGATGTCATTCTCCTTGAACATTGGCATCAGAGATGAGATGAAACGTTCTCAATTGTCATTTTCAGGGGCTACAAGCCCAACCCAGTTCCAGTGGAAATGCAGGAGCAGCTGCACAAAACCCACACACTCAGGAAAGTCACTGGGATTAATCCGGAAGAAGGAAGGATAAAAACTTCTGTCTCCCTGAGAGAACTCAAAGCCAACGCCTAGCTGGAGAAAGTGAGATTCTTGATAGGGTAAATTTTAGGGATCTTTATTTATTTATTATTAAAATGTCTATGCCGCTCAAGTCCTGGGGGACTCTGGGCAGCTAACAGCAGGTATAGAAACATATACGCTGCCCTGAGTCCCTTGGGAGTAGGGCGGCATATAAGAACGAATAAATAAATAAATAAATAAATAAATAAATAAATAAATAAATAAATAAATAAATAAATAAATAAATAAATAAATAAATAAATAAATAAATAAATAAATAAATAAATAAATATAATCAATAAAAGCAGTTTAAAAAACATGTTAAAATACTATCAATATTTAAAAAGAACTTTCACTCGCACATACATGGGCCATACATACATACATGGGCCAATCTAACAAGACCACATCTTAGGGTCATTGGCCCCAGGCCTGCTGGAAAAGCCAGGTCTTAACCGCTTTCTGGAAAGCCAGTAGGGTGGGAGTAGTATGGATCTCGGGAGGTAGTTGGTTCCAAAGAGTCGGAGCCGCTACAGAGAAGGCCCTCCCCTGCGGATCCGCCAGCTGACATTGTTTAGCTGACGGGACCTGGAGAAGGCCGACCCTGTGCAGTCTCACTGGGCATTGGGAGGAATACAGTAGAAGACGGCCACGCAGATAAACTGGTCTTGAGCCATGTAGGGCTTTAAAGGTAAGAACCAACACCTTAAATTGCGTCCGGAGACCAATCGGAAGCCAGTGCAGCTGGCAAAGGACGGGCTTAGTGTGGGTGTATCTTGAGGCACCCACAACAGCTTGCGAAGCTGCATTCTGGACTAACTGCAGTCTCCGAACACTCTTCAAGGGTAGCCCCATGTAGAGGGCATTGCAGTAATGAAGCCGTGAGGTGATAAGGGCATGAGTAACTGTGAGTAGAGCTTCTTGATCCAAATAGGGCCGCAATTGGTGCACTAGGCGAACCTGTGCAAAGGTCCCCCTAGCCACATCTATCAGGTAGTGGTCTAATCTCAGCTGTGGGTCTAAGAGGACACTCAAATTGTGAACCCGTTCTGCGGGGATTAAATTTTCTCCCCCCAGAACCATGGAAGGATGATCTACCTGGTCCTTCGGAGGCAATATCCACATCCACTCGGTCTTGTCTGGGTTTAGTTTGAGCCTGTCGGCTCCCATCCAGACCCTTATATCTTCCAGGCACCGACCCATCGTGTCCACTGCTTCACTGAATTGACATGGGGTGGAGATGTACAACTGTGTATCATCAGCACATTGCTGGAACATCACCCCACGTCGTCGGATGATCTCACCCAGTGGTTTCATGTAGATGTTAAATAAGAGGGGGGAGAGAACCGAACCCTGAGGCACCCCACAGATGAGGGGCCTAGGGGTCAATCTCTGTCCCCCTGCCAACACTGACTGTGATCGACCAGAGAGATAGGAGGAGATAGGAGGAGAACCACCGTAGAACGGTGCCACCAACCCCCAACATGAGCCAAGGTGGCGCAGTGGTTAAAAGCAGCACTGCAACCTACTTCAGCTGACTGCTAGTTCAGCAGTTCAGCTGTTCAAATCTCACCGGCTCAAGGTTGACTCAGCCTTCCATCCTTCTGAGGTCGGTAACATGAGGACCCAGTTTGTTGGGGGCAATATGCTGAACTCTGTAAAACCACTTAGAGAGGGCTGTAAAACACTATGAAGTGGTATATAAGTCTAAGTGCTATTGCTATTGCTATTGCTAACTCCCTTAGTCGGCACAGAAGGATACCATGGTCAATGGTATCAAAAGCAGCTGAGAGGTCAAGTAGCACCAGGATGGAGGAAAAAACCCCATCTCGGGCTCGCCAGACATCATTCATCAGCGTGACCAAAGCAGTTTCCGTGCTGTAGCTGGGCCTGAAACCCAATTGAACAGGGTCTAGATAATCCATTTCCTCCAACAACCATTGGAGTTGGAGCACCACCACTTTCTCAACAACCTTACCCACAAAGGGTAGGTTGGAGACTGGACGAAAGTTCTTAAATTCTTCTGGATCCAGGGAAGGCTTCTTGAGGAGGGGCCTAACCACTGCAACCTTCAATGGCTGCGGGACAGACCCCTCTCTCAAGGAGTTATTAATCAAAACCTGGAGCCAGCCTCGTGTCACCTCCCTGCTGGAGGAAACCAGCCAGGAGGGGCACGGGTCCAATAAACAAGTGGCGGAACTCATCGCTCCAATAGCCTTGTCCACTTCCTCAGGGGTCACAGGCTCAAATTTCTCCCATAAAATAGGACTAAGATCTGCCCCTGTCATCTCGGCCTGAGCTGCCCAATCAGAGTCCAGGTCCATCCAAATCTGAGCGACTTTATCCGACAGAAACTATACAAATTCCTCAGCTCTACCCTGTAAAGGTTCCTCCTTTCCCTCTATGTCACCATTATGAATAGAATAGAATAGAATAGAATTTTTATTGGCCAAGTGTGATTGGACACACAAGGAATTTGTCTTGGTGCATATGCTGTCAATGTACATAAAAGAAAAGATACGTCTGTCAAGAATCATAAAGTACAACGCTTCATAATAGTCCAGTACAAATAAGCAATGAAATCATATTAGGAACCAGTCAATATAAATTGTAAGGATACAAGCAACAAAGTTACAGTCATACAGTTATTAGTGTGAGGAGATGGGTGATGGGAACGATGAGAAGATTAATAGTAATACAGCCTTAGTGAATAGTTTGACAGTGTTGAGGGAATTATTTGTTTAGCAGAGTGATGGCGTTCGGGAAAAAACTGTTCTTGTGTCTAGTTGTCTTGGTGTGCAGTGCTCTATAGTGACGTTTTGAGGGTAGGAGTTGAAACAGTTTGTGTCCAGGAAGTGAGGGGTTTGTAAATATTTTCACAGCCCTCTTTTTGACTCGTGCAGTATACAGGTCCTCAATGGCAGGCAGGCTGGTAGCCATTGTTATTTCTGCAGTTCTAATTATCCTCTGAAGTCTGTGTCTGTCTTGTTGGGTTGCAGAACCAAATCAGACAGTTATAGAGATGCAGATGACAGACTCAATGATTCCTCTGTAGAACTGTATCAGCAGCTTCTTGGGCAGTATGAGCTTTCTGAGTTGGCGCAGAAAGAACATTTTTTGTTGTGCCTTTTTGATGACGTTTTTGATGTTAGCTGTCCATTTTAGATCTTGTGATATGGTAGAACATAGAAATTTGAAGGTCTCTACTGTTGATACTGTGTTGTCTAGTATTGTAAGAGGTGGAAGTAGGAGCGGGTTTCTCCTAATGTCTACCACCATTTCTACAGTTTTGAGTGTGTTCAGTTCCAGATTGTTTTGGTTGCACCACAAGGTTAGTTGTTCAACCTCCCGTCTGTATGCGGATTCATCATTGTCTTGAATGAGTCTGATCACTGTTGTGTCATCTGCGAACTTCAGTAGTTTAACAGATGGATCGTTAGATTTGCAGTCATTGATATGGAGAGAGAAGAGAAGTGGAGAGAGCACACAGCCTTGGGGGGCCCTGTGCTAATTGTACAGGTATCTGATGTGATTTTGCCTAGCTTCACCTGCTGCTTCCTGTTTGTTAGGAAGCTAATGATTCACTTACAAGTGTGTTCAGGTACTGCTAGCTGGTTCAGCTTAGTTAGAAGAGCGTCTGGAATGATGGTATTGAATGCTGAACTAAAGTCTACAAAGAGGACCCTTGCGTAGGTCTTTGGAGATTCAAGATGTAGGATGTAGTGCAGAGCCATATTAACAGACCATATAAATATTATTAATATTAACATATTAATAGATCTGTTGATCTATTTGCTTGGTATGCAAATTGCAGGGGGTCTAACAGTGGATCCGTGATGGTTTTCAAGTGGGACATCACTAGCCTTTCAAAGGTTTTCATAACTACAGACGTGGATTATGTCAGAGGCCAAGGGAACCATACATCAAATTAGTACAGAGAATATACTACACTACACTTTTATGAAGAATGAAATTCCTCTTGACAAATACCGCATTTCAAAATTATCTCATTATCAATCACTTTGGGCTTCTATAAAAACATATCTCGACACAAAAAAATATAAATATATGTCTCCCAAAACACCACCTTTGTTTTCCACCTTTGGCTTCTGGGTATGCATCAGTTGTTTTTCTACCCCATACTGTATCCAGTGAAGCCCCCTTACCTGTGGGACCTTGAAGATGCTGAAGAGGGAGGCCATCTGCCTTGAGGATCTGGGATTGAGATCTCCGATGACAGAGAGCAGAGGGTCCTGCCTGTCACATTTGTAACCTGGAACCATTCGGCCTTGGGTGGAGAGCAAGGAGAGGCTGATTGTGGAAATCTCCATCTCAGTCTGATAATTGCTATAGATGTGGAAGCCAAGGGTGATATTGGAGGGGAGAACTAGACCCTTGTTGACCTCTCTGACTGCAAACACCAAGGCCATGAACTGCTGGTAATTCTTGGGTGTTATTCTACAGTAAAAAAAATCATTGGAGAAATTTTAAGGAAAGCTTTTGTGTGCTGGTGGAGTTTATTTATTTATTTACTTATTTGGTCATTTTTATATGCCGCCCAACTCCCATAGGAGTTTGTCGTGTCTTTTAAAAAAATGTTCTTTGTAACAAGAAGTTTCAAATTGCATTGGGTTTGTTTCATTGTTATGGCTGTTCCTTGATTAATGGCCTTGGCAGAAAGCAGAAAATTCTGTTCCTCCACACCAGAGATCATTTGATACCCCTCCATCAGCCCTCCCTTCTTCACTTTGCTCCAGTGATGGTAATCCTTCCCAATCGCTTCTCTTCCCCCCTAATTAATTTATTTCCCTCTTGAAGCAGCTTCTTCAGGTCTGGAAGCCATTGTTGAGCACAAGATAGGTGGCTTTTTTACAACTCCTCCACCCTTTAAATGGGTTGACCTCATCATTGAATTTTGCATCAGGAGTTTCTGTCCAAATTAATATTGTAAGTCAACTTCTTCACTAGTCCAGCACAGTTTTTAAGGGGTTGTCCTTCCTCACTTTTTTGGTGGTTTATGATCTTCCTGATCAAGAGTGAATAATGCAAGGGCATTGCAAACATCACTAGAGCATTTCTGAAAAGAATCACTGAATACAAAGCAAAGCAAATAATTATCTACATCTTTCCCCTTTGGGTGAAACTTACAAAATATTATCCAGAAGTAGAGATGGTTTTCTTTTAAAGGATTGGAAGTTGGATTTATAGATAGTTCCCAGGGGAAAATTCCCACCAATAATGAAATCACCAGGCCTGTAAAAATCTCTTGTAGTCTTTAAAGTGTTTGTCAGCACACACCCAGTTTGCATCCTCTTAGCAGAAGTTGGAGGCAGGAGCCAGAAGCGCAGCAGCAGGAGAGGCAGCCCAGCCATTTTTCTCACCTTCCCTCCTAGATGAGAAATCAAGAGGTTGTTTTTTCTGCAGAAGTCGAATCGCAGGGAGCCCTTGAAATCTCAGCAGAGCTTCAGCACAAGAGAGCTAGTCTGTGCTACCTGGATGGCCCCAGGGCCAATTTGTATCAACCGTGCTTCCTCTTACCTGTGTTTGGTTTATGACCAAAGAGGATACTAAGGCCAGCTGAGTCTCAGCAAACCCTGGAGTTGGCTCTTTGCAACACAAGGCAAGGTGACATGTCCTGCCCCCACCAGGAGAACTCCGAGTATCTAATTTAAAGCAGGTTTTATCTTGGAAGATTTTTTTTGTCTGTGTAGAAATCCATAGGGGATACATTAGAAATTACTGTTCTTCTGATAATTGCATGGAAAAGCAATTTTCCTATTTACTGAGCAATACAGTAACTACTCTTCATACAGCAAACAGAGAAAAATGGCTTTGAGTTTCCTGTTGTTAATCCACAGATCAGATGCAGTTGAGAGTCAAGGTGAAGTCGGGTATTTGTGTTATGTGAAATTAACAGATTAACAGAGTTGGAATTCAGCCATTGAAAGTTTTTGAAATCCCAAAATGGTTTGCACAAAAGCACCAATATCTTGCCCAAATTCTTTTGGCCACCACTGAAGAGTGTGAAAGTGTATAGGCCAGGGGTGGGTTCCAATTACTACCACTCTGTGGGCGTGGCTTAATTTTGTGGATGTGGCTTAATTTTGTGGGTGTGGCTTGATGATAATGTGACCTGAAGGCTGAAAGGCAAAAGGAAGCTGTGATGTTTCCTTCCATACACCAGGATGACTCGACAGAATAAACATATAACCCTTTCCTGGTGAAGAGCTGATTGGGAACAGAACCTTGTGGCTCAGAGGTTAATCTTCTGACTTTCAAGCAGACTGCCCAGGTTCAATTCCCACTACGGGTATGGCTATCTGACGAGAGCAAAATAGCTCGAAATAGATCTATAATAGTCTCCCTTTATTTTCATTTATCAGCAAAAAATGTTACACATATAGACAATATAGTTTGTCGACTATAGAAAACTGCCTGGATGGTCCCAGGAGGGGCTGAAAGGCAAAAGGAAGCTGTGATGTTTCCTTCCATACACCAGGATGACTCGACAGAATAAACATATAACCCTTTCCTGGTGAAGAGCTGATTGGGAACAGAACCTTGTGGCTCAGAGGTTAATCTTCTGACTTTCAAGCAGACTGCCCAGGTTCAATTCCCACTACGGGTATGGCTATCTGACGAGAGCAAAATAGCTCAAAATAGATCTATAATAGTCTCCCTTTATTTTCATTTATCAGCAAAAAATGTTACACATATAGACAATATAGTTTGTCGACTATAGAAAACTGCCTGGATGGTCCCAGGAGGGGCTGAAAGGCAAAAGGAAGCTGTGATGTTTCCTTCCATACACCAGGATGACTCGACAGAATAAACATATAACCCTTTCCTGGTGAAGAGCTGATTGGGAACAGAACCTTGTGGCTCAGAGGTTAATCTTCTGACTTTCAAGCAGACTGCCCAGGTTCAATTCCCACTACGGGTATGGCTATCTGACGAGAGCAAAATAGCTCGAAATAGATCTATAATAGTCTCCCTTTATTTTCATTTATCAGCAAAAAATGTTACACATATAGACAATATAGTTTGTCGACTATAGAAAACTGCCTGGATGGTCCCAGGAGGGGCTGAAAGGCAAAAGGAAGCTGTGATGTTTCCTTCCATACACCAGGATGACTCGACAGAATAAACATATAACCCTTTCCTGGTGAAGAGCTGATTGGGAACAGAACCTTGTGGCTCAGAGGTTAATCTTCTGACTTTCAAGCAGACTGCCCAGGTTCAATTCCCACTACGGGTATGGCTATCTGACGAGAGCAAAATAGCTCGAAATAGATCTATAATAGTCTCCCTTTATTTTCATTTATCAGCAAAAAATGTTACACATATAGACAATATAGTTTGTCGACTATAGAAAACTGCCTGGATGGTCCCAGGAGGGGCTGAAAGGCAAAAGGAAGCTGTGATGTTTCCTTCCATACACCAGGATGACTCGACAGAATAAACATATAACCCTTTCCTGGTGAAGAGCTGATTGGGAACAGAACCTTGTGGCTCAGAGGTTAATCTTCTGACTTTCAAGCAGACTGCCCAGGTTCAATTCCCACTACGGGTATGGCTATCTGACGAGAGCAAAATAGCTCGAAATAGATCTATAATAGTCTCCCTTTATTTTCATTTATCAGCAAAAAATGTTACACATATAGACAATATAGTTTGTCGACTATAGAAAACTGCCTGGATGGTCCCAGGAGGGGCTGAAAGGCAAAAGGAAGCTGTGATGTTTCCTTCCATACACCAGGATGACTCGACAGAATAAACATATAACCCTTTCCTGGTGAAGAGCTGATTGGGAACAGAACCTTGTGGCTCAGAGGTTAATCTTCTGACTTTCAAGCAGACTGCCCAGGTTCAATTCCCACTACGGGTATGGCTATCTGACGAGAGCAAAATAGCTCGAAATAGATCTATAATAGTCTCCCTTTATTTTCATTTATCAGCAAAAAATGTTACACACACACACACACACACACATATATATATATATATATATATATATATATATATATATATATATATATATATATATATATATATATATATATATATATATATATATATATATATATATATATATATATATATATATATATATATATATATATATATATATATATCTGAAATATATTACAATACTATTTTTGCGTTCTATGAAAATTTTTGTTGCTCCATATAGACCAAATTTTTAATCAGGAACCCACCCACACCCGGTCAATGGTGTCCCTCTTTACCAATGTTAAAATCTGGTCACCTTAAACATTCATCACTTCCGGGGTACAGTTTAAGTAAATATAAAGTGAATATAAAGTGAGGGATGGGGAAAGGGAGTGCCAGTATCTAAAAAGTTCAAGTTCATCGTTGGCACCTTTGCCATGGGGAGAGATGTAGATTCCCCAACCCCAATAGTGTCGCAAGCTGGAACAGTTCTCTGGGGAGAAAGTGTGGGTCTCCCCCCACGGGTGATATTGATGACTCCAAAGTCTCTCTCCTTCAGGAAAATAAGTTTCCTCGTTTCTCAGTCCATAAGTCAGCATGCAGAGAAGGCCAAAAAACCCTTTTACTTCCTCCTCAATCGTCATAGTTGTAGTAATGGCAGGGGGAAGGGCAGTAATCATTACCATCTGCAGAGATGCCAGAGAGCCTGCACAAGTTCTTGTGGCTCTGGTGTTGTCCTCCCAGCAAGAGAGGCAGGAGAGAACAGGCAGGCTCAGATGGGAGAAACAAACAGGCTTTGCAACAGGCAAGCAGCTCTTTCTGTGTTTCCCCTTCCCCAGTTCTTCCACAAGCCTCCTTCCCAAACCGAGTTCTTATGGCTCTGGTGTTGTCCTCCCAGCAAGAGAGGCAGGAGAGAGCAGGCAGGCTCAGATGGGAGAAACAAACAGGCTTTGCAACAGGCAAAGCATTTATCCAATGCCTTACTGAAGTCCAAGTAAACCACATCAACAGCATTCCTCTGGTCTACTAATTTTGTCACTTTGTCAAAGAATGCAATAAGATTAGTCTGGCATGATCTGTTTTTGACAAACCCATGTTGGCTTTTGGTTATTACTTTATTTGCTTCTAGGTGTTCGCTGATTCATTGCTTGATTATCTTTTCCAGAATCTTCCCTGGTATTGAGGTCAGAATGATAGGTCTGTAGTTTCCTGGATCTATTTTTTTCCCTTTTTGAAGATGGATTTCACCAGATCATTGAGGTGACTTTCTAAGAAGCAGCCTTGTTCTTCCTAATGGGAAGCTCTGGTTAGGAAAGACTTAAGTGAGTAGAGGGGGGTTATCATTTTTTCAGAGTGGTGACTTTGGCTTCTTGCTTTGCTCCTTTGCTCCTACTCGGCATCTTGCTCCCATGCCGTGAAATATGGACTTTTCTTCAAGGAGGACTTTGCTGCCTTGACAACCTTCCTGGGACTCGGACTTTCTTGGGGACACCTGCTCTTTGCTCCACTTGGAACCATTCAGCCACACTGTTCATGTCCTTTCAACAGTGTTTGTTTGCTCCTCTCTGCTTCGCCCTTTAGCCTCACTACTTTGTGGCTAGCTGCCCTCCTCATTGCTGCTTGTGCTTCAGATGTCAGTGTCAGACCTGCCACAGCTTGGTCAGTTAGCAAAGAAAAACCCTCAACTCCATGGTGTAGTGAAAGATATACTTTTACTAAATGCCAAGTGGATTACAGTAAAGCAAAGCCAGAACTCAGTAATCGTGTACCAAATTTTCCCAGTTAACTTTTCCCCAGTCAGACCCTTCCCAGTTCCACTCCTTTGCAGGCCCATTCTGTCCAATAAACTTTTAATAAATTGTTTTGGGCAGGCTAGTTGGTGAGCTGTTAGCCATTACATTCCGACCTCCATAATTTGACCTTGGCATATTGTCTGTGGAAGGTACGATGAGCGGTCTGTTTTTAACCTTCTCATCCAGTTCTGTGCCCCTCTTTAGTCTATGGCAGACTGGCAGTTAACTTTTGTGAACCTCAGTGTAAGATGCCAGCTCTGACAGTTAGATTTCCCCCTATTAATCATGCTTCGTCAGGGAACTCCTGTTGCCCTTATTGGAAAACATCCTGTCACTGAGGTCACTACTTCTGGGCTCCTACAAACTGTGGGAAATTGGCTTGGGGTTTTGGAGAATGCTCTGAGGGAGTTAGTTGTGAAATAAGATTGCTAAGTCCCTCCTGAGTGCTACTTGCATGAACTGGGACAGGGACATATTTGGTTTTGCAAATATGTCCACTAGGATTTCAACTGACCTGCATGTTTTGTGAATCTTGCACAAAAACACCCAAATTGTCATCTTGCTCTTGGTTGAATCCTCCTTCCTGGAATGGTCATCCCTGACTCTTAGGCAACCACTGAAAATCTTTCAGGGACTTATAGGAAAATCTTTCCTCTGTGGATCTTATGGACAACTGGTTGGGTTTACTTCTTATTTCTCCTTCTACTGTAGAGATATTTAATACGTAATTCAAGAAATGCATATGGGAAGCTTCCTCTCTAAGGATCTGCGGACTAGATAAGAAGTCGCAGAGATTCAAAATTAACAGTAGCCACGACATTTAGAGAAAATCAGTGCAAGATGTTTTATAGGTGGCATTTAACACCCTAAGATTGGCAAAAATGTCAAATAAAATCTCACCGCTGTGCTGGAAGTGTCATAATACACATGGTACATATTTCCATATGTGGTGGACGTGTGAAAAAGCAAAGAAATTTTGGATCAAAATTAGAAAATAATAGAGGAAATAATAAAAATTCGTATTGATAGGAAACCAGAACTTTATCTATTAGGAATCATTACAGGTAACTATTCGAAAGAAATATATTATTGAATAGTACATATAGTAACAGTCACCAGAATAACTTATGCAGCAAAATGGAAACAAAATGACACACCTAATGATGAAGAAATTATTTACAAAATTCTCGAATGTGCGGAGATGGACAAAATGACTAAGGAGCTACAGGATGAAGAAGATTCTGCATATTATGTAACATGGAACAGACTGTACAAATGGTTAAAGAACAAGGAGAAGAATGTATAAGAGGTGAAAATATTAATACATCAACTAGGAGCAGAAAGTAAATGTGTATATATTGAAGAGTAGACAATATAAATATTTATATGTATTAGATGGATATATAAATGGTATACATATTAACTTTGATTAACCGATCTTCAATTGTAATAATAATGATTGTAATATATGTTTGTATGTTGTGTATGTTTTTAAACGTTAAAAAAAAGAAGTCGCAGAGATTACCTGCCATGGCTGGACATTTGAGACCCTCTTTCCGAGCTTCATCATGGTTGGTCGCCCTCCTGATCCATACATTGCATGTAATGCATGTGCCACAGCAAAAATGGCATTGTAGATATTGTAACTGTCACCTTCCATGCTTGTTTCAAAAACATAAGAAGGTAGATTCTGTAAATTCTCCTTTCCTGTACATGGTTTCTCCCCCTTTGGAAGCATTTTGCCTGGATTGTGGAACCTGCAGCCAAAAAATATTTCCCAACATATCAGGAGAAAGACATCCCCTTGTGGCTTCAGGGGGTCTAAAGACAGGAGGAAACGACTGAACTCTGAGGCATCTCCAGTGTGGAGCCTAAAATGCAGAGACCCATGGAAGGGCTTTACTACTTTCAAGATGTCTTGATTCCTCAGCACACTAGGTTTCCAATGGGAAGTTAAGATCCAAACTGTCCAGAATGACGTCTTTCTCAAATGTTCATGGATACTCATTGCCGCCTGTACATTTGTAATACTATTGGGGTCTCCAAACAGAATAATCACTTCAGCTTTAGACCAACTCTCCAAAATATGAAGTAATTTCAACATTGGAGTAACAAGAAAATCTGATTTCATCATTTCAGTGAAGGCCAGGCAGATCTCCTTCTCCTTGAGCATTGGCACCAGAGATGAGATGAAACGTTCTCCATTGTCATTTTCGGGGGCCAGAAGCCCAACCCAGTTCCACTGGAAATGGAGGAGCAGCTGCACAAAACCCACATACTTAGAAAATTCCCTGGGATTAATCCGGAAGAAGGAAGGATAAACTCTTCTGTCTCCTTGAGTGAACTCAAAGCCAACGCCTAGCTGGAGAAAGTGAGATTCTTGATAGAGAAAGGTTTTATGGTGATTTTAGGAGTCACCGTGACATGGATTATTGCCACACCAGTTAGCCTGGCTCACTTTGAGTGGCAAGCTTAATTTTCTTGCCTTCTTAGGAAGAGCCACCATTTATAAGGGCACGATTCATCAACTGAATACAGAGAACAGACTGCGCTGAAAAGATGGTTATACTTTTATGAAGAATAGGTTAGGAAGGAATTCCTCTTGGAAAGTACAGCATTTCAGAATTATCTCATTACCTATCACTTTTGGGTTCAATAAAAACATATCTTGACACATAAAATATAAAAACAAATTCAACTATAGTGCAGATTCTCTAGGTCATAAACTGCTCATTTGCCCCCCAAAACACATTAGGTTATCATCTTGGACTTCTGTCTGTGCTTCTGTTGTTTGTCTACCCCATATTGTCTCCAGTAGAGCCCCCTTACCTGTGGGACCTTGAAGAGGCTGAAGAGGGAGGCCATCTGCCTTGAGGATCTGGGATTGAGACCCCCAATGAGAGAGAGCAGCGGGTCCTTCACGTTACATTTGTGACCTGGAACCATTCAGCCTCGGGTGGAGAGCAAGGAGAGGTTGATAATGGAAATCTCCATCTCAGTCTGATAATTGCTATAGATGTGGAAGCCAAGAGTGATGTTGGGAAGAAGAACCAGATCCTTGTTGACCTCTCTGACTGCAAACACCAAGGCCATGAACTGCTGGTAGTTCTTGGGCACGACTCTATGGGGAGAAAATCGTTGGGAAATTTTAAGCAAAGCTTGTGTGTATTGGTGGAGTTTATCCTGCTTTTTTATCCCCCAATATCCTTTGTAATTTGAATTTGAATACTTTATTTGGCCAAGTGTGATTAGACACACAAGGAATTTGTCTCCAGTACAGAAGTGCTCAGTATACATGCTAAGGAACACAGATAACAACAACAACAATAATGATAGTAAAAATTTGCCCTCAGTCAATTTCAAATTTGCCATCAGTCCATTGCAAAAGGCGGTTTTACTGGGGACAGCTTCCATCCTGCGACGATATCTGTAACATCATCAAACATCCACATCTACCTATCCCAGGTTCTTGGAAAGGATTCAATAGGTAGGCAAAAATGCCAAATTCAGTCTGAACATATGACTGACTGAGCAATGATCATCATCATCATCATCATCATCATCATCATCATCATCATCATCATCATCAACAACAACAACAACAATAATTCAATGGTTGTACCAATAGTAATAGGAGCCCTTGGAGCAATACCTAAAACGTTGCCTAGATAGATGGACATTTTGAGTTTATCAGACCTGAATATTCTGATTTTGCAAAAAACCACCTTACTCGGAATTGCCTATATACACAGACGTTACCTTAACAGCTCTTAGGTCCTTGGTTTGGACTTGAACTGTTAAGTTTTTACCAGTCCCAGACTGTGAATCGAACTGAAGATTAAATCTTAAATACTACTACTAATAATAATACAAATAAAAGGAGAAAGCGAGGAAGATAATAAGAAAGATAAGTAATAATAATACTGCAGCCACACTATATAGATTAATATACATAAACATCAGACAGAAGGTGAGAATTATGTGTTCAGCAGATCGATGGCATGAGGGGAAAAACTGTCCCTGTGACTAATTGTCTTGGCACACAATGCCCTATAGCGGAGTCCTGAGGGAAGGGGTTGAAACAATTTATGTCTAGGATGTGAGGGGTCTGCAGATATCTTCTCAGCCCTCCTTCACAATATACAGGTCTTCTATGGAAGGCAGGCTGGTTGCAATTGTTCTTTCTGCAGTCTTGTAGCAGGAAGTGTATCATTGTATCATTGTCATTGTAGTTTTTGGTTACTGCCTGGAACTTACTACCTGACTCTGTGATTTCATCACCAAACCCCCAAAACTTTACCCTAAGACTGTCCACTGTTGACCTCACCCGATTCCTAAGAGGTCAGTAAGGGGCGTGCATAAGTGCACCAGCGTGCCTACAGTCCCTGTCCTAATGTTCCCTCTTATCAGTACCCATCTTATGTACATAAACAATGTTATATCTATATTACCAACATGTACTTGCCAAATAAATAAAAAAATAAAAAAAATGGTGAAAGGAGAAAATCCCGTTTATCCATATCACAGATCATGTTATACCCCTTCATCAGCCCTCCCTCCTTCACTTTGCTCCAGTGATTTTAATCTTTCCCAATTGCTTCTCTTCTCCCCTAATTAATTTGTTTCCCTGTTGAAGCAGCTTATTCAGGTCTGGAAGCCACTGTTGAGCACAATACTACAGTAGGGGGTAACAGCATACATTTAGCGAAGGCCATTATTTATGAGCGATCCTGATTTCACAACGGAGGAGTTCATTACAACTCTTCCACTCTCCCACACTATAAACATGTTGACCTCACCTTTGAGTTTTCTACCATATTGTAAGTCAACTTCTTCAATGTCCCACAAGATGAGGTGGTATCCTTTTATAGGCAGCAAATTGCCAGCCCACAAACATCTTCCATAGAGCAGACAAGTGCTGAAAGAGAAATAAATTTAACTTATGGCCAGGCACTGCAAAGACAGCGGGAAAAGATTATTTTTTTGCAAAAAGAATTACATGAGAGTAAATTGCAGGCATTCTTTCGTGCTGAGAACCAAGATGTCCGCCTGCCTTCAGGCACTTCAGGGAGGGGCCATGATTCCCCTCCTTTTTTAAACAAATTAGAGCAACGCCCTTGGATGCACACATCACAATTACGTGGGCAGAAATTTTTTGATGAAAGGGACTTTGCATTTCTCCAAGTACTTCAGGAACAAAATAAAAATCTGCATAAGCAAAACGAATTCTTGTATAAACAAAATGAAGAATTAACAATATTACAGGCTCAGAACAGAATGAATCAAATGAGATTAGATAC
This sequence comes from Diadophis punctatus similis, assembly GCA_023053685.1. NCBI lineage: Eukaryota > Metazoa > Chordata > Lepidosauria > Squamata > Dipsadidae > Diadophis > Diadophis punctatus. Next base: position 156,146 of record JALIGW010000125.1, read on the forward strand.
ATTAATGCAGCATCCTTTAGCTGGACAACCTTTACGGGCACAAATTGTCCAACCTGCCCAACTTATGCAAGCACAAATTGTGCATCCACCACAAACTGGATCACCTTCTACTCCAGCACCAGGGGCCCAACCTGTGCCTGCTCCAGGGCCACCACCAGCTGTGGCAGCCCAACGTTTGCCTGCTCCAGCTCTACTACCTATTGCTGCCCCTCAGCAACAGCCAATTCAGGCACCTCAACCTGCTCAGGCCCAAGCCTTGCCACAAGTGATTTCACAGGCCGCACCAGCGCAGGCCCCAATAGTCGCCCAACAGTCACAAATTGTTCCATTGGTTGGCGACGCAAAACTAAAGCAATCGGGACAGAACTATAAGGCCAGGGGCACTGATATAACTACTTTGCTTCGTCCTGAGGGCACTTTTGACATAATCCAGAATCCTCCACAAAAGGTACTAAGATGCCAATATTGCGACCATGGGGGTCATACAAGCAGAAATTGTTTTAAATTGCAACGCACTCAAGTTCCTGTCCAGCCCAGAGGAAAAGATTACAGACGCCAGTACCAGCCCAGAGGAAAAGATTATAGGGACCAGTACCAGCCCAGAGGAAAAGCACCTAGAGGCAGCAGAGGCAGAGAACAGCGCCGACCCGGTTCTAGGCATGATTTCCCACCTCCATACACCATGCTAGCAATCACCAATGATACACAGCCAAAGAAATATGACCGCTCTCTTTTGTGGACTCTTGATAGTGGAGCGGCTGTTCACATTACCTACAGAAAAGAACTTTTCAAAGAGCTACATGAGCCTGAACCAGAATATCGTGAACTGTACGCATTTGGTGGCCACCCTTTCAAAGTTGAAGGAAAAGGGACTGTTTTTATTGAAGAGTTAGGTACCCTGGTACCTGATGTTTATTATATTCCTACAGCTAATTGTAATTTGCTTAGTCAGAATCATTTATCTGCTGTTTTGCATTTTTATGGCCTTCATTTAGGTAACGCCAGTTATATTTTTAAAGATGGTCATATTGTTGCTGACACAATTGTGATTGGTCAGGTTTACTATTTGAGGCCAAAGGCAGAACCTCAAATTCAGGCAAGTATAAAAATCTCAATAGATAATATCACAGGCCCAGAGAGAGATACCCCAGAGAGAGATCCTGTGAATACTCCAAAGGCTCTTAAAGCCACAAAGCAACAGGTAATTAAACCTAAGGTTCCTCATGTTAATGTTAATGCTGCAACTCCACTTACAGGTTTTCGTTTACATGACAGGTGCATTCATAGATGGCACAGAAGATTAGGCCATCCAAGCTTTGAGGTCCTTAAACGTATGCCATTTTTCACACAAGGTTTGAATTTCAAAGGATGTAAGGTACATCTAGATTGTGCTGTTTGCAAAAAGGCAAAATCGAGGGCAGCAGCCGTTCCAAAACATGCTACACGTAAGTCAACACACATTTTTGATTTGGTTCATACTGATATTGTGGGCCCTTATGGTCCAACTATTGGCGGTAAAAAGTATTTCTTAACTATTATTGATAATCATTCTAGATATGGTTATGTCTTTCTTATGAAAGAAAAATCTGAAGCCTTTCAGACCTTTAGAGATTTTGCAGTTCAAATTTACAATCAACATGGAGTGAGAATCCGAAGAATCCAGAGTGATCATGGTGCCGAGTTCACGTCTCAACGTTTCCAGGATTGGATGCGACGAAACGATATCCTACACCAAACATCTGCCCCATTTACGCCAGCTCAAAACGGAGTCGCAGAGAGATGGCAGGGGGTCCTCCAAACCATGATGCGCTGCCTCCTAGAAGATGCCAATCTCAAACACTCATTTTGGGGCGAAGCAGTTCAGTATGCAAACTACATTGTCAATCGTACATGGAGCAGTGTCATTGACCAAACACCCTTGTTATATGGCCGCCAGCCAGATCTTAGACACTTACACATTTTTGGTTCATATGCCATGGTCAACATTCCATTGGCCCAAAGAAGAAAAGGTGGCCCAGTAGCAAAGAGACTGAGATATATGGGTGTTGATAGCAATTCTAAATGGGGAAGATTCATTGACTCTCACAATGTGATAACAATTTCTAATTCAGCTAATTTTGAAGAAGATACAGATTGGTCCAGGATACATTCTAATGACCCTGGAGTTTATTTCCCTAGAACTGAAATTGTTGATACAGTGCAACCAGATGACCAAAGTTCATCACCTGATATCCCATCCTACAACGCCGTGGATGCTGAAGCTAGCGACGCTGATGGAGATGTGGACAACAAGAAAGACGACTGGACAATCGTCCCGAGACGTTCCAAGAGAACTACAAAAGGTATTCCACCAAAGAGATACACAATGCAATTGACAAACACAACATCGCCATTGATCTGTAATGTTACACTCCCACCGGAGAACTTTTCACAAATTAAATATCTTTCTGAAGATGAACAACAAAAATGGTATGATGCCATGCAAGTTGAGATGGATAGTTTGCAGAAACTCAAAGTATACACATCTGCAACACCTCCAACACACAAAAAAGTCATTGGCACAAGATGGGTCTACAAAATCAAACAAAAACCAGATGGTGAATTATTATACAAAGCAAGACTTGTTGCACAGGGTTTTGCACAAAGCTATCCTGAAGATTACACAAACACTTACTCACCTACAGTGCGAACTGAAAGTGTGAAAATTGCTCTAACCACTGCTTCTATTCTTGGACTTGAAGTTTTCCAATTTGATGTTGAAACAGCTTATCTACATGCTGATCTAGATGAAGAAATCTATGTCAGGTCCGCTCCCGGCTTCCGGGACCGAGAAGGGGACACCTGGTTCCTAAACAAAAGTCTCTATGGTCTGAAACAATCAGGTCTGATGTGGTACACATCTCTAAAAGACAAACTAAATTTAATGGGCTTTATTAAGTCCGACACTGATGAATGCGTGTTCACAAAAAGGTATGGAAATATTAATGAAATTGTTCTTGTTTATGTTGATGACATTGTTTACATTGGTCCAAACAAACGCATGAGTGAGAATTTTGTTAAAGGTTTGCAGAAATACTTCACATTGAAATCATTAGGACACATCAATGAATATTTAGGAGTTCACATTGAAAAGACACAGAAGGGGTTTAGCCTTTCACAAGAAGCTAAGATAGATCAACTTTTGCATCAATGCAACATGACAGATACAACGCCTACACAAACACCTATGCAAACTGATTTTCACAATTTGAAGGATACACATAGTCCTGAGTTCAAGGATCAAACACTTTATCGCTCAGTAATTGGTTCACTACTTTACATTAGTGGATGGACTAGACCAGACATAGCACTTAGTGTTAATTTACTTTCAAGACATGTAGGCAAAGCAACAGAGTTTCACTGGTCATGTATTAAGAAGGTACTGAGATACTTGATACACACAAAACATTTCAAATTGAAGCTAGAACCAGAACATACAGATTTTGCTGACATGTATTGTTATACAGATGCAGATTGGGCAAGTGATAAGGAGTCAAGAAAAAGCACATCAGGTTACATAGTGTTCCTGAATGGATGTCCAGTTTACTGGAACGTAAGAAAACAAAGTTTCATTTCCTGCTCATCAACTGAAGCAGAGTATGCATGTGTGTCTGATGCGTGCAACTTCCTAACGTGGTTCGATGCCTTAGTTACAGATATCTGGATGAAGCCCGAAAAACCGATCACTGTGATGGAAGACAATCAATCAGTAGTTTACATTTCCAGGACTCACTTCACAGGTTCAAGGTCCAGACACATTGACATACGTTACAAGAATGTTAGAGAGTCAGTAAGACAAGGTCTCATAAAGTTAGAATATGTACCAACAAAATATCAGATAGCTGACATTCTGAACAAGCCATTACCTATTGCTCAGCATGATTACCACAGATATTTACTGTGTGTTGAGTGATACATTATATTAGCCCAACTGACAAAGAAGGGGTGTCACGATGTGAATATTGTCAGTTTGTGCATCTCTATGTTTTTCTACTGTTTTCTTATATCTATGGTCAAGCTGACGTATGATATATTCTACTACGCATGTCTACATTCCTGAGGTCAACTCCTTTCCTTTCTCATCGCCATCTCTACCAAGGTAGAACTGATTTATTTTCTTAGCCGATACAATGTAGTCCTAATAAGAATTCTTTATTATTTTTCTACTGAAATAAATATTTTGTTTATTAGTATTTGAATCTTGCGTTTTATTTTCTAAGAAGTATGTTTTCAAAGAAGCCACGATCCATCGACCTCAGGAGGATTTATTTCTCCGCTAACAAGGGACATATGTTATAAAAGTATCTGTTTATCATGGGACATTTGTACCATGCCTTTTTAACTCCAGGTTTTCCAAAAGATATGTACATACAAGGAAATCCTTGGTTCTTGGGGGGGGGAATTTGATCCCTTCAGAATGGGCTCGCAACTTGGGGGTCCTTCTGGATCCACAGCTAAAATTGGACCAACATCTAACAGCTGTGGCCAGAGGGACCTTTGCACAAGTTCGTCTTGTGCACCAGTTGCGTCCCTTCTTGGACCGGGAGGCACTACTGACAGTCACTCACGCCCTTGTTACCTCATGTCTTGACTACTGCAATGCACTCTACATGGGGCTACCCTTGAAGAACGTTCGGAGACTGCAGCTAGTGCAGAATGTGGTGGCGCGTGTGGTGATGGGTGTCCCTAGATACACCCATGTGACACCCATCCTTCGCGAACTGCACTGGCTGCCTATAGGAGACCTATAGCGCAATTCAAGGTGTTGGTGATTACCTTTAAAGCCCTATATGGCTTAGGTCCAGTTTACCTCCGAGACCGCCTTCTCCAACATATCTCCCTAAGACTGATTAGAGCCCACAGTGTTGGTCTGCTGGTGGTCCCGTCAGCCAAACAATGTCGGCTGATGGGCCCACGAACGAGGGCCTTCTCTGTGGCAGCACCGGCTCTCTAGAATACACTACCCCCGAGATCCGCATTATTCCCACCCTGCCAGCCTTCAGAAAAGCAGTAAAAACATGGCTTTGTCGACAGGCCTGGGGCCAATGATTTTAATACAACACCGATCACTCTTGGCCCCATGAATGATTTATTGTATGGGTTTTTAAATTGTGGTTTTTAATGTTTTTTAATGTTTTAATATCTATTGTTTTTAATGCTTTTTATATTTGTTGTTGCATGTGAATTTTTACTGTTGTGAGCTGCCCAGAATCTATGTGGAGTGGGCGGCATACAAATGCAACTAATAAATAAATAATTACAAGGAAATTAACACCACAATCCTAATTTCAATGTGTAGTTTTACTCCTATGTACTTTTAAAAGTTTTGTCATGCCCCCATCAGAGCCTGAATCTGCGGAGGAAGATGAGCCGGAGCTGGAGTTGACGGGGTAAATGGGGAGGAGCAAGCCGAGTCAGGCCAGGGCCTTTCAGGATTGGGATGGCTTGTAGGCAGGGAGGAAGGGGGACAGAATGACTAAGAGAGGCTAAGCAGTGAACGTGAGAGACAGAACTCAGGTGATGAGCAAGAATCACCCGCTCCTGATCCTCGAGCATGGAGAGTGGAGAGAAGGTGAGTGTTCTGCCCCAGCTAAGAACATAGCAAACACACCATTTGTTCGAACTTATTTTTATCAATAACCGACTACTAATAACTGTCTTAGTAGAGGTCACAAACACACAAACCTAAAGCAGTCTTTTCTTGCAAAAGCCCAATTGTTAATTAGTCGTCATTAACAGCTGGCATAAGTTCAGAAAGTCTTAAATCATATAATAGCAATTGGTCTTTGATAGCTCACGAAGCTTGGCAAAATGCCTAGAAGTTGTCCTCAATAAACAAGCCGAAGCAGATAAGCAGAGCAGAGATTTTCCAGACACGAGGCACATGACGAACAAACGAATTTCAAACATTGTTTCCTGCAGAGATTCAGCTGCCTCTTCTTTCCTTAAGTAGAGTAGGGGAGTGGCCAATTAACCCCAAGTCTTGCTCCCGAGGAGACCTCCTCTGAAGTAACCATTCCTGCCTTTTGGCAGCTCTGTGTGCCCATGCATTAAGAAGCCTCTTCTCCCTCATCACTGCTATGAGGTGCTGGAGGTTCCGAAGGCCCTGGCTGAACCTCTGCCTCTGCACCAAGTCCTCACCAGCCTCCTCACTGTCCGACTCAGGTGCCAGCTGCACGGGCCACTGGCGCATCACCAAGTCAGCCTCGTCTCGGACAGGATCCACTCTCAGTTGCACGGGCTGCTGGCGGGCCACAGCAGTGGGAACAGCGCAGGCTGACCTGACTACTCAGGAGGAGAGCGCCCCAAGCCTCTCCACAAGGCACACCTGAGGACTGAGACTTAAGGAGACGCTGCGGGGAGGGGCATTTATCAGAAACAAACACTGATTTCCTGGAGTGTTGAGTTTCGTTGTTTGAAGTTTCCTGGATTTCCTGCTTTCTTTCTGACTTCCTGGATTAAATGCCTTGCTCCTTTGCTTCCTCCTTGACTTGCCCTGCTTGATTTCTTGCTTTGCAGCCGTTGTGCTCACAACATTGGGCTGGACTACTTGTAGCCAGCGGCTGCTGGAGGTGTGTGTGTGTGTGTGTGTGTGTGTGTGTGTGTGTGTGTGTGTGTGTGTGTGTGTGTGTGATCAGTTTGCTCTGGGACTTGCCAGAAACGTGGGGGTGTTTGAGGAAATTTGGAGCAATAAAGTTTAATTTAATTTAATTTAATAAGTGTTCTTATAAGCCGCCCAATCCCGTAGGACTCAGGGCGGCTTACAACATGGGTAAGAACAATGCTATAAAAACATAATGGCTTAAAAACAGAACATTATTTTTAAAAAACATTCATTCATGGGGGAATCTGATCTTCTTTTTCACCCCGCCTGCCGGAAGAGCCATGTTTTTACGGCTTTACGGAAGGCCAGTAGGGTGGGGATAGTCCGGATCTCTGGTGGGAGTTGGTTCCAGAGGGACGGGGCTCCCACAGAGAAGGCTCTCCCCCGTGGACCCACCAACTGACACTGTTTGGCCGATGGGACCTGGAGGAGGCCCACAAAGGGACAATTTGATCTTCCAGCTGCCTGTGTTGCCTCTGTGCCATGCCCCGGGTCATCACATGTTTATTTTGGAACAAGGTCTTCTAAAGGACAGGTACCTTTTAGGACCAATGTAATACTTTCCATCACAACAGTGTAGAATTCCATTGACTTTGTCTAGCTGATAGTTAGAAAGTGCAGAATGCAGAAATCAGATTTGTTATGTGCTCCTGGCTCAGAAGTCAATTTCCTACATCCAGCATCATTTTCTGGGCATGTCCAGACAGGAAGGACCATAACCACTAGAGAATAATGTCCCCAGGAGTCTATCTGTGATTTTGCCCTTACATGCTTTTCTCCCTCCCTCCCTCCCTCCCTCCCTCCCTCCCTCCCTCCCTCCTCACATGAGGCAGCCCTGGTAGAACTTCAGGGTTCCCAGAGGAGAAGTTGCTTCAGAGTGCAATCATCGCCATTCTGTTCTTTGAGACCTCTTCCGTCACTTCTCCAGCGACTGCCTTGATGTAAACATCAGACTGAAGCAGCATGGAAGGGATCTTGGATCAGAAAAGGATAAATGCCTCAGGTCAGGCTCTTTGGTGGCACACGTTTTGGGACAGGTAGGGGCTGTGCTCTTGAATGTACTTTCTCTCCTTTCCAGATGAAGCTCGGCTGGTCTCTGTCTGAATCAGGAGAGCCACTGGCATTTCCGTATTGGCCTGGAATTCTTCTACATCTTCCAGGTGTCCTTGCTTAGAGAGGGATTGATTCAGCCCAATGAATTATGGACCTCCCGATTATTCTCCTGCTGCTTCTGATGCTGCCGGTGTTCCAGCCAGTCTCTGGAAAGCTGAGGATGAAGTGCCTGATGAATTTGGAGCACCGGGATGGAAAAAACCCACCAAGCTATTACAGGCCAGGAGAACATCTCATTAGCGTGGTCACCACGGCAACGTTAAGCTCAAATATAACATTGTCTTTCAACGTGGCTCCTTCTAGTCAGTTTCACACGTAAGTCATTGCGGATGATGCATTTCTTCCATTTGCAGTTGTAATACGCTCCTTTTTTCCTCCTTATTTCACTTACTCCTGTATTGCAGGACCCACCTAATTTCCTGGAAGAGACTCAAATCCAAAAATGGAGAAATGGCTAAAAGAACTCCAGATTGTTTCTTCCTCCCCATCCAGTCCTGAGTTCATCTGTTTGAAAACTGACTTTTGTTTAAAGTAACTATTGAAAAGGTTGCAGTTTCCTATGTCAAACCCGTTTTCATAATTTTATAAATGCTCATTGAATTGTTTAATTTTTGCCTCTAGTTTTGCATCAGTATTGGCTTAAGATTTCAGTAGGTTTGTGTGACAAAGAGTAAATGCATTAAACAATATTCTGTTATTGCTTTTGATGGTGGTGTTGATAATATGAATATTTTTCTACAGATGGGCACCTTCGGGTAGATTATCTTCTGATAAGTTTAGAATCGTCCGATTCATTTTTGCCATTCACATGGCTAACAAGAATCCACGGCTCCTGCACAATCTCACACTTGGCTACAACATCCATGACAATTCATTGAACACACTTGCCACTTCAGATGCTTTGCTGGACATGCTCTCTACTGGAGAAGCCAATGTTCCCAACTACAGCTGTGGGAAGAAGGACAGTCTTTTGACTCTTCTCGATGCAGCTAGAAGGGACGTCTCCATCCAGATGTCAACTTTAGTAGGCACCTACAAAGTCCCACAGGTGTGTGTGTGTGTGTGTGTGTGTGTGTGTGTGTGTGTGAGTGTGTGTGTGTGTATGTGTGTGTGTGTGTGTTTCTGTATCTGGTAAAGTGAGTGTGGAGGTGGTGGGTGATCAATATATCCACGTATACCTTCTCTATGAAATTCAGGAGCTGTTTTTCACCATAGCCATTGTAGGTCTCATGGCTGGTGGTTGGCATCCATATTGAGAAGGAGGCAACCATCAAAGCAGCCATGACACCATCTTCATTGCCTGGGTGGATTCTGCTGGACACTTTGAGGGTCAAAACTCATGAAGGATGCATAGTTGCACCATTATTATTCAGTCTAGACACGAATGACTTACCAGGACTCATAAAGGACCCTCAGGTACAGATGCCTAAGACACCAGATCAAGGGGGGGGGTTTCCAACTTACCTCGCTGCCGGTTCACTTCCTCTCACGCCATGTGGGCGTGCCTCATGGGCGCGTGCATGCTTCACATGCACGCGCATGTGCAGTGCAAAACCCCCCCCAAAATAAAAAAACCCAAAAACAAAATGGTGACGCATGCGCAGTACTGGAAACTCAGCTTCTGCACATGCGCAGAAGGAAAAAAAATAAAAAAAAATAAAAAAAAATTCAAAAAAGGAAAAGATGGCGGCGCCACGGATCAGCACCGACCGATCCGGTTCGGTGACGTCATCGTGATGTCACCAGTGGGTCGCTATCATTCGGGCGAACCGGTCCGAACCGGGAGGAACCCACCTCTGCACCAGATACATACAGTATATTATCACCTTGTTGTACACTGAGAATGGTATTATTCTTATACCTGTAATAAAGGAGAATATTTGTAGCTCAGGGTTGACATTAAGGGTCCTTGGTGCTCTCTGAATTTGCTTGTTTTCTTGCAGACATTTCATGACCCAAACTAGATACCATCATCAATGCTGCTGCTGCTGCTGCTGATGACGACTAGCACTGATGGCGTTAGCCAGTTTGGGCCATGAAACGTCTGCAAGAAAACGAGCGAGGACTCCCTCAAGTTGAGTTCCATACACTGTAAAGAAGACTTGGCTCCAATTCCCATAATCATTATCTGATTCTTAATAAATCAAAGCCAAAAGTTATGAATTTTAAAAATGACATCATATCCATAGAGGGCTCTTCAGTGGTGAGCCATAGAGCAAGTAACACATTTCCTTATCTAGAGGTAGTTTTCTTGGAGACTGGATCTTGGCTCACTCTACACCAGTGTTTCCCAACCTTGGCAACTTGAAGATGTCTGGACTTCAACTCCCAGAATCCCCCAACCATCTTCAAGTTGCCAATGTTGGGAAACACTGGTCTACACCAAAAGAGCTTACAGGAAGGACATGAATGAATCTACTACTTAAATTTAAAAAAAATCATAGCTATCCAAATTACTTAGCCCCATTTATTAAAGTATATAACGCCGAGATTACCCCTAAGCTCTTATATGAAACTGTGATTTGAAGCTTAAGGAATATATCATCACTAAAATAAGCAGAATCACAATATCTGAGAAGGATCTTGGAGGTAGATAAAAGCTCTTCCACCCTCAGAACTGAATTGGGAATTTATACAACTTGTTCTTTGTCTAAAATTGTGGTGAATAACTATTGGTATAAAATTAAGCTGTAGAAACTGACAGACTTCCAAAATTCTGTCTTTTTTAACAGGCAAAAATTCAATTTAAATGCAAAAGTGCCCTAGGGCGATATTTATTTTAGTGTGAGTGTCCTGGACACAATAGTTAAATATAGAAGATTTAACCAAGTCCCAATGAACTTCTCTTTCTGGAGCTCCAGAGAGAGACGTAACACGTTCATCGTTTCAATCTCAATTATATAAGAAATTGTTCAGTAGCTTGGACTGCACATTACAAAAATGACCTATTGGGATCCTTATATTAAAACAATTTATTTCCTATGCTATCAGAATTCAAAAATTATATATAATACGGCACTTTATTGGAACAAATCAGTTCACCTAAAATCTGTATATCTGGGTCTGATTGTGGTAAATTATAAGGGTGATACAGAAGTACGATTTTCATTCTTTATGTGTATTCTTGTTTCCTTCATTTTTAAAATTCCGTTTATATAATGTGTTCTTAATGTTCTGTGTTTTATATTCTGTATTTTTGTAGGCCCCTGACTAATCAACAATAAACTATTCTAACACATTCAAGAGAATGAAGTTGGATTTATTAAAAGCTAATGTTTGGGATTTGATCTGAACCCAAATGTAAGCATTCTTCACTGTCTTTTCAGATCAGTTATCTAACTGCTTCAGAAGCTCTGAGTGATAAAAGTCAATTCCCTTTTTACCACCGGATGCTCCCCAAAGAAGGGTTCCAGTACCCAGCAATTGTCCATCTTCTTCTCCATTTCAGGTGGACCTTGATTGGTCTCTTCGCTTCAGACACAGAGAAGGGAGAGAATTTCATGAGGATTTTGATTCCTATGCTTGTCCGGAATGGAATTTGTGTTGTTATATCACAACGAATCTCAATGACTAGACATCCGGCACTCCTCAGAGAAGCCATCTCTAAGTGGAGACAAGTTAATGTCTTTGTTCACTTCTTAGAATACCTTTCCATTTCAGACAGAATCCTTCCTTTCCAGTTAACACTTGAAGGTTTGCCAGGACCCATTGAAGGGAAAGTCTGGATCACCACAAATTTGGGAACATATTCATTGAAAAAACACAGACGTTTCAAATATGTCCATAGTATTTGGTCTTTTAATTTTCAGCAAAAACAAAGGCCAAGTCATGATCCGTTGGAACCCTACTTGTTTGTAAATGTTCAGTATGAAGATCAGTATTTTCGCTGTTCTTTTTCAAACCGTGTCTTTTCTGTCAATAGTCGGAGAAGATGCACCCAGAAAGCATCAATGGCAACCCAACAGGGAAGGAACACTTTACGGATCTCAAATAAAATACATGTTAACAGTATCATTAAGACTCTAGTGCATGTCTTGAATGCTGCATATTCCTCCAGATACAGGAGGAGAAGGAAGGAGGAGGGCGAAGAGAGTTTGGGAACTCCAAGGCTGCAACCATGGCAGGTATGGGGCCCTGCCAAGTATCCATTAATTAGATTAGATTAGATTAACAGAGTTGGAAGGGACCTTGTAGGTCATCTAGTCCAACCCCCCACCCAAGCAGGAGACCCTACACCACTCCCGACAAATGGCAGTCCAATCTCCCCTTGAAAGCCTCCAGTGATGAAGCTCCCACAACTTCCCAAGGCAACTTCTGTTCCACTGGTTGATTGTTCTGTCAGAAAATTCCTCCTTATTTCTAGGTTGAATCTCTCCTTGATCAGTTTCCATCCATTATTCCTTGTCTTCAGGCCTTCAGGTGCTTTGGAAAATAGCATGACCCCTTCCTCTCTGTGGCAGCCCCTCAAATATTGGAAGACTGCTAAGATGTCTCCCCTGGTCCTTCTCTTCACTAGACTAGCCATGCCCAGTTCCTATAACCATTCTTCATATGTGTTAGCCTCCAGTCCCCTAATCTCAGTTCTGTTTGAGAAGAAGTCCAATGGAGAAGGAGGAGAACCATCTCAACCTAATTATGCTACAAAAGTCCAACAATTTTGGCCAATCTAATCGACCAGGGGTTAATATTCCAAAGAAGCTACACCATGGTAGATAAATATTAATATTTATTAATATTTGATCTTAAACACTGCTAATTTCAAAAGGATGCGTGCAGTTTTAAATAAATCCCTGTAGGTATGTGGTTTGCGATTAGCATCATAGAATTTTACCTTTATAAATTTAATGGAGACCTTGAGGCCATCTAGCCTAACCACTCCTTTCTGCATGAATCCCAGCCGAAGCTTCTTTGGCCTATATCTGCTCAGTCTGCATTAAGACAAGAGGAGACTGAATTTCTCAGGTTCACAGACTCAACGCTAAAACTGCTCCTCCTTTTATGATGTTTTTCTTCTTATTCAGCCAGAATCTCCTCTCTTGTGACTGAGTTCATTTTTACATATCTATAAACTATGGAATAATAGTAAACAGATAGCGCTTAATCTTCTGTGTAACATTTTTTAGTCATTGGAAGAGTGCGCTATTCTTTCCAACAAAGAGATTGTGTTATTTGAAAATGGTGCTCCTAGAAGCTTCTTCTGATTTTCAGCTGCCATAAACCAACATAGCTCCTTTCCTTGTGGTCTTTTTTCATGTCTAGAGACGCTCCTTTGACTGTTTTTATCCACTTAATTATCACAATTCAGATCTTATATACAGTAAGTAGCTTCCTAATCATAATTTGTTAGCACTTTGCTAAAATCAAGTTTTATTATCGCCATCCCCACATTCCATTAAAGGAATGTAATGACATGTCAGAATGATCTTGGGGAATGATGGGGAAGATTTCCTGGGAACAACCAGATAAAAAGGGGAAGCCAACAGCTGAATACCAGGCAAAGAAAGGAATTCAGAAATGGTCATCCCTAACTTTTCAGGCAATCAAAACTGATGGTGGGAGATTTCTAATTTCAGACTTGCAAGATTCTGTTAATGTAGCTTTTCAATAATGTAGAATTAGCTCACCAGGATGTGTTTCCTCTGTCGACTAGCGAAGATTAAATTGGCAACTTTCTTCTTGACAAATCCCTGCATTCTTGTAATCACCCTGTTGTTTTCAGGAACTGTATACACAATCTCTTTGTTGATTTATTTGTGAGCTGCTTAAGAATGCTTCATATAATCGATAACTTTTGTCAATTATTTATTTTCTCAATCTATATTTTCTCAATATGTGGTTGGCAAATGTTGCTGAACCTTTTTTTTAAACTTTTGAAGATAGTGGCAACACTCCCCCCCACCCAACCAAGCATATTTGCAACTTAGACAACTGAATACACAGATTACACAGATTAACAGAGTTGGAAGGGATCTTGTAGGTCATCTAGTCCAACCCCCCTCCCAAGCAGGAGACCCTACACCATTTCTGACAGATGGCAGTCCAGTCTCTTCTTGAAAGCTTCCAGTGATGAAGCTCCCACAACTTCCGAAGGCAACTTCTGTTCCATTGGTTGATTGTGCTCACTGTCAGAAAGTTCCTCCTTATTTCCAGGTTGCTTCTCTCCTTGGTCAGCTTCCATCCATTATTCCTTGTCTGGCCCTCAGGTGGTTTGGAGAATAGCTTGACCCCCTCCTCTCTGTGGCAGCCCCTCAAATATTGGAAGACTGCTATCTTGTCTCCCCTGGTCCTTCTCTTCACTAGACTGGCCATGCCCAGTTCCTGCAAACGTTCATCGTATGTTTTAGCCTCCAGTCCCCTCATCATTCTGGTTGCTCTCCTCTGCACTTTCTCTAGAGTCTCAACATCTTTTCATATATTTTGGTGACCAAAACTGGATGCAGAACTCTAGGTGTGGCCTTACTAAGGCTTTATGGGATTAAAAAAAAAAAGAAGGGTTCTACTTTTAAAACATAGGATTGAATTCATTCCAGTTCCACCCCTTTCTTGAGAAGAATGAATTTTGGAATCTTTCCAATTTTAAACTCTACATGGACCACAATGGAGATGTAACAGCAGATCTGGATTTTGAGTGTTTGTTGATTTTCTCCGAGGAAGATCCCATCCAACTGAAACTTGGGAGCTTTGAAAGACAGAGAGTAATTGTCAACCAAGATGCTCTGTCAAGGATAAAGTCGCTCAACAAGGTGGGGAAAATATTGGAGACTTTTCTCTGGTTTCCAAAGCCCTAGGACCCATTTCAAGTGGGCTAAGCCTAGTCACCAAGATGGAGAATTGAATGTGGGGAGTGGTACTCTTATAATTTTGTTAGGTGGCTTAGAAAGCTTCAGTGCTATTGACCAAGTTGTCCTTCAGATGCTATAATATTGAACACTGTTTTCAGCTGATCTAGTCATGTCCAACATGGGACGCTGGATGACTAAACTTTATGACATAGATCACGTCCTTTTGTGTTCCCTCTGCAATTTAGTATCCTGCTGGGAAGAACTTTCTTTCTTCATTACTGTTTTATTATACTTAATTTTAAAAAAAAAATCTAATAAAACAAAATTAAGAGAATCGGCTTCGGAGATTCTCATAACACCTTTATGGCATTTTTACTGGACACTGATGGACACGGAGGATCAAGGTGGGAGGGTTAGAAGGGAAAGTTTAGTCTAACACTTTGCGCCTGAATTTCAGACTCCACTAACTTCTCTTCAATCACTATCTCTCAGTAAGAGCTCCTTTGGAAATGTAAATTGTTTCAAGTTGAATTGTTTCAACTTTCCTTAGAAGGAAGCTGAGGCAGATCCTTTAAAAAGTCCTGGAGGCTAAAACATATGAAGAAGAGTTGCAGGATTTGGGTTTGTCTAGTCTATAGAAATGAAGTATAGAGAAAAGAAGTGTAGTCTAGAGGTGGGACTAGGGAGGACATGATAGCAGTATTCCAGTATTTGAGAGGCTGCTACAAAGAATAGACTAGACTAGACTAGACTAGACTAGACTAGACTAGACTAGACTAGACTAGACTAGACTAGACTAGACTAGACTAGACTAGACTAGAATAAGCTGGAAGGGACCTTGGAGGTCTTCTAGTCCAGCCCTCTGCTCAAGCAGGAGAACCTATACCATTTCAGATAAGTGACTGACTAGTCTCTTTTCAAAAAGTTCCAGTGATGGAGCACCCATGATTTCTGAAGGCAAGCTATTGGTTAATTGTCCTCACTGTCAGGAAATTTCTCCTTAATTCCAGGTTTCTTCTCTCTTTGATTAGTTTCCAACCATTGTTTCTTGTCCTGCCCTCTGGTGCTTTGGAAAATAAGTTGACCCCCTTCTTCCTTGTGGCAGCCCCTCAAATACTGGAATCCTGCTATCATGTCTCCCCTAGTCCTTCTTTTCTCTAGACTGGCCGAACCCAAATCCTGCAACCATTTTTCATATGTTTTAGTCTCCACGCCTTTCATCATCTTAGTTGCTCTTCTCTAAACTTTTTCTAAAGTTTGTTTCACTGTAATATACCAGCAACAAAAGGAAGGAAGTAAATGAAAAATCTGCCAATAGTTGTATCTCCTATAACCCTTTGGAGCAAGTGAGATATGTATGTATGTATGTATGTATGTATGTATGTATGTATGTATGTATGTATGTATGTATGTATGTATGCATCTATCTATCTATCTATCTATCTATCTATCTATCTATCTATCTATCTATCTATCTATCTATCTATCTATCTATCTATCTATCTATCTATCTATCTATCAAATTTATATGCCACCTGACTGTTGCAGCAACTCTGGACAGCTTACAAAATGATAGAAAGGTTAAAAAGTTAATACAATATGATCAATATTAAAATAAGTCATAGCTAAAAACCAAGAGGACAGGCAACATGGGGGTGAGGATGTTCTCTCTACCCTGTCAGCCACGCCAAGAGCAGCACACTCCTACGGAGGCCCCAGGCTAGCCGGAAAAGTCAGGTTTTAATGGTCTTCCAGAAGGCCAGGATTGTGAGGACCTACCTCACCTCCAGTGGTAGAATATTCCAGAAGGTGTGGGCCACAGCAGATCAGGCTCTTCTCCTGCACCTCACCAACCACCATTCTTTGATAGATGAGATCCAAGGGAGTGGGAAGTCAGGCAACCACTGAGCCATGGTGGTGCAGTGGTTAGAGTGCAGTACTGCAGGCTACTTCTGCTGCCTGCCGGCTGCCTGCAATTTGGCAGTTCAAATCTCACCAGGCTCAAGGTTGACTCAGCCTTCCGTCCTTCTGAAGTGGGTAAAATGAGGACCCAGATTGTTGGAGGCGATATGCTGACTCTGTAAACCACTTAGAGAGGGCTGTAAAGCACTTTAAAGCAGTATATAAGTCTAAGTGCTATTGCTATTGCTAATATTTCATATTTATTTAACTGAAGCCCAGAGACCACTTACTTCAATGAAGTTTATGTCTACCTCCATTTTCCATGGATGGTTAGTTCTGAGATTTTGCTTTGGCATTCCTTCTTTTCTGCTTAGTCTCTGCCTCAGTCCAAATGTGTGGAAAATTGTCATCCTGGATTTGTCAAGAGGGCTCGAGAAGGAGAGCCAGTTTGCTGCTACGACTGTGTCCGCTGTCCAGAGGGGACCATCTCCATTAAAGAAGGTGGGCGATACTAAAGGAAAAGGCAGGGAATGGATTCATCGGGAGCATTTTCATGGAAATCCAAGTTAAAAGATTGAAGCTTTTTTTATTTTCCAACTGCACAATTTCTTATCTAAGGGATGACAAACAGATAGACCTTGAAGGAGGGGAGGATTTGATAGATTGCACAAGCTTCACTACTGTCAGAGAAAATCTCTCTTCTGGTTTTCAATTTGGAGGTGTCCTTATGGTTTTTAACCATTCTGGGAAGGATCTGAGTTCTTTGAAATTTGAGGAATTGTCTTAGGTCCATCTCCCGGAAGGATTATTGCAATGCATTGTCTACGGAGATTCTCTATTGTCCAGGTCATGGTTGTTCTGAAAGGTGCATTTTCCCCCCAAAAGCACCTGGTCTCTCCTGTTATTTTTCTTTGAAAATGTTTCACTTCTCATCCAAGAAGCTTCTTCGGTTCTAAGCAAAACGTCTTCAAGGAAGAAAAAAACAAGATAGTGCAATTGCTTTTTGAAAAAAAAACATCTTTGGGACAGAACAGAATAACAGAGTTGGAAGGGACCTTTGAGGTCTTCTAGTTCAACCCCCTGTTCAGGCAGGAAACCTTACACCACTTCAGACAAATGGTTGTCCAACATCTTCTTAAAAACCTCCAGTATTGGAGTAGCCACAATTTCTGGAGGCAAACTGTTCCACTGATTAATTGTTCTAACTGCCAGGAAATTTATCCTTAGTTCTAGGTTGCTTCTCTCCTTGATTAGTTTCATGGTTAGACAATTATCACCTAGATGAGTGAAAATCTTCATAGACACATTGGATGAGAAACTAAATGTTTTCATAGAGAAAAACACAGAAAAAAGTCCAGTTGCCTTTTGGAAAAAGCATCTTTGGGATTGCAATGCATTTCCCTTGGGGATCACCGAGAAGGTGTTCCTGGTCCACAATGAGGTGGTGTGGACAATTATGGGTCCAACTCATGACAAATAAATTATTGCTGTTCCCAGTAGTCATTCTTACAGATTGTCAGAGTTGGAAGGGACCTTTTAGGTAATCTAGTCCAACCCCCCTGCCCAAGCAGGAGACCCTACACCATTTCTGACAGATGGCAGTCCAGTCTCTTCTTGAAAGCCTCCAGTGGTGAAGCTCCCACAACTTCCGAAGGCAACGTCTGTTCCATCAGTTGATTGTTCTCCTTGTCAGAAAGTTCCTCCTTGTTTCTAGGTTGACTCTCTCCTTGATCAGTTTCCATCCATTATTCCTTGTCTGGCCTTCGGGTGCTTTGGAGAATAGCTTGACCCCCTCCTCTCTGTGGCTATATGTCTCTTGATTATTTGCAGGACTAGGTTTTCGTGCCAGCAAACTAGATTCCAAAAATTAGCCTCTTCTGAGTCCTGCATTTTAAGAGGTGCCATGTGAAGGACTCAGGAAGTGTAGAGTCCAGAAAGAGTAACTGATTTATTATTTACCAGTAATAATGTAGGTTCCTATGAAGATTCTCCACATTACACAGGAAATCATTAATGTCCTAGGACAGTGGTGGCGAACCTTTTTCGGCTTGCGTGCCAAAAATATGTGCATGCACACCCACCAGCGCTCCCGCGTGCCACTACCCAAAATGCAATGCGTGGCCCCCCCGCGCATGCGCACCCACACCCACATGCACGTGCCCGCACCATGCACGCGCCCACACTGCGCATGCGCACATCTACTGCGCACGCGCAACCGCCCCCTCCTCCTCCTGCTGCCAGCCTCGCACTCCGGGCAGCAGCAGGAGCGTGAGGCTGGCAGCAGGAGGAGGAGGGGGCGGTTGCGCGAGCCGCCCAGCCTGCGCAACCGCCCCCTCCTCCTCCTGCTGCCGGGCAGCAGCCAGCCACCCTCACCAATAAAAATAACATTTAAAGATTTTAAAAGTTCAAAAACAAGACCTTAGAAGGCAAAAGACCACCACGGATATACAAAACAGAAGAAAGATGCAATCAAAAGTACACCAAGAACTCCCCCCCCTCTGAATAGGATCTCAAGACAGCCTGAACCACTCTTCATGCCCCCCCAAATGACCCCTATTCCCAGATGATCAAAATGATAACCACCAAGGGGTCGGTCCCTGGCACACGCCACCGCTTATTTCGGGGCACACACCTTCGCTTCCAAGCCCCCAAACCAACGGACAAGATCCGGAGCAGCACAAACAATCCCCCAACTCAGCCAGGGGTTGGGATAAGGCAACAGCCGCCAAAGCCGGCGCGGCCGCGCTCAGTCCGCCCGTGCGGCGCTCCGTCCCCGGTCCACGCGCCCACCCAGGAACCAGGGGTGAAATCCTCCCGGTTCGCCCAGGCCAGTCCTTCGGTGTATAGCCGATGGAACTGGCGCGGAGCTGAACGCCGCCATTCAGGTTAATAACCGGAATGATTGTGTTCAGCCGGGCCGGGAAAGCCGGGAAAGCGGGCGGGAGAAGCTCCACGCCGCGACCGCCGCCAGTTCCATCGGCTATACGCTGAAGGACTGGCCCGGGCAAACCGGGAGGATTTCACCACTGCCAGGAACCCCTAAGGACCAAAACCAAAGAAAGGCGGCTGGGTGGGGAGAGAAGAAATGGAATCCGGATGAGGGAAAGGAGGGAGAGATCCTCCTGGCCAACAGGAGCAAACCCCTCCGCGGGTTAAAAAACCGCCTCCCCCCTCCCTGAAAGGGAACCCACCCGGTCATTCGCTCAATCTTGCCCCCAGCCTCGAGCACCAAGCACAGACACACACACACACCCGTTTTCCAAGCGTTAAAATGGCCCTGGACAATTACCTCACGGAGTGGGGGCCTCTCTGCGTGGCGGAGCAAGGAGGAAGGTCGGGGGCGAGCCGCTCTCACTCTCGCTCTCTGTCGTCTTCTTCCTCGGGAGGCTGGGGAGGGTGGCTCCGCTTCTCCCTTACAGCTGCTTCTGTCCCGGTTCCATGGTGGCTGCCCGCCTTGGCTGCGAGGCACGGGAGAGGAGGGTGAGGTGGAAGGCGACAGCCCGGGCGGACTGAAAGAAAGCCCCTCGTGCAGGCGGCGGCGGCTGGCTACTGCTGTGGCTGAAGTGCCAGCCTTACGAGCACTGCGCAGCTCCCCACCTCCATTCTGCCTGCGCCTTCACCTCGCCGCTCCAATTGCACAATAGAGCAAGTTCAGTTTCGGTTTCGGGTTTCGGGTAGCTCTGCGCATGCGCGCCAGAAACCCGGAAGTAGAGTGACGGACCCGTGGCGTGCCAGGCGAAATGGCTCCGCGTGCCAACTGTGGCACGCGTGCCATAGGTTCGCCACCACGGTCCTAGGACGTCCCCCAATTTAATAAACAATTAGAAATATTATTATTTTTTAGAAAATGATATTCCTTTTATGATCTTTCTGTGGAAATGGTAAGATGGTAAGAAATGCATCTTGTCCCAAGAATGTATTTTTTTTTAAGTGAAAGGATAGTATGTTAAAGAATTTTTTTTCTCAGATACAGAAAAATGCACCAAGTGTCCAGATGATAAATATCCAAATGAGGACAGAGTCCAATGTATCCCCAAATTTATAACCTTCCTGTCTTATGAAGAACATCTGGGCAACATCCTGGTATCATTTGCTCTACTCTTTTCCCTAATCACAGCCTGTGTTTTAATCCTCTTCATTAAATACCGAGAAACTCCTATTGTCAAAGCCAACAACCGGGACCTCTCCTACATCCTCCTGGTCTCCCTCCTGCTTTGCTTCTTGTCTCCTTCTCTCTTCATTGGTCAACCAAGGAAAGCCACCTGCCTTCTCCGACAAACGGTTTTCAGCACCATCTTTTCAGTTGCCGTTTCTTCTCTCTTGGCCAAAACCGTCATGGTGGTGCTGGCTTTCCTGGCCACAAAACCAGGAAACCGAGTGAAGAGATGGTTGGGGAAGAGCTTGGCCAACTCCATCATCCTTTCATCTTCTGCTGTCCAAATTATCATCTGCTCCATCTGGCTGGGGTTTCTCCCCCCTTCCCTGACTCTGACCTCCACTCCCAGCCTGGAGAGATCATCCTGCAATGCAACGAAGGGGCCGTTGTCATGTTCTACGTCACCCTCAGCTACCTGGGATTCCTGGCTGCCATCTGCTTCATGGTGGCTTTCCTGGCCAGGAATCTGCCTGGGGCCTTCAACGAAGCCAAACTGATCACCTTCAGCATGCTGGTCTTCTGCAGTGTCTGGGTGACTTTTGTGCCCACCTACCTGAGCACCAAAGGGAAATCCATGGTGGCTGTTCAGGTCTTCTCCATCCTGGCCTCCAGTGCTGGTCTGCTTGGTTGCGTCTTCATCCCCAAGTGCTACATTGTCCTTCTGAGGCCAGACCTGAACACAAAGGAGCAACTAACGACCAGAAGAAATGTAGCTATGTGAGCCAGACATATTTTGACTCCTGACAGGCCAAACCAAGAAAATGGTGCGAAATGATGATCATACATATAAAAAATACAATAGATGATGTAAACACAAATATCCATAAATAACCATCCTCAGGTTACTTTCCCATCCATCTGCTATTAGTATCCTCAAGAGTTATTGCCTTAATAAAAAGAAACACAATCAGTTGTTTTGCAGTAGCCATTTTGATAAAATGTGCTGAGAAGCGAGGAGTTTGGGGTCCCAAAAGCAGACCTCCCTTCTATGCTTCTGTCTTGCAAACAGGCTGTCCCTCCTTCAACAACCTGCTTTCTTCACATCTCTCCTCCCTTTTCACCTCTCGGAGGCCAAAATCCTCAAAGGACAGGATTTAGCTGCTCAAACTCTTCCGGAAACGATGTTTGGGAAAACCTTAATGTCAGGCAGAAGAGCTGGGCAATCTAGAGCCAAACTTTGCAACCAGCCTGTCCCAGGAACCCACAAGGAAAGTCCATTTCATAGATGACTGAGGCTTCTTCTGTAGCTCCTTATGCCTCATCCTTTACATCTTGCATACTGCTTTTACTTGCAAGGAATTGTCAGTAAGGTTGAAGCAACCCAAGCCAGGAAATCCCTCACATCCACGGGCCATTTTTAACAGCGTCAAGTCCATGCCTGTTTGGCAAGACTTCTGTTCTTAGCTCTTCCTGCTTCTCATTTAGGAGAGCTTTACCAAGCTTTATTTATATGCTTTGTAACTGTTGAAGACAGGTTTTTTGGGGATATCAAGGCAGGCATGGGCTGCAAATGTTGGTGGTACACTGACAAGGGAAACAGCAGCTGGGGAGTTCTGTGAGGTACCAGCTTCTGTATACTCTCTTGAGCTTATGATGAATGCAGTTTTGGACAACTGGTGTTGCATGAAATGAGGTCAAAGGAGGGGTGGGTTCCAACTTACCTCGCTGCCGGTTCGCTTCCTCCCACGCCGCGTGGCCGTGCCTTGTGGGTGCATGCACCACGCACATGCACAGTGCAAAAAACCCTGACAAAATTTAAAAAAAACACAAAAACAAAATGGTGATGCATGCGCAGTGCTGGAAACGTGGCTTCTGTGCACGTGCAGAAGAAATTTTTTTAAAAAAAAATCAAAACAAAATCAAAACAAATTCAAAAAAATGATGGCGGCACCCACGGACTGGCACCGACCAATCCGGTTCAGTGGCATCATCGTGACATCACCAGTGGGTCGCTAGTGGTCTGAACCCCAAACCCCAAAAAATTTTAAAAAACCAAAAAATGGCAAAAACAAAATGGCGACACGTGCGCAGTGCTGGAAACTCGGCTTCTGCGCATGCGCAGAAGAAAAAAAATGCAAAAAAATGCAAAAAAATTTCAAAAAAATGATGGCAGCACCCACAGAAAAGCACCGACCGATCCGGTTCAGTGACATCATCGTGACGTAACCAGTGGGTCGCTACTGGTCCGAACTGGGAGGAACCCACCCCGGGATTAAAGGCCCAAATACACAAATGCACAAGGATCTGTTGGAAAATATGAAAAGTCACCATTTCCACACAACAGATACAATTCCTCTAGTAAATACAGATGGGGTTTGCACATAGTTAAGTTTCAATTGGTGGTTGGGTTGAGAGAGAGTTACTGGTCCAAAGTCAACCAGCTGGCTTTCATGGCTAAAACGGGATGAACTCAGGGTCTCCCACCATCTAACCCAGTGCCTTAACCACTAGACCAAACTGGCTGTCTCCAAAAACTTGGTTTTTGTTTAATTAATTAATTATTTCTATTTATTTATTTATTATTATTATGGTTCATCACACAGTCAGCCAGATGTTCAGACTGGATTTGGCACTTTTATCCACCTATTGAGTACTTCCCAAGGATCTGAGATAGGCAGATGTGGATGTTTGATGGTGTTAGAGCAGGGGTTATTGCTACTTTGTAGTCAGTCTGTGCGATCTTCTTGCAGCAATATTGTACTACTAACTAGAGCATACAAAACATTTAATGAGTTAATAATAATGCTGATCATTTGACAATCATCAATATTATAGCTTCTTTAGCCCAAATCTTTTCTCATTCCTTTCATTTTAGTTAAATGTTCTCCAATATATTCACCAGGTTTTAATCTTGAACCGTGAAACTCAGACAAAAGCAAACATGTTGATTCAATTGAAACAGGCCGGTAGCATGTTTCTAATTTGCCCCAAATTTTCTGGGCAGTTGCACAGGCGGAAAAGTAACCTGCAGTTCAGTATCCATGGATATCACTAATGTTGTGCATGCTCTAGTGTCCAAGTCTCTTATTGCATCAGTTCATGGCTGGGCAGGAGGATTAAACACCACACAATGAGTACCTTCTCTACCGAGTAAAAGTCCAACCTCACTGACCCATGCTTTATAATTTTGTCCTGAACACTTTAATTTTGAATCACCAGCCAGTGGAACAATAGCAGATGCCTGTTGAGGAATGTACACCTGAGGCTGTAAAGGCACTTGTTGAGGCACTTGTGCAGGCATTTGTGGCTGAGGCACGTGTGGCTGTGGTTGCTGTAAGTGAACCTGTGGTTGCTGCACTGTGTGTGTCACTGGTGCATGAGGTGCCACATGAATCTGGCCTGCTGCAGTGACCAGAATCTGTCTGTGCTGCAGTAAGCATTGTCGTGCCCCATCTAAATTAGGAAGTTGGCTAAAATAGTCATCTGCACCACCAGGGGGTGCTAATGATTGAGCCTGTGGGGACACGTGTGGCATTGCAGCCTGCAGACTTGCTTGGGTTAATGACATAGTTGAAACCCTCTCTGTAAAGTTTCAAGATGCTGCTTCAATTCTGTAGAATGCAACTTAACTCTACCTTGTAAATTTCTTTCGCCAGCAGGTGGTGCTGCAACATTAGTTTCAGGCATTGCATAAAACCTTTGCTCTCTTTCAGAACTCGGAGAAGGGATATCAAGAGACATAGGAAGTGGCTTCCGGTTCCAGATCGCTGCATCGCGGATGCTCCCCATTGAGCGTCTTTCCATTTCCCCGTTAAAGCTGCCAGAACAGCTGTCTGGCGGCTTGAAAGTCTCTGCCCTGGGCAAAGGGGAGAGATGAGAGCTGGACAGGTGGGGTAGAGCCCCCTAGTGCCCCAGGTGTCAGCCAGGGGCGCGAAAGGTGAGGGCTCCCCAGCCAGCCTGTCTCTTGCTCCGGGGACTTGGAAACCTCCGCTTTTGCGGAGCAAGATGCCGTGACCACCGCTGCTTCGTGAATGGGATTACAACTACTTAATTGACTAAACAAGCAGACAGAGAGAGACAGGATTTTAAAAGGGCAAGTACAGAATTTTTTTTTCTTTCAACTCCACTGCTGACTTTCACTTCGGAAGAAACTAAGTAACAGTTAATAGGCTACAACATGGCGATTGGAGAAAGTGGGAGGAGAAGTGAAAGTAACTTTCGTTTCCCTAGCGGCTTTTTTTCTTATGGAAATTTTTGACTTTGAAAGTTGGCTTTACTCTCTCTGTCTCCCGATTTTGGATTAAATAATAACTGACAACTTTTAAAAAATAAAAGTCTATCTGGCTTTGGAATTTAAAAGAATTTTAAAAGAATTTTAAAAGAATTTCAACTAGAGGCTTGGCTTTTTCTTTGTTCTCCACTGGAAATACCAAAATGGCTTCAAAATTTGGAAAGACTGTTTTGAATAAAAGAATGGACTATCCATCTGGTTATATTTCTAAAATGCAACTTACCACTGAGTTAACACCCCCAAAGTCTTTAACACCTGAAAACTTAATAAGTACTTTAAAGATCATGAAAGATGAACTTATTGTTGAATTCAACCAAAAAAATCAATGAAATAGATAATAAAATGCAGGCTGCTTTAAAGAATATTGACCAACAAATTAGAAATGATGTGTAAAGGTCTAGCAACAAATATTGAAGTTTTGGCAAACCGCATTGAAGAAAACAAACAAGTTTTGACAACTTCAGTAGAATACATAGATAAAATACAAAATGACATTGCAAATTTTGAAACAGAGGTGTTAATGATGCAATTCAGATCCATGGAATTTGCCATAAGGGTCAGGGGGTTGAAAGAGGGATTATATGAAGATTTGAAAGGAAGGATGGTGGAAGCTTTGGAGCAGGTGTCTGGACTGTCTAAAGAAGAATTAGCCAGGCAAATTGATAAAATATATAGAATCAACTCCTGGTATGCAAAACAAAAACACCTACCAAGGGATATTGTAATATACTTTACTACAAGAGCCTTACGGAATAGGATTATACAGGCGACGTTTAAGAATAACCTTCAGGTGAATGGCCAGGAACTAATGATATGGAAAGAAATTCCCTCTAAAATGCTCAAAGCCAGAAAAGATTATACCTTTCTGATTGATGAATTTAAAAGGTTAAATTTACAATACAAATGGGAAGCACCAACAGGAGTCGCAGTGAAATTTCTGGGAAAAAGATATCGGCTTAATACAACAAAGAAAGCTACTGAATTTTATGCCAACATCTTAAAGGCTGATATATCCAAGATTCCAGAGGAAAGATGTATGAAAACAAAAGAGGAGGAGGAGGGAAAGCCATCCCTTCCTGTTCAAATTGAAACAGATTTACAGAATTCAAATGATTGGCAGAGCCAGATAGATGTCTACAGTGTGGAAAAGGAGATGGAAGATCGGGGTCAGATGGGAGGCGAGCTGACAACTACAAAGTTATCAAGTTACAAAAAGATGCAACCATCATCAAGATACAACAAGATGCAGCGTTGAAGTTCATTGGACAGATGGTTGCTAATATGATTGTACTTTTCTTTTTCCCTTCTTTCCTTAATTTTCTTTTTTTATTTCCTGCATTCTTTTTTTTCTTATTAAAAGTACTATTAATTCTTTCTAAAGATTTAGAACTTTTCTGAAACTAATAATTTAATATATAGTAATATTATGTTACTAATATAGTGGTTGAATTTATGATGAAATTTAAGGTTTTTGCATTATTATTTAGTTACTTTCTGTGTAATATCAATTTAAGTTTTATTTAATTGCGAGAAAGATTTGGAATTGTTATCTATCCAGTTATAAAATATTACAATTAGATTTAACATCTTTTTTTTCTTTTTGGGAGGAAGGTTATTTAAAGTTTGGAATTAGTGCTTATAATCTGATATATAGTAATAGTATGTTATTTATATACTGATTGATTTTATGATGAAGTTTAAGGTTTTTGTATCTAATACTTAGTCATCATTTATGTAATAATCATTTAATTCTTAGTTAACAGTGAAGAAATGTTGTGAAGGGTAGATGATTGAAAGGAGGAGGAAGGGATTTTTATTAGTGTACAATTTGGAGTTGAAGTTTAAAAAAAATAAGGTGGAAGTCAAATTTTTTTAATTTAATTTAAATTTATTTTATTGATATTATGCCCTGTACTCTCTCTGGGAAGTCCGGGGGGGAGGGGGGGGAGGAAAGGGGGTGGGTTAGGGGGGAGAAAAATTAAAAAAATGTTTGTACTTTCTATTTAATCTTTAGCTATTATCTATGTAATTTTGTAGTAATAAAACTTTTTGGAAAAAAAAAAGAGAGACATAGGAAGTGACGTGTATACAGCCCTCTGATCTGATTGGCTTGACACAAAACCCTCTTGAGGGTGTGGCTGTGGCCTCGGAGAAGAAGGGAATGGAGGATTCTGGCATTTGAAACAGACAAGTGCCAGGCTCATCTGGTTTAATCATAGAAAAAAAACCCTTCGCTTTCTGCAGTTCACTTTCCATAAAAGTAATTTGCTCATGATAGCTCCGTATTACAGCATCACGGGCTGTAGATTCTTCAGTTTTCACAATTTTTCCCTCTTTAATGATGACCACAACACATTTTTAAACTCAAAACTCCACTGCAATATATTGACTGTAAATACCAGGGCTGTCAAACTCCCGGCCCGCAGGCCAGATGTGTCACGTGCTGGCCATGCCCGGTTTAGTAAAGGGGGGGAAAGTCATGATACATCATGTGACATCGCTGTGATAACATGAGTTTGACACTCCTGATATATACCGACAGTGCTGAGCAGTTGTCAGGGAGTTGGTTTAATGTCAGGGTTCTGAGTAATGCAGATGCCAAAAGCAGAACTCCGAGGCAGGTAGATTCCTCAAACGACATGTTTATTGATACATCATATTGGCACAGCTAGTGAAAACCAACTCTGGTCCAAGGTCAAAATAAAACTTTCAAATATTCCACATGAATCAGAGATTCTTGTGCCTCATTATATTTTCTCTACAATTAAGATGGGGTTTCAGTAGGATAATGTAGCATTTGGGGAAAAAGATAGAAATCAAGAGACCAGCTCCAGAGACCAAAATGGAGAAGATCTCCACAGCCACCATGGATTTCCCTTTGGTACTCAGGTAGGTGGGGAGGAAGCTGATCCACAAACTGCAGACCAACATGCTAAAAGTAATGAACCTGGCTTCATTAAAGCTGTCAGGCAATTTCTTAGCCAAACATTATTATTGTTTATTTCCAAGTTGATCATGAGGCCTCCCTGGGGACAACTGGCATTAATGAAAAATAAAAGGATGGGTGTTTGTTGCTGATTGATAGAAACTTTGTGATTAGTACATCACTTGATTTCCAAATATTTAATGAAAAAGCACCTCTCTCATTTAATCATTTATTTAAAAAATCAAACACACAAATGTCAAAAATAAACATACATCCCCAGATACATCAAAGATTTTTATGCCCCATTATATTCTCTCTACAATTCATATTGGGCTTAAGTAGGATAATATAACATTTGGGGAAAAAGATGCAAGCCAAGAGACCAGCCCCAGAGACTAAGATGGAGAAGATCTCCACAGCTACCATGGACTTCCCTTTGGTGCTCAGGTACGTGGGGAGGAAGGTGATACACACTGAAAAAGACCAGCATGCTGAAAGTAATGAACTTGGCTTCGTTAAAGCTGTCAGGCAATTTCCTAGCCAGAAAGGCCACTGTGAAACTGATGAGGGCCAGAAAACCCAGGTAGGCCAGGACAGCATAAAACATCAAAGCTGAGCCTTCATTACATTCCAAGATGGCCTCTCCAGCCAAAGAGTGGAAATCCAAATTGGAAAATGGGGGAGAGGTTACCAGCCAGGTGATACAGAGAACTGCTTGGCCCAGAGGACAGGCTAAAACAATGGAGTTGGTCAATGGTTTTCCTAAGAGTTTCCTTGCACTGTTCCCTGGCTTGGTGGCCATGAAAGCCAGAACCACCATGACAGTTTTTGCCAACACAGAGGAAACCGCAAGGGAAAAGAGAATGGCAAAGACAGTTTGTCGGAAAAGACAAGTGAACTTCCTGGGTCGCCCAATGAAGAGGAAGGAGCAGAGGAAGCAGAGCAGGAGGGAGACCAGGAAGATGTAAGTGAGATCTCGGTTGTTGGCCTTGACGATTGGTGTGTCACGATGGTTAAGGAAAATCACCAGGATAGCCAATGTGATCACAGAGAAAGAAAGAGCAAGAGATGCTAAAGAGTATCACAGGATGTCATGATAGGAAAGGAAGTGGATCTTCTTGGCAATGCAGTGGTCTTGTTCCTTGTTGGGATATTGGTCTTCTGGACAGGGATCACAGCGAGCTGCATCTGAAATCAAGAATCAGTGTGCATTTCATGGTGAATCCACAAGGGCAAACCATCCATCCATATTGATGATGCTGGGAATAAGTTAGCCAGAAAAAATGGATCTGTTCTCTGGCTCAACTTCTCTGCTTTATTCTTCAAAAAAGTCATTCAATCTTTTTCGCAAGGAAGGATCAGCAGACATAGATGGATCTGCTTTGTGCCCAACAAGTCTTTGAATTTCCTGGGACATTGAGAGTTGTGATAGAAGAAGCATATCCTTGATGAAAATTAAAGCTTACATCTCACATCTCATTCTTTCACCAAAAAAATGGTACCTGGTTTTGTTGATGGGATGTAAAAGTAGGAGTAGAAATTCTAGTAGGAAGCCTATAAATTTTGCCCTGAAACGATCCGATATTAAATTGCTGAGGAGCAAGAAAAGTGGCCTCTGGGGTTAGCACAGCTTAGATTCATGAACTGAGAGGGTCTGCTGAATATATGAATATATTGAAGCATACAAAGCATCCTACCAAAACTGATGGCAAAATTTATATTTTCCCATTGAATGACTTCCTGGAAGATCTACCTTTGACATATACTCTACCTGTCTGATTAGAAATGGTCCCTTCTGGACAAGGGTCACATTGGTAGCAGCAAACTTCCTTGCCTTCTGGAACACTCTTCCTCTCTCCTGCCTGGCACCTCTTGATGCCACACCTGGCAAAGGGCACCTTCTAGAAGAGAAAGAGAGAAATATTTGAGATGGCCTAAGCAATAAATACACTTCAAATATCTATTTCTACATTTCTATTTCCCTCTCCAGAATGTCTCCAAAAGAAATGGTCTACCAGGGCCTACCAGAGTGATAGGCTCCAGGGCGATCCAGGCCAGTGGCAATCCTGACCTATGAATGGATGCTGGAGATTGGAACTGAGATCCCAAAATGAAAGGAAGGCTTGTGACATGGAGCTGCAGCTTTTCTAAAATAAAGAATCGTGAGGATCCAACTGAATGGGAACAATCCATGGAAATCATTCTTGCCTGCTTTAATAGCATCCTGGGTTTCAAGCAGGCGGTCTTCCCAATCTTACCCCATCTTGGACTTTTCAGAAGTCAAAACTCAAATGTGTTCAACTCAAAAGTAGATTTTTCATCAAATCTCTGAATTTAACGATTTCCCAGTTAAAAGGGTGTTATGCATCCCCTGGAGTGAATGAATCCTTTGCTGAATTTATAACATTTCCTTCCAGCTCACCTTTGTGGCCCAGATGATTTCATCAGAGTTAATGGTGAAATCTTGTCCCGGGGAAGCCGTGGAATCTATTTGTCCAACTTTCATGGGGACAAAAGATTGATTGGGGAGGAAAAGCCAGTTGAGAAGATCGTAACGAGAAAAAACCAATCCACTTTCTGAGAAGGAGACTTCCTCTCCAGCACTGTTGTTGAACTTGACGTTCCTCAGATAGGGAAGAATCTGAAAGAAAAGACACCTGGATTAATTAGCTGAACACCACATATGAGACATCCTGGTTTCTATCTTAATGCGATGGCCATCAGCCTAGGAGATGGGTATATGCTGTATCTGAGAAGCTAAATCAATCAGAATAGAGTTGGAAGGGACCTTGGAGATCTTCTAGTCCAGCCCCCTGCTCAAGCAGGAGACCCTATACCATTTCAGACAAGTGACTGTCCCGTCGCTTCTTAAAAACCTCCACCTATAACTTCTGATGGCAAGCTGTTCCACTGGTTAATTGTCCTCACTGTTAGGAAGTTTCTCCTTAGTCCCTTGGTGAAGGTCTAAGCAATCAGAAGTAACTTCAAATATTCAACTTCATCCCACCAAATGACGACAGATTCTCTTTATCATTGGACATTTGAATCATGGCTTCTTCAATTCCAGTCTTACAAGAATGATACAAACATTTTAATGCCATATTCCAAATTACATTGTGTATCACTCTGTGATACTTGGCAAGCTACATTTTTAATTTTATTTGGGCCCATGGTTTTGTAAATGACAAATGCATTTTAGGAAAGATTAAATAATTTCTGAGGGGCCCTTGGTACTCTCTGAGCCTGGTTGTTTCATGACCTAAACTAGGTAATACTGATAGTGATCTCACTCCCTTCTAGCACTGATTATGCTACCTAGTTGGGTCATGAAATGTCTGCAAGAAATCAACCAAACTCAAAGAGCACCAAGGACCCATAATTTCAACCCTGAGCTATAATATTCTCTTTCATTGGTAAATAATTTCTATCATAACGTTGTTCAATTCCACTGACTTTCTCTAGCTGATGGTCAAAGAGAACGGAATGAAGAAGTAGATCTGACCAAGAGGGGCCAAATGGAAAGTTTATCCTGCCCTAGTTTGTCACTTCATGGGTCCAGAGAGGAACAATTTAGCCTTTGATGTTGAAAAGTCTGATAAATTTCAGATCAGGAACCCATTAGGCACTAAGAGTTGTTAATCTAATCTTGCGTAGCTTCTTCTCTGGCAATATTACACAGCTGATCAGAACATACAAAACATTTGTTAGACCAATTCTGGAATACAGCTCACCTGTCTGGAACCCACACTGCATATCAGACATAAATACAATCGAGAGAGTCCAGAAATATTTCACAAGAAGAGTCCTTCACTCCTCCACTCACAACAAAATACCTTATTCCACCAGACTTGAAATACTGGGATTAGACAATTTACAACTATGTCGCCTCCGAACTGATCTAAATGTAGTTCATAAAATCATGTACCAAAATGTCCTTCCTGTTAATGACTACTTCAGCTTCAACCGCAGCAATACACGAGCACGTAATAGATTCAAACTAAATGTAAACCGCTCCAAACTCGACTGCAGAAAATACGACTTCAGCAATACCGGGAGCCGAGGTGGCGCAGTGGTTAGAGGCAGTACTGCAGGGCAGTTTAGCTGACTGTGATCTGCAGATCAGTGGTTCAAATCTCACCGGCTCAAGGTTGACTCAGCCTTCCATCCTTCCGAGGTAGGTAAAATGAGGAACAAGATTGTTGGGGGCAATATAAATATACATTGCTTACTGGTGTAAACCGCTTAGAGAGTGCTTCCACTGTGAGGCGGTAAATAAATAAATAAATAAATAAATAAATAAATAAATAAATAAATAAATAAATAAATAAATAAATAAATAAATAAATAAACAGAGTGATCAATGCCTGGAATGCAAAAACATTAACATTAGACTATCTATAGTCAACCTCTCCCCGTTTCTAAGAGGTCTATAAGGAGCGTGCATAAGCGCACCACTGTGCCTACCGTCCCTGTCCTTCTGTCCTATTGTCCTCTTTTATCGTTACTCTTTTTACTTATGTTATGTTTATACAAACTACTACTATCCTATACATGTTCGACAAATAAATAAATAAATAAATAAATAAATAAATAAATAAATAAATAAATAAATAAGTAAGTAAGTAAATAAATAAATAAATGTTGTGTTCTTCTGCATATGCTGAGGTTGGCAGAGGCTTAACACAACAAACAAAGCAGTACAAGAAACGCCATACTAAAAAAATTGGGTGGAGTCAGAAAGAATCCTAAGCCACAGTAATCTAAACCAACATTAAAATGAATTGAATGTTGTTTTACAGATTGGATTCAAACTACCGACTGAGAGAAACTGAGGAGGTTCTACAAAAATTATTTTTAACAATTGCTGTCTTAATCTCTTCTTAGATACATCGATAGCACACAGATATTTAATCAGTAATGCAAGAAATGCATATAAGGGGTTTCCTACCTAGAGATTTTTGGACCAGATAAAAACTCACTGAGATTACCTGCCATGACTGAATATTTGAGATCCTCTTTCTGAGCCTCATCATGGTTGGTTGTTCTCCAGATCCATGTATTGCATGTAATGCATGTGCTACAGCATAAACGGCATTGTAGATGTTGTAACTTTCACCTTCCATGCTTGTTTCAAAAATGTAAGAAGGTAGATTCTGTAAATTCTCCTTTCCTGTACATGGTTTCTTCCCCTTTGGAAGGACCCTGCCTGGTTTCTCCAACCTGCAGCCAAACAACCTTTCCCAACATTGCAGGAGAAAAATGTCCCCTTGTGGCTTCAGGGGGTCTAAAGACAGGAGGAAACGACTAAAATCTGAGACCTCCCCAGTGTGGAGCCTAAAATGCAGAGACCCATGGAAGGGCTTTACTGTTTTCAAGATGTCTAGATTCCTCAGCACACTAAGTTTCCAATGGGAAGTTAAGATCCAAACTTTCCAGAATGACGTCTTTCTCAAATGTTCATGGATACCCATTGCCACCTGTACATTTGTAATACTATTGGGGCTTCCAAATAGAACAATCACTTCAGCTTTAGACCAAGTCTCCAAAATATGCATTATTTCCAACATTGAAGTAGTAAAAAAATTCAATTTCATCAGTTCAGTGAAGGCCAGGCAGATCTCCTTCTCCTTCAGCATTGGCACCAGAGATGAGATGAAACGTTCTCCATTGTCATCTTCAGGGGCAATAAGCCCAACCCAGTTCCACTGGAAATGGAGAAGCAGCTGCACAAAACCCACATACTCAGGAAATTCCCTGGGATTAATCCGGAAGAAGGAAGGATAAACTCTTCTGTCTCCCTGAGAGAACTCAAAGCCAACGCCTAGCTGGAGAAAGTGAGATTCTTGAGAGGGTAAATTTTAGGGATATTTATTTATTTATTTATTTGTTTTTAAAATTTCTATGCCACCCAACTCCCGGCGGACTCTGGGCGGCTAACAGCAGGTATAGAAACATATAATCAATAAAAGCAGTTTAAAGAACATATTAAAATACTATCAATATTTAAAAAGAACTTTCACTCACACATACATACATGGGCCAATCTAACAAGACCACATCTTAGGGTCATTGGCCCCAGGCCTGCCGGAAATCCAGGTCTTAACTGCTTTCCGGAAAGCCAGTAGGGTGGGGGTAGTACGGATCTCGGTAGGTAGTTGGTTCCAAAGAGTCAGAGCCGCTACAGAGAAGAGCACACAGCCTTGGGTGCCCCCTGTGCTAGTTGTACAGGTATCTGATGTGATTTTGCCTAGCTTCACCTGCTGCTTCCTGTTTGTTAGGAAGCTTATGATCCACTTACAAGTGTTTTCAGGTACCGCTGGCTGGTTCAGCTTAGTTAGAACTGCGTCTGGAATGATGGTATTGAATGCTGAAGAAAAGTCTACAAAGAGGACCCTTGCGTAGGTCTTTGGAGATTCAAGATGTTGTAGGATGTAGTGCAGAGCCATATTAACACCATCATCTGTTGATCTGTTTGCTCGGTATGCAAATTGCAGGTGATCTAACAGTGGATCCGTGATGGTTTTCAAGTGGGACAGCACTAGCCTTTCAAAGGTTTTCATAACTACAGACGTGGATTATCTCAGAAGCCAAGGGAACCATACATCAAATCAATACAGAGATTATACTATGCTACACTTTTATGAAGAATGAAATTCCTCTTGGCAAACACCACATTTCAAAATTATTTCATTATCAATCACTTTGGGCTTTTATAAAAACATATCTCGACACAAAAAATATGAATATATGTCCCCCAAAACACCACCTTTTTTTCCCACCTTTGGCTTCTGGTTATGCTTCAATTGTTTTTCTACCCCATACTGTATCCAGTGGAGCCCCCTTACCTGTGGGACCTTGAAGATGCTGAAGATGGAGGCCATCTGCCTTGAGGATTTGGGGTTGAGATCTCCGATGACAGAGATCAGAAGGTCCTGCCTGTCACATTTGTGACCTGGAACCATTCGGCCTCGGGTGGAGAGCAGGGAGAGGCTGATTATGGAAATCACCATCTCAGTCTGATAATTGCTATAGATGTGGAAGCCAAGAGTGATGTTGGGAAGAAGAACCAGATCCTTGTTGACCTCTCTGACTGCAAACACGAAGGCCATGAACTGCTGGTAGTTCTTGGGTACAACTCTACAGTGAGAAAATCATTTGGGAAATTTTAAGGAAAGCTTGTGTGTGCTGATGGAGTTTATCCTACATTTTTATCCCCCAATATCCTTTGTAGCAGGTCCCAAATTCCATTGGGTTTGTTTTGTTGTAATCAAGGCTGTTCCTTGATTAATATTTGATGGCCTTGAGAGAAAGGAGAAAATTTTGTCTGTCCATATCCCAGATCATTTTATACCTCTCTATTGTCCCTCCCTTCTTCAGTTTGCTCCAGTGGGTATCATCCTTCCCAATTGCTCCTCTTCCACCCGAATCAATTTGGTCCTCTCTTGGAGCAGCTTCTTCTGATCTGGTAACCGTTGCTTAGTACAAGAATTCAGTGCGGGTCAGAGGTCTGATTTACTGAAGGCCATTATTCATGAGCCATCCTGATTCTGAAACTGAGGCATTTCTTCAAACTCCTCCACAGTGTCAATGGGTTGACCTCATCATTGAGTTTTGCATCAGGAGTTTCTGTCCACATTAATATTGTAAGTCAACTTCTTCACTAGTCCAGCAGAGTTTCTAAGGTGTTGTCCTTCCTCACATTTTGGTGGTTTATGAGCTTCCTGATCAAGAGTTTTGAAAAGATGGAGAATTCTAGCCTATTTCATGAGTTCGATTCTTTATTGAGAAAAGCACAAAGATCTGAACTATGCAAGGACATTGCAAACATCACTAGAACAAGTATTTCTGAAAAAAAAATCACTGAATACAAAGCAAAGCAAATAATTATTTACAACTTTCCCCTTTGGGTGAAACTTACAAAATATTATCCAGAAGTAGAGATGGTTTTCTTTTAAAGGATTGGAAGTTGGATCTATGGATAGTTCCCAGGGGAAAATTCCCACCAATAATGAAATCACCAGGCCTGTAAAAGTCTCTTGTAGTCTTTAAAGTGTTTGTCAGCACACACCCAGTTTGCATCCTCTTAGCAGAAGTTGGAGGCAGGAGCCAGAGGAGCAGCAGCAGCAGCAGGAGAGGCAGCCCAGCCATTTTTCTCACCTTCCCTCCTAGATGAGAAATCAAGAGGTTGTTTTTTCTGCAGAAGTCGAATCGCAGGGAGCCCTTGAAATCTCAGCAGAGCTTCAGCACAAGAGAGCTAGTCTGTGCTACCTGGATGGCCCCAAGGCCAATTTGTATCAACCGTGCTTCCTCTTACCTGTGTTTGGTTTATGACCAAAGAGGATACTAAGGCCAGCTGAGTCTCAGCAAACCCTGGAGTTGGCTCTTTGCAACACAAGGCAAGGTGACATGTCCTGCCCCCACCAGGAGAACTCCGAGTATCTAATTTAAAGCAGGTTTTATCTCGGAAGATTTTTTTTTGTGTGTAGAAATCCATAGGGGATACATTAGAAATTACTGTTCTTCTGATAATTGCATGGAAAAGCAATTGTCCTATTTACTGAGCAATACAGTAACTACTCTTCAAACAGCAGATGGAGAAAAATGGCTTTGAGTTTCCTGTTGTTAATCCACAGATCAGATGCAGTTGAGAGTCAAGGTGAAGTTGGGCATTTGAGTTATGTGAAATTAACAGATTAACAGAGTTGGAACTCAGCCATTGAAAGTTTTTGAAATCCCAAAATGGTTTGCACAAAAGCACCAACATCTTGCCCAAATTCTTTTGGCCAGCACTGAAGAGTGTGAAAGTGCACAGGCTCTGCTTTTCTTTGTCTGCTCATGCGTTCTGGAATAACTGCAGCAAGGAAATAAGGTTTGCTCCCATGTTCCCAAATGCAGAATTAATCTAGAATGCATTTGGTATTTGAAGTCTTGCTCTCAAATTTATATCTTCTATAATTCTTTATATATTAGCTGCAGGCTGTTTTACAT
Source organism: Diadophis punctatus similis (assembly GCA_023053685.1). NCBI lineage: Eukaryota > Metazoa > Chordata > Lepidosauria > Squamata > Dipsadidae > Diadophis > Diadophis punctatus. The sequence continues at coordinate 192,887 of JALIGW010000125.1, forward strand.
TACAGATGAACCAAAGAAATATGGCTAAAGCTCACTATAACTCTCCACAGCTTTTCCCTCCTTGAAGACTGTGAGTGCTTCTATCAGAATTTGTTACAAAATTAAATCCAGAAAAGCACACACAGGTAAACTGATTCAGCAGGATTCATTAACTTCTTTATATACATAATAACTGATGAATTTATAATACCAGTAGCAGAGTTCTTCCAACGTGGTAATGTTGCAGAACAGGAAGTGATACCAGCCAGAGAGGAGTAAGATAAGCTTTTTATTATCTGTACAGATAAGGTTCAGACATTTTGAAATTCTGAACTGAAACGATTTCTCATCAGAAAGACAAGATATTTAAAGTATTTTTCCAGAGTTACAAAAGACATGAAAACTTCAGTGATTGGCTAGAGAGTTACACATCTTTCTCTTATTGACACGTATGCATGTTTCTCCACAAGTTTTATGTTAACACCTTTAAATTTTTCCATGTTTCCTGTGTCTGTTTGTGGTCAGCCTGTGGTCTGCCGAATCTTAGGAAAGCCTAGTTGGCTAAAATAGAATGCAACTGTAGATTGCAACTTAACTCTATCTTGTAAATTTCTTTCGCCAGCAGGTGGTGCTGCAACATTAGTTTCAGGCATTGCATAAAACCTTTGCTCTCTTTCAGAACTCGGAGAAGGGATATCAAGAGACATAGGAAGTGACGTGTATACAGCCCTCTGATCTGATTGGCTTGACACAAAATCCTCTTGAGGGTGTGGCTTTGGCCTCGGAGAAGAAGGGAATGGAGGATTCTGGCATTTGAAACAGACAAGTGCCACGCTCATCTGGTTTAATCATAGAAAAAAACCCCTTCGCTTTCTGCAGTTCACTTTCCATAAAAGTAATTTGCTCATGATAGCTCCGTATTACAGCATCACGGGCAGATTCTTCAGTTTTCATAATTTTTCCCTGTTTAATGATGACCACAACACATTTTTAAACTCAAAACTCCACTGCAATATATTGACTGTATATACCAGGGCTGTCAAACTCCCGGCCCGCAGGCCAGATGTGTCACGTGCTGGCCATGCCTGGTTTAGTAAAGGGGGAAAAAGTTGTTAGGTCTCTGACCATAACTGATTGGATAGATAATATATGTCTAGCTTTTAACAGCTATAAGTCTGTTTAGCTTAGGTGTTGCAGACTGCCACAAGAGGGAGCTAGAGTTCACAGCTTATTTCTATGGGAGTCCCTCTCTGTTTGTCTTTGGTCTCTGCTACTTAGTGTAGTCTCTGCTACTCAGTGTGTGTTCTCTGCTACTCATTAGAGCAAGGCCTAGAGTATGTATGCTCTGCATTTCTCTCTGTGTTGTAGTTATGTATTATAGCTAAAATGTATTTGTACTGGATAATACTTGGATTGTTATTATGACTATTAAGTGTATGACTTTGGACTGTTTATAGTAAAATGCTATTTCTCAAAGTAAACTTTAATTCAAGTTAGTGTATCTGTGTGTGGCTGAGTACTTATTCACAACTGATCTCAATCTAAACGTTTCTGTATGCACAACCTTGGTAACACAAGGAATACTCTGCTAATACTTTAACACTGGTTATGGGCCCAGAGAGATATTGAGAGTTAGTGTGAATATTCAGTTTCATACTCAGACAGCTAACTTGTGGTTTACTGTTAAATTAACAATGGCACAAGAACAGTCAACTAGCTTATCCCTGATAACCAGGTTAGATGGAACTAACTATGTTTCCTGGTCTATGAAGTGCAGCTTACTTTTGCGTAAAGAAGGATTATGGACTGTGGTTAATAATCCACCTGATATAACAGCTTGGGATCCAACAAATAATGAAGATAAGAAGAAAATAGCTGACACAATACATTATTCTTTATATTTAGAACCGAGAAATGAATTAGTGTTAACTGCATATGCTGATGCAAGTTTTGCTACTGATGCAATGACTCGCAAATCAACATCAGGTATAGTGGTAATGTTGGGTAATGCTTTAATAGGGTGGAAATCTATTAGGCAACAACATATTAGTTTATCCACTATGGAAGCAGAATTCTCGAGTTTATCATTAATGTGTACAGAATTGGTGTATTATAAACAATTGTTAAAAGATATAGGAATTACTGTACAGGAGCCATTTATTGTGTATGAAGACAATCAATCTGCCATTAGTATGGCTAATAGTTTAGCTGTGAAAACAAAGTCGAAACATACTGATTTGAGATATCTGAATGTTAGACAATGTGTTCAAAATAAAATGGTTAAATTGGAATACTGCATGACTGAACAGAATATTGCAGATCATTTCACTAAAGCGCAAGGTGCAATTAAACACAAAGAGTGTTGTGAAAACTATGGTTTAAAGATGTAAGGTATTATATATTGATCTACCCAAAGGGGAGAATGTTAGGTCTCTGACCATAACTGATTGGATAGATAATATATGTCTAGCTTTTAACAGCTATAAGTCTGTTTAGCTTAGGTGTTGCAGACTGCCACAAGAGGGAGCTAGAGTTCACAGCTTATTTCTATGGGAGTCCCTCTCTGTTTGTCTTTGGTCTCTGCTACTTAGTGTAGTCTCTGCTACTCAGTGTGTGTTCTCTGCTACTCATTAGAGCAAGGCCTAGAGTATGTATGCTCTGCATTTCTCTCTGTGTTGTAGTTATGTATTATAGCTAAAATGTATTTGTACTGGATAATACTTGGATTGTTATTATGACTATTAAGTGTATGACTTTGGACTGTTTATAGTAAAATGCTATTTCTCAAAGTAAACTTTAATTCAAGTTAGTGTATCTGTGTGTGGCTGAGTACTTATTCACAACTGATCTCAATCTATACATTTCTGTATGCACAACCTTGGTAACACAAGGAATACTCTGCTAATACATTAACAAAAGTCATGATACATCATGTGACACCGCTGTGATAACATGAGTTTGACACTCCTGATATATACCGACAGTGCTGAGCAGTTGTCAGGGAGTTGGTTTAATGTCAGGGTTCTGAGTAATGCAGATGCCAAAAGCAGAACTCCGAGGCAGGTAGATTCCTCAAAGGATATGTTTATTGATACATCATATTGGCACAGCTAGTGAAAACCAACTCTGGTCCAAGGTCAAAATAAAACTTTCAAATATTCCACATGAATCAGAGATTCTTCTGCCTCATTATATTTTCTCTACAATTAAGATGGGGTTTCAGTAGGATAATGTAGCATTTGGGGAAAAAGATAGAAATCAAGAGACCAGCTCCAGAGACCAAGATGGAGAAGATCTCCACAGCCACCATGGATTTCCCTTTGGTACTCAGGTAGGTGGGGAGGAAGCTGATCCAAAAACTGCAGACCAACATGCTAAAAGTAACGAACTTGGCTTCATTAAAGCTGTCAGGCAATTTCTTAGCCAAACATTATTATTGTTTATTTCCAAGTTGATCATGAGGCCTCCCTGGGGACAACTGGCATTAATGAAAAATAAAAGGATGGGTGTTTGTTGCTGATTGATAGAAACTTTGTGATTAGTACATCACTTGATTTCCAAATATTTAATGAAAAAGCACCTCTCTCATTTAATCATTTATTTAAAAAATCAAACACACAAATGTCAAAAATAAACATACATCCCCAGATACATCAAAGATTTTTATGCCCCATTATATTCTCTCTACAATTCATATTGGGCTTAAGTAGGATAATATAACATTTGGGGGAAAAGATGCAAGCCAAGAGACCAGCCCCAGAGACTAAGATGGAGAAGATCTCCACAGCTACCATGGACTTCCCTTTGGTGCTCAGGTACGTGGGGAGGAAGGTGATCCACACACTGAAAAAGACCAGCATGCTGAAAGTAATGAACTTGGCTTCGTTAAAGCTGTCAGGCAATTTTCTAGCCAGAAAGGCCACTGTGAAACTGATGAGGGCCAGAAAACCCAGGTAGGCCAGGACAGCATAAAACATCAAAGCTGAGCCTTCATTACATTCCAAGATGGCCTCTCCAACCAAAGAGTGGAAATCCAAATTGGGAAATGGGGGAGAGGTTACCAGCCAGGTGATACAGAGAACTGCTTGGCCCAGAGGACAGGCTAAAACAATGGAGTTGGTCAATGGTTTTCCTAAGAATTTCCTTGCACTGTTCCCTGGCTTGGTGGCCATGAAAGCCAGAACCACCATGACAGTTTTTGCCAACACAGAGGAAACCGCAAGGGAAAAGAGAATGGCAAAGGCAGTTTGTCGGAAAAGACAAGTGAACTTCCTGGGCCGACCAATGAAGAGGAAGGAGCAGAGGAAGCAGAGCAGGAGGGAGACCAGGAGGATGTAAGTGAGATCTCGGTTGTTGGCCTTGACGATTGGTGTGTCACGATGGTTAAGGAAAATCACCAGGATAGCCAATGTGATCACAGAGAAAGAAAGAGCAAGAGATGCTAAAGAGTATCCCAGGATGTCATGATAGGAAAGGAAGTGGATCTTCTTGGCAATGCAGTGGTCTTGTTCCTTGTTGGGATATTGGTCTTCTGGACAGGGATCACAGCGAGCTGCATCTGAAATCAAGAATCAGTGTGCATTTCATGGTGAATCCACAAGGGCAAACCATCCATCCATATTGATGATGCTGGGAATAAGTTAGCCAGAAAAAATGGATCTGTTCTCTGGCTCAACTTCTCTGCTTTATTCTTCAAAAAAGTCATTCAATCTTTTTCGCAAGGAAGGATCAGCAGACATAGATAGATGGATCTGCTTTGTGCCCAACAAGTCTTTGAATTTCCTGGGACATTGAGAGTTGTGATAGAAGAAGCATATCCTTGATGAAAATTAAAGCTTACATCTCACATCTCATTCTTTCACCAAAAAAATGGTACCTGGTTTTGTTGATGGGATGTAAAAGTAGGAGTAGAAATTCTAGTAGGAAGCCTATAAATTTTGCCCTGAAACGATCCGATATTAAATTGCTGAGGAGCAAGAAAAGTGGCCTCTGGGGTTAGCACAGCTTAGATTCATGAACTGAGAGGGTCTGCTAAATATATGAATATATTGAAGCATATAAAGCATCCTACCAAAACTGATGGCAAAATTAATATTTTCCCATTGAATGACTTCCTGGAAGATCTACCTTTGACATATACTCTACCTGTCTGATTAGAAATGGTCCCTTCTGGACAAGGGTCACATTGGTAGCAGCAAACTTCCTTGCCTTCTGGAACACTCTTCCTCTCTCCTGCCTGGCACCTCTTGATGCCACACCTGGCAAAGGGCACCTTCTAGAAGAGAAAGAGAGAAATATTTGAGATGGCCTAAGCAATAAATACACTTCAAATATCTATTTCTACATTTCTATTTCCCTCTCCAGAATGTCTCCAAAAGAAATGGTCTACCAGGGCCTACCAGAGTGATAGGCTCCAGGGCGATCCAGGCCAGTGGCAATCCTGACCTATGAATGGATGCTGGAGATTGGAACTGAGATCCCAAAATGAAAGGAAGGCTTGTGACATGGAGCTGCAGCTTTTCTAAAATAAAGAATCGTGAGGATCCAACTGAATGGGAACAATCCATGGAAATCATTCTTGCCTGCTTTAATAGCATCCTGGGTTTCAAGCAGGAGGTCTTCCCAATCTTACCCCATCTTGGACTTTTCAGAAGTCAAAACTCAAATGTGTTCAACTCAAAAGTAGATTTTTCATCAAATCTCTGAATTTAACGATTTCCCAGTTAAAAGGGTGTTATGCATCCCCTGGAGTGAATGAATCCTTTGCTGAATTTATAACATTTCTTTCCAGCTCACCTTTGTGGCCCAGATGATTTCATCAGAGTTAATGGTGAAATCTTGTCCCGGGGAAGCCGTGGAATCTATTTGTCCAACTTTCATGGGGACAAAAGATTGATTGGGGAGGAAACGCCAGTTGAGAAGATTGTAACGAGAAAAAACCAATCCACTTTCTGAGAAGGAGACTTCCTCTCCAGCACTGTTGTTGAACTTGACGTTCCTCAGATAGGGAAGAATCTGAAAGAAAAGACACCTGGATTAATTAGCTGAACACCACATATGAGACATCCTGGTTTCTATCTTAATGCGATGGCCATCAGCCTAGGAGATGGGTATATGCTGTATCTGAGAAGCTAAATCAATCAGAATAGAGTTGGAAGGGACCTTGGAGATCTTCTAGTCCAGCCCCCTGCTCAAGCAGGAGACCCTATACCATTTCAGACAAGTGACTGTCCCGTCGCTTCTTAAAAACCTCCACCTACAACTTCTGATGGCAAGCGGTTCCACTGGTTAATTGTCCTCACTGTTAGGAAGTTTCTCCTTAGTCCCTTGGTGAAGGTCTAAGCAATCAGAAGTAACTTCAAATATTCAACTTCATCCCACCAAATGACGACAGATTCTCTTTATCATTGGACATTTGAATCATGGCTTCTTCAATTCCAGTCTTACAAGAATGATACAAACATTTTAATGCCATATTCCAAATTACATTGTGTATCACTCTGTGATACTTGGCAAGCTACATTTTTAATTTTATTTGGGCCCATGGTTTTGTAAATGACAAATGCATTTTAGGAATGATTAAATAATTTCTGAGGGGCCCTTGGTGCTCTCTGAGCCTGGTCGTTTCATGACCTAAACTAGGTAACACTGATAGTGATATCACTCCCTTCTAGCACTGATGAGGCTACCTAGTTGGGTCATGAAATGTCTGCAAGAAAACAACCAAACTCAAAGAGCACCAAGGACCCATAATTTCAACCCTGAGCTATAATATTCTCCTTTATTGGTAAATAATTTCTATCAGAACGTTGTACAATTCCACTGACTTTCTCTAGCTGATTGTCAAAGAGAACAAAATGAAGAAGTACATCTGACCAAGAGGGGCCACATGGAAAGTTTATTCTGCCCTAGTTGTCACTTCATGGGTCCAGAGAGGAACAATTTAGCCTTTGATGTTGAAAAGTCTGATAAATTTCAGATCAGGAACCCATTAGGCACTAAGAGTTGTTAATCTAATCTTGCGTAGCTTCTTCTCTGGCAATATTACACTGCTGATCAGAGCATACAAAACATTTGTTAGACCAATTCTGGAATACAGTTCACCTGTCTGGAACTTGAACTGCATATCAGACATAAATACAATCGAGAGAGTCCAGAAATATTTCACAAGAAGAGTCCTTCACTCCTCCGCTCACAACAAAATACCTTATTCCACCAGACTTGAAATACTGGGATTAGACAATTTACAACTATGTCGCCTCCGAACTGATCTAAATGTAGTTCATAAAATCATGTACCAAAATGTCCTTCCTGTTAATGACTACTTCAGCTTCAACCACAGCAATACACGAGCACGTAATAGATTCAAACTAAATGTAAACCGCTCCAAACTCGACTGCAGAAAATACGACTTCAGCAATACCGGGAGCCGAGGTGGCGCAGCGGTTAGAGGCAGTACTGCAGGCCACTTTAGCTGACTATGATCGGCAGATCAGTGGTTCAAATCTCACCGGCTCAAGGTTGACTCAGCCTTCCATCCTTCCGAGGTAGGTAAAATGAGGACCCAGATTGTTGGGGGCAATATAAATATACATTGCTTACTGGTGTAAACTGCTTAGAGAGTGCTTCCACTGTGAGGTGGTATATAAATCTCACAAACAAACAAACAAACAAATAAATAAATAAATAGAGTGATCAATGCCTGGAATGCAAAAACTTTAACCTTAGACTATCTACAGTCAACCTCTCCCCGTTTCTAAGAGGTCTGTAAGGAGCGTGCATAAGCGCACCACTGTGCCTACCATCCCTGTCTTTCTGTCCTATTGTCCTCTTTTATCATTACTTTTTTTTACTTATGTTTATACAAACTACTACTCTCCTTTACATGTTAAATAAATAAATAAATAAATAAATAAATAAATAAGTAAATAAGTAAGTAAGTAAGTAAGTAAATAAATAAATAAATAAATAAATAAATAAGTAAATAAATAAATAAATAAATGTTGAGTTCTTCTGCATATGCTGAGGTTGGCAGAGGCTTAACACAACAAACAAAGCAGTACAAGAAACGCCATACTAAAAAAATTGGGTGGAGTCAGAAAGAATCCTAAGCCACAGTAATCTAAACCAACATTAAAATGAATTGAATGTTGTTTTACAGATTGGATTCAAACTACCGACTGAGAGAAACTGAGGAGGTTCTACAAAAATTATTTTTAACAATTGCTGTCTTAATCTCTTCTTTGATACATCGATAGCACACAGATATTTAATCAGTAATGCAAGAAATGCATATAAGGGGTTTCCTACCTTGAGATTTTTGGACCGGATAAAAACTCACTGAGATTACCTGCCATGACTGAATATTTGAGATCCTCTTTCTGAGCCTCATCATGGTTGGTCGTTCTCCAGATCCATGTATTGCATGTAATGCAGGTGCCACAGCATAAACGGCATTGTAGATGTTGTAACTTTCACCTTCCATGCTTGTTTCAAAAATGTAAGAAGGTAGATTCTGTAAATTCTCCTTTCCTGTACATGGTTTCTCCCCCTTTGGAAGGACCCTGCCTGGTTTCTCCAACATGCAGCCAAACAACCTTTCCCAACATATCAGGAGAAAAATGTCCCCTTGTGGCTTCAGGGGGTCTAAAGACAGGAGGAAACGACTGAATTCTGAGACCTCCCCAGTGTGGAGCCTAAAATGCAGAGACCCATGGAAGGGCTTTACTGTTTTCAAGATGTCTTGATTCCTCAGCACACTAAGTTTCCAATGGGAAGTTAAGATCCAAACTTTCATGAATGACGTATTTCTCAAATGTTCATGGATACCCATTGCCACCTGTACATTTGTGATACTATTGGGGCTTCCAAATAGAACAATCACTTCAGCTTTAGACCAAGTCTCCAAAATATGCAGTATTTTCAACATTGGAGTAGTAAAAAAATTCAATTTCATCATTTCAGTGAAGGCCAGGCAGATCTCCTTCTCCTTGAGCATTGGCACAAGAGATGAGATGAAACGTTCTCCATCGTCATTTTCAGGGGCCAGAAGGCCAACCCAGTTCCACTGGAAATGCAGGACCAGCCGGACTAAACCTACATACTCAGAAAATTCCCTGGGATTAATCCGGAAGAAGGAAGGATAAACTCTTCTGTCTCCCTGAGAGAACTCAAAGCCAACGCCTAGCTGGAGAAAGTGAGATTCTTGATAGAGTAAATTTTAGGGATGTTTGTTTGTTTGTTTGTTTGTTTGTTTGTTTGTTTGTTTGTTTGTTTGTTTGTTTTTTTATTTTTTTATTTTTTTATTTTTTTATTTTTTTATTTTTTTATTTTTTTATTTTTTTATTTTTTTATTTTTTTATTTTTTTATTTTTTTATTTTTTTATTTTTTTATTTTTTTTTTTATTTATTTATTTATTTATTTATTTATTTATTTATTTATTTATTTATTTATTTATTTATTTATTTATTTATTTATAAAATTTCTATGCCGCCCAACTCCCGGGGGACTCTGGGCGGCTAACAGCAGGTATAGAAATATAAAATCAATAAAAGCAGTTTAAAGAACATATTAAAATACTATCAATATTTAAAAAGAACTTTCACTCACACATACATACATGGGCCAATCTAACAAGGCCACATCTTAGGGTCATTGGTCCCAGGCCTGCCCGAAAAGCCAGGTCTTAACCGCTTTCCAGAAAACCAGTAGGGTGGGGGTAGGTAGTTGGTTCCAAAGAGTCAGAGTCGCTACAGAGAAGGCCCTCCCCTACGGATCCGCCAGCCGACATTGTTTAGCTGACGGGACCTGGAGAAGGCCGACCCTGTGCAATCTCACTGGGCGTTGGGAGGAATACAGTAGAAGACGGTCACACAGATAAACTGGTCTTGAGCCATGTAGGGCTTTAAAGGTAAGAACCAACACCTTAAATTGCGTCCGGAGACCAATCGGAAGCCAGTGCAGCTGGCGAAGGATGGGCTTAGTGTGGGTGTATCTTGAGGCACCCACAACAGCTTGCGCAGCTGCATTCTGGACTAACTGCAGTCTCCAAACACTCTTCAAGGGTAGCCCCATGTAGAGCGTGTTGCAGTAATCAAGCCGTGAGGTGATAAGGGCATGAGTGACCGTGAGTAGAGCCTCTTGATCCAAATAGGGCCGCAATTAGTGCACTAGGTGAACCTGTGCAAAGGTCCCCCTAGCCACAGCTATCAGGTGGTGGTCTAATCTCAGCTGTGGGTCTAGGAGGACACCCGAATTGTGAACCTGTTCTGCGGGGATTAAATTTTCTCCCCCCAGAACCATGGAAGGATGATCTACCTGGTCCTTCGGAGGCAATATCCACATCCACTCGGTCTTCTCTGGGTTTAGTTTGAGCCTGTCGGCTCCCATCCAGACCCTTATATCTTCCGGGCACCAACCCATCACGTCCACTGCTTCACTGAATTGACATGGGGTGGAGATGTACAACTGGGTATAATCAGCACATTGCTGGAACCTCACCCCACGTTGTCAGATGATCTCACCCAGTGGTTTCATGTAGATGTTAAATAAGAGGGGGGAGAGAACTGAACCCCGAGGCACCCCACAGATGAGGGGCCTAGGGGTCGATCTCTGTCCCCCTGCCAACACCGACTGTGACCGACCAGAGAGAGATAGGAGGAGAACCACCGTAGAACGGTGCCATCCACCACCAACTCCCTTAGTCAGCACAGAAGGATACCATGGTCAATGGTATTGAAAGCAGCTGAGAGGTCAAGTAGCACCAGGATGGAGGAAAAAACCCCATCTCGGCCTCACCAGAGATCATCCATCAGCGTGACCAAAGCAGTTTCCGTGCTGTAGCTGGGCCTGAAACCCGATTGAACAGGGTCTAGATAATCCATTTCCTCTAACAACCATTGGAGTTGGAGCAACCCACTTTCTCAACAACCTTACCGACAAAGGGTAGGTTGGAGACTGGACGAAAGTTCTTAAATTCTGCTGGATCCAGGGAAGGCTTCTTGAGGAGGGGCCTAACCACTGCAACCTTCAACAGTTGCGGGACAGACCCCTCTCTCAAGGAGTTATTAATCAAAACCTGGAGCCAGCCTCGTGTCACCTCCCTGCTGGAGGAAACCAGCCAGGAGGGGCACGGGTCCAATAAACAAGTGGTGGAACTCATCGCTCCAATAGCCTTGTCCACTTCCTCAGGGGTCACAGGCTCAAATTCCTCCCATAAAATAGGACTAAAATCTGCCCCTGTCATCTCGACCTGACCTGCCCAATCAGAGTCCAGGTCCATCCAAATCTGAGCAACTTTATCTGACAGAAACTATACAAATTCCTCAGCTCTATCCTGTAAAGGTTCCTCCTTTCCCTCTAGGTCACCATTATGAATAGAATAGAATAGAATAGAATTTTTATTGGCCAAGTGTGATTGGACACACAAGGAATTTGTCTTGGTGCATATGCTCTCAGTGTACATAAAAGAAAAGATACGTCCGTCAAGAATCATAAAGTACAACGCTTAATAATCATCTAGGTACAAATAAGCAATGAAATCATATTAGGAACCAGTCAATATAAATTGTAAAGTACAAGCAACAAAGTTACAGTCATACAGTCATTAGTGTGAGGAGATGGGTGATGGGAACAATGGGAAGATTAATAGTAGTGCAGACTTCGTACATAGTTTCACAGTGTTGAGGGAATTATTTGTTTAGCAGAGTGATGGTGTTAGGGGGAAAAACTGTTCTTGTGTTTAGTTGTTCTGGTGTGCAGTGCTCTATAGCATCATTTTGAGGGTAGGAGTTGAAATAGTTTGTGTCCAGGATGTGAGAGGTCTGTAAATATTTTCACAGCCCTCTTTTTGACTCGTGCAGTATACAGGTCCTCAATGGAAGGCAGGTTGGCAGTAATTGTTTTTTCTGCAGTTCTGATTATCCTCTGAAGTCTGTGTCTGTCTTGTTGGGTTGCAGAACCGAATCAGACAGTTATAGAGGTGCAGATGACAGACTCAATAATTCCTCTGTAGAACTGTATCAGCAGCACAATGGGCAGTTTGAGGTTTCTGAGTTAGCGCAGAAAGAACATTCTTTGTTGTGCTTTTTTGATGACGTTTTTGATGTTAGGTGTCCATTTTAGATCTTGCGATATAGTAGAACCTAGAAATTTGAAGGTCTCTACTGTTGATACTGTGTTGTCTAGTATTGTAAGAGGTGGAAGTATGGGCGGGTTTCTCCTAAAGTCTACGGTTCTATGGTTTTGTGTGTGTTCAGTTCCAGATTGTTTCGGTTGCACCACAAGGTTAGTTGTTCAACCTCCCGTCTGTATACGGATTCATCATTGTCTCGAATGAGTCTGATCACTGTTATGTCATCTGAGAACTTCAGTAGTTTAACAGATGGATCGTTAGAGATGCAGTCATTGGTATATAGAGAGAAGTGGAGAGAGCACACAGCCTTGGGGGGGGGGGTATGCTAATTGTACAGGTATCTGATGTGATTTTGCCTAGCTTCACCTGCTGCTTCCTGTTTGTTAGGAAGCTTATGATTCACTTACAAGTGTGTTCAGGTACCGCTAGCTGGTTTAGCTTAGTTAGAATAGCTTCTGGAATGATGGTATTGAATGCTGAACTAAAGTCTACAAAGAGGACCCTTGCGTAGGTCTTTGGAGATTCAAGATGTAGGATGTAGTGCAGAGCCATATTAACAGACCATATAAATATTATTAATATTAACATATTAATAGATCTGTTGATCTATTTGCTTGGTATGCAAATTGCAGGGGGTCTAACAGTGGATCCGTGATGGTTTTCAAGTGGGACATCACTAGCCTTTCAAAGGTTTTCATAACTACAGACGTGGATTATGTCAGAGGCCAAGGGAACCATACATCAAATTAGTACAGAGAATATACTACACTACACTTTTATGAAGAATGAAATTCCTCTTGACAAATACCGCATTTCAAAATTATCTCATTATCAATCACTTTGGGCTTCTATAAAAACATATCTCGACACAAAAAAATATAAATATATGTCTCCCAAAACACCACCTTTGTTTTCCACCTTTGGCTTCTGGGTATGCATCAGTTGTTTTTCTACCCCATACTGTATCCAGTGAAGCCCCCTTACCTGTGGGACCTTGAAGATGCTGAAGAGGGAGGCCATCTGCCTTGAGGATCTGGGATTGAGATCTCCGATGACAGAGAGCAGAGGGTCCTGCCTGTCACATTTATAGCCTGGAACCATTCGGCCTCGGGTGGAGAGCAGGGAGAGGCTGATTATGGAAATCTCCATCTCAGTCTGATAATTGCTATAGATGTGGAAGCCAAGGGTGATGTTGGAGGGGAGAACTAGACCCTTGTTGACCTCTCTGACTGCAAACACCAAGGCCATGAACTGCTGGTAATTCTTCGGTATGATTCTACAGTTGAAAAAAAATCATTGAGGAAATTTTAAGCAAAGCTTGTGTGTGCTGGAATTTGTCGTGTCTTTTTAAAAAATGTTCTTTGTAGCAAGAAGTTTCAAATTGCATTGGGTTTGTTTCATTGTTAAGGCTGTTCCTTGATTAATGGCCTTGGCAGAAAGGAGAAAATTCTGTTCCTCCACACCACAGATCATTTGATACCCCTCCATCAGCCCTCCCTCCTCCACTTTGCTCCAGTGATAGTAATCCTTCCCAATTGCTTCTCTTCTCTTCCCTAATTAATTTATTTCCCTCTTGAAGCAGCTTCTTCAGCTCTGGAAGCCATTGTTGAGCACAAGACAGGTGGCTTTTTTACAACTCCTCCACCCTTTAAATGGGTTGACCTCATCATTGAGTTTTGCATCAGGAGTTTCTCTCCAAATTAATATTGTAAGTCAACTTCTTCACTAGTCCAGCACAGTTTTTAAAGTGTTGTCCTTCCTCACTTTTTTGGTGGTTTATTAGCTTCCTGATCAAGAGTGAATAATCCAAGGGCATCGCAAACATCACTAGAGCGTTTCTGAAAAAAATCACTGAATACAAAGCAAAGCAAATAATTATCTACATCTTTCCCCTTTGGGTGAAACTTACAAAATATTCTCCAGAAGTAGAGATGGTTTTCTTTTAAAGGATTGGAATTTGGATCTATGGATAGTTCCCAGGGGAAAATTCCCACCAATAATGAAATCACCAGGCCTGTAAAAATCTCTTGTAGTCTTTAAAGTGTTTGTCAGCACACACCCAGTTTGCATCCTCTTAGCAGAAGTTGGAGGCAGGAGCCAGAAGAGCAGCAGCAGGAGAGGCAGCCCAGCCATTTTTCTCACCTTCCCTCCTAGATCAGAAATCAAGAGGTTGTTTTTTCTGCAGAAGTTGAATCGCAGGGAGCCCTTGAAATCTCAGCAGAGCTTCAGCACAAGAGAGCTAGTCTGTGCTACCTGGATGGCCCCAAGGCCAATTTGTATCAACCGTGCTTCCTCTTACCTGTGTTTGGTTTATGACCAAAGAGGATACTAAGGCCAGCTGAGTCTCAGCAAACCCTGGAGTTGGCTCTTTGCAACACAAGGCAAGGTGACATGTCCTGCCCCCACCAGGAGAACTCCGAGTATCTAATTTAAAGCAGGTTTTATCTCGGAAGATTTTTTTTGTGTGTAGAAATCCATAGGGGATACATTAGAAATTACTGTTCTTCTGATAATTGCATGGAAAAGCAATTGTCCTATTTACTGAGCAATACAGTAACTACTCTTCAAACAGCAGATGGAGAAAAATGGCTTTGAGTTTCCTGTTGTTAATCCACAGATCAGATGCAGTTGAGAGTCAAGGTGAAGTCGGGCATTTGAGTTATGTGAAATTAACAGATTAACAGAGTTGGAACTCAGCCATTGAAAGTTTTTGAAATCACAAAATGGTTTGCACAAAAGCACCAACATCTTGCCCAAATTCTTTTGGCCACCACTGCAGAGTGTGAAAGTGCACAGGCTCTGCTTTTCTTTGTCTGCTGATGCGTTCTGGAATAACTGCAGCAAGGAAATAAGGTTTGCTCCCATGTTCCCAAATGCAGAATTAATCTAGAATGCATTTGGTATTTGAAGTCTTGCTCTCAAATTTATATCTTCTATAATTCTTTATATATTAGCTGCAGGCTGTTTTACATTACAGATGAACCAAAGAAATATGGCTAAAGCTCACTATAACTCTCCACAGCTTTTCCCTCCTTGAAGACTGTGAGTGCTTCTATCAGAGTTTGTTACAAAATTAAATCCAGAAAAGCACACACAGGTAAACTGATTCAGCAGGATTCATTAACTTCTTTATATACATAATAACTGATGAATTTATAATACCAGTAGCAGAGTTCTTCCAACGTGGTAATGTTGCAGAACAGGAAGTGATACCAGCCAGAGAGGAGTAAGATAAGCTTTTTATTATCTGTACAGATAAGGTTCAGACATTTTGAAATTCTGAACTGAAACGATTTCTCATCAGAAAGACAAGATATTTAAAGTATTTTTCCAGAGTTACAAAAGACACGAAAACTTCAGTGATTGGCTAGAGAGTTACACGTCTTTCTCTTATTGACACGTATGCATGTTTCTCCACAAGTTTTATGTTAACACCTTTAAATTTTTCCATGTTTCCTGTGTCTGTTTGTGGTCAGCCTGTGGTCTGCTGAATCTTAGGAAAGCCTAGTTGGCTAAAATAGAATGCAACTGTAGAATGCAACTTAACTCTATCTTGTAAATTTCTTTCGCCAGCAGGTGGTGCTGCAACATTAGTTTCAGGCATTGCATAAAACCTTTGCTCTCTTTCAGAACTCGGAGAAGGGATATCAAGAGACATAGGAAGTGGCTTCCGGTTCCAGATCGCTGCATCGCGGATGCTCCCCATTGAGCGTCTTTCCATTTCCCCGTTAAAGCTGCCAGAACAGCTGTCTGGCGGCTTGAAAGTCTCTGCCCTGGGCAAAGGGGAGAGATGAGAGCTGGACAGGTGGGGTAGAGCCCCCCTAGTGCCCCAGCAACTTCCTCTTTGTGTTTTTCCAGAGCAAAGGACCTTTTTACTTCTTTAATGTTAGTGCTAGAAAGGGTCCCTTACAGATCATCTAGTCCAATCCCGTTTATAGCCTATTGTTTCACTTAATGACTTTGCTTTATTTTATGTCCTGCTTCACCCCCCCTTTGAGACTCTAATTTAATTTAATTAATTTGATTCATTTTGAAATAAGAGTCTCATATTTGATCAGAAGTATTACACAAGGAATAAAGTTATGTTATTCCACATAACAATAACAGTAGAGGGATCAGTTTTGTTGTAAGGAATATCCTTCTGGGTTCGGTTCCAAGTAAATCTTAGTTAATAATAATAATAACAACAGAGTTGGAAGGGACCTTGGAGGTCTTCTAGTCCAACCCTCTGCTTATGCAGGAAACCCTACACTATTTCAGACAAATGGTTATCCAACATCTTCTTAAAAACTTCCAGTGTTGGAGCATTCACAACTTCTGGAGGCAAGCTGTTCCACTGATTAATTGTTCTAATTGTCAGGAAATTTCTCCTTAGTTCTAAGTTGCTTCTCTCCTTGATTTGTTTCCACCCATTACTTCTTGTTCTACCCTCAGGTGCTTTGGAGAATAGTTTGACTCCCTCTTCTTTGTGGCAACCCCTGAGATATTGGAACACTGCTATCATGTCTCCCCTGGTCCTTCTTTTCATTAAACTAGACATACCAAGTTCCCGCAAACGTTCTTCTTTTTTGGCAGCTGCAGCACATGGCTGGCTCATATTTAAACGGTTGTCCACTAGGACTCCAAGATCCCTCTCACAGTTACTACTGTTGAGCAAGGTACCACATATGCTGTACCTGTGCATTTGGAACAGCTTGCCTCCAGAAGTTGTGAATGCTCCAAGACTGGATGTTTTTAAGAAGAGGTTGGATAACCATTTGTCTGAAGTGGTGTAGGGTTTCCTGCCTAAGCAGGGGGTTGGACTAGAAGACCTCTAAGGTCCCTTCCAACTCTGTTGTTGTTGTTGTTGTTGTTATCATCATCATCATCATCATCATCATCATCATCATCATCATCATCATCATCATCATCATGGAGTTCAGGGTCCCAAAAGCAGACCTTCCTTCTATGCTTCTGTCTTGCTAACAGGCTCTCCCTCCTTCAACAACCTGCTTTCTTCACAACTCTCCTCCCTTTTCACCTCTCGGAGGCCCAAATCCTCAAAGGACAGGATTTAGCTGCTCAAACTCTTCCGGAAACAATGTTTGGGAAAACCTTAATGCCAGGCAGAAGAGCTGGGCAATCTGGAGCCAAACTTTGCAACCAGCCTGTCCCAGGAACCCACAAGGAAAGTCCATTTCATAGATGACTGAGGCTTCTTCTATAGCTCCTTATGCCTGATCCTTTACATCTTGCATACTGCTTTTACTTGCAAGGAATTTTCAGTAAGGTTGAAGCAACCCAAGCCAGGAAATCCCTCACATCCACGGGCCATTTTTAACAGCGTCAAGTCCATGCCTTTTTGGCAAGATTTCTGTTCTTAGCTCTTCCTGCTTCTCATTTAGGAGAGCTTTACCAAGCTTTATTTATATGCTTTGTAACTGTTGAAGACAGGTTTTTTGAGGATATCAAGGCAGGCCTGGGCTGCAAATGTTGGTGGTACACTGACAATGGAAACAGCAGCTGCGGAGTTCTGTGAGGTACCAGCTTCTGTATACTCTCTTGAGCTTATGATGAATGTAGTTTTGGACAACTGGTGTTGCATGAAATGAGGTCAAAGCAGGGGTGGCTTCCAACTTACCTCGCTGCCGGTTCGCTTCCTCCCATGCCGCGTGGCCGTGCCTTGTGGGTGCATGCACCACGCACATGCACAGTGCAAAAAACCCTGACAAAATTAAAAAAAACCGCAAAAACAAAATGGTGATGCATGCGCAGTGTTGGAAACCTGGCTTCTGTGCATGCGCAGAAGAATTTAAAAAAAAAATTCAAAAAAAATCAAAACAAATTCAAAAAAATGATGGCAGCGCCCACGGACTGGCACCGACCAATCCGGTTCAGTGGCATCATCGTGACATCACCAGTGGGTCACTAGTGGTCTGAATCCCAAACCCCAAAAAATTTTAAAAAACCAAAAAATGGAAAAACAAAATGGTGACGCATGTGCAGTGCTGGAAACTCGGCTTCTGCGCATGTGCAGAAGAAAAAAAATTCAAAAAAAGAGCAAAAAAAAGCCAAAAAATTTCAAAAAAAAGATGGCAGCGCCAACAGACAGGCACTGACCGATCCGGTTCAGTGACATCATCGTGACGTAACCAGTGGGTCGCTACTGGTCTGAACTGGAAGGAACCAAGACAAAACTGGCTGTCTCCAAAAATTTGGTTTTTGTTTAATTAATTAATTATTTCTATTTATTTATTTATTATTATTATGGTTCATCACACAGTCAGCCAGATGTTCAGACTGGGTTTGGCACTTTTATCCACCTATTGAGTACTTCCCAAGGATCTGAGATAGGCAGATGTGGATGTTTGATGGTGTTAGAGCAGGGGTTATTGCTACTTTGTAGTCAGTCTGTGCAATCTTCTTGCAGCAATATTGTACTACTAACTAGAGCATACAAAACATTTAATGAGTTAATAATAATGCTGATCATTTGACAATCATCAATATTATAGCTTCTTTAGCCCAAATCTTTTCTCATTCCTTTCATTTTAGTTAAATGTTCTCCAATATATTCACCAGGTTTTAATCTTGAACCGTGAAACTCAGACAAAAGCAAACATGTTGATTCAATTGAAACAGGCCGGTAGCATGTTTCTAATTTGTCCCAAATTTTCTGGGCAGTTGCATCAGGCGGAAAAGTAACCTGCAGTTCAGTATCCATGGATATCAATAATGTTGTGCATGCTCTAGTGTCCAAGTCTCTTATTGCATCAGTCCATGGCTGGGCAGGAGAATTAAACACCACACAATGAGTACCTTCTCTACCGAGTAAAAGTCCAACCTCACTGACCCATGCTTTATAATTTTGTCCTGAATACTTTAATTTTGAATCACCAGCCAGTGGAACAATAGCAGATGCCTGTTGAGGAATGTACACCTGAGGCTGTAAAGGCGCTTGTTGAGGCACTTGTGCAGGCATTTGTGGCTGAGGCACTTGTGGCTGTGGTTGCTGTAAGTGAACCTGTGGTTGCTGCATTGTGTGTGTCACTGGTGCATGAGGTGCCACATGAATCTGGCCTGCTGCAGTGACCAGAATCTGTCTGTGCTGCAGTAAGCATTGTCGTTCCCCATCTAAATTAGGAAGTTGGCTAAAATAGTCATCTGCACCACCAGGTGGTGCTAATGATTGAGCCTGTGGGGACACGTGTGGCATTGCAGCCTGCAGCCTTGCTTGGGTTAATGACATAGTTGAAAACCCTCTCTGTAACGTTTCAAGATGCTGCTTCAATTCTGTAGAATACAACTTACTTCTATCTTGTAAATTTCTTTTGCCAGCAGGTAGTGCTGCAACATTAGTTTCAGGCATTGCATAAAACCTTTGCTCTCTTTCAGAACTCGGAGAAGGGATATCAAGAGACATAGGAAGTGACATGTATACAGCTCTCTGATCTGATTGGCTTGACACAAAACCCTCTTGAGGGTGTGGCTGTGGCCTCGGAGAAGAAGGGAATGGAGGATTCTGGCATTTGAAACAGACAAGTAACACGCTCATCTGGTTTAATCATAGAAAAAAACCCCTTTGCTTTCTGCAGTTCACTTTCCATAAAAGTAATTTGCTCATGATATCTCCGTATTACAGCATCATGGGCAGATTCTTCAGTTTTCACAATTTTTCCCTCTTTAATGATGACCAAAACACATTTTTAAACTCAAAACTCCACTGCAATATATTGACTGTAAATACCAGGGCTGTTAAACTCCCGGCCCGCGGGCCAGATGTGTCACGTGCTGGCTGTGCCTGGTTTAGTAAAGGGGGAAAAAGTCATGATACATCATGTGACACCGCTGTGATAACATGAGTTTGACACTCCTGATATATACCGACAGTGCTGAGCAGTTGTCAGGGAGTTGGTTTAATGTCAGGGTTCTGAGTAATGCAGATGCCAAAAGCAGAACTCCGAGGCAGGTAGATTCCTCAAAGGATATGTTTATTGATACATCATATTGGCACAGCTAGTGAAAACCAACTCTGGTCCAAAGTCAAAATAAAACTTTCAAATATTCCACATGAATCAGAGATTCTTCTGCCTCATTATATTTTCTCTACAATTAAGATGGGGTTTCAGTAGGATAATGTAGCATTTGGGGAAAAAGATAGAAATCAAGAGACCAGCTCCAGAGACCAAGATGGAGAAGATCTCCACAGCCACCATGGATTTCCCTTTGGTACTCAGGTAAGTGGGGAGGAAGGTGATCCCAAAACTGCAGACCAACATGCTAAAAGTAATGAACTTGGCTTCATTAAAACTGTCAGGCAATTTCTTAGCCAAACATTATTATTGTTTATTTCCAAGTTGATCATGAGGCCTCCCTGGGGACAACTGGCATTAATGAAAAATAAAAGGATGAGTGTTTGTTGCTGATTGATAGAAACTTTGTGATTAGTACATCACTTGATTTCCAAATATTTAATGAAAAAGCACCTCTCTCATTTAATCATTTATTTAAAAAATCAAACACAGAAATGTCAAAAATAAACATACATCCCCAGATACATCAAAGATTTTTATGCCCCATTATATTCTCTCTACAATTCATATTGGGCTTAAGTAGGATAATATAACATTTGGGGGAAAAGATGCAAGCCAAGAGACCAGCCCCAGAGACTAAGATGGAGAAGATCTCCACAGCTACCATGGACTTCCCTTTGGTGCTCAGGTACGTGGGGAGGAAGGTGATCCACACACTGAAAAAGACCAGCATGCTGAAAGTAATGAACTTGGCTTCGTTAAAGCTGTCAGGCAATTTCCTAGCCAGAAAGGCCACTGTGAAACTGATGAGGGCCAGAAAACCCAGGTAGGCCAGGACAGCATAAAACATCAAAGCTGAGCCTTCGTTACATTCCAAGATGGCCTCTCCAGCCAAAGAGTGGAAATCCAAATTGGGAAATGGGGGAGAGGTTACCAGCCAGGTGATACAGAGAACTGCTTGGCCCAGAGGACAGGCTAAAACAATGGAGTTGGTCAATGGTTTTCCTAAGAGTTTCCTTGCACTGTTCCCTGGCTTGGTGGCCATGAAAGCCAGAACCACCATGACAGTTTTTGCCAACACAGAGGAAACCGCAAGGGAAAAGAGAATGGCAAAGGCAGTTTGTCGGAAAAGACAAGTGAACTTCCTGGGTCGCCCAATGAAGAGGAAGGAGCAGAGGAAGCAGAGCAGGAGGGAGACCAGGAGGATGTAAGTGAGATCTCGGTTGTTGGCCTTGACGATTGGTGTGTCACGATGGTTAAGGAAAATCACCAGGATAGCCAATGTGATCACAGAGAAAGAAAGAGCAAGAGATGCTAAAGAGTATCCCAGGATGTCATGATAGGAAAGGAAGTGGATCTTCTTGGCAATGCAGTGGTCTTTTTCCTTGTTGGGATATTGGTCTTCTGGACAGGGATCACAGCGAGCTGCATCTGAAATCAAGAATCAGCGTGAATTTCTTATATTATGTCCACAAATACGAAATTATATCAACATAATTATGAACCATTATGGTCAAAAATACAGAAAGATATGGAAAACTGGAAAAAATTGCAATTGTGTTTGCTGGGTAGGATTGCTGCAATTAAAATGAATGTTTTACCTAGATTTTTATTTCTCTTTCAAATGATACCAATACTTTAAAAAGATGAAAATTTGAAGGAATGGCAAAAGGGAATAAATAAATTTATTTTGGCAGGGAAGAAGCCGACGGTAAACCAGAAGATAATGCAAGATGTACGGGAAAGAGGTGGTCTTAAAATGCCTAATTTAAGATTGTATTATGAAGCAGCAGTTCTCTCAGCAATTACTGATTGGATTAATTTGACAGAAGATAGGGTATTAAATATTGAAGGATATGGTCTGATTTATGGGTGGCATGCCTATTTAGTGTATGATAAAAAAAATAGATAAAGTTTTTAAGAGTCACATATTAAGAAATGCCTTAATGCGTGTCTGGAAAAAGTACCAATGTAAATTAAACGATAAGTTAACTTTATGGACAGTACCCAGACATGCGATAGAAAATATAAATGTAGAGCAAAAATCAGATAAGATTACATATCAAGAACTTCAAGAAGAAGGAATTACATTACAACTAAAACCAATGGCGAAATTAAGAGAAGGATTAATCAGAACTTGGTTTCAATACGGACAATTACAGGCTAGATGGAGAGTTGATCAAAAAATTGGTATTGGGAAGAATGATGACAATTTAATACAACAAATAAAAAATAAGGGCCCCATGCACATAAAAAGATTGTACAATATCTTACTGGAACTAGATTCAGAAACAGAACTAGTTAAGGATTGCATGATAAAATGGGCTCAAAATATTGGAGAACCTATAATGATGGAAACATGGGAAAAGATATGGGTTAGTAGGGAGTAGGGCGGCATATAAGGGCGGCATATAAGAACCAAGAAATAAATAAATAAATAAATAAATAAATAAATAAATAAATAGAAATGTTAAATTTACACAGGCTCAAAATTGAAGAGAAATTTTTTATAAAATGTTTTATAGATGGCACCTAGACCCAAAAAAACTAGCTTGTATGTACCCAACTATACAACCTAAATGTTGGAGATGCGAATGTGATGATGCTACATATTTTCATATTTGGTGGACTTGTAAAAAAAATAAGGCTTTTTGGATAAAAATATGGTGGATTATACAAAATATTTTAAAGAAAAAGATCAAGTTCACACCACAGTTCTTTTTGTTGGGAATAATCACGGATTGTTCTGTTACAGAGACAACTTGGTTTTGAATTTAATAACAGCTGCCAGGCTACTGGTGGCACAGTATTGGAAGAAGGAAGATATGCCTACTATTGAAGAATGGACACTAAAAGTTTCACATCTGGCTGAAATGGCAAAAATTTCATCATATCTCAAGGATCATTCAAATGAAAGATATATAATGGAATGGAATAGGTGGACTGATTATGTTCAAAAAAGTATCAGATTAAGAAGACCCAAATAGTTTTTTAATGATAAATGATTAATTTATAGATTTTGTTGTTAAATTTTTGTGTAATAAGGAGTTAAGAACTAGAAGAATGTTAGAATCAATAATTTTTTTAGCATATTTTAGTTTTATGTTTGTTTTTGAATTATACCTTGTGGTTTTTCTGGGAAGTTGGGGTGGTGTTGGAGGGGAGGGCAAGAGGGGTGGGAAGGGTGGAGGGGGGGAAGGGGGGGAGAAACAAGAAAAATGTTGTACTTTGTACTGTTAAAACTTTTCAATTAAAAAAAAGAATCAGCGTGAATTTTATGGTGAATCCACAAGGGCAAACCATCCATCCATATTGACGATGCTGGGAATAAGTTAGCCAGAAAAAACGGATCTGTTCTCTGGCTCAACTTCTCTGCTTTATTCTTCAAATCTAGTCATTCAATCTTTTTTGCAAGGAAGGATCAGCAGACATAGATGGATCTGCTTTGTGTCCAACAAGTCTTTGAATTTCCTGGGACATTGAGAGTTGTGATAGAAGAAGCATATCCTTGATGAAAATTAAAGCTTACAGCTCACATCTCATTCTTTCTGCAAAAAAAATGGTACCTGGTTTTGTTGATGGGATGTAAAAGTAGGAATAGAAATTCTAGTAGGAAGCCTATAAATTTTGCCCTGAAACAATCTGATATTAAATTGCTGAGGAGCAAGAAAAGTGGCCTTTGGGGTTAGCACAGCTTAGATTCATGAACTGAGAGGGTCTGCTGAATATATGAATATATTGAAGCATATAAAGCATCCTACCAAAACTGATGGCAAAATTAATATTGTCCCATTGAATGACTTCCTGGAAGATCTACCTTTGACATATACTCTACCTGTCTGATTAGAAATGGTCCCTTCTGGACAAGGGTCACATTGGTAGCAGCAAACTTCCTTGCCTTCTGGAATACTCTTCCTCTCTCCTGCCTGGCACCTCTTGATGCCACACCTGGCAAAGGGCACCTTCTAGAAGAGAAATATTTGAGATGGCCTAAGTAATAAATACACTTCAAATATCTATTTGAATAGGGGATGGGTTACACCTCACAAAGACTGGGAAGAATGTCTTCGGAAAAAGACTGGCCCAACTTGTCAGGAGAGCTTTAAACTAAAATCACGAGGGAAGGGTGACCAATCTACAGGATCCCTGGGACCGAACTCCAAGAATGGACCCCAAGCAAACAAAACTAACAACAAACCAAAAAGGGATGGGGAAGAAAACAAACTCAAATGCCAAACAAGAGAGAAAGAAAGAACACCCACAATCAGGCACAAAGAACTCAAATGCCTCTACACAAATGCACAAAGCCTAGGGAATAAACAGGGTGAACTTGAAATGTTAATGTACGAAGGTTACATAGTTGGAATAACAGAAACTTGGTGGGATGAATCACACGATTGGAACACACAGATAAAAGGATACAAACTCTACAAAAAAACCAGATCACACAGAAAAGGAGGTGGAGTTGCACTGTATATAAAGGACCACTATGTAGCTACAGAGCTACAAGTAACCAAGGAAGAAAACCCATTAGAATGCATGTGGGTCAACATAAAAGAAAAAAAGAACAACACAACAATAGGAGTTTACTACAGACCACCAAACCAAACAGAAACAATGGACACCCTTTTTACCAACCAGCTAAAGAACATATGCAAGAAAAACAACATTGTAATAATGGGAGACTTCAACTACCCGGACATCAACTGGAAAACCAACTCAGCACCAAGTGAGAAATCTAACAGATTCCTAACCAGCCTAGCCGACAACTTCATTGTCCAAAAAGTGGAGGAGGGAACTAGAGGGGCAGCCATACTGGATCTAATACTTACAAACAGAGAAGAAACAATAGAAGGAGTCGAAGCTGCGGGAACACTGGGCGAGAGTGACCACGTAATACTAAAATTCACCATAACGCAAACACAAATAACTGAACATAACGACACCTATATCCCAGACTTTAAAAAAGCTGACTTCAATAAACTCAGAGAAAACCTGGGAAAGATCTCTTGGATGGAAGTACTAAAGGGTAAAACAACTCAAGAAGCCTGGGAGATCCTGAAAAACACGATCATAAAAGCCCAGAACACCACTGTTAGTGTATTAGCAGAGTATTCCTTGTGTTACCAAGGTTGTGCATACAGAAACGTTTAGATTGAGATCAGTTGTGAATAAGTACTCAGCCACACACAGATACACTAACTTGAATTAAAATTTACTTTAAGAAATAGCATTTTCCTATAAACAGTCCAAAGTCATACACTTAATAGTCATAATGACAATCCAAGTATTATCCAGTACAAATACATTTCAGCTATAATACATAACTACAACACAGAGAGAAATGCAGAGCATACATACTCTAGGCCTTGCTCTAATGAGTAGCAGAGAACACACACTCTGAGTAGCAGAGACCAAAGACAAACAGAGAGGGACTCCCATAGAAATAAGCTGTGAACTCTAGCTCCCTCTTGTGGCAGTCTGCAACACCTAAGCTAAACAGACTTATAGCTGTTAAAAGCTAGACATATATTGTTCTATCCAATATTAGTTATGGTCAGAGACCTAACATTCTCCCCTTTGGGTAGATCAATATATAATACCTTACATCTTTAAACCATAGTTTTCACAACACTCTTTGTGTTTAATTGCACCTTGCGCTTTAGTGAAATGATCTGCAATATTCTGTTCAGTCATGCAGTATTCCAACTTAACCATTTTATTTTGAACACATTGTCTAACATTCAGATATCTCAAATCAGTATGTTTCGACCTTGTTTTCACAGCTAAACTATTAGCCATACTAATGGCAGATTGATTGTCTTCATACACAATAAATGGCTCCTGTACAGTAATTCCTATATCCTTTAACAATTGTTTATAATACACCAATTCTGTACACATTAATGATAAACTCGAGAATTCTGCTTCCATAGTGGATAAACTAATATGTTGTTGCCTAATAGATTTCCACCCTATTAAAGCATTACCCAACATTACCACTATACCTGATGTTGATTTGCGAGTCATTGCATCAGTAGCAAAACTTGCATCAGCATATGCAGATAACACTAATTCATTTCTCGGTTCTAAATATAAAGAATAATGTATTGTGTGCTTTAGATATCTAAGTATTCGTTTAGCTGCTTGCCAATGCCTTTCATTTGGTTCAGCATTATATCTAGCCAGTTGATTTACGCTGTAAGATATATCTGGCCTAGACCAATTACTCAAATATGAGAGACTACCAATTAGAGACTGATATATCTCCTTATCAAACACAGGACATTTAGTATCACTATTTGTAAATCCCTGATCCATTGGTGTCTTAGCAGTTTTACAATTCTCCAGGTTATATCTTTTTAACAATTGGCTAATCTTCTTAGCTTGCGAAATTTTGAATCCTCTATTTGTCTTCATTATATCAAGACCCAAATAATGTTTAATTTCTCCTAAATTTCTAATCTTGAACTTTCTTTGTAATTCAGAAACAATATCATTTGCTTCTTGTTCAGTCTTTGTTATAATTGCTATATCATCTGTAAATAATAGCAACAGAGAAATCAAACCATCTTTCTCTCTCCTAAATAAACAAGGATCAGCTATACCAGCTTTAAAATCCATGGAAACTAATTCTTTTACAATGCATTTATTCCATTCATAACCTGATTGCTTTAAACCATAAAGACTTTTCTTTAATTTCCAATAATTATTTTTTCCATCATCTTTTAAACTTAATGGCTTTCTCATATAAATGGTATGTTGTAAAGGTGCATGTAGATATGCAGTTTTGACATCTACATGATTAATTATACATTTATTTTTAGCTGCCCAAACTAATGCTCCTCTCAATGTATTTGCTCTCAGACTAGGTGCAAATACCTCATCATAATCCTTATCTGATTGAGCAAATCCCTGAGCAACTAATCTTGCTTTATGGGTAACAGTGCCATCCACACCAGTCTTTAATTTATACACCCATCTGCAACCTATTGCACGCTCACCTGGTGGTAACTGTACATCTTCATATACCTCAAGATCCTTTAAAGATTTTAATTCCTTATTCATAGCTTCCTGCCAAGCTACCTGTTCCTTTGTTGGATACAGCTTAAGTTCATTATAATTAGACGGTTCCACATTAATCTGGCATACAATACTTGCCTGATATCTATCAGGTGGACGTCTCTCCCTAGTTGACCTCCTAGGCAATTTAGTACAAGTTGTTGGAATTTCCTCTTCCTTTTCCTCCCCTATCGAAGTATCTTCTACATCATCCATAGATGGTTCCTCTATTGAGGATTCTTTCACTATCCTATCATCAGTACTATTCTTATCAGAATCATCAGGAAACAATGGATCCTCAACAACAATACTATCTTGTTCCTTGTATTCCTGTTCCAGTTTACTCCATCCAACATGCTCAAGGAATTTAGCACTTGCACTACAATATACTTTAGTAGTACCTGGCTCCCAGAATCTAAATGATCTATGATTAGATTCATACCCTACAAAACATAATTTCCGTGCTCTATGTTGTCCCTTTCGCCTTACTTGTGTGGGAATATGCACCCATGCTGGTGCACCAAATGTATGCAAATAACTAAGATTTGGTTTCCTACCATACCAACGAGTAAATGGCAATTCACCAGTTGTTGCATTCACTACATTGTTCAAAACATGGTTAGCACACATTATAGCTTCACCCCAGAGTCTTTCTGGTAAACCAGAATCTGAAATCATGGTTCGAGACATAGCCTGTAATGTCTGACCTCTTCTTTCAATATGCGCATTATGTTGCGGCCGAAAAGGAGCAGAACGCTTATGTTCAATACCCGCTCTCTTTAGCATATCTTCAAATCTCTTATTGGTAAACTCAGTACCATTATCTGTTACTAAACTAACCAGTTTCTTATTCATTTTTCGTTCAACAAACCTTAACCAGTTTACAAAATGCTGATATGTTTCTGTTTTTGTTTTCATCAGATAACAGAAACCATATCTAGAAAAATGATCAACTATGCTCAATATATAACAGGCTCCACCTAAACTGGGTTTCTTAGGGCCAATGAGATCAGCAAATACAACCTCTAATGGTTCCTTGGTTTTAAATCCATTTAACCTGTTTGCAGGAATTACCTTGCTCTTTTCCTGATTGCAAGCATTACAATTTAAATATCTTGCACAAGGTTTTAATTTTATACCATTAGATAACTCAACAGTTTTCTTTAAAATTTTGAAATTTAAATGTCCCATACGTCTATGGAGCAAATGAATACATTCGTCATGAGGCTTTCTATTTTCATAAACTGAATTAGCCTTATTTAATGGACTATCATGGATAATGTATAAGCCATCATGCAATCTTGCAGTAACTCTTTTACCTTGTTTTTCAATTAAACATTTATCTCCCTGAAAAGTTACCACAAACCCTGCTTTTACCAATTCTCTCACAGATAGTAAGTTATTTTTAAGGTTAGGTACATATAACATTGGTAAACTTTCATTAATACATGAACAATATGCATTACCTTCTCCAGATACTTTCAATTTCCAGCCATTTGCTAATGATACATGCTGGTTACTTTTAGTCATATTAACAAATCTCTCTTTACTTTTAGTTATACACTGAGATGCTCCACTGTCTATTATCCAGATATCATGGCTTACAGTTTTATTTGTACTTGATATAGCTACACTGACATCATTATAAGCTCTCTGCATATTACTAGCATTCTGCTTTTTACCCCTTTTACAGAATCTGGCTATATGACCTTTAGCCCCACAAGAATAACATTTCCTAACAATATAGGCAGTTGAAGACCGTTGTTCTTCCTGTGGTGGTTTCTCTCTCAGTTGTTTTCTATCTTGCCTTCTTCTAGACTCTTCTAACAGTCTTCCTATTATGCCAGTCAATGTCAGTTCATCTCTGGCCAAAACTTCCAGTGAAGACACATAATCATCATAAGAGTCATCCAAAGAAGAAAGAATAATATAAACTTGATGCAACTCTGAGAAAATCAGTTCTTTTTCATGTAGCTCTTGTAATGTTCTCTTCATAAACTCCAAATGAGCTAACATGTCACCACCTTTTAACAAACGTGCTCTGAACAGTTTACGTGTAAGGTGTATGTGCACACCAACACTATCTCGAACATAAAGTCTCTTTAAGGTACTCCAACACTTGGCAGCAGAATCTTCACCATGAATATGGACCAGTTGCTGATCACTCAGTGTCAGTCCAATAATACTAAGAGCCTTTTCATTATCCCGGTTAAAGGCAGCTATTTTCTTCTTATCTTCATCATTTGTTGGATCCCAAGCTGTTATATCAGGTGGATTATTAACCACAGTCCATAATCCTTCTTTACGCAAAAGTAAGCTGCACTTCATAGACCAGGAAACATAGTTAGTTCCATCTAACCTGGTTATCAGGGATAAGCTAGTTGACTGTTCTTGTGCCATTGTTAATTTAACAGTAAACCACAAGTTAGCTGTCTGAGTATGAAACTGAATATTCACACTAACTCTCAATATCTCTCTGGGCCCATAACCAGTGTTAGTGTATTAGCAGAGTATTCCTTGTGTTACCAAGGTTGTGCATACAGAAACGTTTAGATTGAGATCAGTTGTGAATAAGTACTCAGCCACACACAGATACACTAACTTGAATTAAAATTTACTTTAAGAAATAGCATTTTCCTATAAACAGTCCAAAGTCATACACTTAATAGTCATAATGACAATCCAAGTATTATCCAGTACAAATACATTTCAGCTATAATACATAACTACAACACAGAGAGAAATGCAGAGCATACATACTCTAGGCCTTGCTCTAATGAGTAGCAGAGAACACACACTCTGAGTAGCAGAGACCAAAGACAAACAGAGAGGGACTCCCATAGAAATAAGCTGTGAACTCTAGCTCCCTCTTGTGGCAGTCTGCAACACCTAAGCTAAACAGACTTATAGCTGTTAAAAGCTAGACATATATTGTTCTATCCAATATTAGTTATGGTCAGAGACCTAACAACCACAATACTGATGAGGAAGAAAAACAAGAAATCCAAAAGGAAACCAGCATGGCTAAACAAAAATCTCACCGATAAACTGAATGAAAAAAAAGATAAATACAAAAAATGGAAAGAGGGGCACATAACCAAGGCAGAGTACCAACAGACAGCCAGAATCTGTAAAGAAACAATCAGGACAGCAAAGGCCCAGAATGAACAAAGGCTCGCAACAAAAGTCAAAGACAACAAAAAAAGCTTCTTCCAACACATTAACAACAAGAAAAAAAATCAAAGAAACAGTTGGTCCACTAAAGAGAGAAGACGGCAAAGAAGTAACAGGCAACACAGACAAAGCAGAGCTACTGAACACATTCTTCACATCAGTCTTCACACAAAAGGAAACTGCAGCTCAACTACCCAGCAACACAAATATAAAAAACAGATTTGAAGCAAGACTCAACCTAAGCAAAAATACAGTAAGAGATCACCTATCTGAACTTAACGAATACAAAGCACCAGGACCAGACGGATTACATCCCAGAGTCCTAAAGGAACTGGCAGAAGTCATTTCAGAACCACTGCACCACATCTTCCACAAATCCTGGAACACAGGGGAACTACCTGAGGACTGGAAAAGAGCTGACGTGGTCCCCATCTTCAAAAAAGGTAAAAAAACAGACCCAGGAAACTACAGACCAATCAGCCTAACATCAATACCTGGGAAAATACTGGAAAAAATAATTAAAAACCAGATCTCCCATCATCTAAAAACAAACCAAGTAATAACCAACAGCCAACATGGATTTGTTAAGAACAAGTCATGCCAAACCAACCTCATTTCATTCTTCAACACTGTGACCAAATTAGTAGACCAGCGTAATGCAGTAGACATAATATACCTGGACTTTAGCAAAGCATTTGACAAAGTAGACCACAACCTACTCCTTCATAAGCTAGAAAAAAGCGGGATAGACAGCTACACAACCAGATGGATTAACAATTGGCTGACCAACCGTACCCAGCGAGTAGTCCTCAATGGTTCTAAGTCCACATGGAGAGAAGTAAGCAGTGGGGTACCACAAGGTTCCGTCCTAGGCCCAGTACTCTTCAATATCTTTATAAATGACCTAGATGAGGGAATAGCAGGAGAACTAACCAAATTTGCAGATGACACCAAGCTGGCGGGAGTAGCAAACACCCCAGAGGACAGACTCAAAATCCAGAGGGACCTCGACAGACTCGAACACTGGGCCCAAACCAATAAAATGAAATTTAACACAGAGAAAAGTAAAATTCTGCACCTAGGCAAGAAGAATCAAAAATACACATACAAACTGGGTGAAACCACACTCAATAGCAGCGATTGCGAAAGGGATCTCGGAGTCCTGGTAGACAGCCAACTAAATATGAGCCAGCAGTGTGCAGCAGCAGCCAAAAAGGCCAACACAGTCCTGAGCTGCATAAATAGAGGGATACAATCAAGGACCAGAGAGGTACTAGTACCACTCTATAAAGCCTTCGTCAGACCACATCTAGAGTACTGCATCCATTTTGGTCACCACATTACAAAAAAGACATTGAAACTCTAGAGAAAGTGCAGAAGAGAGCAACCAGGATGATAAAGGGTCTGGAAAATAAAACATACGAAGAGCGGTTGCAGGAACTGAGCTTGGCCAGTCTGGCGAAGAGAAGGACCAGGGGTGACATGATAGCAGTGTTCCAATACTTGAGGGGATGCCACAGAGAGGAGGGGGTCAGGCTGTTCTCTATGGCACCAGAAAGCCAAACAAGGAATAATGGATGGAAGCTGACCAAGGAGAGATTCAACCTGGAAGTGAGGAGAAACTTTCTGACAGTGAGAGCGATCAATCAGTGGAACAGCTTGCCAGCAGAGGTCGTGAGAGCCCCAACACTTGCGACCTTCAAGGAGAGACTGGACTGCCATCTGTCTCAAATGGTGTAGGAACTCCTGCTTGAGCAGGGGGTTGGACTAGATGACCTACAAGGTCCCTTCCAACTCTAATAATAAATCTAAATCTAAATCTAAAATCTATTTCTACATTTCTGTTTCCCTCTCCAGAATGTCTCCAAAAGAAATGGTCTACCAGGGCCTACCAGAGTGATAGGCTCAAAGGCGATCCAGGCCAGTGGCAATCCTGACCTATGAATGGATGCTGGAGATTGGAACAGAGACCTCAAAATGAAAGGAAGGCTTGTGACATGGAGCTGCAGCTTTTCTAAAATAAAGAATGGTGAGGATCCAACTGAATGGGAACAATCCCTGGAAATCATTCTTGCCTGCTTTAATGGCGTCCTGGGTTTCAAGCAGGAGGTCTTCCCAATCTTACCCCATCTTGGACTTTTCAGAAGTCAAATCTCAAATGTGTTAAACTCAAAAGTAGATTTTTCACCAAAACTCTGAATTTAACGATTTCCCATTTAAAAGGGTGTTATGCATCCCCTGGAGTGAATGAATCCTTTGCTGAATTTATAACATTTCCTTCCAGCTCACCTTTGTGGCCCAGATGATTTCATCAGAGTTAATGGTGAAATCTTGTCCCGGGGAAGCTGTGGAATCTATTTGTCCAACTTTCCTGGGGACAAAAGATTGATTGGGGAGGAAAAGCCAGTTAAGAAGATCGTAACGAGAAGAAACCAATCCACTTTCTGAGAAGGAGACTTCCTCTCCAGCACTGTTGTTGAACTTGATGTTCCTCAGATAGGGAAGAACCTGAAAGAAAAGACACCTGGATTAATTAGCTGAACACCACACATGAGACATCCTGGTTTCTATCATAATGTGATGGCCATCAACCTAGGACAGTGATGGCGAACCTATGGCATGCGTGCCACAGGTGGCATGCGGAGCCATATCTGCTGGCACGCGAGCCATTGCCTAGCTTAGCTCCAGTGCGCATGTTTGGCTGATTTTTGGCTTGCACGGAGGCTCTGGGAGGGCATTTTTGGCTTCTGGAGGGCCTCCGGGGGGATGGGGGAGGGCGTTTTTGCTCTCCCCATGCTCCAGGGAAGCCTCTGGAGCCTAGGGAGGGCGAAAAATGGGCCTACCAGGCCCACCAGAAGTTGAGAAATGGGCCATTTCCGGCCTCCAGAGGGCCTCTGGGGGGGCGGGGGAGGCCGTTTTTGCCCTTCCCAGGCAGTGAATTATGGGTGTTGGCACTCGCACATGTGCGATAGCACACGCGCATGCACTTTCGGCACCCGAGGAAAAAAAGGTTCGCCATCACTGGCCTAGGAGATGGGTCTATGCTGTATCTGAGAAGCTAAATCAATCAGAATAGATCTGGAAGGGACCTTGGAGGTCTTCTAGTTCACAGGTCACCAACTGGTGGTCCACGGACCACTGGTGGTCCGGGGGGAAATTTTGGTGGTCCGCAGAGAAATCTTTGCATTTCTCTCAAGGAGCCCAGCCGAAGTTTCCCACGCTGCTCGCGCTTCAGCGCCTTGACTCCCAGAGACAGGATGGGGTCCTTCAGGCAGTTAGCTTGGCTGCCTGTTAGGGAAGAGAAGCAGCCGGATTCAACCTTAGCTTTGCTGTCCATTGCGGACGCTAGATCGGCCCCCTGCAAACTCTCGTCTCTCAAGGACCGCTCGCTGAAGTTGCACGGGAAACTTCGGCTGGGCTCCTCGAGACGAGAGTTTGCAGGGAGCCGATCTAGCATCTGTAATGGACAGCAAAGCT
Organism: Diadophis punctatus similis; assembly: GCA_023053685.1. Classification (NCBI taxonomy): domain Eukaryota; kingdom Metazoa; phylum Chordata; class Lepidosauria; order Squamata; family Dipsadidae; genus Diadophis; species Diadophis punctatus. The sequence continues at coordinate 226,725 of JALIGW010000125.1, forward strand.
AGGATTGACTCCGGCTGCTTCTCTCTGCTGTACTGCTTCCTGGACGCGGTTTACCACTCCAAGCCCCAAGCGCCACCTCATCAGTCCCCCGCAGCAGCTCCCCTCCAGCCAGCAGGTCAAGCCCAGAGCTGGCTCTCATATGCCAAGCTGAGTCCTTTGTCTACTTCAAGCCATCCCCCATCGGGGGACCCCACAAAGCCCTTTCCGCCCCTTCCATCCTCTGCCCCCGGCCAGCCTTTTGGATGAGGTGGAAATACTGGATCTTCGGAAGCTGGGTGGCTACGGCCGGGAAGAAAAGGAAGAAGCGCAGCAGCGATTCCAGGAGGCGGGGAACCTGTTAGGCAGGGTATCTTTGCCTGACTTTTCCACACAAAGGCTTGTCTCCTGCCTGGCTCTTTCCCTGCTGCACTTTCTGAAAAAAAAAGACCCCTTCCTCTTTTTGTACCCAGCTGGCGCTTTCCAAAGCTCTCTTTTCCAGCGTTGGCTGCCCAAATCCACTTTGATTGTGATTTTAAAAAATTATTATTATTACATTGGCCATCCCTTTCTGGACATCCAGAGCAGCTCCTCCACCCTGGTGCAGGAAAAGGGAAAGAAGCAAAGGAAAGGAAAGGAGGAGAGGAAAGGGAAGGGAAGGGAAGGGAAGGAGGAAAGGAAAGGAAAGGAGGAGAGGAAAGGGAAGGGAAGGGAAGGGAAGAAGGAAAGGAAAGGAAGGGGGAGAGGAGGGGAGGGGAGGGACTACAGATAAAGCTCTGGAATATGGGACTGACTTTCACAACAACATCAGCAAGCCACCGTCAAATAAGCTTCAATTATTTTGTAATAATTACACTAACTTTAATAATTTTGTTACAATTAAACAACCTTTAAAGATTTTGTTAGGATTAAATAAGCATTTATGATTTTGTTATAATTAAATAAGCATTTATAATTTTGTTATATTAAATAGGTACATTTCATATTAATAAAATGAAAGTTCTCTGTTCATTATTTTACAAATTTATTTTTCTTTTTTTAAAAAAACATATTACCGTAGTTGTTTGCGAGACTTAAAATTATGAATTAGGGTCCATGGGATTTGAAATTATGAATTTGGTGGTCTGGGGGATTTAAAATTATGACCTTGGTGGCCCCTGAGGTCCAAAAGGTTGGGGACCCCTGTTCTAGTCCAGCCCCCTGCTCAAGCAGGAGACCCTATACCAGTGGTGGCGAACCTTTTTCGGCTCGCGTGCCAAAAAAGGGGGGGCGCGCTCGCGCGCGCTCGCGTGCCCACACCCATTCCCTCCCCCCCACGCATGCGCACAACACCCCCCCATGCTGCCCCCTGCACATGCGCACCCCCCCACCCCCGCACAAAGGCTTACCGGAGCCTGGAACGATGAAACCGGCAAACCGGAAGTGCGAAAAAACGCACTTCCGGTTTGCCGGTATGCTGTTTTTTGCACTCCGGAGGGTTCAGGGAAGCTCCCTGAAGCTCCGGAATGCAAAAAACTACAAAACGGACAAACCAGAAGTGCGGAAAAGTGCACTTCCGCTTTGTCCGTTTTGTAGTTTTTTGCATTCTGGAGCTTCAGAGAGCTTCCCTGAACCCTCCGGAGTGCAAAAAACAGCACACCGGCAAACCGGAAGTGCGTTTTTTCGCACTTCCGGTTTGCCGGTGGGAACCCTTGCGTGCCGGCTTCTATGGCTCCGCGTGCCACCTCTGGCAAGCGTGCCATAGGTTCGCCACCACGGCCCTATACCATTTCAGACAAGTGGCTGTCCAGTCTCTTCTTAAAAATCTCCACCTACAACTTCTGATGGCAAGCTGTTCCACTGGTTAATTGTCCTCACTGTTAGGAAGTTTCTCCTTAGTCCCTTGGTGAAGATATAAGCAATCAGAAGTAACTTCAAATATTCAACTTCATCCCACCAAATGATGACACATTCTCTTTATCATTGGACATTTGAATCATGGCTTCTTCAATTCTAGTCTTACAAGAATGATAAAAACATTTTAATATCGTATTCCAAATTACATTGTGTATCACTCTGTGATACTTGGCAAGCTACATTTTTAATTTTATTTGGGCCCATGGTTTTGTAAATGACAAATGCATTTTAGGAATGATTAAATAATTTCTGAGGGGCCCTTGGTACTCTCTGAGCCTGGTTGTTTCATGTCCTAAACTAGGTAACACTGGTAGTGATCTCACTCCCTTCTAGCACTGATGAGGCTACCTAGTTGGGTCATGAAATGTCTGCAAGAAAACAACCAAACTCAAAGAGCACCAAGGACCCCTAATTTCAACCCTGAGCTATAATATTCTCCTTTATTGGTAAATAATTTCTATCATAACATTGTACAATTCCACTGGCTTTCTCTAGCTGATTGTCAAAGAGAACAGAATGAAGAAGTAGATCTGACCACGTGGGACCATGTAAGAATGTTTGACCTGCCCTGGTTTGTCACTTCACTGTCCAGAGAGGAACAGTTTAGCCTTTGATGTTGAAAAGTCTGATGAATTTCAGATCAGGAATCCATTAGGACCATGTTGAGTTCTTCTGCATATGCTGAGGTTGACAGAGGCTTAACACAACAAACAAAGCAGTAAAAGAAATGGCATACTAAAAACATGGGGTGGAGTCAGAAAGAATCCTAAGCCACAGTAATCTAAACCAACATTAAAATGAATTGAATGTCTTTTTACAGATTGGATTCAAACTACCGACTGAGAGAAACTGAGGAGGTTCTACAAATGTGTCCACTAAGACTTGAACTGACCTGTTGAAGCATCTTGCACAAAAGCCCCCAGGCTGTCATCATGCTCTGGGATGACCACTTCTCCTTGGAGTGGTCACACCTGACTCTCAGGTAGCCATTGATGTCCTTCCAGAAACTTCTAGGATAATTGGTTTGGTTGAATTCTCTTTTTCCTCCATCTATCCCTTTTCAACAAAAACCTCTCACTTAATTCAAATTACATTTTTAAAATAATTGCTATCTTAATCTCTTCTTACATACATTGATAGCACACAGATATTTAATCATCAATGCAAGAAATGCATATAGGGAGTTTACTACCTAGAGACCTCTGGACCAGATAAAAACTCACTGAGATTACCTGCCATGACTGAATATTCGAGATCCTCTTTCTGAGCCTCATCATGGTTGGTTGTTCTCCAGATCCATGTATTGCATGTAATGCATGTGCCACAGCATAAACGGCATTGTAACTTTCGCCTTCCATGCTTGTTTCAAAAATGTAAGAAGGTAGATTCTGTAAATTCTCCTTTCCTGTACATTGTTTCTCCCCCTTTGGAAGGACCCTGCCTGGTTTGTCCATCATGCAGCCAAACAACCTTTCCCAACATTGCAGGAGAAAGATGTCCCCTTGTGGCTTCAGGGGGTCTAAAGACAGGAGGAAATGATGGAATTCTGAGACCTCCCCAGTGTGGAGCCTAAAATGCAGAGACCCATGGAAGGGCTTTACTGTTTTCAAGATGCCTTGATTCCTCAGCACACTAAGTTTCCAATGGGAAGTTAAGATCCAAACTTTCCAGAATGACGTCTTTCTCAAATGTTCATGGACACTGATTGCCACCTGTACGTTTGTAATACTATTGGGGTCTCCAAACAGAACAATCACTTCAGCTTTAGACCAAGTCTCCAAAATGTGAAGTGATTTCAACATTGCAGTACGAAGAAAATCCAATTTCATCATTTCGGTGAAGGCCAGGCAGATCTCCTTCTCCTGGAGCATCGGCATCAGAGTTGAGATGAAACGTTCTCCAATGTTACTGTCAGGGGCCAGAAGCCCAACCCAGTTCCACTGGAAATACAGGAGCAGCTGGACTAAACCCACAAACTGGGGAAATTCCTTGGGATTAATCCAGATGAAGGAAGGATAAACTCTTCTGTCTCCATGAGTGAACTCAAAGCCAACGCCTAGCTGGAGAAAGTGAGATTCTTGGTAAATTTTAGGTGTCACCATTATGTGGATTATTGTCCCACCTGTTAGGCTGGCTCACGTTGAGTGCCAAGATTAATTTTTACATATTAAGGATTACATATTAGGAAGAAGAGGTAACATATTTTTCCTGGTAGTGACAGATCAGAAGCCAAGGGAACCACACATCAATTTAGTACAGAGAATAGACTGCACTAAAAGGATGGTTACACTTTTATGAAAGGAAGGAATTCCTCTTGGAAAGTACAGCATTTCAGATTTATCTCATTATCTATCTCTTCTAGGTTCTATAAAACCATATTTTGCCACAGAAAATATAAATATATGCCCCCTCCCCAAACAACTTTATTTTCACCTTTGGCTTCTGTGTGTGCTTCTGTTGTTTGTCTATCTGACACTGTATCCAACAAAGCCCCCTTACCTGTGGGACCTTGAAGATGCTGAAGATGGAGGCCATCTGCCTTGAGGATTTGGGGTTGAGATCTCCGATGACAGAGAGCAGAAGGTCCTGCCTGCCACGTTTGTAACCTGGAACCATTTGGCCTCGTGTGGAGAGCAGGGAGAGGCTGATTATGGAAATCTCCATCTCAGTCTGATAATTGCTATAGATGTGGAAGCCAAGAGTGATGTTGGGAAGAAGAACCAGATCCTTGTTGACCTCTCTGACTGCAAACACCAAGGCCATGAACTGCTGGTAGTTCTTGGGCATGACTCTACGGGGAGAAAATCATTGGGGAAATTTTAAGGAAAGCTTGTGTGTGCTGATGGAGTTTATCGTGCTTTTTTATCCCCCAATATCCTTTGTAGCAGGTCCCAAATTCCATTGGGTTTGTTTCGTTGTAATCAAGGCTGTTCCTTGATTAATATTTGATGGCCTTGAGAGAAAGGAGAAAATTTTGTCTGTCCATATCCCAGATCATTTTATACCTCTCTATTGTCCCTCCCTTCTTCAGTTTGCTCCAGTGGGTATCATCCTTCCCAATTGCTCCTCTTCCACCCGAATCAATTTGGTCCTCTCTTGGAGCAGCTTCTTCTGATCTGGTAAGCGTTGCTTAGTACAAGACTTCAGTGCGGGTCAGAGGTCTGATTTACTGAAGGCCATTATTCATGAGCCATCCCGATTCTGAAACTGAGGCATTTCTTCAAACTCCTCCACAGTGTCAATGGGTTGACCTCATCATTGAGTTTTGCATCAGGAGTTTCTGTCCACATTAATATTGTAAGTCAACTTCTTCACAAGGCCAGCAGAGTTTCTAAGGTGTTATTTATTTATTTTTATTTATTTTTATCTGTCAAGTATATATGATTACAAGCAAAGTATAAACAAAGTATAAACAAAGCATAAACATGATTGTATATATATATATATATATATATATATATATATATATATATATATATATATATATATATATATATATATATATATATATATATATATATATATATATATATATAATGTACAAGCATGATTATGAGTACAAGAAGTATGAATATATGGGTACCTTAGGACAGGAACGGTAGGCACGATTGTGCACTTATGCATGCCCCTTACAGACCTCTTAGGAATGGGGTGAGGTTGATGGTAGACAGTTTAAGGTTAAAGTTTTGGGGGTTTGGGGAAGAAACTACTGAGTCAGGTAATGTATTCCAGGCATTGATCACTCTGTTGTTGAAGTCGAATTTTTTGCAATCAAGTTTGGAGCGGTTTACATTAAGTTTGTATCTATTGTGAGCTCGTGTATTATTGCAGTTGAAGCTGAAGTAGTCATTGACAGGTAGGACATTGTAGCATATAATTTTGCGTGCTACACTTAGGTCAGATCGAAGGCAGCATAGTTCTAAATTTTCAAGTCCCAAAATTTCAAGTCTGGTTTCATAAGGAATTCTGTTGTGAACAGAGGAATGTAATACTCTTCTTGTGAAGTATCGCTGGACATTCTCAATTGTGTTGATGTCTGATATGTAGTGAGGTGTCCAGACAGATGAGCTGTATTCAAGAATCGGTCTAGCAAATGTTTTGTATGCTGTGGTTAAGAGTACAATGTTACCAGAGAAGAAGCTACGCAAGATTAGGTTAACCACTCTTAATGCCTTCTTAGCTATGTTGTTGCAGTGGGCTCTGGCACTTAGATCATTAGAGATGAGTACTCCAAGGTCCTTTACTGAGTGAGGATCATCAACGAGGTCATGATCATCTAGTTTGTATTTTGTGTTCTGATTATTTTTGCCAATGTGTAAAACTGAGCCTTTGTTGATTGAGATGTGAAGTTGCCACTTGTTTGACCACTCAGATACATAGTCAAGGTCTTTTTGAAGGGTTGTAGTATTGTCGGTGGTGTTGAATAGTTTTACATCATCTGCAAAGAGGACGCAGTTACTTTGTATATTATCACAAAGGTCATTTATGTAAAGAATGAAGAGAGTAGGTCCTAAAATGCTGCCTTGGGGAACACCGCTGTTAACAGGTACAGGGTTTGAGAGCTGTTCCTATTTTGACCACTTGTCTGTTTGACAGGAATGCAGTTATCCATTTGTGTAGGGGGCCGGAAATGCCATAAGATTTTAGTTTTAGAAGTAGTTTGTTATGTACCACCGAGTCAAAGGCTTTACAAAAGTCTATGTAAATTGTGTCTATTGCTTTGCCCTGGTCGAGTTGTGTAGTCCATATGTTTTTACAATGTGGAAGTTGTAGATTGTAGGATAATTTTTTTCTGAAACCAAATTGTTTGTGAGAGAGTAGGTTGTTTGTCTCTAAGTGGAGTGTAATGGATTGGTTAATGATTGATTCCACGACTCTGCAGGTGGCGCAACATAAAGAGATTGGTCTATAATTTTCAACTAGGTTGGGGTTCTCCCTTTTTGAAGACAGAGATTACCGTGGCTAGTGACCAAAGGTTGGGTAGGGAGCTGGTTTTTAAAGATATGCCAAAAATTATGCTTAGAGGTTCTGATAGGACAATGGAAAGTTTTTTTTAAGAAGTAAGCACATAGTCCATCTGGTCCGATGGATAGAGATGGTTTTAGGTTGTTTAGAGCCTTTCTAACATTGTCTTCTGTAAAGTTGGTTTGTATTAGATCATTGCAATTGTTTGTGGTTCAACTAGGAAATATTGGACATTTTTTTGGTGGTTTATGAGCTTCCTGATCAAGAGTTTTGAAAAGATGGAGAATTCTAGCCTATTTCATGAGTTCGATTCTTTATTGAGAAAAGCACAAAGATCTGAACTATGCAAGGACATTGCAAACATCTCTAGAACAAGTATTTCTGAAAAGAATCACTGAATACAAAGCAAAGCAAATAATTATTTACAATTTTCCCCTTTGGGTGAAACTTACAAAATATTCTCCAGAAGTAGAGATGGTTTTCTTTTAAAGGATTGGAATTTGGATCTATGGATAGTTCCCAGGGGAAAATTCCCACCAATAATGAAATCACCAGGCCTGTAAAAATCTCTTGTAGTCTTTAAAGTGTTTGTCAGCACACACCCAGTTTGCATCCTCTTAGCAGAAGTTGGAGGCAGGAGCCAGAAGAGCAGCAGCAGGAGAGGCAGCCCAGCCATTTTTCTCACCTTCCCTCCTAGATCAGAAATCAAGAGGTTGTTTTTTCTGCAGAAGTTGAATCGCAGGGAGCCCTTGAAATCTCAGCAGAGCTTCAGCACAAGAGAGCTAGTCTGTGCTACCTGGATGGCCCCAAGGCCAATTTGTATCAACCGTGCTTCCTCTTACCTGTGTTTGGTTTATGACCAAAGAGGATACTAAGGCCAGCTGAGTCTCAGCAAACCCTGGAATTGGCTCTTTGCAACACAAGGCAAGGTGACATGTCCTGCCCCCACCAGGAGAACTCCGAGTATCTAATTTAAAGCAGGTTTTATCTCGAAGGATTTTTTTTTGGTGTAGAAATCCATAGGGGATACATTAGAAATTACTGTTCTTCTGATAATTGCATGGAAAAGCAATTGTCCTATTTACTGAGCAATACAGTAACTACTCTTCAAACAGCAGATGGAGAAAAATGGCTTTGAGTTTCCTGTTGTTAATCCACAGATCAGATGCAGTTGAGAGTCAAGGTGAAGTCGGGCATTTGAGTTATGTGAAATTAACAGATTAACAGAGTTGGAACTCAGCCATTGAAAGTTTTTGAAATCCCAAAATGGTTTGCACAAAAGCACCAACATCTTGCCCAAATTCTTTTGGCCACCACTGAAGAGTGTGAAAGTGCACAGGCTCTGCTTTTCTTTGTTTGCTCATGCATTCTGGAATAACTGCAGCAAGGAAATAAGGTTTGCTCCCATGTTCCCAAATGCAGAATTAATCTAAAATGCATTTGGTATTTGAAGTCTTGCTCTCAAATTTATATCTTCTATAATTCTTTATATATTAGCTGCAGGCTGTTTTACATTACAGACGAACCAAAGAAATATGGCTAAAGCTCACTATAACTCTCCACAGCTTTTCCCTCCTTGAAGACTGTGAGTGCTTCTATCAGAGTTTGTTACAAAATTAAATCCAGAAAAGCACACACAGGTAAACTGATTCAGCAGGATTCATTAACTTCTTTATATACTGTACATAATAACTGATGAATTTACAATACCAGTAGCAGAGTTCTTCCAACGTGGTAACAGTAGAGAGATCAGTTTTGTTGTAAGGAATATCCTTCTGGGTTCGGTTCCAAGTAAATCTTAGTTAATAATAATAATAACAGAGTTGGAAGGGACCTTGGAGGTCTTCTAGTCCAGCCCTCTGCTTAGGCAGGAAACCCTACACTCTTTCAGACAAATGGTTATCCAACATCTTCTTAAAAACGTCCAGTGTTGGAGCATTCACAACTTCTGGAGGCAAGCTGTTCCACTGATTAATTGTTCTAATTGTCAGGAAATTTCTCCTTAGTTCTAAGTTGCTTCTCTCCTTGATTAGTTTCCACCCATTGCTTCTTGTTCTACCCTCAGGTGCTTTGGAGAATAGCTTGATTCCCTCTTCTTTGTGGCAGCCCCTGAGATATTGGAAGAGTGCTATCATGTCTCCCCTTCTTTTCATTAAACTAGACATACCCAGTTCCTGCAACCGTTCATCATATGTTTTAGCCTCCAGTCCCCTAATAATCTTAGTTGATCTTCTCTGTACTCTTTCTAGAGTCTCAACATCCCTTTTACATTGTGGCGACCAAAACTGAATGCAGTATTCCAAGTGTGGCCTTACCAAGGCCTTGTAAAGTGGTATTAACACTTCACGTGATCTTGATTCTATCCCTCTGTTTATGCAGCCTAGGACTGTGTTGGCTTTTTTGGCAGTTGCTGCACACTGCTGGCTCATATTTAAATGGTTGTCCACTAGGACTCCAAAATCCCTCTCACAGTTACTACTGTTGAGCAAGGTACCACATATACTGTACCTGTGCATTTTGTTTTTCTTGCCTAAATGTAGAACCTTACTTATTTCTGTTACGGAGAGAATCAGCCTCTCTCCCTTCTGGGGAATTTTGCAATTAAATAGAGGTGACTGGATCTTGTCTTCCATGATGTCAACTCTTCGAAGAAATAAAACCCGAAGGAAATTCTAAGAAAAACAATTTTATTATAAAAGTAAAAATACAAACCAAGCTAATTAGCTACATGATGCCAGCTAGTGAAATCAGGCACGGACACAGGAAAAGAGAGGAGAACAATGGAAAAATAATGACATGCGCAGTAGCTCATAAATCATGAGACATAAATCACAAGACACTTTGAGATAAGAACTCTTCTGACTACCGTAGTATTCAGAGTAGAAGCTCAGCTCAGCTGGCAACTTTAAAAGAATGCAGTGACACACCCCTTCTTTGTCAGTTGAGCGGACATCAGGTATAGTCATCTAAGGCACATCTTCTTACGCAGATACTTGTGCTGAGCTGTTGGGAGCAGTTTGTTGAGCATATCAGCAATCTGATCACGTGTAGGCACATACTGCAATTTTACAAAACCTTGTTTCACTAATTGTTTGATATTTTTATAATGGATGTCAATGTGTCTGGACCTAGAACCCGTGAAACGTGAGTCAGAAATATAAACTACAGATTCATTGTCTTCCATCACGGTGATCGGTCGGATCGGGTCTGTCCAGATATCTGTTACTAAAGCATCAAACCAAGTTAGAGAATTACATGCATTTGAAACACAAGCATATTCAGCTTCAGTAGATGAACAAGAAACAAAATTCTGTTTACGCACTTGCCAGTAAACAGGACATCCATTTAAGAAAATCATATAACCTGAAGTACTTTTACGTGTTTTCTTATCACTTGCCCAATCAGCATAACAACATAACTCTGCATGATCATTGTGTGTTTGTTCTAACAATAACTTCATGTGTTTAGTGTGTTTTAAATATTTCAATAATTTCTTAACACATGTCCAATGAAACTGTTTTGCCTTGCCTACATGTTGAGATAAGAGATGAACACTAAGTGCAATGTCGGGTCCTGTCCAACTACTAATATATAAATGACCCAACAACTGAACGATAAAGTGTTTGATCCTCAAACTCAGGACTTGGTTCATTGCCAAGTTGTGAAAATCTGTTTGCATAGGTATGTGTCCTGTGTTAGCATCTTTCATGTTGCAATGATGCAAAAGTTGTTCAATTTTATCTTCTTGTGTAAGACTATACCCCTTCTGTGTTTTGACAATCTGAACACCTAAATAAGTGTTAACATGACCTAAATATTTCAATGTGAAATGTCTCTGCAAAGCGTTAGCAAAAATCTCACTCCTCTGCTTATTTGGATCAATATAAACAATATCATCAACATTTATTATTTATTTATTCATTACTTGTATTTATATGCCGCTCAACTCCGCAGGGACTCTGCGGAGAGTTATCTCATATGTATTATCAGATCTTTTTGTAAACACACATTCATCAGTTTCGGACTTAATAAAGCCCATTGAATTTAGTTTGTCAGTAAGACATAAGTACCACATTGAACCAGACTGTTTCAGACCATAAAGACTTTTGTGTAGAAACCAGGTATCCCCTTCTTGCTTCCGGAACCCTGGAGGACCTTTGACGTAGATCTCCTCATCTAGGTCAGCATTTAGATAAACTGGAAAGTTTCTAAACCAAGGATAGTAGCAGCAATTTTTACACTTTCAGTCCGGACTGTTGGTGAATAGGTATTTGTATAGTCCTCAGGATAACGTTGAGCGAAACCCTGAGCTACAAGTCTGGCCTTGTACAATGACTCACCATTCGGCTTCTTTTTGATTCTGCAGACCCATTGAGTGCCAATGACTTTTTTGTTTGCTGGAGGCTTTGAAGGCGTAAACACCTTAAGTTTCTTTAGACTGTCCATTTCAGCTTGCATGGCCTCATACCACTTCTCTTGCTCTAATTCGGGTAGATGCTTGATTTGTGTAAACTTCTCAGGAGGAAGTGTAGCATTACAAATCAAAGGTAAGGGTGTTTTTGTAAGTTGCCACGAATATCACTGTGGAGGAATCCCTTTTGTGGCCCTCTTGGAAAGGGTCTCAGAAAGTCTCAGAACATTCACCCATTCTTCTTCCGTTTCATCCTCGTCTTCATCATCGACGCTAGCGTCAGCATCCACGACTTGTGAAGATGGAACATCAGGTTGGGAAGAACTAGTGGATGGAACATTTGCCTGTGAATCTTGGTCATCAGGCTGCGCATCATCTCTTGGAAAATAAACTCCAGGATCATTGGAATGAATTCTGGACCAGTCAGCATCTTCCTCAAAATTTGCAGATTGTGAAATCACTATCACATGATTTGAGTCAATAAACTTGCTCCACTTTGAATTGTCATCAATACCCATAAATCTCAGTCTTTTAGCTGCAGGACCCCCTTTCCTTCTTTGAGCTAATGGAATGTTCACCATAGCATATGCACCAAAAATATGGAGATTCTTGAGGTCGGGCTTGTACCCATACAACATGTAGAAAGGAGTCTGATTTATTACACTGCTCCAAGTACAGTTCACAATGTAATTTGCATGTTTAAGAGCTTCACCCCAGTACGGATTACTGAGTTTGGCATCTTCTAAGGGACAGCGCATCATGGTTTGCAGGACCCCTTGTCGCCTTTCTACAACTCCATTATGCACCGGTGTATATGGGGCCGAAGTCTGATGAAGAATTCCATTCTTCTGCATCCAGTCCTGGAACCGCTGAGACATGAATTCAGCACCACGATAACTCTGAATTCTGGTGATGCTCACTCCGTGTTGGTTATAAACAAGAGCTGCAAAGTCTTTAAAGATCTGAAAGGTCTCAGATTTTTCTTTCATAGGATATACATATCCATAACTAGAATAATTATCAACAATTGTTAGAAAATATTTTCTACCACCAAGTGTTGGTTTGAAAGGACCTATTATGTCAGTGTGTACCAAATCAAAAATGCGTGTTGACAAGTGTGTAGCACATTTTGGAATGGCTGCTGCTTTGGATTTGGCCTTTTTGCAGACAGCACAATCCAAAAACACCTTACACCCCTTTGGATCCAAACCTTTTACGAACTCGGGCAATTTCTGAAGAACATGAAAACTGGCATGTCCCAATCTTCTATGCCACTTATGGATACACCTGTAATGCAAAGGTTTACCAGTTAGTGAAACTTCAACAGTAACAGTCTGAGCAACCTGTTCCCTAATTTCCTTTTTGTTGGCTTTAGGAGCCTTTGGAGTAGCAACAGGATCTCTCACTCAAACATCTCTCTCTCTGGGCCTGTGCTATCACCTTTTGGGGTTTTTATACTTGCCTGTGCTTGTTTGGATTTTGGATTTATTGTAATAAACACCACCAATCAACATGGTTTCAGCAACAATATATCCATTTTTAACTATATAACTTGCTTTTTTGAGGTGGTGAACCTGGTACTGTAACACTCTAGACAAGTGACTCTGACTAAGCAAATTGCTTTTCACTGTTGGCACATAATAAACATCAGGAATGTATGCATTGAGCTCTTCAACATAAACGGTTCCTTTTCCTCTGACCTGACAAGGATGATTAGAAAAAGAATAAAGTTCACGTAGTTCAGGCTCAGGATCGTGCATCTCTGTAAAAAAATTCTTTTCTGTAAGTAACATGCAATGCTGTGCCACTATCCAAAGTCCACAGAAGTTGTCTGTCGTATTCTGGACAAGGTTGTGTATTGTTGGTTAAAGCCAATGTGGCGAATGGAGCTTGTGGATCATGCCTGGGACAACGACAACCTTGCCTTCCGCCTCTGCCTCTGACTCCTCTGGAATCTGTTCCTCTGGGCTGGTACATGGCGGGAACTGGAAATCGTTGGTGACAATTTCTGGTAGCGTGTCCCACACGATTACAGATGTAGCATCTTGGCATCCTTGGAACGTAGGCTCTTCCTTGGAAGGTGCGCCTCACTGGAAGTCTTGATGTGGTGGTCCTTGCAAATGTGGCGTGGCAAGCATAACTGCTTCTTCTTCAGCTAAAATTCTGCATACATGATCCACTGTGCATTGAGCAATTGGCACTTGTTTAATCTTTGTAATGGCATCTTTCCATTCATAATTTAATGAGTTAATAATAATGCTGATCATTTGACAATCATCAATATTATAGCTTCTTTAGCCCAAATCTTTTCTCATTCCTTTCATTTTAGTTAAATGTTCTCCAATATATTCACCAGGTTTTAATTTAATTTAATTATTTAATTTAATTTAATTTAATTTAATTTAATTTAATTTAATTTAATTTAATTTAATTTAATTTAATTTAATTTAATTTAATTTAATTTAATTTAATTTAATTTAATTTAATTTAATTTAATTTAATTTAATTTAATTTAATTTAATTTAATAATTTAATTTAATTTAATCTTAATGGATTTCTATGCCGCCCAATCCCTAGGGACTCAGGGCGGCTCACAACATGTTAGATCCATTACAAAATAAAAAGGAATAATTAAAATGTATAACAATACAAAATACAATAATTAAAATACAGAAAATACAAAAGTTAAAAGAGTATCTCATTCACCCCGCCTGCCGGAAGAGCCAGGTTTTTATTGCTTTCTGGAAGGCCAGCAGGGTGGGGATGGTCCTGATCTCTGGAGGAAGCTGGTTACACAGGGAGGGAGCTCCCACAGAGAAGGCCCTCCCCCTCGGTCCCGCCAGCCGACATTGTTTGGTCGACGGGACCTGGAGGAGGCCGACTCTGTGGGCTCTAACCGGTCATAGGGAGGTATGCGGCAGGATGCGGTCCCGAAGGTAACCTGGCCCTGAGCCATGTAGGGCTTTAAAGGTAATGACCAACACCTTAAATTGGATCCGGAGACTAATGGGCAGCCAATGCAGCTGGCGGAGGATAGGTGTTACGTGGGTGCATCTGGGTACACCCACCACAGCTCGCGCAGCTGCATTTTGCACCAATTGCAGTCGCCGGACACTCTTCAAGGGTAGCCCCATGTAGAGCGCATTGCAGTAATCCAGCCATGAGGTGATAAGGGCATGAGTGACTGTAAGAAGTGCCTCCTTCTCCAAGTAGGGTCGCAATTGGTGCACAAGACGTACTTGTGCAAAGGTCCCCCTAGCCACAGCTGAAAGATGTTGTTCCAATTTTAGCTGTGGGTCTAGGAGGACAGCTGTGGGTCTAGGGTCTAGGAGGTTTTAATCTCGAACCGTGAAACTCAGACAAAAGCAAACATGTTGATTCAATTGAAACAGGCCGGTAGCATGTTTCTAATTTGCCCCAAATTTTCTGGGCAGTTGCATCAGGCGGAAAAGTAACCTGCAGTTCAGTATCCATGGATATCAATAATGTTGTGCATGCTCTAGTGTCCAAGTCTCTTATTGCATCAGTCCATGGCTGGGCAGGAGAATTAAACACCACACAATGAGTACCTTCTCTACCGAGTAAAAGTCCAACCTCACTGACCCATGCTTTATAATTTTGTCCTGAATACTTTAATTTTGAATCACCAGCCAGTGGAACAATAGCAGATGCCTGTTGAGGAATGTACACCTGAGGCTGTAAAGGCGCTTGTTGAGGCACTTGTGCAGGCATTTGTGGCTGAGGCACGTGTGGCTGTGGTTGCTGTAAGTGAACCTGTGGTTGCTGCATTGTGTGTGTCACTGGTGCATGAGGTGCCACATGAATCTGGCCTGCTGCAGTGACCAGAATCTGTCTGTGCTGCAGTAAGCGTTGTCGTGCCCCATCTAAATTAGGAAGTTGGCTAAAATAGTCATCTGCACCACCAGGTGGTGCTAATGATTGAGCCTGTGGGGACACGTGTGGCATTGCAGCCTGCAGCCTTGCTTGGGTTAATGACAGAGTTGAAAACCCTCTCTGTAACGTTTCAAGATGCTGCTTCAATTCTGTAGAATGCAACTTAACTCTATCTTGTAAATTTCTTTTGCCAGCAGGTGGTGCTGCAACATTAATTTCAGACATTGCATAAAACCTTTGCTCTCTTTCAGAACTCGGAGAAGGGACATCAAGAGACATAGGAAGTGACATGTATACCGCTCTCTGATCTGATTGGCTTGACACAAAACCCTCTTGAGGGTGTGGCTGTGGCCTCGGAGAAGAAGGGAATGGAGGATTCTGGCATTTGAAACAGACAAGTAACATGCTCATCTGGTTTAATCATAGAAAAAACCCCTTTGCTTTCTGCAGTTCACTTTCCATAAAAGTAATTTGCTTATGATATCTCCGTATTACAGCATCATGGGCAGATTCTTCAGTTTTCACAATTTTTCCCTCTTTAATGATGACCAAAACACATTTTTAAACTCAAAACTCCACTGCAATATATTGACTGTAAATACCAGGGCTGTTAAACTCCCAGCCCGCGGGCCAGATGTGTCACGTGCTGGCCATGCCCGGTTTAGTAAAGGGGGAAAAAGTCATGATACATCATGTGACACCGCTGTGATAACATGAGTTTGACACTCCTGATATATACCGACAGTGCTGAGCAGTTATCAGGGAGTTGGTTTAATGTCAGGGTTCTGAGTAATGTAGATGCCAAAAGCAGAACTCCGAGGCAGGTAGATTCCTCAAAGGACATGTTTATTGATACATCATATTGGCACAGCTAGTAAAAACCAACTCTGGTCCAAAGTCAAAATAAAACTTTCAAATATTCCACATGAATCAGAGATTCTTGTGCCTCATTATTATATTTTCTCTACAATTAAGATGGGGTTTCAGTAGGATAATGTAGCATTTGGGGAAAAAGATGGAAACCAAGAGACCAGCTCCAGAGACCAAGATGGAGAAGATCTCCACAGCCACCATGGTCTTCCCTTTGGTACTCAGGTAGGTGGGGAGGAAGCTGATCCAAAAACTGCAGACCAACATGCTAAAAGTAATGAACTTGGCTTCATTAAAGCTGTCAGGAAATTTCTTAGCCAAACATTATTATTGTTTATTTCCAAGTTGATCATGAGGCCTCCCTGGGGACAACTGGCATTAATGAAAAATAAAAGGATGGGTGTTTGTTGCTGATTGATAGAAACTTTGTGATTAGTACATCACTTGATTTCCAAATATTTAATGAAAAAGCACCTCTCTCATTTAATCATTTATTTAAAAAATCAAACACACAAATGTCAAAAATAAACATACATCCCCAGATACATCAAAGATTTTTATGCCCCATTATATTCTCTCTACAATTCAGATTGGGCTTAAGTAGGATAATATAACATTTGGGGAAAAAGATGCAAGCCAAGAGACCAGCCCCAGAGACTAAGATGGAGAAGATCTCCACGGCTACCATGGACTTCCCTTTGGTGCTCAGGTAGGTGGGGAGGAAGGTGATCCACACACTGAAAAAGACCAGCATGCTGAAAGTAATGAACTTGGCTTCGTTAAAGCTGTCAGGCAATTTCCTAGCCAAAAAGGCCACAGTGAAACTGATGAGGGCCAGAAAACCCAGGTAGGCCAGGACAGCATAAAACATCAAAGCTGAGCCTTCATTACATTCCAAGATGGCCTCTCCAACCAAAGAGTGGAAATCCAAACTGGGAAATGGGGGAGAGGTTACCAGCCAGGTGATACAGAGAACTGCTTGGGCCAGAGGACAGGCTAAAACAATGGAGTTGGTCAATGATTTTCCTAAGAGTTTCCTTGCACTGTTCCCTGGCTTGGTGGCCATGAAAGCCAGAACCACCATGACAGTTTTTGCCAACACAGAGGAAACCGCAAGGGAAAAGAGAATGGCAAAGGCAGTTTGTCGGAAAAGACAAGTGAACTTCCTGGGTCGACCAATGAAGAGGAAGGAGCAGAGGAAGCAGAGCAGGAGGGAGACCAGGAGGATGTAAGTGAGATCTCGGTTGTTGGCCTTGACGATTGGTGTGTCACGATGGTTAAAGAAAATCACCAGGATAGCCAATGTGATCACAGAGAAAGAAAGAGCGAGAGATGCTAAAGAGTATCCCAGGATGTCATGATAGGAAAGCAAGTGGATCTTCTTGGCAATGCAGTGGTCTTTTTCCTGGTTGGGATATTGGTCTTCTGGACAGGGGTCACAGCGAGCTGCATCTGAAATCAAGAATCAGTGTGCATTTCATGGTGAATCCACAAGGGCAAACCATCCATCCATATTGATGATGCTGGGAATAAGTTAGCCAGAAAAAACGGATGTGTTCTCTGGCTCAACTTCTCTGCTTTATTCTTCAAATCCAGTCATTCAATCTTTTTTGCAAGGAAGGATCAGCAGACATAGATAGATGGATCTGCTCTGTCTCCAACAGGTCTATGAATATTCTGGGACGCTGAGAGTTGTGATAGAAGAAGGATATCTTTAATGAAAATTAAACCTTAAATCTCACATCTCATTCTTTCACCAAAAAAATTGGTAGCTGGTTTTGTTGATGGGATGTAAAAGTAGGAGTAGAAATTCTAGTAGGAAGCCTATAAATTTTGCCCTGAAACAACCTGATATTAAATTGCTGAGGAGCAAGAAAAGTGGCCTTTGGGGTTAGCACAGCTTAGATTCATGAACTGAGAGGGTCTGCTGAATATATGAATATATTGAAGCATATAAAGCATCCTACCAAAACTGATGGCAAAATTAATATTTTCCCATTGAATGACTTCCTGGAAGATCTACCTTTGACATATACTCTACCTGTCTGATTAGAAATGGTCCCTTCTAGGCAACGGTCACATTGGTAGCAGCAAACTTCCTTGCCTTCTGGAACACTCTTCCTCTCTCCTGCCTGGCACCTCTTGATGCCACACCTGGCAAAGGGCACCTTCTAGAAGAGAAAGAGAGAAATATTTGAGATGGTCTAAGCAATAAATACACTTCAAATATCTATTTCTACATTTCTCTTTCCCTCTCCAGAATGTCTCCAAAAGAAATGGTCTACCAGGGCCTACCAGAGTGATAGGCTCCAGGGGGATCCAGGCCAGTGGCAATCCTGACCCATGAATGGATGCTGGAGATTGGAACTGAGATCCCAAAATGAAAGGAAGGCTTGTGACATGGAGCTGCAGTTTTTCTAAAATAAAGAATGGTGAGGCTCCAACTGAATGGAAATGGTCCATGGAAATCATTCTTGCCTGCTTTAATGGCGTCCTGGGTTTCAAGCAGGAGGTCTTCCCAATCTTACCCCATCTTGGACTTCTCAGAAGTCAAATCTCAAATGTGTTCAACTCAAAAGTAGATTTTTCATCAAATCTCTGAATGTAATAATTTCCCAGTTAAAAGGGTGTCCCCTGGAGTGAATGAATCCTTTGCTGAATTTATAGCTTTTCCTTCCAACTCACCTTTGTGGCCCAGATGATTTCATCAGAGTTAATGGTGAAATCTTGTCCCGGGGAAGCTGTGGAATCTATTTGTCCAACTTTCATGGGGACAAAAGATTGATTGGGGAGGAAAAGCCAGTTGAGAAGATCGTAACGAGAAGAAACCAATCCACTTTCTGAGAAGGAGACTTCCTCTCCAGCACTGTTGTTGAACTTGATGTTCCTCAGATAGGGAAGAATCTGAAAGAAAAGACACCCGGATTAATTGGCTGAACACCACACATGAGACATCCTGGTTTCTATCATAATGTGATGGCCATCAACCTAGGACAGCGGTGGCGAACCTTTTTCTCTCGGCGTGCCAAAAATAGGCGCGCGCACACCCACCAGCGCTCCCGTGTGCCACTACCCAAAATGCAATGCGCACCCCCCCCTGCGCATGCGCACCCACACCTACATGCACGCGCCTGCACCACGCACGCGCCCGCACCGCGCATGCGCACATCTACTGCGCATGTGTAACCGCCCCCTCCTCCTCCTGCTCCAAGCCTCGCACTCCGGGCACAAGCCGGAACGTGAGGCTGACAGGAGAAGGAGAAGGGGGCGGTTACGTGAGCCGCCCAGCCTGCAAAACCGCCCCCTTCTCCTGCTCCAAGCCTCGCACTCCGGGCACCAGCCGGAACGTGATGCTGGCAGGAGAAGGAGGAGGGAGCGGTTACGCGAGCCGCCCAGCCTGCGAAACCGCCCCCTTCTCCTTCTCCTGCCAGCATCGCGTTCCGGCTGGTGCCCGGAGTGCGAGGCTTGGAGCAGGAGAAGGGGGCGGTTTCGCAGGCTGGGCGGCTCGCGTAACCGCTCCCTTCTCCTGCTCCAAGCCTCGCACTCCGGGCACCAGCCGGAACGCGATGCTGGCAGGAGAAGGAGAAGGGGGCGGTTACGCGAGCCGCCCAGCCTGCGAAACCGCCCCCTTCTCCTTCTCCTGCCAGCATCGCGTTCCGGCTGGTGCCCGGAGTGCGAGGCTTGGAGCAGGAGAAGGGGGCGGTTTCGCAGGCTGGGCGGCTCGCGTAACCGCTCCCTTCTCCTGCTCCAAGCCTCGCACTCCGGGCACCAGCCGGAACGCGATGCTGGCAGGAGAAGGAGAAGGGGGCGGTTACGCGAGCCACCCAGCCTGCGAAACCGCCCCCTTCTCCTTCTCCTGCCAGCATCGCGTTCCGGCTGGTGCCCGGAGTGCGAGGCTTGGAGCAGGAGAAGGGAGCGGTTCCGCGAGCCGCCCAGCCTGCGAAACCGCCCCTCCTCCTTCTGCTTCGGGTAGCTCTAGCAGCTCTGCGCATGCGCGCCAGAAACCCGGAAGTAGAATGTGCCGGACCTGTGGCGTGCCAGCCGAAATGGCTCCGCGTGCCACCTGTGGCACGCGTGCCATAGGTTCGCCACCACGGACCTAGGAGATGGGTCTATGCTGTATCTGAGAAGCTAAATCAATCAGAATAGAGCTGGAAGTGACCTTGGAGGTCTTCTAGTTCAACCCCCTGCTCAAGCAGGAGACCCTATGCCAGTTAAGACAAGTGACTGTCCAGTGTCTTCTTAAAAACCTCCACCTACAACTTCTGATGGCAAGCTGTTCCACTGGTTAATTGTCCTCACTGTTAGGAAGTTTCTCCTTAGTCCCTTGGTGAAGGTCTTAGCAATCAGAAGTAACTTCAAATATTCAACTTCATCCCACCAAATGATGACACATTCTCTTTATCATTGGACATTTGAATCATGGCTTCTTCAATTCCAGTCTTACAAGAATGATACAAACATTTTAATACCATATTCCAAATTACATTGTGTATCAAACTGTGATACTTGGCAAGCTACATTTTTAATTTTATTTGGGCCCATGGTTTTGTAAATGACAAATGCATTTTAGGAATGATTAAATAATTTCTGAGGGGCCCTTGGTGCTCTCTGCGCTTGGTTGTTTTCTTGCAGACGTTTCATGACCTAAATTAGGTAACACTGGTAGTGATCTCACTCCCTTCTAGCACTGATTATGCTACCTAGTTGGGTCATGAAATGCCTGCAAGAAAACAACCAAACTCAAAGAGCACCAAGGACCCATAATTTCAACCCTGAGCTATAACATTCTCCTTTATTGGTAAATAATTTCTATCATAACGTTGTACAATTCCACTGACTTTCTCTAGCTGATTTTCAAAGAGAACAGAATGAAGAAGTACATCTGACCAAGAGGGGCCAAATGGAAAGTTTATCCTGCCCTAGTTTGTCACTTCATGGGTCCAGAGAGGAACAATTTAGCCTTTGATGTTGAAAAGTCTGATAAATTTCAGATCATGAACCCATTAGACACTGAGAGTTGTTAATCTAATCTTGCGTAGCTTCTTCTCTGGCAATATTACACTGCTGATCAGAGCATACAAAACATTTGTTAGACCAATTCTGGAATACAGCTCACCTGTCTGGAACCCGCACTGCATATCAGACATAAATACAATCGAGAGAGTCCAGAAATATTTCATAAGAAGAGTCCTTCACTCCTCCGCTCGCAACAAAATATCTTATTCCACCAGACTTGAAATACTGGGATTAGACAATTTACAACTATGTTGCCTCCAAACTGATCTAAATGTAGTTCATAAAATCATATACCAAAATGTCCTTCCTGTTAATGACTACTTCAGCTTCAACCGCAACAATACACGAGCACGTAATAGATTCAAACTAAATGTAAACCGCTCCAAACTCGACTGCAGAAAATACGACTTCAGCAATACTGGGAGCCGAGGTGGCGCAGTGGTTAGAGGCAGTACTGCAGGCCACTTTAGCTGACTGTGATCTGCAGATCAGCAGTTCAAATCTCACCGGCTCAAGGTTGACTCAGCCTTCCATCCTTCCGAGGTAGGTAAAATGAGGACCCAGATTGTTGGGGGCAATATAAATATACATTGCTTACTGGTGTAAACCGCTTAGAGAGTGCTTGCACTGTGAGGCGATATATAAATCTCACAAATAAATAAATAAATAAATAAATAGAGTGATCAATGCCTGGAATACAAAAACTTTAACCTTAGACTATCTACAGTCAACCTCTCCCCATTTCTAAGAGGTCTGTAAGGAGCGTGCATAAGCACACCACTGTGCCTACCGTTCCTGTCCTTCTGTCCTATTGTCCTCTTTTATCGTTACTTTTTTTTACTTATGTTATGTTTATACGAACTACTACTATCCTATACATGTTTGACAAATAAATAAATAAATAAATAAATAAATAAATAAATAAATAAATAAATAAATAAATAAATAAATAAATAAATAAATAAATAAATATTGAGTTCTTCTGCATATGCTGAGGTTGGCAGAGGCTTAACACAACAAACAAAGCAGTACAAGAAACGCCATACTAAAAACATGGGGTGGAGTCAGAAAGAATTCTAAGCCACAGTAATCTAAACCAACATTAAAATGAATTGAATGTCGTTTTACAGTTTGGATTCAAACTACCGACTGAGAGAAACTGAGGAGGTTCTACAAAAATTATTTTTAACAATTGCTGTCTTCATCTCTTCTTACATACATTGATAGCACACAGATATTTAATCAGTAATGCAAAAAAATGCATATAGGGAGTTTCCTACCTAGAGACCTCTGGACCAGATAAAAACTCCCTGAGATTACCTGCCATGACTGAATATTTGAGATCCTCTTTCTGAGCCTCATCATGGTTGGTTGTTCTCCAGATCCATGTATTGCATGTAATGCATGTGCCACAGCATAAACGGCATTGTAGATGTTGTAACTTTCACCTTCCATGCTTGTTTCAAAAATGTAAGAAGGTAGATTCTGTAAATTCTCCTTTCCTGTACATGGTTTCTCCCCCTTTGGAAGGACCCTGCCTGGTTTGTCCAACATGCAGCCAAACAACCTTTCCCAACATATCAGGAGAAAAATGTCCCCTTGTTGCTTCAGGGGGTCTAAAGACAGGAGGAAACGACTGAATTCTGAGACTTCCCAGTGTGGAGCCTAAAATGCAGAGACCCATGGAAGGGCTTTACTGTTTTCAAGATGTCTTGATTCCTCAGCACACTAAGTTTCCAATGGGAAGTTAAGATCCAAACTTTCATGAATGATGTCTTTCTCAAATGTTCATGGATACCCATTGCCACCTGTACATTTGTAATACTATTGGGGTTTCCAAATAGAACAATCACTTCAGCTTTAGACCAAGTATCCAAAATATGCAGTATTTCCAACATTGGAGTAGTAAAAAAATTCAATTTCAACTTTTCAGTGAAGGCCACGCAGATGTCATTCTCCTTGAACATTGGCATCAGAGATGAGATGAAACGTTCTCAATTGTCATTTTCAGGGGCTACAAGCCCAACCCAGTTCCAGTGGAAATGCAGGAGCAGCTGCACAAAACCCACACACTCAGGAAAGTCACTGGGATTAATCCGGAAGAAGGAAGGATAAAAACTTCTGTCTCCCTGAGAGAACTCAAAGCCAACGCCTAGCTGGAGAAAGTGAGATTCTTGATAGGGTAAATTTTAGGGATCTTTATTTATTTATTATTAAAATGTCTATGCCGCTCAAGTCCTGGGGGACTCTGGGCAGCTAACAGCAGGTATAGAAACATATACGCTGCCCTGAGTCCCTTGGGAGTAGGGCGGCATATAAGAACGAATAAATAAATAAATAAATAAATAAATAAATAAATAAATAAATAAATAGAGTGATCAATGCCTGGAATACAAAAACTTTAACCTTAGACTATCTACAGTCAACCTCTCCCCATTTCTAAGAGGTCTGTAAGGAGCGTGCATAAGCACACCACTGTGCCTACCGTTCCTGTCCTTCTGTCCTATTGTCCTCTTTTATCGTTACTTTTTTTTACTTATGTTATGTTTATACGAACTACTACTATCCTATACATGTTTGACAAATAAATAAATAAATAAATAAATAAATAAATAAATAAATAAATAAATAAATAAATAAATAAATAAATAAATAAATAAATAAATAAATAAATAAATATTGAGTTCTTCTGCATATGCTGAGGTTGGCAGAGGCTTAACACAACAAACAAAGCAGTACAAGAAACGCCATACTAAAAACATGGGGTGGAGTCAGAAAGAATTCTAAGCCACAGTAATCTAAACCAACATTAAAATGAATTGAATGTCGTTTTACAGTTTGGATTCAAACTACCGACTGAGAGAAACTGAGGAGGTTCTACAAAAATTATTTTTAACAATTGCTGTCTTCATCTCTTCTTACATACATTGATAGCACACAGATATTTAATCAGTAATGCAAAAAAATGCATATAGGGAGTTTCCTACCTAGAGACCTCTGGACCAGATAAAAACTCCCTGAGATTACCTGCCATGACTGAATATTTGAGATCCTCTTTCTGAGCCTCATCATGGTTGGTTGTTCTCCAGATCCATGTATTGCATGTAATGCATGTGCCACAGCATAAACGGCATTGTAGATGTTGTAACTTTCACCTTCCATGCTTGTTTCAAAAATGTAAGAAGGTAGATTCTGTAAATTCTCCTTTCCTGTACATGGTTTCTCCCCCTTTGGAAGGACCCTGCCTGGTTTGTCCAACATGCAGCCAAACAACCTTTCCCAACATATCAGGAGAAAAATGTCCCCTTGTTGCTTCAGGGGGTCTAAAGACAGGAGGAAACGACTGAATTCTGAGACTTCCCAGTGTGGAGCCTAAAATGCAGAGACCCATGGAAGGGCTTTACTGTTTTCAAGATGTCTTGATTCCTCAGCACACTAAGTTTCCAATGGGAAGTTAAGATCCAAACTTTCATGAATGATGTCTTTCTCAAATGTTCATGGATACCCATTGCCACCTGTACATTTGTAATACTATTGGGGTTTCCAAATAGAACAATCACTTCAGCTTTAGACCAAGTATCCAAAATATGCAGTATTTCCAACATTGGAGTAGTAAAAAAATTCAATTTCAACTTTTCAGTGAAGGCCACGCAGATGTCATTCTCCTTGAACATTGGCATCAGAGATGAGATGAAACGTTCTCAATTGTCATTTTCAGGGGCTACAAGCCCAACCCAGTTCCAGTGGAAATGCAGGAGCAGCTGCACAAAACCCACACACTCAGGAAAGTCACTGGGATTAATCCGGAAGAAGGAAGGATAAAAACTTCTGTCTCCCTGAGAGAACTCAAAGCCAACGCCTAGCTGGAGAAAGTGAGATTCTTGATAGGGTAAATTTTAGGGATCTTTATTTATTTATTATTAAAATGTCTATGCCGCTCAAGTCCTGGGGGACTCTGGGCAGCTAACAGCAGGTATAGAAACATATACGCTGCCCTGAGTCCCTTGGGAGTAGGGCGGCATATAAGAACGAATAAATAAATAAATAAATAAATAAATAAATAAATAAATAAATAAATAAATAAATAAATAAATAAATAAATAAATAAATAAATAAATAAATAAATAAATAAATAAATAAATATAATCAATAAAAGCAGTTTAAAAAACATGTTAAAATACTATCAATATTTAAAAAGAACTTTCACTCGCACATACATGGGCCATACATACATACATGGGCCAATCTAACAAGACCACATCTTAGGGTCATTGGCCCCAGGCCTGCTGGAAAAGCCAGGTCTTAACCGCTTTCTGGAAAGCCAGTAGGGTGGGAGTAGTATGGATCTCGGGAGGTAGTTGGTTCCAAAGAGTCGGAGCCGCTACAGAGAAGGCCCTCCCCTGCGGATCCGCCAGCTGACATTGTTTAGCTGACGGGACCTGGAGAAGGCCGACCCTGTGCAGTCTCACTGGGCATTGGGAGGAATACAGTAGAAGACGGCCACGCAGATAAACTGGTCTTGAGCCATGTAGGGCTTTAAAGGTAAGAACCAACACCTTAAATTGCGTCCGGAGACCAATCGGAAGCCAGTGCAGCTGGCAAAGGACGGGCTTAGTGTGGGTGTATCTTGAGGCACCCACAACAGCTTGCGAAGCTGCATTCTGGACTAACTGCAGTCTCCGAACACTCTTCAAGGGTAGCCCCATGTAGAGGGCATTGCAGTAATGAAGCCGTGAGGTGATAAGGGCATGAGTAACTGTGAGTAGAGCTTCTTGATCCAAATAGGGCCGCAATTGGTGCACTAGGCGAACCTGTGCAAAGGTCCCCCTAGCCACATCTATCAGGTAGTGGTCTAATCTCAGCTGTGGGTCTAAGAGGACACTCAAATTGTGAACCCGTTCTGCGGGGATTAAATTTTCTCCCCCCAGAACCATGGAAGGATGATCTACCTGGTCCTTCGGAGGCAATATCCACATCCACTCGGTCTTGTCTGGGTTTAGTTTGAGCCTGTCGGCTCCCATCCAGACCCTTATATCTTCCAGGCACCGACCCATCGTGTCCACTGCTTCACTGAATTGACATGGGGTGGAGATGTACAACTGTGTATCATCAGCACATTGCTGGAACATCACCCCACGTCGTCGGATGATCTCACCCAGTGGTTTCATGTAGATGTTAAATAAGAGGGGGGAGAGAACCGAACCCTGAGGCACCCCACAGATGAGGGGCCTAGGGGTCAATCTCTGTCCCCCTGCCAACACTGACTGTGATCGACCAGAGAGATAGGAGGAGATAGGAGGAGAACCACCGTAGAACGGTGCCACCAACCCCCAACATGAGCCAAGGTGGCGCAGTGGTTAAAAGCAGCACTGCAACCTACTTCAGCTGACTGCTAGTTCAGCAGTTCAGCTGTTCAAATCTCACCGGCTCAAGGTTGACTCAGCCTTCCATCCTTCTGAGGTCGGTAACATGAGGACCCAGTTTGTTGGGGGCAATATGCTGAACTCTGTAAAACCACTTAGAGAGGGCTGTAAAACACTATGAAGTGGTATATAAGTCTAAGTGCTATTGCTATTGCTATTGCTAACTCCCTTAGTCGGCACAGAAGGATACCATGGTCAATGGTATCAAAAGCAGCTGAGAGGTCAAGTAGCACCAGGATGGAGGAAAAAACCCCATCTCGGGCTCGCCAGACATCATTCATCAGCGTGACCAAAGCAGTTTCCGTGCTGTAGCTGGGCCTGAAACCCAATTGAACAGGGTCTAGATAATCCATTTCCTCCAACAACCATTGGAGTTGGAGCACCACCACTTTCTCAACAACCTTACCCACAAAGGGTAGGTTGGAGACTGGACGAAAGTTCTTAAATTCTTCTGGATCCAGGGAAGGCTTCTTGAGGAGGGGCCTAACCACTGCAACCTTCAATGGCTGCGGGACAGACCCCTCTCTCAAGGAGTTATTAATCAAAACCTGGAGCCAGCCTCGTGTCACCTCCCTGCTGGAGGAAACCAGCCAGGAGGGGCACGGGTCCAATAAACAAGTGGCGGAACTCATCGCTCCAATAGCCTTGTCCACTTCCTCAGGGGTCACAGGCTCAAATTTCTCCCATAAAATAGGACTAAGATCTGCCCCTGTCATCTCGGCCTGAGCTGCCCAATCAGAGTCCAGGTCCATCCAAATCTGAGCGACTTTATCCGACAGAAACTATACAAATTCCTCAGCTCTACCCTGTAAAGGTTCCTCCTTTCCCTCTATGTCACCATTATGAATAGAATAGAATAGAATAGAATTTTTATTGGCCAAGTGTGATTGGACACACAAGGAATTTGTCTTGGTGCATATGCTGTCAATGTACATAAAAGAAAAGATACGTCTGTCAAGAATCATAAAGTACAACGCTTCATAATAGTCCAGTACAAATAAGCAATGAAATCATATTAGGAACCAGTCAATATAAATTGTAAGGATACAAGCAACAAAGTTACAGTCATACAGTTATTAGTGTGAGGAGATGGGTGATGGGAACGATGAGAAGATTAATAGTAATACAGCCTTAGTGAATAGTTTGACAGTGTTGAGGGAATTATTTGTTTAGCAGAGTGATGGCGTTCGGGAAAAAACTGTTCTTGTGTCTAGTTGTCTTGGTGTGCAGTGCTCTATAGTGACGTTTTGAGGGTAGGAGTTGAAACAGTTTGTGTCCAGGAAGTGAGGGGTTTGTAAATATTTTCACAGCCCTCTTTTTGACTCGTGCAGTATACAGGTCCTCAATGGCAGGCAGGCTGGTAGCCATTGTTATTTCTGCAGTTCTAATTATCCTCTGAAGTCTGTGTCTGTCTTGTTGGGTTGCAGAACCAAATCAGACAGTTATAGAGATGCAGATGACAGACTCAATGATTCCTCTGTAGAACTGTATCAGCAGCTTCTTGGGCAGTATGAGCTTTCTGAGTTGGCGCAGAAAGAACATTTTTTGTTGTGCCTTTTTGATGACGTTTTTGATGTTAGCTGTCCATTTTAGATCTTGTGATATGGTAGAACATAGAAATTTGAAGGTCTCTACTGTTGATACTGTGTTGTCTAGTATTGTAAGAGGTGGAAGTAGGAGCGGGTTTCTCCTAATGTCTACCACCATTTCTACAGTTTTGAGTGTGTTCAGTTCCAGATTGTTTTGGTTGCACCACAAGGTTAGTTGTTCAACCTCCCGTCTGTATGCGGATTCATCATTGTCTTGAATGAGTCTGATCACTGTTGTGTCATCTGCGAACTTCAGTAGTTTAACAGATGGATCGTTAGATTTGCAGTCATTGATATGGAGAGAGAAGAGAAGTGGAGAGAGCACACAGCCTTGGGGGGCCCTGTGCTAATTGTACAGGTATCTGATGTGATTTTGCCTAGCTTCACCTGCTGCTTCCTGTTTGTTAGGAAGCTAATGATTCACTTACAAGTGTGTTCAGGTACTGCTAGCTGGTTCAGCTTAGTTAGAAGAGCGTCTGGAATGATGGTATTGAATGCTGAACTAAAGTCTACAAAGAGGACCCTTGCGTAGGTCTTTGGAGATTCAAGATGTAGGATGTAGTGCAGAGCCATATTAACAGACCATATAAATATTATTAATATTAACATATTAATAGATCTGTTGATCTATTTGCTTGGTATGCAAATTGCAGGGGGTCTAACAGTGGATCCGTGATGGTTTTCAAGTGGGACATCACTAGCCTTTCAAAGGTTTTCATAACTACAGACGTGGATTATGTCAGAGGCCAAGGGAACCATACATCAAATTAGTACAGAGAATATACTACACTACACTTTTATGAAGAATGAAATTCCTCTTGACAAATACCGCATTTCAAAATTATCTCATTATCAATCACTTTGGGCTTCTATAAAAACATATCTCGACACAAAAAAATATAAATATATGTCTCCCAAAACACCACCTTTGTTTTCCACCTTTGGCTTCTGGGTATGCATCAGTTGTTTTTCTACCCCATACTGTATCCAGTGAAGCCCCCTTACCTGTGGGACCTTGAAGATGCTGAAGAGGGAGGCCATCTGCCTTGAGGATCTGGGATTGAGATCTCCGATGACAGAGAGCAGAGGGTCCTGCCTGTCACATTTGTAACCTGGAACCATTCGGCCTTGGGTGGAGAGCAAGGAGAGGCTGATTGTGGAAATCTCCATCTCAGTCTGATAATTGCTATAGATGTGGAAGCCAAGGGTGATATTGGAGGGGAGAACTAGACCCTTGTTGACCTCTCTGACTGCAAACACCAAGGCCATGAACTGCTGGTAATTCTTGGGTGTTATTCTACAGTAAAAAAAATCATTGGAGAAATTTTAAGGAAAGCTTTTGTGTGCTGGTGGAGTTTATTTATTTATTTACTTATTTGGTCATTTTTATATGCCGCCCAACTCCCATAGGAGTTTGTCGTGTCTTTTAAAAAAATGTTCTTTGTAACAAGAAGTTTCAAATTGCATTGGGTTTGTTTCATTGTTATGGCTGTTCCTTGATTAATGGCCTTGGCAGAAAGCAGAAAATTCTGTTCCTCCACACCAGAGATCATTTGATACCCCTCCATCAGCCCTCCCTTCTTCACTTTGCTCCAGTGATGGTAATCCTTCCCAATCGCTTCTCTTCCCCCCTAATTAATTTATTTCCCTCTTGAAGCAGCTTCTTCAGGTCTGGAAGCCATTGTTGAGCACAAGATAGGTGGCTTTTTTACAACTCCTCCACCCTTTAAATGGGTTGACCTCATCATTGAATTTTGCATCAGGAGTTTCTGTCCAAATTAATATTGTAAGTCAACTTCTTCACTAGTCCAGCACAGTTTTTAAGGGGTTGTCCTTCCTCACTTTTTTGGTGGTTTATGATCTTCCTGATCAAGAGTGAATAATGCAAGGGCATTGCAAACATCACTAGAGCATTTCTGAAAAGAATCACTGAATACAAAGCAAAGCAAATAATTATCTACATCTTTCCCCTTTGGGTGAAACTTACAAAATATTATCCAGAAGTAGAGATGGTTTTCTTTTAAAGGATTGGAAGTTGGATTTATAGATAGTTCCCAGGGGAAAATTCCCACCAATAATGAAATCACCAGGCCTGTAAAAATCTCTTGTAGTCTTTAAAGTGTTTGTCAGCACACACCCAGTTTGCATCCTCTTAGCAGAAGTTGGAGGCAGGAGCCAGAAGCGCAGCAGCAGGAGAGGCAGCCCAGCCATTTTTCTCACCTTCCCTCCTAGATGAGAAATCAAGAGGTTGTTTTTTCTGCAGAAGTCGAATCGCAGGGAGCCCTTGAAATCTCAGCAGAGCTTCAGCACAAGAGAGCTAGTCTGTGCTACCTGGATGGCCCCAGGGCCAATTTGTATCAACCGTGCTTCCTCTTACCTGTGTTTGGTTTATGACCAAAGAGGATACTAAGGCCAGCTGAGTCTCAGCAAACCCTGGAGTTGGCTCTTTGCAACACAAGGCAAGGTGACATGTCCTGCCCCCACCAGGAGAACTCCGAGTATCTAATTTAAAGCAGGTTTTATCTTGGAAGATTTTTTTTGTCTGTGTAGAAATCCATAGGGGATACATTAGAAATTACTGTTCTTCTGATAATTGCATGGAAAAGCAATTTTCCTATTTACTGAGCAATACAGTAACTACTCTTCATACAGCAAACAGAGAAAAATGGCTTTGAGTTTCCTGTTGTTAATCCACAGATCAGATGCAGTTGAGAGTCAAGGTGAAGTCGGGTATTTGTGTTATGTGAAATTAACAGATTAACAGAGTTGGAATTCAGCCATTGAAAGTTTTTGAAATCCCAAAATGGTTTGCACAAAAGCACCAATATCTTGCCCAAATTCTTTTGGCCACCACTGAAGAGTGTGAAAGTGTATAGGCCAGGGGTGGGTTCCAATTACTACCACTCTGTGGGCGTGGCTTAATTTTGTGGATGTGGCTTAATTTTGTGGGTGTGGCTTGATGATAATGTGACCTGAAGGCTGAAAGGCAAAAGGAAGCTGTGATGTTTCCTTCCATACACCAGGATGACTCGACAGAATAAACATATAACCCTTTCCTGGTGAAGAGCTGATTGGGAACAGAACCTTGTGGCTCAGAGGTTAATCTTCTGACTTTCAAGCAGACTGCCCAGGTTCAATTCCCACTACGGGTATGGCTATCTGACGAGAGCAAAATAGCTCGAAATAGATCTATAATAGTCTCCCTTTATTTTCATTTATCAGCAAAAAATGTTACACATATAGACAATATAGTTTGTCGACTATAGAAAACTGCCTGGATGGTCCCAGGAGGGGCTGAAAGGCAAAAGGAAGCTGTGATGTTTCCTTCCATACACCAGGATGACTCGACAGAATAAACATATAACCCTTTCCTGGTGAAGAGCTGATTGGGAACAGAACCTTGTGGCTCAGAGGTTAATCTTCTGACTTTCAAGCAGACTGCCCAGGTTCAATTCCCACTACGGGTATGGCTATCTGACGAGAGCAAAATAGCTCAAAATAGATCTATAATAGTCTCCCTTTATTTTCATTTATCAGCAAAAAATGTTACACATATAGACAATATAGTTTGTCGACTATAGAAAACTGCCTGGATGGTCCCAGGAGGGGCTGAAAGGCAAAAGGAAGCTGTGATGTTTCCTTCCATACACCAGGATGACTCGACAGAATAAACATATAACCCTTTCCTGGTGAAGAGCTGATTGGGAACAGAACCTTGTGGCTCAGAGGTTAATCTTCTGACTTTCAAGCAGACTGCCCAGGTTCAATTCCCACTACGGGTATGGCTATCTGACGAGAGCAAAATAGCTCGAAATAGATCTATAATAGTCTCCCTTTATTTTCATTTATCAGCAAAAAATGTTACACATATAGACAATATAGTTTGTCGACTATAGAAAACTGCCTGGATGGTCCCAGGAGGGGCTGAAAGGCAAAAGGAAGCTGTGATGTTTCCTTCCATACACCAGGATGACTCGACAGAATAAACATATAACCCTTTCCTGGTGAAGAGCTGATTGGGAACAGAACCTTGTGGCTCAGAGGTTAATCTTCTGACTTTCAAGCAGACTGCCCAGGTTCAATTCCCACTACGGGTATGGCTATCTGACGAGAGCAAAATAGCTCGAAATAGATCTATAATAGTCTCCCTTTATTTTCATTTATCAGCAAAAAATGTTACACATATAGACAATATAGTTTGTCGACTATAGAAAACTGCCTGGATGGTCCCAGGAGGGGCTGAAAGGCAAAAGGAAGCTGTGATGTTTCCTTCCATACACCAGGATGACTCGACAGAATAAACATATAACCCTTTCCTGGTGAAGAGCTGATTGGGAACAGAACCTTGTGGCTCAGAGGTTAATCTTCTGACTTTCAAGCAGACTGCCCAGGTTCAATTCCCACTACGGGTATGGCTATCTGACGAGAGCAAAATAGCTCGAAATAGATCTATAATAGTCTCCCTTTATTTTCATTTATCAGCAAAAAATGTTACACATATAGACAATATAGTTTGTCGACTATAGAAAACTGCCTGGATGGTCCCAGGAGGGGCTGAAAGGCAAAAGGAAGCTGTGATGTTTCCTTCCATACACCAGGATGACTCGACAGAATAAACATATAACCCTTTCCTGGTGAAGAGCTGATTGGGAACAGAACCTTGTGGCTCAGAGGTTAATCTTCTGACTTTCAAGCAGACTGCCCAGGTTCAATTCCCACTACGGGTATGGCTATCTGACGAGAGCAAAATAGCTCGAAATAGATCTATAATAGTCTCCCTTTATTTTCATTTATCAGCAAAAAATGTTACACACACACACACACACACACATATATATATATATATATATATATATATATATATATATATATATATATATATATATATATATATATATATATATATATATATATATATATATATATATATATATATATATATATATATATATATATATATATATATATATATATCTGAAATATATTACAATACTATTTTTGCGTTCTATGAAAATTTTTGTTGCTCCATATAGACCAAATTTTTAATCAGGAACCCACCCACACCCGGTCAATGGTGTCCCTCTTTACCAATGTTAAAATCTGGTCACCTTAAACATTCATCACTTCCGGGGTACAGTTTAAGTAAATATAAAGTGAATATAAAGTGAGGGATGGGGAAAGGGAGTGCCAGTATCTAAAAAGTTCAAGTTCATCGTTGGCACCTTTGCCATGGGGAGAGATGTAGATTCCCCAACCCCAATAGTGTCGCAAGCTGGAACAGTTCTCTGGGGAGAAAGTGTGGGTCTCCCCCCACGGGTGATATTGATGACTCCAAAGTCTCTCTCCTTCAGGAAAATAAGTTTCCTCGTTTCTCAGTCCATAAGTCAGCATGCAGAGAAGGCCAAAAAACCCTTTTACTTCCTCCTCAATCGTCATAGTTGTAGTAATGGCAGGGGGAAGGGCAGTAATCATTACCATCTGCAGAGATGCCAGAGAGCCTGCACAAGTTCTTGTGGCTCTGGTGTTGTCCTCCCAGCAAGAGAGGCAGGAGAGAACAGGCAGGCTCAGATGGGAGAAACAAACAGGCTTTGCAACAGGCAAGCAGCTCTTTCTGTGTTTCCCCTTCCCCAGTTCTTCCACAAGCCTCCTTCCCAAACCGAGTTCTTATGGCTCTGGTGTTGTCCTCCCAGCAAGAGAGGCAGGAGAGAGCAGGCAGGCTCAGATGGGAGAAACAAACAGGCTTTGCAACAGGCAAAGCATTTATCCAATGCCTTACTGAAGTCCAAGTAAACCACATCAACAGCATTCCTCTGGTCTACTAATTTTGTCACTTTGTCAAAGAATGCAATAAGATTAGTCTGGCATGATCTGTTTTTGACAAACCCATGTTGGCTTTTGGTTATTACTTTATTTGCTTCTAGGTGTTCGCTGATTCATTGCTTGATTATCTTTTCCAGAATCTTCCCTGGTATTGAGGTCAGAATGATAGGTCTGTAGTTTCCTGGATCTATTTTTTTCCCTTTTTGAAGATGGATTTCACCAGATCATTGAGGTGACTTTCTAAGAAGCAGCCTTGTTCTTCCTAATGGGAAGCTCTGGTTAGGAAAGACTTAAGTGAGTAGAGGGGGGTTATCATTTTTTCAGAGTGGTGACTTTGGCTTCTTGCTTTGCTCCTTTGCTCCTACTCGGCATCTTGCTCCCATGCCGTGAAATATGGACTTTTCTTCAAGGAGGACTTTGCTGCCTTGACAACCTTCCTGGGACTCGGACTTTCTTGGGGACACCTGCTCTTTGCTCCACTTGGAACCATTCAGCCACACTGTTCATGTCCTTTCAACAGTGTTTGTTTGCTCCTCTCTGCTTCGCCCTTTAGCCTCACTACTTTGTGGCTAGCTGCCCTCCTCATTGCTGCTTGTGCTTCAGATGTCAGTGTCAGACCTGCCACAGCTTGGTCAGTTAGCAAAGAAAAACCCTCAACTCCATGGTGTAGTGAAAGATATACTTTTACTAAATGCCAAGTGGATTACAGTAAAGCAAAGCCAGAACTCAGTAATCGTGTACCAAATTTTCCCAGTTAACTTTTCCCCAGTCAGACCCTTCCCAGTTCCACTCCTTTGCAGGCCCATTCTGTCCAATAAACTTTTAATAAATTGTTTTGGGCAGGCTAGTTGGTGAGCTGTTAGCCATTACATTCCGACCTCCATAATTTGACCTTGGCATATTGTCTGTGGAAGGTACGATGAGCGGTCTGTTTTTAACCTTCTCATCCAGTTCTGTGCCCCTCTTTAGTCTATGGCAGACTGGCAGTTAACTTTTGTGAACCTCAGTGTAAGATGCCAGCTCTGACAGTTAGATTTCCCCCTATTAATCATGCTTCGTCAGGGAACTCCTGTTGCCCTTATTGGAAAACATCCTGTCACTGAGGTCACTACTTCTGGGCTCCTACAAACTGTGGGAAATTGGCTTGGGGTTTTGGAGAATGCTCTGAGGGAGTTAGTTGTGAAATAAGATTGCTAAGTCCCTCCTGAGTGCTACTTGCATGAACTGGGACAGGGACATATTTGGTTTTGCAAATATGTCCACTAGGATTTCAACTGACCTGCATGTTTTGTGAATCTTGCACAAAAACACCCAAATTGTCATCTTGCTCTTGGTTGAATCCTCCTTCCTGGAATGGTCATCCCTGACTCTTAGGCAACCACTGAAAATCTTTCAGGGACTTATAGGAAAATCTTTCCTCTGTGGATCTTATGGACAACTGGTTGGGTTTACTTCTTATTTCTCCTTCTACTGTAGAGATATTTAATACGTAATTCAAGAAATGCATATGGGAAGCTTCCTCTCTAAGGATCTGCGGACTAGATAAGAAGTCGCAGAGATTCAAAATTAACAGTAGCCACGACATTTAGAGAAAATCAGTGCAAGATGTTTTATAGGTGGCATTTAACACCCTAAGATTGGCAAAAATGTCAAATAAAATCTCACCGCTGTGCTGGAAGTGTCATAATACACATGGTACATATTTCCATATGTGGTGGACGTGTGAAAAAGCAAAGAAATTTTGGATCAAAATTAGAAAATAATAGAGGAAATAATAAAAATTCGTATTGATAGGAAACCAGAACTTTATCTATTAGGAATCATTACAGGTAACTATTCGAAAGAAATATATTATTGAATAGTACATATAGTAACAGTCACCAGAATAACTTATGCAGCAAAATGGAAACAAAATGACACACCTAATGATGAAGAAATTATTTACAAAATTCTCGAATGTGCGGAGATGGACAAAATGACTAAGGAGCTACAGGATGAAGAAGATTCTGCATATTATGTAACATGGAACAGACTGTACAAATGGTTAAAGAACAAGGAGAAGAATGTATAAGAGGTGAAAATATTAATACATCAACTAGGAGCAGAAAGTAAATGTGTATATATTGAAGAGTAGACAATATAAATATTTATATGTATTAGATGGATATATAAATGGTATACATATTAACTTTGATTAACCGATCTTCAATTGTAATAATAATGATTGTAATATATGTTTGTATGTTGTGTATGTTTTTAAACGTTAAAAAAAAGAAGTCGCAGAGATTACCTGCCATGGCTGGACATTTGAGACCCTCTTTCCGAGCTTCATCATGGTTGGTCGCCCTCCTGATCCATACATTGCATGTAATGCATGTGCCACAGCAAAAATGGCATTGTAGATATTGTAACTGTCACCTTCCATGCTTGTTTCAAAAACATAAGAAGGTAGATTCTGTAAATTCTCCTTTCCTGTACATGGTTTCTCCCCCTTTGGAAGCATTTTGCCTGGATTGTGGAACCTGCAGCCAAAAAATATTTCCCAACATATCAGGAGAAAGACATCCCCTTGTGGCTTCAGGGGGTCTAAAGACAGGAGGAAACGACTGAACTCTGAGGCATCTCCAGTGTGGAGCCTAAAATGCAGAGACCCATGGAAGGGCTTTACTACTTTCAAGATGTCTTGATTCCTCAGCACACTAGGTTTCCAATGGGAAGTTAAGATCCAAACTGTCCAGAATGACGTCTTTCTCAAATGTTCATGGATACTCATTGCCGCCTGTACATTTGTAATACTATTGGGGTCTCCAAACAGAATAATCACTTCAGCTTTAGACCAACTCTCCAAAATATGAAGTAATTTCAACATTGGAGTAACAAGAAAATCTGATTTCATCATTTCAGTGAAGGCCAGGCAGATCTCCTTCTCCTTGAGCATTGGCACCAGAGATGAGATGAAACGTTCTCCATTGTCATTTTCGGGGGCCAGAAGCCCAACCCAGTTCCACTGGAAATGGAGGAGCAGCTGCACAAAACCCACATACTTAGAAAATTCCCTGGGATTAATCCGGAAGAAGGAAGGATAAACTCTTCTGTCTCCTTGAGTGAACTCAAAGCCAACGCCTAGCTGGAGAAAGTGAGATTCTTGATAGAGAAAGGTTTTATGGTGATTTTAGGAGTCACCGTGACATGGATTATTGCCACACCAGTTAGCCTGGCTCACTTTGAGTGGCAAGCTTAATTTTCTTGCCTTCTTAGGAAGAGCCACCATTTATAAGGGCACGATTCATCAACTGAATACAGAGAACAGACTGCGCTGAAAAGATGGTTATACTTTTATGAAGAATAGGTTAGGAAGGAATTCCTCTTGGAAAGTACAGCATTTCAGAATTATCTCATTACCTATCACTTTTGGGTTCAATAAAAACATATCTTGACACATAAAATATAAAAACAAATTCAACTATAGTGCAGATTCTCTAGGTCATAAACTGCTCATTTGCCCCCCAAAACACATTAGGTTATCATCTTGGACTTCTGTCTGTGCTTCTGTTGTTTGTCTACCCCATATTGTCTCCAGTAGAGCCCCCTTACCTGTGGGACCTTGAAGAGGCTGAAGAGGGAGGCCATCTGCCTTGAGGATCTGGGATTGAGACCCCCAATGAGAGAGAGCAGCGGGTCCTTCACGTTACATTTGTGACCTGGAACCATTCAGCCTCGGGTGGAGAGCAAGGAGAGGTTGATAATGGAAATCTCCATCTCAGTCTGATAATTGCTATAGATGTGGAAGCCAAGAGTGATGTTGGGAAGAAGAACCAGATCCTTGTTGACCTCTCTGACTGCAAACACCAAGGCCATGAACTGCTGGTAGTTCTTGGGCACGACTCTATGGGGAGAAAATCGTTGGGAAATTTTAAGCAAAGCTTGTGTGTATTGGTGGAGTTTATCCTGCTTTTTTATCCCCCAATATCCTTTGTAATTTGAATTTGAATACTTTATTTGGCCAAGTGTGATTAGACACACAAGGAATTTGTCTCCAGTACAGAAGTGCTCAGTATACATGCTAAGGAACACAGATAACAACAACAACAATAATGATAGTAAAAATTTGCCCTCAGTCAATTTCAAATTTGCCATCAGTCCATTGCAAAAGGCGGTTTTACTGGGGACAGCTTCCATCCTGCGACGATATCTGTAACATCATCAAACATCCACATCTACCTATCCCAGGTTCTTGGAAAGGATTCAATAGGTAGGCAAAAATGCCAAATTCAGTCTGAACATATGACTGACTGAGCAATGATCATCATCATCATCATCATCATCATCATCATCATCATCATCATCATCATCAACAACAACAACAACAATAATTCAATGGTTGTACCAATAGTAATAGGAGCCCTTGGAGCAATACCTAAAACGTTGCCTAGATAGATGGACATTTTGAGTTTATCAGACCTGAATATTCTGATTTTGCAAAAAACCACCTTACTCGGAATTGCCTATATACACAGACGTTACCTTAACAGCTCTTAGGTCCTTGGTTTGGACTTGAACTGTTAAGTTTTTACCAGTCCCAGACTGTGAATCGAACTGAAGATTAAATCTTAAATACTACTACTAATAATAATACAAATAAAAGGAGAAAGCGAGGAAGATAATAAGAAAGATAAGTAATAATAATACTGCAGCCACACTATATAGATTAATATACATAAACATCAGACAGAAGGTGAGAATTATGTGTTCAGCAGATCGATGGCATGAGGGGAAAAACTGTCCCTGTGACTAATTGTCTTGGCACACAATGCCCTATAGCGGAGTCCTGAGGGAAGGGGTTGAAACAATTTATGTCTAGGATGTGAGGGGTCTGCAGATATCTTCTCAGCCCTCCTTCACAATATACAGGTCTTCTATGGAAGGCAGGCTGGTTGCAATTGTTCTTTCTGCAGTCTTGTAGCAGGAAGTGTATCATTGTATCATTGTCATTGTAGTTTTTGGTTACTGCCTGGAACTTACTACCTGACTCTGTGATTTCATCACCAAACCCCCAAAACTTTACCCTAAGACTGTCCACTGTTGACCTCACCCGATTCCTAAGAGGTCAGTAAGGGGCGTGCATAAGTGCACCAGCGTGCCTACAGTCCCTGTCCTAATGTTCCCTCTTATCAGTACCCATCTTATGTACATAAACAATGTTATATCTATATTACCAACATGTACTTGCCAAATAAATAAAAAAATAAAAAAAATGGTGAAAGGAGAAAATCCCGTTTATCCATATCACAGATCATGTTATACCCCTTCATCAGCCCTCCCTCCTTCACTTTGCTCCAGTGATTTTAATCTTTCCCAATTGCTTCTCTTCTCCCCTAATTAATTTGTTTCCCTGTTGAAGCAGCTTATTCAGGTCTGGAAGCCACTGTTGAGCACAATACTACAGTAGGGGGTAACAGCATACATTTAGCGAAGGCCATTATTTATGAGCGATCCTGATTTCACAACGGAGGAGTTCATTACAACTCTTCCACTCTCCCACACTATAAACATGTTGACCTCACCTTTGAGTTTTCTACCATATTGTAAGTCAACTTCTTCAATGTCCCACAAGATGAGGTGGTATCCTTTTATAGGCAGCAAATTGCCAGCCCACAAACATCTTCCATAGAGCAGACAAGTGCTGAAAGAGAAATAAATTTAACTTATGGCCAGGCACTGCAAAGACAGCGGGAAAAGATTATTTTTTTGCAAAAAGAATTACATGAGAGTAAATTGCAGGCATTCTTTCGTGCTGAGAACCAAGATGTCCGCCTGCCTTCAGGCACTTCAGGGAGGGGCCATGATTCCCCTCCTTTTTTAAACAAATTAGAGCAACGCCCTTGGATGCACACATCACAATTACGTGGGCAGAAATTTTTTGATGAAAGGGACTTTGCATTTCTCCAAGTACTTCAGGAACAAAATAAAAATCTGCATAAGCAAAACGAATTCTTGTATAAACAAAATGAAGAATTAACAATATTACAGGCTCAGAACAGAATGAATCAAATGAGATTAGATACATTAATGCAGCATCCTTTAGCTGGACAACCTTTACGGGCACAAATTGTCCAACCTGCCCAACTTATGCAAGCACAAATTGTGCATCCACCACAAACTGGATCACCTTCTACTCCAGCACCAGGGGCCCAACCTGTGCCTGCTCCAGGGCCACCACCAGCTGTGGCAGCCCAACGTTTGCCTGCTCCAGCTCTACTACCTATTGCTGCCCCTCAGCAACAGCCAATTCAGGCACCTCAACCTGCTCAGGCCCAAGCCTTGCCACAAGTGATTTCACAGGCCGCACCAGCGCAGGCCCCAATAGTCGCCCAACAGTCACAAATTGTTCCATTGGTTGGCGACGCAAAACTAAAGCAATCGGGACAGAACTATAAGGCCAGGGGCACTGATATAACTACTTTGCTTCGTCCTGAGGGCACTTTTGACATAATCCAGAATCCTCCACAAAAGGTACTAAGATGCCAATATTGCGACCATGGGGGTCATACAAGCAGAAATTGTTTTAAATTGCAACGCACTCAAGTTCCTGTCCAGCCCAGAGGAAAAGATTACAGACGCCAGTACCAGCCCAGAGGAAAAGATTATAGGGACCAGTACCAGCCCAGAGGAAAAGCACCTAGAGGCAGCAGAGGCAGAGAACAGCGCCGACCCGGTTCTAGGCATGATTTCCCACCTCCATACACCATGCTAGCAATCACCAATGATACACAGCCAAAGAAATATGACCGCTCTCTTTTGTGGACTCTTGATAGTGGAGCGGCTGTTCACATTACCTACAGAAAAGAACTTTTCAAAGAGCTACATGAGCCTGAACCAGAATATCGTGAACTGTACGCATTTGGTGGCCACCCTTTCAAAGTTGAAGGAAAAGGGACTGTTTTTATTGAAGAGTTAGGTACCCTGGTACCTGATGTTTATTATATTCCTACAGCTAATTGTAATTTGCTTAGTCAGAATCATTTATCTGCTGTTTTGCATTTTTATGGCCTTCATTTAGGTAACGCCAGTTATATTT
This sequence comes from Diadophis punctatus similis, assembly GCA_023053685.1. Taxonomy (NCBI): domain Eukaryota; kingdom Metazoa; phylum Chordata; class Lepidosauria; order Squamata; family Dipsadidae; genus Diadophis; species Diadophis punctatus. The sequence continues at coordinate 267,666 of JALIGW010000125.1, forward strand.
TTAAAGATGGTCATATTGTTGCTGACACAATTGTGATTGGTCAGGTTTACTATTTGAGGCCAAAGGCAGAACCTCAAATTCAGGCAAGTATAAAAATCTCAATAGATAATATCACAGGCCCAGAGAGAGATACCCCAGAGAGAGATCCTGTGAATACTCCAAAGGCTCTTAAAGCCACAAAGCAACAGGTAATTAAACCTAAGGTTCCTCATGTTAATGTTAATGCTGCAACTCCACTTACAGGTTTTCGTTTACATGACAGGTGCATTCATAGATGGCACAGAAGATTAGGCCATCCAAGCTTTGAGGTCCTTAAACGTATGCCATTTTTCACACAAGGTTTGAATTTCAAAGGATGTAAGGTACATCTAGATTGTGCTGTTTGCAAAAAGGCAAAATCGAGGGCAGCAGCCGTTCCAAAACATGCTACACGTAAGTCAACACACATTTTTGATTTGGTTCATACTGATATTGTGGGCCCTTATGGTCCAACTATTGGCGGTAAAAAGTATTTCTTAACTATTATTGATAATCATTCTAGATATGGTTATGTCTTTCTTATGAAAGAAAAATCTGAAGCCTTTCAGACCTTTAGAGATTTTGCAGTTCAAATTTACAATCAACATGGAGTGAGAATCCGAAGAATCCAGAGTGATCATGGTGCCGAGTTCACGTCTCAACGTTTCCAGGATTGGATGCGACGAAACGATATCCTACACCAAACATCTGCCCCATTTACGCCAGCTCAAAACGGAGTCGCAGAGAGATGGCAGGGGGTCCTCCAAACCATGATGCGCTGCCTCCTAGAAGATGCCAATCTCAAACACTCATTTTGGGGCGAAGCAGTTCAGTATGCAAACTACATTGTCAATCGTACATGGAGCAGTGTCATTGACCAAACACCCTTTTACATGTTATATGGCCGCCAGCCAGATCTTAGACACTTACACATTTTTGGTTCATATGCCATGGTCAACATTCCATTGGCCCAAAGAAGAAAAGGTGGCCCAGTAGCAAAGAGACTGAGATATATGGGTGTTGATAGCAATTCTAAATGGGGAAGATTCATTGACTCTCACAATGTGATAACAATTTCTAATTCAGCTAATTTTGAAGAAGATACAGATTGGTCCAGGATACATTCTAATGACCCTGGAGTTTATTTCCCTAGAACTGAAATTGTTGATACAGTGCAACCAGATGACCAAAGTTCATCACCTGATATCCCATCCTACAACGCCGTGGATGCTGAAGCTAGCGACGCTGATGGAGATGTGGACAACAAGAAAGACGACTGGACAATCGTCCCGAGACGTTCCAAGAGAACTACAAAAGGTATTCCACCAAAGAGATACACAATGCAATTGACAAACACAACATCGCCATTGATCTGTAATGTTACACTCCCACCGGAGAACTTTTCACAAATTAAATATCTTTCTGAAGATGAACAACAAAAATGGTATGATGCCATGCAAGTTGAGATGGATAGTTTGCAGAAACTCAAAGTATACACATCTGCAACACCTCCAACACACAAAAAAGTCATTGGCACAAGATGGGTCTACAAAATCAAACAAAAACCAGATGGTGAATTATTATACAAAGCAAGACTTGTTGCACAGGGTTTTGCACAAAGCTATCCTGAAGATTACACAAACACTTACTCACCTACAGTGCGAACTGAAAGTGTGAAAATTGCTCTAACCACTGCTTCTATTCTTGGACTTGAAGTTTTCCAATTTGATGTTGAAACAGCTTATCTACATGCTGATCTAGATGAAGAAATCTATGTCAGGTCCGCTCCCGGCTTCCGGGACCGAGAAGGGGACACCTGGTTCCTAAACAAAAGTCTCTATGGTCTGAAACAATCAGGTCTGATGTGGTACACATCTCTAAAAGACAAACTAAATTTAATGGGCTTTATTAAGTCCGACACTGATGAATGCGTGTTCACAAAAAGGTATGGAAATATTAATGAAATTGTTCTTGTTTATGTTGATGACATTGTTTACATTGGTCCAAACAAACGCATGAGTGAGAATTTTGTTAAAGGTTTGCAGAAATACTTCACATTGAAATCATTAGGACACATCAATGAATATTTAGGAGTTCACATTGAAAAGACACAGAAGGGGTTTAGCCTTTCACAAGAAGCTAAGATAGATCAACTTTTGCATCAATGCAACATGACAGATACAACGCCTACACAAACACCTATGCAAACTGATTTTCACAATTTGAAGGATACACATAGTCCTGAGTTCAAGGATCAAACACTTTATCGCTCAGTAATTGGTTCACTACTTTACATTAGTGGATGGACTAGACCAGACATAGCACTTAGTGTTAATTTACTTTCAAGACATGTAGGCAAAGCAACAGAGTTTCACTGGTCATGTATTAAGAAGGTACTGAGATACTTGATACACACAAAACATTTCAAATTGAAGCTAGAACCAGAACATACAGATTTTGCTGACATGTATTGTTATACAGATGCAGATTGGGCAAGTGATAAGGAGTCAAGAAAAAGCACATCAGGTTACATAGTGTTCCTGAATGGATGTCCAGTTTACTGGAACGTAAGAAAACAAAGTTTCATTTCCTGCTCATCAACTGAAGCAGAGTATGCATGTGTGTCTGATGCGTGCAACTTCCTAACGTGGTTCGATGCCTTAGTTACAGATATCTGGATGAAGCCCGAAAAACCGATCACTGTGATGGAAGACAATCAATCAGTAGTTTACATTTCCAGGACTCACTTCACAGGTTCAAGGTCCAGACACATTGACATACGTTACAAGAATGTTAGAGAGTCAGTAAGACAAGGTCTCATAAAGTTAGAATATGTACCAACAAAATATCAGATAGCTGACATTCTGAACAAGCCATTACCTATTGCTCAGCATGATTACCACAGATATTTACTGTGTGTTGAGTGATACATTATATTAGCCCAACTGACAAAGAAGGGGTGTCACGATGTGAATATTGTCAGTTTGTGCATCTCTATGTTTTTCTACTGTTTTCTTATATCTATGGTCAAGCTGACGTATGATATATTCTACTACGCATGTCTACATTCCTGAGGTCAACTCCTTTCCTTTCTCATCGCCATCTCTACCAAGGTAGAACTGATTTATTTTCTTAGCCGATACAATGTAGTCCTAATAAGAATTCTTTATTATTTTTCTACTGAAATAAATATTTTGTTTATTAGTATTTGAATCTTGCGTTTTATTTTCTAAGAAGTATGTTTTCAAAGAAGCCACGATCCATCGACCTCAGGAGGATTTATTTCTCCGCTAACAAGGGACATATGTTATAAAAGTATCTGTTTATCATGGGACATTTGTACCATGCCTTTTTAACTCCAGGTTTTCCAAAAGATATGTACATACAAGGAAATCCTTGGTTCTTGGGGGGGGGAATTTGATCCCTTCAGAATGGGCTCGCAACTTGGGGGTCCTTCTGGATCCACAGCTAAAATTGGACCAACATCTAACAGCTGTGGCCAGAGGGACCTTTGCACAAGTTCGTCTTGTGCACCAGTTGCGTCCCTTCTTGGACCGGGAGGCACTACTGACAGTCACTCACGCCCTTGTTACCTCATGTCTTGACTACTGCAATGCACTCTACATGGGGCTACCCTTGAAGAACGTTCGGAGACTGCAGCTAGTGCAGAATGTGGTGGCGCGTGTGGTGATGGGTGTCCCTAGATACACCCATGTGACACCCATCCTTCGCGAACTGCACTGGCTGCCTATAGGAGACCTATAGCGCAATTCAAGGTGTTGGTGATTACCTTTAAAGCCCTATATGGCTTAGGTCCAGTTTACCTCCGAGACCGCCTTCTCCAACATATCTCCCTAAGACTGATTAGAGCCCACAGTGTTGGTCTGCTGGTGGTCCCGTCAGCCAAACAATGTCGGCTGATGGGCCCACGAACGAGGGCCTTCTCTGTGGCAGCACCGGCTCTCTAGAATACACTACCCCCGAGATCCGCATTATTCCCACCCTGCCAGCCTTCAGAAAAGCAGTAAAAACATGGCTTTGTCGACAGGCCTGGGGCCAATGATTTTAATACAACACCGATCACTCTTGGCCCCATGAATGATTTATTGTATGGGTTTTTAAATTGTGGTTTTTAATGTTTTTTAATGTTTTAATATCTATTGTTTTTAATGCTTTTTATATTTGTTGTTGCATGTGAATTTTTACTGTTGTGAGCTGCCCAGAATCTATGTGGAGTGGGCGGCATACAAATGCAACTAATAAATAAATAATTACAAGGAAATTAACACCACAATCCTAATTTCAATGTGTAGTTTTACTCCTATGTACTTTTAAAAGTTTTGTCATGCCCCCATCAGAGCCTGAATCTGCGGAGGAAGATGAGCCGGAGCTGGAGTTGACGGGGTAAATGGGGAGGAGCAAGCCGAGTCAGGCCAGGGCCTTTCAGGATTGGGATGGCTTGTAGGCAGGGAGGAAGGGGGACAGAATGACTAAGAGAGGCTAAGCAGTGAACGTGAGAGACAGAACTCAGGTGATGAGCAAGAATCACCCGCTCCTGATCCTCGAGCATGGAGAGTGGAGAGAAGGTGAGTGTTCTGCCCCAGCTAAGAACATAGCAAACACACCATTTGTTCGAACTTATTTTTATCAATAACCGACTACTAATAACTGTCTTAGTAGAGGTCACAAACACACAAACCTAAAGCAGTCTTTTCTTGCAAAAGCCCAATTGTTAATTAGTCGTCATTAACAGCTGGCATAAGTTCAGAAAGTCTTAAATCATATAATAGCAATTGGTCTTTGATAGCTCACGAAGCTTGGCAAAATGCCTAGAAGTTGTCCTCAATAAACAAGCCGAAGCAGATAAGCAGAGCAGAGATTTTCCAGACACGAGGCACATGACGACCAAACGAATTTCAAACATTGTTTCCTGCAGAGATTCAGCTGCCTCTTCTTTCCTTAAGTAGAGTAGGGGAGTGGCCAATTAACCCCAAGTCTTGCTCCCGAGGAGACCTCCTCTGAAGTAACCATTCCTGCCTTTTGGCAGCTCTGTGTGCCCATGCATTAAGAAGCCTCTTCTCCCTCATCACTGCTATGAGGTGCTGGAGGTTCCGAAGGCCCTGGCTGAACCTCTGCCTCTGCACCAAGTCCTCACCAGCCTCCTCACTGTCCGACTCAGGTGCCAGCTGCACGGGCCACTGGCGCATCACCAAGTCAGCCTCGTCTCGGACAGGATCCACTCTCAGTTGCACGGGCTGCTGGCGGGCCACAGCAGTGGGAACAGCGCAGGCTGACCTGACTACTCAGGAGGAGAGCGCCCCAAGCCTCTCCACAAGGCACACCTGAGGACTGAGACTTAAGGAGACGCTGCGGGGAGGGGCATTTATCAGAAACAAACACTGATTTCCTGGAGTGTTGAGTTTCGTTGTTTGAAGTTTCCTGGATTTCCTGCTTTCTTTCTGACTTCCTGGATTAAATGCCTTGCTCCTTTGCTTCCTCCTTGACTTGCCCTGCTTGATTTCTTGCTTTGCAGCCGTTGTGCTCACAACATTGGGCTGGACTACTTGTAGCCAGCGGCTGCTGGAGGTGTGTGTGTGTGTGTGTGTGTGTGTGTGTGTGTGTGTGTGTGTGTGTGTGTGTGATCAGTTTGCTCTGGGACTTGCCAGAAACGTGGGGGTGTTTGAGGAAATTTGGAGCAATAAAGTTTAATTTAATTTAATTTAATAAGTGTTCTTATAAGCCGCCCAATCCCGTAGGACTCAGGGCGGCTTACAACATGGGTAAGAACAATGCTATAAAAACATAATGGCTTAAAAACAGAACATTATTTTTAAAAAACATTCATTCATGGGGGAATCTGATCTTCTTTTTCACCCCGCCTGCCGGAAGAGCCATGTTTTTACGGCTTTACGGAAGGCCAGTAGGGTGGGGATAGTCCGGATCTCTGGTGGGAGTTGGTTCCAGAGGGACGGGGCTCCCACAGAGAAGGCTCTCCCCCGTGGACCCACCAACTGACACTGTTTGGCCGATGGGACCTGGAGGAGGCCCACAAAGGGACAATTTGATCTTCCAGCTGCCTGTGTTGCCTCTGTGCCATGCCCCGGGTCATCACATGTTTATTTTGGAACAAGGTCTTCTAAAGGACAGGTACCTTTTAGGACCAATGTAATACTTTCCATCACAACAGTGTAGAATTCCATTGACTTTGTCTAGCTGATAGTTAGAAAGTGCAGAATGCAGAAATCAGATTTGTTATGTGCTCCTGGCTCAGAAGTCAATTTCCTACATCCAGCATCATTTTCTGGGCATGTCCAGACAGGAAGGACCATAACCACTAGAGAATAATGTCCCCAGGAGTCTATCTGTGATTTTGCCCTTACATGCTTTTCTCCCTCCCTCCCTCCCTCCCTCCCTCCCTCCCTCCCTCCCTCCTCACATGAGGCAGCCCTGGTAGAACTTCAGGGTTCCCAGAGGAGAAGTTGCTTCAGAGTGCAATCATCGCCATTCTGTTCTTTGAGACCTCTTCCGTCACTTCTCCAGCGACTGCCTTGATGTAAACATCAGACTGAAGCAGCATGGAAGGGATCTTGGATCAGAAAAGGATAAATGCCTCAGGTCAGGCTCTTTGGTGGCACACGTTTTGGGACAGGTAGGGGCTGTGCTCTTGAATGTACTTTCTCTCCTTTCCAGATGAAGCTCGGCTGGTCTCTGTCTGAATCAGGAGAGCCACTGGCATTTCCGTATTGGCCTGGAATTCTTCTACATCTTCCAGGTGTCCTTGCTTAGAGAGGGATTGATTCAGCCCAATGAATTATGGACCTCCCGATTATTCTCCTGCTGCTTCTGATGCTGCCGGTGTTCCAGCCAGTCTCTGGAAAGCTGAGGATGAAGTGCCTGATGAATTTGGAGCACCGGGATGGAAAAAACCCACCAAGCTATTACAGGCCAGGAGAACATCTCATTAGCGTGGTCACCACGGCAACGTTAAGCTCAAATATAACATTGTCTTTCAACGTGGCTCCTTCTAGTCAGTTTCACACGTAAGTCATTGCGGATGATGCATTTCTTCCATTTGCAGTTGTAATACGCTCCTTTTTTCCTCCTTATTTCACTTACTCCTGTATTGCAGGACCCACCTAATTTCCTGGAAGAGACTCAAATCCAAAAATGGAGAAATGGCTAAAAGAACTCCAGATTGTTTCTTCCTCCCCATCCAGTCCTGAGTTCATCTGTTTGAAAACTGACTTTTGTTTAAAGTAACTATTGAAAAGGTTGCAGTTTCCTATGTCAAACCCGTTTTCATAATTTTATAAATGCTCATTGAATTGTTTAATTTTTGCCTCTAGTTTTGCATCAGTATTGGCTTAAGATTTCAGTAGGTTTGTGTGACAAAGAGTAAATGCATTAAACAATATTCTGTTATTGCTTTTGATGGTGGTGTTGATAATATGAATATTTTTCTACAGATGGGCACCTTCGGGTAGATTATCTTCTGATAAGTTTAGAATCGTCCGATTCATTTTTGCCATTCACATGGCTAACAAGAATCCACGGCTCCTGCACAATCTCACACTTGGCTACAACATCCATGACAATTCATTGAACACACTTGCCACTTCAGATGCTTTGCTGGACATGCTCTCTACTGGAGAAGCCAATGTTCCCAACTACAGCTGTGGGAAGAAGGACAGTCTTTTGACTCTTCTCGATGCAGCTAGAAGGGACGTCTCCATCCAGATGTCAACTTTAGTAGGCACCTACAAAGTCCCACAGGTGTGTGTGTGTGTGTGTGTGTGTGTGTGTGTGTGTGTGTGTGTGTGAGTGTGTGTGTGTGTATGTGTGTGTGTGTGTGTTTCTGTATCTGGTAAAGTGAGTGTGGAGGTGGTGGGTGATCAATATATCCACGTATACCTTCTCTATGAAATTCAGGAGCTGTTTTTCACCATAGCCATTGTAGGTCTCATGGCTGGTGGTTGGCATCCATATTGAGAAGGAGGCAACCATCAAAGCAGCCATGACACCATCTTCATTGCCTGGGTGGATTCTGCTGGACACTTTGAGGGTCAAAACTCATGAAGGATGCATAGTTGCACCATTATTATTCAGTCTAGACACGAATGACTTACCAGGACTCATAAAGGACCCTCAGGTACAGATGCCTAAGACACCAGATCAAGGGGGGGGGTTTCCAACTTACCTCGCTGCCGGTTCACTTCCTCTCACGCCATGTGGGCGTGCCTCATGGGCGCGTGCATGCTTCACATGCACGCGCATGTGCAGTGCAAAACCCCCCCCAAAATAAAAAAACCCAAAAACAAAATGGTGACGCATGCGCAGTACTGGAAACTCAGCTTCTGCACATGCGCAGAAGGAAAAAAAATAAAAAAAAATAAAAAAAAATTCAAAAAAGGAAAAGATGGCGGCGCCACGGATCAGCACCGACCGATCCGGTTCGGTGACGTCATCGTGATGTCACCAGTGGGTCGCTATCATTCGGGCGAACCGGTCCGAACCGGGAGGAACCCACCTCTGCACCAGATACATACAGTATATTATCACCTTGTTGTACACTGAGAATGGTATTATTCTTATACCTGTAATAAAGGAGAATATTTGTAGCTCAGGGTTGACATTAAGGGTCCTTGGTGCTCTCTGAATTTGCTTGTTTTCTTGCAGACATTTCATGACCCAAACTAGATACCATCATCAATGCTGCTGCTGCTGCTGCTGATGACGACTAGCACTGATGGCGTTAGCCAGTTTGGGCCATGAAACGTCTGCAAGAAAACGAGCGAGGACTCCCTCAAGTTGAGTTCCATACACTGTAAAGAAGACTTGGCTCCAATTCCCATAATCATTATCTGATTCTTAATAAATCAAAGCCAAAAGTTATGAATTTTAAAAATGACATCATATCCATAGAGGGCTCTTCAGTGGTGAGCCATAGAGCAAGTAACACATTTCCTTATCTAGAGGTAGTTTTCTTGGAGACTGGATCTTGGCTCACTCTACACCAGTGTTTCCCAACCTTGGCAACTTGAAGATGTCTGGACTTCAACTCCCAGAATCCCCCAACCATCTTCAAGTTGCCAATGTTGGGAAACACTGGTCTACACCAAAAGAGCTTACAGGAAGGACATGAATGAATCTACTACTTAAATTTAAAAAAAATCATAGCTATCCAAATTACTTAGCCCCATTTATTAAAGTATATAACGCCGAGATTACCCCTAAGCTCTTATATGAAACTGTGATTTGAAGCTTAAGGAATATATCATCACTAAAATAAGCAGAATCACAATATCTGAGAAGGATCTTGGAGGTAGATAAAAGCTCTTCCACCCTCAGAACTGAATTGGGAATTTATACAACTTGTTCTTTGTCTAAAATTGTGGTGAATAACTATTGGTATAAAATTAAGCTGTAGAAACTGACAGACTTCCAAAATTCTGTCTTTTTTAACAGGCAAAAATTCAATTTAAATGCAAAAGTGCCCTAGGGCGATATTTATTTTAGTGTGAGTGTCCTGGACACAATAGTTAAATATAGAAGATTTAACCAAGTCCCAATGAACTTCTCTTTCTGGAGCTCCAGAGAGAGACGTAACACGTTCATCGTTTCAATCTCAATTATATAAGAAATTGTTCAGTAGCTTGGACTGCACATTACAAAAATGACCTATTGGGATCCTTATATTAAAACAATTTATTTCCTATGCTATCAGAATTCAAAAATTATATATAATACGGCACTTTATTGGAACAAATCAGTTCACCTAAAATCTGTATATCTGGGTCTGATTGTGGTAAATTATAAGGGTGATACAGAAGTACGATTTTCATTCTTTATGTGTATTCTTGTTTCCTTCATTTTTAAAATTCCGTTTATATAATGTGTTCTTAATGTTCTGTGTTTTATATTCTGTATTTTTGTAGGCCCCTGACTAATCAACAATAAACTATTCTAACACATTCAAGAGAATGAAGTTGGATTTATTAAAAGCTAATGTTTGGGATTTGATCTGAACCCAAATGTAAGCATTCTTCACTGTCTTTTCAGATCAGTTATCTAACTGCTTCAGAAGCTCTGAGTGATAAAAGTCAATTCCCTTTTTACCACCGGATGCTCCCCAAAGAAGGGTTCCAGTACCCAGCAATTGTCCATCTTCTTCTCCATTTCAGGTGGACCTTGATTGGTCTCTTCGCTTCAGACACAGAGAAGGGAGAGAATTTCATGAGGATTTTGATTCCTATGCTTGTCCGGAATGGAATTTGTGTTGTTATATCACAACGAATCTCAATGACTAGACATCCGGCACTCCTCAGAGAAGCCATCTCTAAGTGGAGACAAGTTAATGTCTTTGTTCACTTCTTAGAATACCTTTCCATTTCAGACAGAATCCTTCCTTTCCAGTTAACACTTGAAGGTTTGCCAGGACCCATTGAAGGGAAAGTCTGGATCACCACAAATTTGGGAACATATTCATTGAAAAAACACAGACGTTTCAAATATGTCCATAGTATTTGGTCTTTTAATTTTCAGCAAAAACAAAGGCCAAGTCATGATCCGTTGGAACCCTACTTGTTTGTAAATGTTCAGTATGAAGATCAGTATTTTCGCTGTTCTTTTTCAAACCGTGTCTTTTCTGTCAATAGTCGGAGAAGATGCACCCAGAAAGCATCAATGGCAACCCAACAGGGAAGGAACACTTTACGGATCTCAAATAAAATACATGTTAACAGTATCATTAAGACTCTAGTGCATGTCTTGAATGCTGCATATTCCTCCAGATACAGGAGGAGAAGGAAGGAGGAGGGCGAAGAGAGTTTGGGAACTCCAAGGCTGCAACCATGGCAGGTATGGGGCCCTGCCAAGTATCCATTAATTAGATTAGATTAGATTAACAGAGTTGGAAGGGACCTTGTAGGTCATCTAGTCCAACCCCCCACCCAAGCAGGAGACCCTACACCACTCCCGACAAATGGCAGTCCAATCTCCCCTTGAAAGCCTCCAGTGATGAAGCTCCCACAACTTCCCAAGGCAACTTCTGTTCCACTGGTTGATTGTTCTGTCAGAAAATTCCTCCTTATTTCTAGGTTGAATCTCTCCTTGATCAGTTTCCATCCATTATTCCTTGTCTTCAGGCCTTCAGGTGCTTTGGAAAATAGCATGACCCCTTCCTCTCTGTGGCAGCCCCTCAAATATTGGAAGACTGCTAAGATGTCTCCCCTGGTCCTTCTCTTCACTAGACTAGCCATGCCCAGTTCCTATAACCATTCTTCATATGTGTTAGCCTCCAGTCCCCTAATCTCAGTTCTGTTTGAGAAGAAGTCCAATGGAGAAGGAGGAGAACCATCTCAACCTAATTATGCTACAAAAGTCCAACAATTTTGGCCAATCTAATCGACCAGGGGTTAATATTCCAAAGAAGCTACACCATGGTAGATAAATATTAATATTTATTAATATTTGATCTTAAACACTGCTAATTTCAAAAGGATGCGTGCAGTTTTAAATAAATCCCTGTAGGTATGTGGTTTGCGATTAGCATCATAGAATTTTACCTTTATAAATTTAATGGAGACCTTGAGGCCATCTAGCCTAACCACTCCTTTCTGCATGAATCCCAGCCGAAGCTTCTTTGGCCTATATCTGCTCAGTCTGCATTAAGACAAGAGGAGACTGAATTTCTCAGGTTCACAGACTCAACGCTAAAACTGCTCCTCCTTTTATGATGTTTTTCTTCTTATTCAGCCAGAATCTCCTCTCTTGTGACTGAGTTCATTTTTACATATCTATAAACTATGGAATAATAGTAAACAGATAGCGCTTAATCTTCTGTGTAACATTTTTTAGTCATTGGAAGAGTGCGCTATTCTTTCCAACAAAGAGATTGTGTTATTTGAAAATGGTGCTCCTAGAAGCTTCTTCTGATTTTCAGCTGCCATAAACCAACATAGCTCCTTTCCTTGTGGTCTTTTTTCATGTCTAGAGACGCTCCTTTGACTGTTTTTATCCACTTAATTATCACAATTCAGATCTTATATACAGTAAGTAGCTTCCTAATCATAATTTGTTAGCACTTTGCTAAAATCAAGTTTTATTATCGCCATCCCCACATTCCATTAAAGGAATGTAATGACATGTCAGAATGATCTTGGGGAATGATGGGGAAGATTTCCTGGGAACAACCAGATAAAAAGGGGAAGCCAACAGCTGAATACCAGGCAAAGAAAGGAATTCAGAAATGGTCATCCCTAACTTTTCAGGCAATCAAAACTGATGGTGGGAGATTTCTAATTTCAGACTTGCAAGATTCTGTTAATGTAGCTTTTCAATAATGTAGAATTAGCTCACCAGGATGTGTTTCCTCTGTCGACTAGCGAAGATTAAATTGGCAACTTTCTTCTTGACAAATCCCTGCATTCTTGTAATCACCCTGTTGTTTTCAGGAACTGTATACACAATCTCTTTGTTGATTTATTTGTGAGCTGCTTAAGAATGCTTCATATAATCGATAACTTTTGTCAATTATTTATTTTCTCAATCTATATTTTCTCAATATGTGGTTGGCAAATGTTGCTGAACCTTTTTTTTAAACTTTTGAAGATAGTGGCAACACTCCCCCCCACCCAACCAAGCATATTTGCAACTTAGACAACTGAATACACAGATTACACAGATTAACAGAGTTGGAAGGGATCTTGTAGGTCATCTAGTCCAACCCCCCTCCCAAGCAGGAGACCCTACACCATTTCTGACAGATGGCAGTCCAGTCTCTTCTTGAAAGCTTCCAGTGATGAAGCTCCCACAACTTCCGAAGGCAACTTCTGTTCCATTGGTTGATTGTGCTCACTGTCAGAAAGTTCCTCCTTATTTCCAGGTTGCTTCTCTCCTTGGTCAGCTTCCATCCATTATTCCTTGTCTGGCCCTCAGGTGGTTTGGAGAATAGCTTGACCCCCTCCTCTCTGTGGCAGCCCCTCAAATATTGGAAGACTGCTATCTTGTCTCCCCTGGTCCTTCTCTTCACTAGACTGGCCATGCCCAGTTCCTGCAAACGTTCATCGTATGTTTTAGCCTCCAGTCCCCTCATCATTCTGGTTGCTCTCCTCTGCACTTTCTCTAGAGTCTCAACATCTTTTCATATATTTTGGTGACCAAAACTGGATGCAGAACTCTAGGTGTGGCCTTACTAAGGCTTTATGGGATTAAAAAAAAAAAGAAGGGTTCTACTTTTAAAACATAGGATTGAATTCATTCCAGTTCCACCCCTTTCTTGAGAAGAATGAATTTTGGAATCTTTCCAATTTTAAACTCTACATGGACCACAATGGAGATGTAACAGCAGATCTGGATTTTGAGTGTTTGTTGATTTTCTCCGAGGAAGATCCCATCCAACTGAAACTTGGGAGCTTTGAAAGACAGAGAGTAATTGTCAACCAAGATGCTCTGTCAAGGATAAAGTCGCTCAACAAGGTGGGGAAAATATTGGAGACTTTTCTCTGGTTTCCAAAGCCCTAGGACCCATTTCAAGTGGGCTAAGCCTAGTCACCAAGATGGAGAATTGAATGTGGGGAGTGGTACTCTTATAATTTTGTTAGGTGGCTTAGAAAGCTTCAGTGCTATTGACCAAGTTGTCCTTCAGATGCTATAATATTGAACACTGTTTTCAGCTGATCTAGTCATGTCCAACATGGGACGCTGGATGACTAAACTTTATGACATAGATCACGTCCTTTTGTGTTCCCTCTGCAATTTAGTATCCTGCTGGGAAGAACTTTCTTTCTTCATTACTGTTTTATTATACTTAATTTTAAAAAAAAAATCTAATAAAACAAAATTAAGAGAATCGGCTTCGGAGATTCTCATAACACCTTTATGGCATTTTTACTGGACACTGATGGACACGGAGGATCAAGGTGGGAGGGTTAGAAGGGAAAGTTTAGTCTAACACTTTGCGCCTGAATTTCAGACTCCACTAACTTCTCTTCAATCACTATCTCTCAGTAAGAGCTCCTTTGGAAATGTAAATTGTTTCAAGTTGAATTGTTTCAACTTTCCTTAGAAGGAAGCTGAGGCAGATCCTTTAAAAAGTCCTGGAGGCTAAAACATATGAAGAAGAGTTGCAGGATTTGGGTTTGTCTAGTCTATAGAAATGAAGTATAGAGAAAAGAAGTGTAGTCTAGAGGTGGGACTAGGGAGGACATGATAGCAGTATTCCAGTATTTGAGAGGCTGCTACAAAGAATAGACTAGACTAGACTAGACTAGACTAGACTAGACTAGACTAGACTAGACTAGACTAGACTAGACTAGACTAGACTAGACTAGACTAGAATAAGCTGGAAGGGACCTTGGAGGTCTTCTAGTCCAGCCCTCTGCTCAAGCAGGAGAACCTATACCATTTCAGATAAGTGACTGACTAGTCTCTTTTCAAAAAGTTCCAGTGATGGAGCACCCATGATTTCTGAAGGCAAGCTATTGGTTAATTGTCCTCACTGTCAGGAAATTTCTCCTTAATTCCAGGTTTCTTCTCTCTTTGATTAGTTTCCAACCATTGTTTCTTGTCCTGCCCTCTGGTGCTTTGGAAAATAAGTTGACCCCCTTCTTCCTTGTGGCAGCCCCTCAAATACTGGAATCCTGCTATCATGTCTCCCCTAGTCCTTCTTTTCTCTAGACTGGCCGAACCCAAATCCTGCAACCATTTTTCATATGTTTTAGTCTCCACGCCTTTCATCATCTTAGTTGCTCTTCTCTAAACTTTTTCTAAAGTTTGTTTCACTGTAATATACCAGCAACAAAAGGAAGGAAGTAAATGAAAAATCTGCCAATAGTTGTATCTCCTATAACCCTTTGGAGCAAGTGAGATATGTATGTATGTATGTATGTATGTATGTATGTATGTATGTATGTATGTATGTATGTATGTATGTATGCATCTATCTATCTATCTATCTATCTATCTATCTATCTATCTATCTATCTATCTATCTATCTATCTATCTATCTATCTATCTATCTATCTAATTTATATGCCACCTGACTGTTGCAGCAACTCTGGACAGCTTACAAAATGATAGAAAGGTTAAAAAGTTAATACAATATGATCAATATTAAAATAAGTCATAGCTAAAAACCAAGAGGACAGGCAACATGGGGGTGAGGATGTTCTCTCTACCCTGTCAGCCACGCCAAGAGCAGCACACTCCTACGGAGGCCCCAGGCTAGCCGGAAAAGTCAGGTTTTAATGGTCTTCCAGAAGGCCAGGATTGTGAGGACCTACCTCACCTCCAGTGGTAGAATATTCCAGAAGGTGTGGGCCACAGCAGATCAGGCTCTTCTCCTGCACCTCACCAACCACCATTCTTTGATAGATGAGATCCAAGGGAGTGGGAAGTCAGGCAACCACTGAGCCATGGTGGTGCAGTGGTTAGAGTGCAGTACTGCAGGCTACTTCTGCTGCCTGCCGGCTGCCTGCAATTTGGCAGTTCAAATCTCACCAGGCTCAAGGTTGACTCAGCCTTCCGTCCTTCTGAAGTGGGTAAAATGAGGACCCAGATTGTTGGAGGCGATATGCTGACTCTGTAAACCACTTAGAGAGGGCTGTAAAGCACTTTAAAGCAGTATATAAGTCTAAGTGCTATTGCTATTGCTAATATTTCATATTTATTTAACTGAAGCCCAGAGACCACTTACTTCAATGAAGTTTATGTCTACCTCCATTTTCCATGGATGGTTAGTTCTGAGATTTTGCTTTGGCATTCCTTCTTTTCTGCTTAGTCTCTGCCTCAGTCCAAATGTGTGGAAAATTGTCATCCTGGATTTGTCAAGAGGGCTCGAGAAGGAGAGCCAGTTTGCTGCTACGACTGTGTCCGCTGTCCAGAGGGGACCATCTCCATTAAAGAAGGTGGGCGATACTAAAGGAAAAGGCAGGGAATGGATTCATCGGGAGCATTTTCATGGAAATCCAAGTTAAAAGATTGAAGCTTTTTTTATTTTCCAACTGCACAATTTCTTATCTAAGGGATGACAAACAGATAGACCTTGAAGGAGGGGAGGATTTGATAGATTGCACAAGCTTCACTACTGTCAGAGAAAATCTCTCTTCTGGTTTTCAATTTGGAGGTGTCCTTATGGTTTTTAACCATTCTGGGAAGGATCTGAGTTCTTTGAAATTTGAGGAATTGTCTTAGGTCCATCTCCCGGAAGGATTATTGCAATGCATTGTCTACGGAGATTCTCTATTGTCCAGGTCATGGTTGTTCTGAAAGGTGCATTTTCCCCCCAAAAGCACCTGGTCTCTCCTGTTATTTTTCTTTGAAAATGTTTCACTTCTCATCCAAGAAGCTTCTTCGGTTCTAAGCAAAACGTCTTCAAGGAAGAAAAAAACAAGATAGTGCAATTGCTTTTTGAAAAAAAAACATCTTTGGGACAGAACAGAATAACAGAGTTGGAAGGGACCTTTGAGGTCTTCTAGTTCAACCCCCTGTTCAGGCAGGAAACCTTACACCACTTCAGACAAATGGTTGTCCAACATCTTCTTAAAAACCTCCAGTATTGGAGTAGCCACAATTTCTGGAGGCAAACTGTTCCACTGATTAATTGTTCTAACTGCCAGGAAATTTATCCTTAGTTCTAGGTTGCTTCTCTCCTTGATTAGTTTCATGGTTAGACAATTATCACCTAGATGAGTGAAAATCTTCATAGACACATTGGATGAGAAACTAAATGTTTTCATAGAGAAAAACACAGAAAAAAGTCCAGTTGCCTTTTGGAAAAAGCATCTTTGGGATTGCAATGCATTTCCCTTGGGGATCACCGAGAAGGTGTTCCTGGTCCACAATGAGGTGGTGTGGACAATTATGGGTCCAACTCATGACAAATAAATTATTGCTGTTCCCAGTAGTCATTCTTACAGATTGTCAGAGTTGGAAGGGACCTTTTAGGTAATCTAGTCCAACCCCCCTGCCCAAGCAGGAGACCCTACACCATTTCTGACAGATGGCAGTCCAGTCTCTTCTTGAAAGCCTCCAGTGGTGAAGCTCCCACAACTTCCGAAGGCAACGTCTGTTCCATCAGTTGATTGTTCTCCTTGTCAGAAAGTTCCTCCTTGTTTCTAGGTTGACTCTCTCCTTGATCAGTTTCCATCCATTATTCCTTGTCTGGCCTTCGGGTGCTTTGGAGAATAGCTTGACCCCCTCCTCTCTGTGGCTATATGTCTCTTGATTATTTGCAGGACTAGGTTTTCGTGCCAGCAAACTAGATTCCAAAAATTAGCCTCTTCTGAGTCCTGCATTTTAAGAGGTGCCATGTGAAGGACTCAGGAAGTGTAGAGTCCAGAAAGAGTAACTGATTTATTATTTACCAGTAATAATGTAGGTTCCTATGAAGATTCTCCACATTACACAGGAAATCATTAATGTCCTAGGACAGTGGTGGCGAACCTTTTTCGGCTTGCGTGCCAAAAATATGTGCATGCACACCCACCAGCGCTCCCGCGTGCCACTACCCAAAATGCAATGCGTGGCCCCCCCGCGCATGCGCACCCACACCCACATGCACGTGCCCGCACCATGCACGCGCCCACACTGCGCATGCGCACATCTACTGCGCACGCGCAACGGCCCCCTCCTCCTCCTGCTGCCAGCCTCGCACTCCGGGCAGCAGCAGGAGCGTGAGGCTGGCAGCAGGAGGAGGAGGGGGCGGTTGCGCGAGCCGCCCAGCCTGCGCAACCGCCCCCTCCTCCTCCTGCTGCCGGGCAGCAGCCAGCCACCCTCACCAATAAAAATAACATTTAAAGATTTTAAAAGTTCAAAAACAAGACCTTAGAAGGCAAAAGACCACCACGGATATACAAAACAGAAGAAAGATGCAATCAAAAGTACACCAAGAACTCCCCCCCCTCTGAATAGGATCTCAAGACAGCCTGAACCACTCTTCATGCCCCCCCAAATGACCCCTATTCCCAGATGATCAAAATGATAACCACCAAGGGGTCGGTCCCTGGCACACGCCACCGCTTATTTCGGGGCACACACCTTCGCTTCCAAGCCCCCAAACCAACGGACAAGATCCGGAGCAGCACAAACAATCCCCCAACTCAGCCAGGGGTTGGGATAAGGCAACAGCCGCCAAAGCCGGCGCGGCCGCGCTCAGTCCGCCCGTGCGGCGCTCCGTCCCCGGTCCACGCGCCCACCCAGGAACCAGGGGTGAAATCCTCCCGGTTCGCCCAGGCCAGTCCTTCGGTGTATAGCCGATGGAACTGGCGCGGAGCTGAACGCCGCCATTCAGGTTAATAACCGGAATGATTGTGTTCAGCCGGGCCGGGAAAGCCGGGAAAGCGGGCGGGAGAAGCTCCACGCCGCGACCGCCGCCAGTTCCATCGGCTATACGCTGAAGGACTGGCCCGGGCAAACCGGGAGGATTTCACCACTGCCAGGAACCCCTAAGGACCAAAACCAAAGAAAGGCGGCTGGGTGGGGAGAGAAGAAATGGAATCCGGATGAGGGAAAGGAGGGAGAGATCCTCCTGGCCAACAGGAGCAAACCCCTCCGCGGGTTAAAAAACCGCCTCCCCCCTCCCTGAAAGGGAACCCACCCGGTCATTCGCTCAATCTTGCCCCCAGCCTCGAGCACCAAGCACAGACACACACACACACCCGTTTTCCAAGCGTTAAAATGGCCCTGGACAATTACCTCACGGAGTGGGGGCCTCTCTGCGTGGCGGAGCAAGGAGGAAGGTCGGGGGCGAGCCGCTCTCACTCTCGCTCTCTGTCGTCTTCTTCCTCGGGAGGCTGGGGAGGGTGGCTCCGCTTCTCCCTTACAGCTGCTTCTGTCCCGGTTCCATGGTGGCTGCCCGCCTTGGCTGCGAGGCACGGGAGAGGAGGGTGAGGTGGAAGGCGACAGCCCGGGCGGACTGAAAGAAAGCCCCTCGTGCAGGCGGCGGCGGCTGGCTACTGCTGTGGCTGAAGTGCCAGCCTTACGAGCACTGCGCAGCTCCCCACCTCCATTCTGCCTGCGCCTTCACCTCGCCGCTCCAATTGCACAATAGAGCAAGTTCAGTTTCGGTTTCGGGTTTCGGGTAGCTCTGCGCATGCGCGCCAGAAACCCGGAAGTAGAGTGACGGACCCGTGGCGTGCCAGGCGAAATGGCTCCGCGTGCCAACTGTGGCACGCGTGCCATAGGTTCGCCACCACGGTCCTAGGACGTCCCCCAATTTAATAAACAATTAGAAATATTATTATTTTTTAGAAAATGATATTCCTTTTATGATCTTTCTGTGGAAATGGTAAGATGGTAAGAAATGCATCTTGTCCCAAGAATGTATTTTTTTTTAAGTGAAAGGATAGTATGTTAAAGAATTTTTTTTCTCAGATACAGAAAAATGCACCAAGTGTCCAGATGATAAATATCCAAATGAGGACAGAGTCCAATGTATCCCCAAATTTATAACCTTCCTGTCTTATGAAGAACATCTGGGCAACATCCTGGTATCATTTGCTCTACTCTTTTCCCTAATCACAGCCTGTGTTTTAATCCTCTTCATTAAATACCGAGAAACTCCTATTGTCAAAGCCAACAACCGGGACCTCTCCTACATCCTCCTGGTCTCCCTCCTGCTTTGCTTCTTGTCTCCTTCTCTCTTCATTGGTCAACCAAGGAAAGCCACCTGCCTTCTCCGACAAACGGTTTTCAGCACCATCTTTTCAGTTGCCGTTTCTTCTCTCTTGGCCAAAACCGTCATGGTGGTGCTGGCTTTCCTGGCCACAAAACCAGGAAACCGAGTGAAGAGATGGTTGGGGAAGAGCTTGGCCAACTCCATCATCCTTTCATCTTCTGCTGTCCAAATTATCATCTGCTCCATCTGGCTGGGGTTTCTCCCCCCTTCCCTGACTCTGACCTCCACTCCCAGCCTGGAGAGATCATCCTGCAATGCAACGAAGGGGCCGTTGTCATGTTCTACGTCACCCTCAGCTACCTGGGATTCCTGGCTGCCATCTGCTTCATGGTGGCTTTCCTGGCCAGGAATCTGCCTGGGGCCTTCAACGAAGCCAAACTGATCACCTTCAGCATGCTGGTCTTCTGCAGTGTCTGGGTGACTTTTGTGCCCACCTACCTGAGCACCAAAGGGAAATCCATGGTGGCTGTTCAGGTCTTCTCCATCCTGGCCTCCAGTGCTGGTCTGCTTGGTTGCGTCTTCATCCCCAAGTGCTACATTGTCCTTCTGAGGCCAGACCTGAACACAAAGGAGCAACTAACGACCAGAAGAAATGTAGCTATGTGAGCCAGACATATTTTGACTCCTGACAGGCCAAACCAAGAAAATGGTGCGAAATGATGATCATACATATAAAAAATACAATAGATGATGTAAACACAAATATCCATAAATAACCATCCTCAGGTTACTTTCCCATCCATCTGCTATTAGTATCCTCAAGAGTTATTGCCTTAATAAAAAGAAACACAATCAGTTGTTTTGCAGTAGCCATTTTGATAAAATGTGCTGAGAAGCGAGGAGTTTGGGGTCCCAAAAGCAGACCTCCCTTCTATGCTTCTGTCTTGCAAACAGGCTGTCCCTCCTTCAACAACCTGCTTTCTTCACATCTCTCCTCCCTTTTCACCTCTCGGAGGCCAAAATCCTCAAAGGACAGGATTTAGCTGCTCAAACTCTTCCGGAAACGATGTTTGGGAAAACCTTAATGTCAGGCAGAAGAGCTGGGCAATCTAGAGCCAAACTTTGCAACCAGCCTGTCCCAGGAACCCACAAGGAAAGTCCATTTCATAGATGACTGAGGCTTCTTCTGTAGCTCCTTATGCCTCATCCTTTACATCTTGCATACTGCTTTTACTTGCAAGGAATTGTCAGTAAGGTTGAAGCAACCCAAGCCAGGAAATCCCTCACATCCACGGGCCATTTTTAACAGCGTCAAGTCCATGCCTGTTTGGCAAGACTTCTGTTCTTAGCTCTTCCTGCTTCTCATTTAGGAGAGCTTTACCAAGCTTTATTTATATGCTTTGTAACTGTTGAAGACAGGTTTTTTGGGGATATCAAGGCAGGCATGGGCTGCAAATGTTGGTGGTACACTGACAAGGGAAACAGCAGCTGGGGAGTTCTGTGAGGTACCAGCTTCTGTATACTCTCTTGAGCTTATGATGAATGCAGTTTTGGACAACTGGTGTTGCATGAAATGAGGTCAAAGGAGGGGTGGGTTCCAACTTACCTCGCTGCCGGTTCGCTTCCTCCCACGCCGCGTGGCCGTGCCTTGTGGGTGCATGCACCACGCACATGCACAGTGCAAAAAACCCTGACAAAATTTAAAAAAAACACAAAAACAAAATGGTGATGCATGCGCAGTGCTGGAAACGTGGCTTCTGTGCACGTGCAGAAGAAATTTTTTTAAAAAAAAATCAAAACAAAATCAAAACAAATTCAAAAAAATGATGGCGGCACCCACGGACTGGCACCGACCAATCCGGTTCAGTGGCATCATCGTGACATCACCAGTGGGTCGCTAGTGGTCTGAACCCCAAACCCCAAAAAATTTTAAAAAACCAAAAAATGGCAAAAACAAAATGGCGACACGTGCGCAGTGCTGGAAACTCGGCTTCTGCGCATGCGCAGAAGAAAAAAAATGCAAAAAAATGCAAAAAAATTTCAAAAAAATGATGGCAGCACCCACAGAAAAGCACCGACCGATCCGGTTCAGTGACATCATCGTGACGTAACCAGTGGGTCGCTACTGGTCCGAACTGGGAGGAACCCACCCCGGGATTAAAGGCCCAAATACACAAATGCACAAGGATCTGTTGGAAAATATGAAAAGTCACCATTTCCACACAACAGATACAATTCCTCTAGTAAATACAGATGGGGTTTGCACATAGTTAAGTTTCAATTGGTGGTTGGGTTGAGAGAGAGTTACTGGTCCAAAGTCAACCAGCTGGCTTTCATGGCTAAAACGGGATGAACTCAGGGTCTCCCACCATCTAACCCAGTGCCTTAACCACTAGACCAAACTGGCTGTCTCCAAAAACTTGGTTTTTGTTTAATTAATTAATTATTTCTATTTATTTATTTATTATTATTATGGTTCATCACACAGTCAGCCAGATGTTCAGACTGGATTTGGCACTTTTATCCACCTATTGAGTACTTCCCAAGGATCTGAGATAGGCAGATGTGGATGTTTGATGGTGTTAGAGCAGGGGTTATTGCTACTTTGTAGTCAGTCTGTGCGATCTTCTTGCAGCAATATTGTACTACTAACTAGAGCATACAAAACATTTAATGAGTTAATAATAATGCTGATCATTTGACAATCATCAATATTATAGCTTCTTTAGCCCAAATCTTTTCTCATTCCTTTCATTTTAGTTAAATGTTCTCCAATATATTCACCAGGTTTTAATCTTGAACCGTGAAACTCAGACAAAAGCAAACATGTTGATTCAATTGAAACAGGCCGGTAGCATGTTTCTAATTTGCCCCAAATTTTCTGGGCAGTTGCACAGGCGGAAAAGTAACCTGCAGTTCAGTATCCATGGATATCACTAATGTTGTGCATGCTCTAGTGTCCAAGTCTCTTATTGCATCAGTTCATGGCTGGGCAGGAGGATTAAACACCACACAATGAGTACCTTCTCTACCGAGTAAAAGTCCAACCTCACTGACCCATGCTTTATAATTTTGTCCTGAACACTTTAATTTTGAATCACCAGCCAGTGGAACAATAGCAGATGCCTGTTGAGGAATGTACACCTGAGGCTGTAAAGGCACTTGTTGAGGCACTTGTGCAGGCATTTGTGGCTGAGGCACGTGTGGCTGTGGTTGCTGTAAGTGAACCTGTGGTTGCTGCACTGTGTGTGTCACTGGTGCATGAGGTGCCACATGAATCTGGCCTGCTGCAGTGACCAGAATCTGTCTGTGCTGCAGTAAGCATTGTCGTGCCCCATCTAAATTAGGAAGTTGGCTAAAATAGTCATCTGCACCACCAGGGGGTGCTAATGATTGAGCCTGTGGGGACACGTGTGGCATTGCAGCCTGCAGACTTGCTTGGGTTAATGACATAGTTGAAACCCTCTCTGTAAAGTTTCAAGATGCTGCTTCAATTCTGTAGAATGCAACTTAACTCTACCTTGTAAATTTCTTTCGCCAGCAGGTGGTGCTGCAACATTAGTTTCAGGCATTGCATAAAACCTTTGCTCTCTTTCAGAACTCGGAGAAGGGATATCAAGAGACATAGGAAGTGGCTTCCGGTTCCAGATCGCTGCATCGCGGATGCTCCCCATTGAGCGTCTTTCCATTTCCCCGTTAAAGCTGCCAGAACAGCTGTCTGGCGGCTTGAAAGTCTCTGCCCTGGGCAAAGGGGAGAGATGAGAGCTGGACAGGTGGGGTAGAGCCCCCTAGTGCCCCAGGTGTCAGCCAGGGGCGCGAAAGGTGAGGGCTCCCCAGCCAGCCTGTCTCTTGCTCCGGGGACTTGGAAACCTCCGCTTTTGCGGAGCAAGATGCCGTGACCACCGCTGCTTCGTGAATGGGATTACAACTACTTAATTGACTAAACAAGCAGACAGAGAGAGACAGGATTTTAAAAGGGCAAGTACAGAATTTTTTTTTCTTTCAACTCCACTGCTGACTTTCACTTCGGAAGAAACTAAGTAACAGTTAATAGGCTACAACATGGCGATTGGAGAAAGTGGGAGGAGAAGTGAAAGTAACTTTCGTTTCCCTAGCGGCTTTTTTTCTTATGGAAATTTTTGACTTTGAAAGTTGGCTTTACTCTCTCTGTCTCCCGATTTTGGATTAAATAATAACTGACAACTTTTAAAAAATAAAAGTCTATCTGGCTTTGGAATTTAAAAGAATTTTAAAAGAATTTTAAAAGAATTTCAACTAGAGGCTTGGCTTTTTCTTTGTTCTCCACTGGAAATACCAAAATGGCTTCAAAATTTGGAAAGACTGTTTTGAATAAAAGAATGGACTATCCATCTGGTTATATTTCTAAAATGCAACTTACCACTGAGTTAACACCCCCAAAGTCTTTAACACCTGAAAACTTAATAAGTACTTTAAAGATCATGAAAGATGAACTTATTGTTGAATTCAACCAAAAAAATCAATGAAATAGATAATAAAATGCAGGCTGCTTTAAAGAATATTGACCAACAAATTAGAAATGATGTGTAAAGGTCTAGCAACAAATATTGAAGTTTTGGCAAACCGCATTGAAGAAAACAAACAAGTTTTGACAACTTCAGTAGAATACATAGATAAAATTCAAAATGACATTGCAAATTTTGAAACAGAGGTGTTAATGATGCAATTCAGATCCATGGAATTTGCCATAAGGGTCAGGGGGTTGAAAGAGGGATTATATGAAGATTTGAAAGGAAGGATGGTGGAAGCTTTGGAGCAGGTGTCTGGACTGTCTAAAGAAGAATTAGCCAGGCAAATTGATAAAATATATAGAATCAACTCCTGGTATGCAAAACAAAAACACCTACCAAGGGATATTGTAATATACTTTACTACAAGAGCCTTACGGAATAGGATTATACAGGCGACGTTTAAGAATAACCTTCAGGTGAATGGCCAGGAACTAATGATATGGAAAGAAATTCCCTCTAAAATGCTCAAAGCCAGAAAAGATTATACCTTTCTGATTGATGAATTTAAAAGGTTAAATTTACAATACAAATGGGAAGCACCAACAGGAGTCGCAGTGAAATTTCTGGGAAAAAGATATCGGCTTAATACAACAAAGAAAGCTACTGAATTTTATGCCAACATCTTAAAGGCTGATATATCCAAGATTCCAGAGGAAAGATGTATGAAAACAAAAGAGGAGGAGGAGGGAAAGCCATCCCTTCCTGTTCAAATTGAAACAGATTTACAGAATTCAAATGATTGGCAGAGCCAGATAGATGTCTACAGTGTGGAAAAGGAGATGGAAGATCGGGGTCAGATGGGAGGCGAGCTGACAACTACAAAGTTATCAAGTTACAAAAAGATGCAACCATCATCAAGATACAACAAGATGCAGCGTTGAAGTTCATTGGACAGATGGTTGCTAATATGATTGTACTTTTCTTTTTCCCTTCTTTCCTTAATTTTCTTTTTTTATTTCCTGCATTCTTTTTTTTCTTATTAAAAGTACTATTAATTCTTTCTAAAGATTTAGAACTTTTCTGAAACTAATAATTTAATATATAGTAATATTATGTTACTAATATAGTGGTTGAATTTATGATGAAATTTAAGGTTTTTGCATTATTATTTAGTTACTTTCTGTGTAATATCAATTTAAGTTTTATTTAATTGCGAGAAAGATTTGGAATTGTTATCTATCCAGTTATAAAATATTACAATTAGATTTAACATCTTTTTTTTCTTTTTGGGAGGAAGGTTATTTAAAGTTTGGAATTAGTGCTTATAATCTGATATATAGTAATAGTATGTTATTTATATACTGATTGATTTTATGATGAAGTTTAAGGTTTTTGTATCTAATACTTAGTCATCATTTATGTAATAATCATTTAATTCTTAGTTAACAGTGAAGAAATGTTGTGAAGGGTAGATGATTGAAAGGAGGAGGAAGGGATTTTTATTAGTGTACAATTTGGAGTTGAAGTTTAAAAAAAATAAGGTGGAAGTCAAATTTTTTTAATTTAATTTAAATTTATTTTATTGATATTATGCCCTGTACTCTCTCTGGGAAGTCCGGGGGGGAGGGGGGGAGGAAAGGGGGTGGGTTAGGGGGGAGAAAAATTAAAAAAATGTTTGTACTTTCTATTTAATCTTTAGCTATTATCTATGTAATTTTGTAGTAATAAAACTTTTTGGAAAAAAAAAAGAGAGACATAGGAAGTGACGTGTATACAGCCCTCTGATCTGATTGGCTTGACACAAAACCCTCTTGAGGGTGTGGCTGTGGCCTCGGAGAAGAAGGGAATGGAGGATTCTGGCATTTGAAACAGACAAGTGCCAGGCTCATCTGGTTTAATCATAGAAAAAAACCCCTTCGCTTTCTGCAGTTCACTTTCCATAAAAGTAATTTGCTCATGATAGCTCCGTATTACAGCATCACGGGCTGTAGATTCTTCAGTTTTCACAATTTTTCCCTCTTTAATGATGACCACAACACATTTTTAAACTCAAAACTCCACTGCAATATATTGA
Source organism: Diadophis punctatus similis (assembly GCA_023053685.1). Taxonomy (NCBI): domain Eukaryota; kingdom Metazoa; phylum Chordata; class Lepidosauria; order Squamata; family Dipsadidae; genus Diadophis; species Diadophis punctatus. The sequence goes on from JALIGW010000125.1 coordinate 293,864, forward strand.
CTGTAAATACCAGGGCTGTCAAACTCCCGGCCCGCAGGCCAGATGTGTCACGTGCTGGCCATGCCCGGTTTAGTAAAGGGGGGGAAAGTCATGATACATCATGTGACATCGCTGTGATAACATGAGTTTGACACTCCTGATATATACCGACAGTGCTGAGCAGTTGTCAGGGAGTTGGTTTAATGTCAGGGTTCTGAGTAATGCAGATGCCAAAAGCAGAACTCCGAGGCAGGTAGATTCCTCAAACGACATGTTTATTGATACATCATATTGGCACAGCTAGTGAAAACCAACTCTGGTCCAAGGTCAAAATAAAACTTTCAAATATTCCACATGAATCAGAGATTCTTGTGCCTCATTATATTTTCTCTACAATTAAGATGGGGTTTCAGTAGGATAATGTAGCATTTGGGGAAAAAGATAGAAATCAAGAGACCAGCTCCAGAGACCAAAATGGAGAAGATCTCCACAGCCACCATGGATTTCCCTTTGGTACTCAGGTAGGTGGGGAGGAAGCTGATCCACAAACTGCAGACCAACATGCTAAAAGTAATGAACCTGGCTTCATTAAAGCTGTCAGGCAATTTCTTAGCCAAACATTATTATTGTTTATTTCCAAGTTGATCATGAGGCCTCCCTGGGGACAACTGGCATTAATGAAAAATAAAAGGATGGGTGTTTGTTGCTGATTGATAGAAACTTTGTGATTAGTACATCACTTGATTTCCAAATATTTAATGAAAAAGCACCTCTCTCATTTAATCATTTATTTAAAAAATCAAACACACAAATGTCAAAAATAAACATACATCCCCAGATACATCAAAGATTTTTATGCCCCATTATATTCTCTCTACAATTCATATTGGGCTTAAGTAGGATAATATAACATTTGGGGAAAAAGATGCAAGCCAAGAGACCAGCCCCAGAGACTAAGATGGAGAAGATCTCCACAGCTACCATGGACTTCCCTTTGGTGCTCAGGTACGTGGGGAGGAAGGTGATACACACTGAAAAAGACCAGCATGCTGAAAGTAATGAACTTGGCTTCGTTAAAGCTGTCAGGCAATTTCCTAGCCAGAAAGGCCACTGTGAAACTGATGAGGGCCAGAAAACCCAGGTAGGCCAGGACAGCATAAAACATCAAAGCTGAGCCTTCATTACATTCCAAGATGGCCTCTCCAGCCAAAGAGTGGAAATCCAAATTGGAAAATGGGGGAGAGGTTACCAGCCAGGTGATACAGAGAACTGCTTGGCCCAGAGGACAGGCTAAAACAATGGAGTTGGTCAATGGTTTTCCTAAGAGTTTCCTTGCACTGTTCCCTGGCTTGGTGGCCATGAAAGCCAGAACCACCATGACAGTTTTTGCCAACACAGAGGAAACCGCAAGGGAAAAGAGAATGGCAAAGACAGTTTGTCGGAAAAGACAAGTGAACTTCCTGGGTCGCCCAATGAAGAGGAAGGAGCAGAGGAAGCAGAGCAGGAGGGAGACCAGGAGGATGTAAGTGAGATCTCGGTTGTTGGCCTTGACGATTGGTGTGTCACGATGGTTAAGGAAAATCACCAGGATAGCCAATGTGATCACAGAGAAAGAAAGAGCAAGAGATGCTAAAGAGTATCCCAGGATGTCATGATAGGAAAGGAAGTGGATCTTCTTGGCAATGCAGTGGTCTTGTTCCTTGTTGGGATATTGGTCTTCTGGACAGGGATCACAGCGAGCTGCATCTGAAATCAAGAATCAGTGTGCATTTCATGGTGAATCCACAAGGGCAAACCATCCATCCATATTGATGATGCTGGGAATAAGTTAGCCAGAAAAAATGGATCTGTTCTCTGGCTCAACTTCTCTGCTTTATTCTTCAAAAAAGTCATTCAATCTTTTTCGCAAGGAAGGATCAGCAGACATAGATGGATCTGCTTTGTGCCCAACAAGTCTTTGAATTTCCTGGGACATTGAGAGTTGTGATAGAAGAAGCATATCCTTGATGAAAATTAAAGCTTACATCTCACATCTCATTCTTTCACCAAAAAAATGGTACCTGGTTTTGTTGATGGGATGTAAAAGTAGGAGTAGAAATTCTAGTAGGAAGCCTATAAATTTTGCCCTGAAACGATCCGATATTAAATTGCTGAGGAGCAAGAAAAGTGGCCTCTGGGGTTAGCACAGCTTAGATTCATGAACTGAGAGGGTCTGCTGAATATATGAATATATTGAAGCATACAAAGCATCCTACCAAAACTGATGGCAAAATTTATATTTTCCCATTGAATGACTTCCTGGAAGATCTACCTTTGACATATACTCTACCTGTCTGATTAGAAATGGTCCCTTCTGGACAAGGGTCACATTGGTAGCAGCAAACTTCCTTGCCTTCTGGAACACTCTTCCTCTCTCCTGCCTGGCACCTCTTGATGCCACACCTGGCAAAGGGCACCTTCTAGAAGAGAAAGAGAGAAATATTTGAGATGGCCTAAGCAATAAATACACTTCAAATATCTATTTCTACATTTCTATTTCCCTCTCCAGAATGTCTCCAAAAGAAATGGTCTACCAGGGCCTACCAGAGTGATAGGCTCCAGGGCGATCCAGGCCAGTGGCAATCCTGACCTATGAATGGATGCTGGAGATTGGAACTGAGATCCCAAAATGAAAGGAAGGCTTGTGACATGGAGCTGCAGCTTTTCTAAAATAAAGAATCGTGAGGATCCAACTGAATGGGAACAATCCATGGAAATCATTCTTGCCTGCTTTAATAGCATCCTGGGTTTCAAGCAGGCGGTCTTCCCAATCTTACCCCATCTTGGACTTTTCAGAAGTCAAAACTCAAATGTGTTCAACTCAAAAGTAGATTTTTCATCAAATCTCTGAATTTAACGATTTCCCAGTTAAAAGGGTGTTATGCATCCCCTGGAGTGAATGAATCCTTTGCTGAATTTATAACATTTCCTTCCAGCTCACCTTTGTGGCCCAGATGATTTCATCAGAGTTAATGGTGAAATCTTGTCCCGGGGAAGCCGTGGAATCTATTTGTCCAACTTTCATGGGGACAAAAGATTGATTGGGGAGGAAAAGCCAGTTGAGAAGATCGTAACGAGAAAAAACCAATCCACTTTCTGAGAAGGAGACTTCCTCTCCAGCACTGTTGTTGAACTTGACGTTCCTCAGATAGGGAAGAATCTGAAAGAAAAGACACCTGGATTAATTAGCTGAACACCACATATGAGACATCCTGGTTTCTATCTTAATGCGATGGCCATCAGCCTAGGAGATGGGTATATGCTGTATCTGAGAAGCTAAATCAATCAGAATAGAGTTGGAAGGGACCTTGGAGATCTTCTAGTCCAGCCCCCTGCTCAAGCAGGAGACCCTATACCATTTCAGACAAGTGACTGTCCCGTCGCTTCTTAAAAACCTCCACCTATAACTTCTGATGGCAAGCTGTTCCACTGGTTAATTGTCCTCACTGTTAGGAAGTTTCTCCTTAGTCCCTTGGTGAAGGTCTAAGCAATCAGAAGTAACTTCAAATATTCAACTTCATCCCACCAAATGACGACAGATTCTCTTTATCATTGGACATTTGAATCATGGCTTCTTCAATTCCAGTCTTACAAGAATGATACAAACATTTTAATGCCATATTCCAAATTACATTGTGTATCACTCTGTGATACTTGGCAAGCTACATTTTTAATTTTATTTGGGCCCATGGTTTTGTAAATGACAAATGCATTTTAGGAAAGATTAAATAATTTCTGAGGGGCCCTTGGTACTCTCTGAGCCTGGTTGTTTCATGACCTAAACTAGGTAATACTGATAGTGATCTCACTCCCTTCTAGCACTGATTATGCTACCTAGTTGGGTCATGAAATGTCTGCAAGAAATCAACCAAACTCAAAGAGCACCAAGGACCCATAATTTCAACCCTGAGCTATAATATTCTCTTTCATTGGTAAATAATTTCTATCATAACGTTGTTCAATTCCACTGACTTTCTCTAGCTGATGGTCAAAGAGAACGGAATGAAGAAGTAGATCTGACCAAGAGGGGCCAAATGGAAAGTTTATCCTGCCCTAGTTTGTCACTTCATGGGTCCAGAGAGGAACAATTTAGCCTTTGATGTTGAAAAGTCTGATAAATTTCAGATCAGGAACCCATTAGGCACTAAGAGTTGTTAATCTAATCTTGCGTAGCTTCTTCTCTGGCAATATTACACAGCTGATCAGAACATACAAAACATTTGTTAGACCAATTCTGGAATACAGCTCACCTGTCTGGAACCCACACTGCATATCAGACATAAATACAATCGAGAGAGTCCAGAAATATTTCACAAGAAGAGTCCTTCACTCCTCCACTCACAACAAAATACCTTATTCCACCAGACTTGAAATACTGGGATTAGACAATTTACAACTATGTCGCCTCCGAACTGATCTAAATGTAGTTCATAAAATCATGTACCAAAATGTCCTTCCTGTTAATGACTACTTCAGCTTCAACCGCAGCAATACACGAGCACGTAATAGATTCAAACTAAATGTAAACCGCTCCAAACTCGACTGCAGAAAATACGACTTCAGCAATACCGGGAGCCGAGGTGGCGCAGTGGTTAGAGGCAGTACTGCAGGGCAGTTTAGCTGACTGTGATCTGCAGATCAGTGGTTCAAATCTCACCGGCTCAAGGTTGACTCAGCCTTCCATCCTTCCGAGGTAGGTAAAATGAGGAACAAGATTGTTGGGGGCAATATAAATATACATTGCTTACTGGTGTAAACCGCTTAGAGAGTGCTTCCACTGTGAGGCGGTAAATAAATAAATAAATAAATAAATAAATAAATAAATAAATAAATAAATAAATAAATAAATAAATAAATAAATAAATAAATAAATAAACAGAGTGATCAATGCCTGGAATGCAAAAACATTAACATTAGACTATCTATAGTCAACCTCTCCCCGTTTCTAAGAGGTCTATAAGGAGCGTGCATAAGCGCACCACTGTGCCTACCGTCCCTGTCCTTCTGTCCTATTGTCCTCTTTTATCGTTACTCTTTTTACTTATGTTATGTTTATACAAACTACTACTATCCTATACATGTTTGACAAATAAATAAATAAATAAATAAATAAATAAATAAATAAATAAATAAATAAGTAAGTAAGTAAATAAATAAATAAATGTTGTGTTCTTCTGCATATGCTGAGGTTGGCAGAGGCTTAACACAACAAACAAAGCAGTACAAGAAACGCCATACTAAAAAAATTGGGTGGAGTCAGAAAGAATCCTAAGCCACAGTAATCTAAACCAACATTAAAATGAATTGAATGTTGTTTTACAGATTGGATTCAAACTACCGACTGAGAGAAACTGAGGAGGTTCTACAAAAATTATTTTTAACAATTGCTGTCTTAATCTCTTCTTAGATACATCGATAGCACACAGATATTTAATCAGTAATGCAAGAAATGCATATAAGGGGTTTCCTACCTAGAGATTTTTGGACCAGATAAAAACTCACTGAGATTACCTGCCATGACTGAATATTTGAGATCCTCTTTCTGAGCCTCATCATGGTTGGTTGTTCTCCAGATCCATGTATTGCATGTAATGCATGTGCTACAGCATAAACGGCATTGTAGATGTTGTAACTTTCACCTTCCATGCTTGTTTCAAAAATGTAAGAAGGTAGATTCTGTAAATTCTCCTTTCCTGTACATGGTTTCTTCCCCTTTGGAAGGACCCTGCCTGGTTTCTCCAACCTGCAGCCAAACAACCTTTCCCAACATTGCAGGAGAAAAATGTCCCCTTGTGGCTTCAGGGGGTCTAAAGACAGGAGGAAACGACTAAAATCTGAGACCTCCCCAGTGTGGAGCCTAAAATGCAGAGACCCATGGAAGGGCTTTACTGTTTTCAAGATGTCTAGATTCCTCAGCACACTAAGTTTCCAATGGGAAGTTAAGATCCAAACTTTCCAGAATGACGTCTTTCTCAAATGTTCATGGATACCCATTGCCACCTGTACATTTGTAATACTATTGGGGCTTCCAAATAGAACAATCACTTCAGCTTTAGACCAAGTCTCCAAAATATGCATTATTTCCAACATTGAAGTAGTAAAAAAATTCAATTTCATCAGTTCAGTGAAGGCCAGGCAGATCTCCTTCTCCTTCAGCATTGGCACCAGAGATGAGATGAAACGTTCTCCATTGTCATCTTCAGGGGCAATAAGCCCAACCCAGTTCCACTGGAAATGGAGAAGCAGCTGCACAAAACCCACATACTCAGGAAATTCCCTGGGATTAATCCGGAAGAAGGAAGGATAAACTCTTCTGTCTCCCTGAGAGAACTCAAAGCCAACGCCTAGCTGGAGAAAGTGAGATTCTTGAGAGGGTAAATTTTAGGGATATTTATTTATTTATTTATTTGTTTTTAAAATTTCTATGCCACCCAACTCCCGGCGGACTCTGGGCGGCTAACAGCAGGTATAGAAACATATAATCAATAAAAGCAGTTTAAAGAACATATTAAAATACTATCAATATTTAAAAAGAACTTTCACTCACACATACATACATGGGCCAATCTAACAAGACCACATCTTAGGGTCATTGGCCCCAGGCCTGCCGGAAATCCAGGTCTTAACTGCTTTCCGGAAAGCCAGTAGGGTGGGGGTAGTACGGATCTCGGTAGGTAGTTGGTTCCAAAGAGTCAGAGCCGCTACAGAGAAGAGCACACAGCCTTGGGTGCCCCCTGTGCTAGTTGTACAGGTATCTGATGTGATTTTGCCTAGCTTCACCTGCTGCTTCCTGTTTGTTAGGAAGCTTATGATCCACTTACAAGTGTTTTCAGGTACCGCTGGCTGGTTCAGCTTAGTTAGAACTGCGTCTGGAATGATGGTATTGAATGCTGAAGAAAAGTCTACAAAGAGGACCCTTGCGTAGGTCTTTGGAGATTCAAGATGTTGTAGGATGTAGTGCAGAGCCATATTAACACCATCATCTGTTGATCTGTTTGCTCGGTATGCAAATTGCAGGTGATCTAACAGTGGATCCGTGATGGTTTTCAAGTGGGACAGCACTAGCCTTTCAAAGGTTTTCATAACTACAGACGTGGATTATCTCAGAAGCCAAGGGAACCATACATCAAATCAATACAGAGATTATACTATGCTACACTTTTATGAAGAATGAAATTCCTCTTGGCAAACACCACATTTCAAAATTATTTCATTATCAATCACTTTGGGCTTTTATAAAAACATATCTCGACACAAAAAATATGAATATATGTCCCCCAAAACACCACCTTTTTTTCCCACCTTTGGCTTCTGGTTATGCTTCAATTGTTTTTCTACCCCATACTGTATCCAGTGGAGCCCCCTTACCTGTGGGACCTTGAAGATGCTGAAGATGGAGGCCATCTGCCTTGAGGATTTGGGGTTGAGATCTCCGATGACAGAGATCAGAAGGTCCTGCCTGTCACATTTGTGACCTGGAACCATTCGGCCTCGGGTGGAGAGCAGGGAGAGGCTGATTATGGAAATCACCATCTCAGTCTGATAATTGCTATAGATGTGGAAGCCAAGAGTGATGTTGGGAAGAAGAACCAGATCCTTGTTGACCTCTCTGACTGCAAACACGAAGGCCATGAACTGCTGGTAGTTCTTGGGTACAACTCTACAGTGAGAAAATCATTTGGGAAATTTTAAGGAAAGCTTGTGTGTGCTGATGGAGTTTATCCTACATTTTTATCCCCCAATATCCTTTGTAGCAGGTCCCAAATTCCATTGGGTTTGTTTTGTTGTAATCAAGGCTGTTCCTTGATTAATATTTGATGGCCTTGAGAGAAAGGAGAAAATTTTGTCTGTCCATATCCCAGATCATTTTATACCTCTCTATTGTCCCTCCCTTCTTCAGTTTGCTCCAGTGGGTATCATCCTTCCCAATTGCTCCTCTTCCACCCGAATCAATTTGGTCCTCTCTTGGAGCAGCTTCTTCTGATCTGGTAACCGTTGCTTAGTACAAGAATTCAGTGCGGGTCAGAGGTCTGATTTACTGAAGGCCATTATTCATGAGCCATCCTGATTCTGAAACTGAGGCATTTCTTCAAACTCCTCCACAGTGTCAATGGGTTGACCTCATCATTGAGTTTTGCATCAGGAGTTTCTGTCCACATTAATATTGTAAGTCAACTTCTTCACTAGTCCAGCAGAGTTTCTAAGGTGTTGTCCTTCCTCACATTTTGGTGGTTTATGAGCTTCCTGATCAAGAGTTTTGAAAAGATGGAGAATTCTAGCCTATTTCATGAGTTCGATTCTTTATTGAGAAAAGCACAAAGATCTGAACTATGCAAGGACATTGCAAACATCACTAGAACAAGTATTTCTGAAAAAAAAATCACTGAATACAAAGCAAAGCAAATAATTATTTACAACTTTCCCCTTTGGGTGAAACTTACAAAATATTATCCAGAAGTAGAGATGGTTTTCTTTTAAAGGATTGGAAGTTGGATCTATGGATAGTTCCCAGGGGAAAATTCCCACCAATAATGAAATCACCAGGCCTGTAAAAGTCTCTTGTAGTCTTTAAAGTGTTTGTCAGCACACACCCAGTTTGCATCCTCTTAGCAGAAGTTGGAGGCAGGAGCCAGAGGAGCAGCAGCAGCAGCAGGAGAGGCAGCCCAGCCATTTTTCTCACCTTCCCTCCTAGATGAGAAATCAAGAGGTTGTTTTTTCTGCAGAAGTCGAATCGCAGGGAGCCCTTGAAATCTCAGCAGAGCTTCAGCACAAGAGAGCTAGTCTGTGCTACCTGGATGGCCCCAAGGCCAATTTGTATCAACCGTGCTTCCTCTTACCTGTGTTTGGTTTATGACCAAAGAGGATACTAAGGCCAGCTGAGTCTCAGCAAACCCTGGAGTTGGCTCTTTGCAACACAAGGCAAGGTGACATGTCCTGCCCCCACCAGGAGAACTCCGAGTATCTAATTTAAAGCAGGTTTTATCTCGGAAGATTTTTTTTTTGTGTGTAGAAATCCATAGGGGATACATTAGAAATTACTGTTCTTCTGATAATTGCATGGAAAAGCAATTGTCCTATTTACTGAGCAATACAGTAACTACTCTTCAAACAGCAGATGGAGAAAAATGGCTTTGAGTTTCCTGTTGTTAATCCACAGATCAGATGCAGTTGAGAGTCAAGGTGAAGTTGGGCATTTGAGTTATGTGAAATTAACAGATTAACAGAGTTGGAACTCAGCCATTGAAAGTTTTTGAAATCCCAAAATGGTTTGCACAAAAGCACCAACATCTTGCCCAAATTCTTTTGGCCAGCACTGAAGAGTGTGAAAGTGCACAGGCTCTGCTTTTCTTTGTCTGCTCATGCGTTCTGGAATAACTGCAGCAAGGAAATAAGGTTTGCTCCCATGTTCCCAAATGCAGAATTAATCTAGAATGCATTTGGTATTTGAAGTCTTGCTCTCAAATTTATATCTTCTATAATTCTTTATATATTAGCTGCAGGCTGTTTTACATTACAGATGAACCAAAGAAATATGGCTAAAGCTCACTATAACTCTCCACAGCTTTTCCCTCCTTGAAGACTGTGAGTGCTTCTATCAGAATTTGTTACAAAATTAAATCCAGAAAAGCACACACAGGTAAACTGATTCAGCAGGATTCATTAACTTCTTTATATACATAATAACTGATGAATTTATAATACCAGTAGCAGAGTTCTTCCAACGTGGTAATGTTGCAGAACAGGAAGTGATACCAGCCAGAGAGGAGTAAGATAAGCTTTTTATTATCTGTACAGATAAGGTTCAGACATTTTGAAATTCTGAACTGAAACGATTTCTCATCAGAAAGACAAGATATTTAAAGTATTTTTCCAGAGTTACAAAAGACATGAAAACTTCAGTGATTGGCTAGAGAGTTACACATCTTTCTCTTATTGACACGTATGCATGTTTCTCCACAAGTTTTATGTTAACACCTTTAAATTTTTCCATGTTTCCTGTGTCTGTTTGTGGTCAGCCTGTGGTCTGCCGAATCTTAGGAAAGCCTAGTTGGCTAAAATAGAATGCAACTGTAGATTGCAACTTAACTCTATCTTGTAAATTTCTTTCGCCAGCAGGTGGTGCTGCAACATTAGTTTCAGGCATTGCATAAAACCTTTGCTCTCTTTCAGAACTCGGAGAAGGGATATCAAGAGACATAGGAAGTGACGTGTATACAGCCCTCTGATCTGATTGGCTTGACACAAAATCCTCTTGAGGGTGTGGCTTTGGCCTCGGAGAAGAAGGGAATGGAGGATTCTGGCATTTGAAACAGACAAGTGCCACGCTCATCTGGTTTAATCATAGAAAAAAACCCCTTCGCTTTCTGCAGTTCACTTTCCATAAAAGTAATTTGCTCATGATAGCTCCGTATTACAGCATCACGGGCAGATTCTTCAGTTTTCATAATTTTTCCCTGTTTAATGATGACCACAACACATTTTTAAACTCAAAACTCCACTGCAATATATTGACTGTATATACCAGGGCTGTCAAACTCCCGGCCCGCAGGCCAGATGTGTCACGTGCTGGCCATGCCTGGTTTAGTAAAGGGGGAAAAAGTTGTTAGGTCTCTGACCATAACTGATTGGATAGATAATATATGTCTAGCTTTTAACAGCTATAAGTCTGTTTAGCTTAGGTGTTGCAGACTGCCACAAGAGGGAGCTAGAGTTCACAGCTTATTTCTATGGGAGTCCCTCTCTGTTTGTCTTTGGTCTCTGCTACTTAGTGTAGTCTCTGCTACTCAGTGTGTGTTCTCTGCTACTCATTAGAGCAAGGCCTAGAGTATGTATGCTCTGCATTTCTCTCTGTGTTGTAGTTATGTATTATAGCTAAAATGTATTTGTACTGGATAATACTTGGATTGTTATTATGACTATTAAGTGTATGACTTTGGACTGTTTATAGTAAAATGCTATTTCTCAAAGTAAACTTTAATTCAAGTTAGTGTATCTGTGTGTGGCTGAGTACTTATTCACAACTGATCTCAATCTAAACGTTTCTGTATGCACAACCTTGGTAACACAAGGAATACTCTGCTAATACTTTAACACTGGTTATGGGCCCAGAGAGATATTGAGAGTTAGTGTGAATATTCAGTTTCATACTCAGACAGCTAACTTGTGGTTTACTGTTAAATTAACAATGGCACAAGAACAGTCAACTAGCTTATCCCTGATAACCAGGTTAGATGGAACTAACTATGTTTCCTGGTCTATGAAGTGCAGCTTACTTTTGCGTAAAGAAGGATTATGGACTGTGGTTAATAATCCACCTGATATAACAGCTTGGGATCCAACAAATAATGAAGATAAGAAGAAAATAGCTGACACAATACATTATTCTTTATATTTAGAACCGAGAAATGAATTAGTGTTAACTGCATATGCTGATGCAAGTTTTGCTACTGATGCAATGACTCGCAAATCAACATCAGGTATAGTGGTAATGTTGGGTAATGCTTTAATAGGGTGGAAATCTATTAGGCAACAACATATTAGTTTATCCACTATGGAAGCAGAATTCTCGAGTTTATCATTAATGTGTACAGAATTGGTGTATTATAAACAATTGTTAAAAGATATAGGAATTACTGTACAGGAGCCATTTATTGTGTATGAAGACAATCAATCTGCCATTAGTATGGCTAATAGTTTAGCTGTGAAAACAAAGTCGAAACATACTGATTTGAGATATCTGAATGTTAGACAATGTGTTCAAAATAAAATGGTTAAATTGGAATACTGCATGACTGAACAGAATATTGCAGATCATTTCACTAAAGCGCAAGGTGCAATTAAACACAAAGAGTGTTGTGAAAACTATGGTTTAAAGATGTAAGGTATTATATATTGATCTACCCAAAGGGGAGAATGTTAGGTCTCTGACCATAACTGATTGGATAGATAATATATGTCTAGCTTTTAACAGCTATAAGTCTGTTTAGCTTAGGTGTTGCAGACTGCCACAAGAGGGAGCTAGAGTTCACAGCTTATTTCTATGGGAGTCCCTCTCTGTTTGTCTTTGGTCTCTGCTACTTAGTGTAGTCTCTGCTACTCAGTGTGTGTTCTCTGCTACTCATTAGAGCAAGGCCTAGAGTATGTATGCTCTGCATTTCTCTCTGTGTTGTAGTTATGTATTATAGCTAAAATGTATTTGTACTGGATAATACTTGGATTGTTATTATGACTATTAAGTGTATGACTTTGGACTGTTTATAGTAAAATGCTATTTCTCAAAGTAAACTTTAATTCAAGTTAGTGTATCTGTGTGTGGCTGAGTACTTATTCACAACTGATCTCAATCTATACATTTCTGTATGCACAACCTTGGTAACACAAGGAATACTCTGCTAATACATTAACAAAAGTCATGATACATCATGTGACACCGCTGTGATAACATGAGTTTGACACTCCTGATATATACCGACAGTGCTGAGCAGTTGTCAGGGAGTTGGTTTAATGTCAGGGTTCTGAGTAATGCAGATGCCAAAAGCAGAACTCCGAGGCAGGTAGATTCCTCAAAGGATATGTTTATTGATACATCATATTGGCACAGCTAGTGAAAACCAACTCTGGTCCAAGGTCAAAATAAAACTTTCAAATATTCCACATGAATCAGAGATTCTTCTGCCTCATTATATTTTCTCTACAATTAAGATGGGGTTTCAGTAGGATAATGTAGCATTTGGGGAAAAAGATAGAAATCAAGAGACCAGCTCCAGAGACCAAGATGGAGAAGATCTCCACAGCCACCATGGATTTCCCTTTGGTACTCAGGTAGGTGGGGAGGAAGCTGATCCAAAAACTGCAGACCAACATGCTAAAAGTAACGAACTTGGCTTCATTAAAGCTGTCAGGCAATTTCTTAGCCAAACATTATTATTGTTTATTTCCAAGTTGATCATGAGGCCTCCCTGGGGACAACTGGCATTAATGAAAAATAAAAGGATGGGTGTTTGTTGCTGATTGATAGAAACTTTGTGATTAGTACATCACTTGATTTCCAAATATTTAATGAAAAAGCACCTCTCTCATTTAATCATTTATTTAAAAAATCAAACACACAAATGTCAAAAATAAACATACATCCCCAGATACATCAAAGATTTTTATGCCCCATTATATTCTCTCTACAATTCATATTGGGCTTAAGTAGGATAATATAACATTTGGGGGAAAAGATGCAAGCCAAGAGACCAGCCCCAGAGACTAAGATGGAGAAGATCTCCACAGCTACCATGGACTTCCCTTTGGTGCTCAGGTACGTGGGGAGGAAGGTGATCCACACACTGAAAAAGACCAGCATGCTGAAAGTAATGAACTTGGCTTCGTTAAAGCTGTCAGGCAATTTTCTAGCCAGAAAGGCCACTGTGAAACTGATGAGGGCCAGAAAACCCAGGTAGGCCAGGACAGCATAAAACATCAAAGCTGAGCCTTCATTACATTCCAAGATGGCCTCTCCAACCAAAGAGTGGAAATCCAAATTGGGAAATGGGGGAGAGGTTACCAGCCAGGTGATACAGAGAACTGCTTGGCCCAGAGGACAGGCTAAAACAATGGAGTTGGTCAATGGTTTTCCTAAGAATTTCCTTGCACTGTTCCCTGGCTTGGTGGCCATGAAAGCCAGAACCACCATGACAGTTTTTGCCAACACAGAGGAAACCGCAAGGGAAAAGAGAATGGCAAAGGCAGTTTGTCGGAAAAGACAAGTGAACTTCCTGGGCCGACCAATGAAGAGGAAGGAGCAGAGGAAGCAGAGCAGGAGGGAGACCAGGAGGATGTAAGTGAGATCTCGGTTGTTGGCCTTGACGATTGGTGTGTCACGATGATTAAGGAAAATCACCAGGATAGCCAATGTGATCACAGAGAAAGAAAGAGCAAGAGATGCTAAAGAGTATCCCAGGATGTCATGATAGGAAAGGAAGTGGATCTTCTTGGCAATGCAGTGGTCTTGTTCCTTGTTGGGATATTGGTCTTCTGGACAGGGATCACAGCGAGCTGCATCTGAAATCAAGAATCAGTGTGCATTTCATGGTGAATCCACAAGGGCAAACCATCCATCCATATTGATGATGCTGGGAATAAGTTAGCCAGAAAAAATGGATCTGTTCTCTGGCTCAACTTCTCTGCTTTATTCTTCAAAAAAGTCATTCAATCTTTTTCGCAAGGAAGGATCAGCAGACATAGATAGATGGATCTGCTTTGTGCCCAACAAGTCTTTGAATTTCCTGGGACATTGAGAGTTGTGATAGAAGAAGCATATCCTTGATGAAAATTAAAGCTTACATCTCACATCTCATTCTTTCACCAAAAAAATGGTACCTGGTTTTGTTGATGGGATGTAAAAGTAGGAGTAGAAATTCTAGTAGGAAGCCTATAAATTTTGCCCTGAAACGATCCGATATTAAATTGCTGAGGAGCAAGAAAAGTGGCCTCTGGGGTTAGCACAGCTTAGATTCATGAACTGAGAGGGTCTGCTAAATATATGAATATATTGAAGCATATAAAGCATCCTACCAAAACTGATGGCAAAATTAATATTTTCCCATTGAATGACTTCCTGGAAGATCTACCTTTGACATATACTCTACCTGTCTGATTAGAAATGGTCCCTTCTGGACAAGGGTCACATTGGTAGCAGCAAACTTCCTTGCCTTCTGGAACACTCTTCCTCTCTCCTGCCTGGCACCTCTTGATGCCACACCTGGCAAAGGGCACCTTCTAGAAGAGAAAGAGAGAAATATTTGAGATGGCCTAAGCAATAAATACACTTCAAATATCTATTTCTACATTTCTATTTCCCTCTCCAGAATGTCTCCAAAAGAAATGGTCTACCAGGGCCTACCAGAGTGATAGGCTCCAGGGCGATCCAGGCCAGTGGCAATCCTGACCTATGAATGGATGCTGGAGATTGGAACTGAGATCCCAAAATGAAAGGAAGGCTTGTGACATGGAGCTGCAGCTTTTCTAAAATAAAGAATCGTGAGGATCCAACTGAATGGGAACAATCCATGGAAATCATTCTTGCCTGCTTTAATAGCATCCTGGGTTTCAAGCAGGAGGTCTTCCCAATCTTACCCCATCTTGGACTTTTCAGAAGTCAAAACTCAAATGTGTTCAACTCAAAAGTAGATTTTTCATCAAATCTCTGAATTTAACGATTTCCCAGTTAAAAGGGTGTTATGCATCCCCTGGAGTGAATGAATCCTTTGCTGAATTTATAACATTTCTTTCCAGCTCACCTTTGTGGCCCAGATGATTTCATCAGAGTTAATGGTGAAATCTTGTCCCGGGGAAGCCGTGGAATCTATTTGTCCAACTTTCATGGGGACAAAAGATTGATTGGGGAGGAAACGCCAGTTGAGAAGATTGTAACGAGAAAAAACCAATCCACTTTCTGAGAAGGAGACTTCCTCTCCAGCACTGTTGTTGAACTTGACGTTCCTCAGATAGGGAAGAATCTGAAAGAAAAGACACCTGGATTAATTAGCTGAACACCACATATGAGACATCCTGGTTTCTATCTTAATGCGATGGCCATCAGCCTAGGAGATGGGTATATGCTGTATCTGAGAAGCTAAATCAATCAGAATAGAGTTGGAAGGGACCTTGGAGATCTTCTAGTCCAGCCCCCTGCTCAAGCAGGAGACCCTATACCATTTCAGACAAGTGACTGTCCCGTCGCTTCTTAAAAACCTCCACCTACAACTTCTGATGGCAAGCGGTTCCACTGGTTAATTGTCCTCACTGTTAGGAAGTTTCTCCTTAGTCCCTTGGTGAAGGTCTAAGCAATCAGAAGTAACTTCAAATATTCAACTTCATCCCACCAAATGACGACAGATTCTCTTTATCATTGGACATTTGAATCATGGCTTCTTCAATTCCAGTCTTACAAGAATGATACAAACATTTTAATGCCATATTCCAAATTACATTGTGTATCACTCTGTGATACTTGGCAAGCTACATTTTTAATTTTATTTGGGCCCATGGTTTTGTAAATGACAAATGCATTTTAGGAATGATTAAATAATTTCTGAGGGGCCCTTGGTGCTCTCTGAGCCTGGTCGTTTCATGACCTAAACTAGGTAACACTGATAGTGATATCACTCCCTTCTAGCACTGATGAGGCTACCTAGTTGGGTCATGAAATGTCTGCAAGAAAACAACCAAACTCAAAGAGCACCAAGGACCCATAATTTCAACCCTGAGCTATAATATTCTCCTTTATTGGTAAATAATTTCTATCAGAACGTTGTACAATTCCACTGACTTTCTCTAGCTGATTGTCAAAGAGAACAAAATGAAGAAGTACATCTGACCAAGAGGGGCCACATGGAAAGTTTATTCTGCCCTAGTTGTCACTTCATGGGTCCAGAGAGGAACAATTTAGCCTTTGATGTTGAAAAGTCTGATAAATTTCAGATCAGGAACCCATTAGGCACTAAGAGTTGTTAATCTAATCTTGCGTAGCTTCTTCTCTGGCAATATTACACTGCTGATCAGAGCATACAAAACATTTGTTAGACCAATTCTGGAATACAGTTCACCTGTCTGGAACTTGAACTGCATATCAGACATAAATACAATCGAGAGAGTCCAGAAATATTTCACAAGAAGAGTCCTTCACTCCTCCGCTCACAACAAAATACCTTATTCCACCAGACTTGAAATACTGGGATTAGACAATTTACAACTATGTCGCCTCCGAACTGATCTAAATGTAGTTCATAAAATCATGTACCAAAATGTCCTTCCTGTTAATGACTACTTCAGCTTCAACCACAGCAATACACGAGCACGTAATAGATTCAAACTAAATGTAAACCGCTCCAAACTCGACTGCAGAAAATACGACTTCAGCAATACCGGGAGCCGAGGTGGCGCAGCGGTTAGAGGCAGTACTGCAGGCCACTTTAGCTGACTATGATCGGCAGATCAGTGGTTCAAATCTCACCGGCTCAAGGTTGACTCAGCCTTCCATCCTTCCGAGGTAGGTAAAATGAGGACCCAGATTGTTGGGGGCAATATAAATATACATTGCTTACTGGTGTAAACTGCTTAGAGAGTGCTTCCACTGTGAGGTGGTATATAAATCTCACAAACAAACAAACAAACAAATAAATAAATAAATAGAGTGATCAATGCCTGGAATGCAAAAACTTTAACCTTAGACTATCTACAGTCAACCTCTCCCCGTTTCTAAGAGGTCTGTAAGGAGCGTGCATAAGCGCACCACTGTGCCTACCATCCCTGTCTTTCTGTCCTATTGTCCTCTTTTATCATTACTTTTTTTTACTTATGTTTATACAAACTACTACTCTCCTTTACATGTTAAATAAATAAATAAATAAATAAATAAATAAATAAGTAAATAAGTAAGTAAGTAAGTAAGTAAATAAATAAATAAATAAATAAATAAATAAGTAAATAAATAAATAAATAAATGTTGAGTTCTTCTGCATATGCTGAGGTTGGCAGAGGCTTAACACAACAAACAAAGCAGTACAAGAAACGCCATACTAAAAAAATTGGGTGGAGTCAGAAAGAATCCTAAGCCACAGTAATCTAAACCAACATTAAAATGAATTGAATGTTGTTTTACAGATTGGATTCAAACTACCGACTGAGAGAAACTGAGGAGGTTCTACAAAAATTATTTTTAACAATTGCTGTCTTAATCTCTTCTTTGATACATCGATAGCACACAGATATTTAATCAGTAATGCAAGAAATGCATATAAGGGGTTTCCTACCTTGAGATTTTTGGACCGGATAAAAACTCACTGAGATTACCTGCCATGACTGAATATTTGAGATCCTCTTTCTGAGCCTCATCATGGTTGGTCGTTCTCCAGATCCATGTATTGCATGTAATGCAGGTGCCACAGCATAAACGGCATTGTAGATGTTGTAACTTTCACCTTCCATGCTTGTTTCAAAAATGTAAGAAGGTAGATTCTGTAAATTCTCCTTTCCTGTACATGGTTTCTCCCCCTTTGGAAGGACCCTGCCTGGTTTCTCCAACATGCAGCCAAACAACCTTTCCCAACATATCAGGAGAAAAATGTCCCCTTGTGGCTTCAGGGGGTCTAAAGACAGGAGGAAACGACTGAATTCTGAGACCTCCCCAGTGTGGAGCCTAAAATGCAGAGACCCATGGAAGGGCTTTACTGTTTTCAAGATGTCTTGATTCCTCAGCACACTAAGTTTCCAATGGGAAGTTAAGATCCAAACTTTCATGAATGACGTATTTCTCAAATGTTCATGGATACCCATTGCCACCTGTACATTTGTGATACTATTGGGGCTTCCAAATAGAACAATCACTTCAGCTTTAGACCAAGTCTCCAAAATATGCAGTATTTTCAACATTGGAGTAGTAAAAAAATTCAATTTCATCATTTCAGTGAAGGCCAGGCAGATCTCCTTCTCCTTGAGCATTGGCACAAGAGATGAGATGAAACGTTCTCCATCGTCATTTTCAGGGGCCAGAAGGCCAACCCAGTTCCACTGGAAATGCAGGACCAGCCGGACTAAACCCACATACTCAGAAAATTCCCTGGGATTAATCCGGAAGAAGGAAGGATAAACTCTTCTGTCTCCCTGAGAGAACTCAAAGCCAACGCCTAGCTGGAGAAAGTGAGATTCTTGATAGAGTAAATTTTAGGGATGTTTGTTTGTTTGTTTGTTTGTTTGTTTGTTTGTTTGTTTGTTTGTTTGTTTGTTTGTTTTTTTATTTTTTTATTTTTTTATTTTTTTATTTTTTTATTTTTTTATTTTTTTATTTTTTTATTTTTTTATTTTTTTATTTTTTTATTTTTTTATTTTTTTATTTATTTATTTATTTATTTATTTATTTATTTATTTATTTATTTATTTATTTATTTATTTATTTATTTATTTATTTATTTATAAAATTTCTATGCCGCCCAACTCCCGGGGGACTCTGGGCGGCTAACAGCAGGTATAGAAATATAAAATCAATAAAAGCAGTTTAAAGAACATATTAAAATACTATCAATATTTAAAAAGAACTTTCACTCACACATACATACATGGGCCAATCTAACAAGGCCACATCTTAGGGTCATTGGTCCCAGGCCTGCCCGAAAAGCCAGGTCTTAACCGCTTTCCAGAAAACCAGTAGGGTGGGGGTAGGTAGTTGGTTCCAAAGAGTCAGAGTCGCTACAGAGAAGGCCCTCCCCTACGGATCCGCCAGCCGACATTGTTTAGCTGACGGGACCTGGAGAAGGCCGACCCTGTGCAATCTCACTGGGCGTTGGGAGGAATACAGTAGAAGACGGTCACACAGATAAACTGGTCTTGAGCCATGTAGGGCTTTAAAGGTAAGAACCAACACCTTAAATTGCGTCCGGAGACCAATCGGAAGCCAGTGCAGCTGGCGAAGGATGGGCTTAGTGTGGGTGTATCTTGAGGCACCCACAACAGCTTGCGCAGCTGCATTCTGGACTAACTGCAGTCTCCAAACACTCTTCAAGGGTAGCCCCATGTAGAGCGTGTTGCAGTAATCAAGCCGTGAGGTGATAAGGGCATGAGTGACCGTGAGTAGAGCCTCTTGATCCAAATAGGGCCGCAATTAGTGCACTAGGTGAACCTGTGCAAAGGTCCCCCTAGCCACAGCTATCAGGTGGTGGTCTAATCTCAGCTGTGGGTCTAGGAGGACACCCGAATTGTGAACCTGTTCTGCGGGGATTAAATTTTCTCCCCCCAGAACCATGGAAGGATGATCTACCTGGTCCTTCGGAGGCAATATCCACATCCACTCGGTCTTCTCTGGGTTTAGTTTGAGCCTGTCGGCTCCCATCCAGACCCTTATATCTTCCGGGCACCAACCCATCACGTCCACTGCTTCACTGAATTGACATGGGGTGGAGATGTACAACTGGGTATAATCAGCACATTGCTGGAACCTCACCCCACGTTGTCAGATGATCTCACCCAGTGGTTTCATGTAGATGTTAAATAAGAGGGGGGAGAGAACTGAACCCCGAGGCACCCCACAGATGAGGGGCCTAGGGGTCGATCTCTGTCCCCCTGCCAACACCGACTGTGACCGACCAGAGAGAGATAGGAGGAGAACCACCGTAGAACGGTGCCATCCACCACCAACTCCCTTAGTCAGCACAGAAGGATACCATGGTCAATGGTATTGAAAGCAGCTGAGAGGTCAAGTAGCACCAGGATGGAGGAAAAAACCCCATCTCGGCCTCACCAGAGATCATCCATCAGCGTGACCAAAGCAGTTTCCGTGCTGTAGCTGGGCCTGAAACCCGATTGAACAGGGTCTAGATAATCCATTTCCTCTAACAACCATTGGAGTTGGAGCAACCCACTTTCTCAACAACCTTACCGACAAAGGGTAGGTTGGAGACTGGACGAAAGTTCTTAAATTCTGCTGGATCCAGGGAAGGCTTCTTGAGGAGGGGCCTAACCACTGCAACCTTCAACAGTTGCGGGACAGACCCCTCTCTCAAGGAGTTATTAATCAAAACCTGGAGCCAGCCTCGTGTCACCTCCCTGCTGGAGGAAACCAGCCAGGAGGGGCACGGGTCCAATAAACAAGTGGTGGAACTCATCGCTCCAATAGCCTTGTCCACTTCCTCAGGGGTCACAGGCTCAAATTCCTCCCATAAAATAGGACTAAAATCTGCCCCTGTCATCTCGACCTGACCTGCCCAATCAGAGTCCAGGTCCATCCAAATCTGAGCAACTTTATCTGACAGAAACTATACAAATTCCTCAGCTCTATCCTGTAAAGGTTCCTCCTTTCCCTCTAGGTCACCATTATGAATAGAATAGAATAGAATAGAATTTTTATTGGCCAAGTGTGATTGGACACACAAGGAATTTGTCTTGGTGCATATGCTCTCAGTGTACATAAAAGAAAAGATACGTCCGTCAAGAATCATAAAGTACAACGCTTAATAATCATCTAGGTACAAATAAGCAATGAAATCATATTAGGAACCAGTCAATATAAATTGTAAAGTACAAGCAACAAAGTTACAGTCATACAGTCATTAGTGTGAGGAGATGGGTGATGGGAACAATGGGAAGATTAATAGTAGTGCAGACTTCGTACATAGTTTCACAGTGTTGAGGGAATTATTTGTTTAGCAGAGTGATGGTGTTAGGGGGAAAAACTGTTCTTGTGTTTAGTTGTTCTGGTGTGCAGTGCTCTATAGCATCATTTTGAGGGTAGGAGTTGAAATAGTTTGTGTCCAGGATGTGAGAGGTCTGTAAATATTTTCACAGCCCTCTTTTTGACTCGTGCAGTATACAGGTCCTCAATGGAAGGCAGGTTGGCAGTAATTGTTTTTTCTGCAGTTCTGATTATCCTCTGAAGTCTGTGTCTGTCTTGTTGGGTTGCAGAACCGAATCAGACAGTTATAGAGGTGCAGATGACAGACTCAATAATTCCTCTGTAGAACTGTATCAGCAGCACAATGGGCAGTTTGAGGTTTCTGAGTTAGCGCAGAAAGAACATTCTTTGTTGTGCTTTTTTGATGACGTTTTTGATGTTAGGTGTCCATTTTAGATCTTGCGATATAGTAGAACCTAGAAATTTGAAGGTCTCTACTGTTGATACTGTGTTGTCTAGTATTGTAAGAGGTGGAAGTATGGGCGGGTTTCTCCTAAAGTCTACGGTTCTATGGTTTTGTGTGTGTTCAGTTCCAGATTGTTTCGGTTGCACCACAAGGTTAGTTGTTCAACCTCCCGTCTGTATACGGATTCATCATTGTCTCGAATGAGTCTGATCACTGTTATGTCATCTGAGAACTTCAGTAGTTTAACAGATGGATCGTTAGAGATGCAGTCATTGGTATATAGAGAGAAGTGGAGAGAGCACACAGCCTTGGGGGGGGGGGTATGCTAATTGTACAGGTATCTGATGTGATTTTGCCTAGCTTCACCTGCTGCTTCCTGTTTGTTAGGAAGCTTATGATTCACTTACAAGTGTGTTCAGGTACCGCTAGCTGGTTTAGCTTAGTTAGAATAGCTTCTGGAATGATGGTATTGAATGCTGAACTAAAGTCTACAAAGAGGACCCTTGCGTAGGTCTTTGGAGATTCAAGATGTAGGATGTAGTGCAGAGCCATATTAACAGACCATATAAATATTATTAATATTAACATATTAATAGATCTGTTGATCTATTTGCTTGGTATGCAAATTGCAGGGGGTCTAACAGTGGATCCGTGATGGTTTTCAAGTGGGACATCACTAGCCTTTCAAAGGTTTTCATAACTACAGACGTGGATTATGTCAGAGGCCAAGGGAACCATACATCAAATTAGTACAGAGAATATACTACACTACACTTTTATGAAGAATGAAATTCCTCTTGACAAATACCGCATTTCAAAATTATCTCATTATCAATCACTTTGGGCTTCTATAAAAACATATCTCGACACAAAAAAATATAAATATATGTCTCCCAAAACACCACCTTTGTTTTCCACCTTTGGCTTCTGGGTATGCATCAGTTGTTTTTCTACCCCATACTGTATCCAGTGAAGCCCCCTTACCTGTGGGACCTTGAAGATGCTGAAGAGGGAGGCCATCTGCCTTGAGGATCTGGGATTGAGATCTCCGATGACAGAGAGCAGAGGGTCCTGCCTGTCACATTTATAGCCTGGAACCATTCGGCCTCGGGTGGAGAGCAGGGAGAGGCTGATTATGGAAATCTCCATCTCAGTCTGATAATTGCTATAGATGTGGAAGCCAAGGGTGATGTTGGAGGGGAGAACTAGACCCTTGTTGACCTCTCTGACTGCAAACACCAAGGCCATGAACTGCTGGTAATTCTTCGGTATGATTCTACAGTTGAAAAAAAATCATTGAGGAAATTTTAAGCAAAGCTTGTGTGTGCTGGAATTTGTCGTGTCTTTTTAAAAAATGTTCTTTGTAGCAAGAAGTTTCAAATTGCATTGGGTTTGTTTCATTGTTAAGGCTGTTCCTTGATTAATGGCCTTGGCAGAAAGGAGAAAATTCTGTTCCTCCACACCACAGATCATTTGATACCCCTCCATCAGCCCTCCCTCCTCCACTTTGCTCCAGTGATAGTAATCCTTCCCAATTGCTTCTCTTCTCTTCCCTAATTAATTTATTTCCCTCTTGAAGCAGCTTCTTCAGCTCTGGAAGCCATTGTTGAGCACAAGACAGGTGGCTTTTTTACAACTCCTCCACCCTTTAAATGGGTTGACCTCATCATTGAGTTTTGCATCAGGAGTTTCTCTCCAAATTAATATTGTAAGTCAACTTCTTCACTAGTCCAGCACAGTTTTTAAAGTGTTGTCCTTCCTCACTTTTTTGGTGGTTTATTAGCTTCCTGATCAAGAGTGAATAATCCAAGGGCATCGCAAACATCACTAGAGCGTTTCTGAAAAAAATCACTGAATACAAAGCAAAGCAAATAATTATCTACATCTTTCCCCTTTGGGTGAAACTTACAAAATATTCTCCAGAAGTAGAGATGGTTTTCTTTTAAAGGATTGGAATTTGGATCTATGGATAGTTCCCAGGGGAAAATTCCCACCAATAATGAAATCACCAGGCCTGTAAAAATCTCTTGTAGTCTTTAAAGTGTTTGTCAGCACACACCCAGTTTGCATCCTCTTAGCAGAAGTTGGAGGCAGGAGCCAGAAGAGCAGCAGCAGGAGAGGCAGCCCAGCCATTTTTCTCACCTTCCCTCCTAGATCAGAAATCAAGAGGTTGTTTTTTCTGCAGAAGTTGAATCGCAGGGAGCCCTTGAAATCTCAGCAGAGCTTCAGCACAAGAGAGCTAGTCTGTGCTACCTGGATGGCCCCAAGGCCAATTTGTATCAACCGTGCTTCCTCTTACCTGTGTTTGGTTTATGACCAAAGAGGATACTAAGGCCAGCTGAGTCTCAGCAAACCCTGGAGTTGGCTCTTTGCAACACAAGGCAAGGTGACATGTCCTGCCCCCACCAGGAGAACTCCGAGTATCTAATTTAAAGCAGGTTTTATCTCGGAAGATTTTTTTTGTGTGTAGAAATCCATAGGGGATACATTAGAAATTACTGTTCTTCTGATAATTGCATGGAAAAGCAATTGTCCTATTTACTGAGCAATACAGTAACTACTCTTCAAACAGCAGATGGAGAAAAATGGCTTTGAGTTTCCTGTTGTTAATCCACAGATCAGATGCAGTTGAGAGTCAAGGTGAAGTCGGGCATTTGAGTTATGTGAAATTAACAGATTAACAGAGTTGGAACTCAGCCATTGAAAGTTTTTGAAATCACAAAATGGTTTGCACAAAAGCACCAACATCTTGCCCAAATTCTTTTGGCCACCACTGCAGAGTGTGAAAGTGCACAGGCTCTGCTTTTCTTTGTCTGCTGATGCGTTCTGGAATAACTGCAGCAAGGAAATAAGGTTTGCTCCCATGTTCCCAAATGCAGAATTAATCTAGAATGCATTTGGTATTTGAAGTCTTGCTCTCAAATTTATATCTTCTATAATTCTTTATATATTAGCTGCAGGCTGTTTTACATTACAGATGAACCAAAGAAATATGGCTAAAGCTCACTATAACTCTCCACAGCTTTTCCCTCCTTGAAGACTGTGAGTGCTTCTATCAGAGTTTGTTACAAAATTAAATCCAGAAAAGCACACACAGGTAAACTGATTCAGCAGGATTCATTAACTTCTTTATATACATAATAACTGATGAATTTATAATACCAGTAGCAGAGTTCTTCCAACGTGGTAATGTTGCAGAACAGGAAGTGATACCAGCCAGAGAGGAGTAAGATAAGCTTTTTATTATCTGTACAGATAAGGTTCAGACATTTTGAAATTCTGAACTGAAACGATTTCTCATCAGAAAGACAAGATATTTAAAGTATTTTTCCAGAGTTACAAAAGACACGAAAACTTCAGTGATTGGCTAGAGAGTTACACGTCTTTCTCTTATTGACACGTATGCATGTTTCTCCACAAGTTTTATGTTAACACCTTTAAATTTTTCCATGTTTCCTGTGTCTGTTTGTGGTCAGCCTGTGGTCTGCTGAATCTTAGGAAAGCCTAGTTGGCTAAAATAGAATGCAACTGTAGAATGCAACTTAACTCTATCTTGTAAATTTCTTTCGCCAGCAGGTGGTGCTGCAACATTAGTTTCAGGCATTGCATAAAACCTTTGCTCTCTTTCAGAACTCGGAGAAGGGATATCAAGAGACATAGGAAGTGGCTTCCGGTTCCAGATCGCTGCATCGCGGATGCTCCCCATTGAGCGTCTTTCCATTTCCCCGTTAAAGCTGCCAGAACAGCTGTCTGGCGGCTTGAAAGTCTCTGCCCTGGGCAAAGGGGAGAGATGAGAGCTGGACAGGTGGGGTAGAGCCCCCCTAGTGCCCCAGCAACTTCCTCTTTGTGTTTTTCCAGAGCAAAGGACCTTTTTACTTCTTTAATGTTAGTGCTAGAAAGGGTCCCTTACAGATCATCTAGTCCAATCCCGTTTATAGCCTATTGTTTCACTTAATGACTTTGCTTTATTTTATGTCCTGCTTCACCCCCCCTTTGAGACTCTAATTTAATTTAATTAATTTGATTCATTTTGAAATAAGAGTCTCATATTTGATCAGAAGTATTACACAAGGAATAAAGTTATGTTATTCCACATAACAATAACAGTAGAGGGATCAGTTTTGTTGTAAGGAATATCCTTCTGGGTTCGGTTCCAAGTAAATCTTAGTTAATAATAATAATAACAACAGAGTTGGAAGGGACCTTGGAGGTCTTCTAGTCCAACCCTCTGCTTAGGCAGGAAACCCTACACTATTTCAGAC
The DNA here is from genome assembly GCA_023053685.1 of Diadophis punctatus similis. Classification (NCBI taxonomy): domain Eukaryota; kingdom Metazoa; phylum Chordata; class Lepidosauria; order Squamata; family Dipsadidae; genus Diadophis; species Diadophis punctatus. The sequence continues at coordinate 319,761 of JALIGW010000125.1, forward strand.
AAATGGTTATCCAACATCTTCTTAAAAACTTCCAGTGTTGGAGCATTCACAACTTCTGGAGGCAAGCTGTTCCACTGATTAATTGTTCTAATTGTCAGGAAATTTCTCCTTAGTTCTAAGTTGCTTCTCTCCTTGATTTGTTTCCACCCATTACTTCTTGTTCTACCCTCAGGTGCTTTGGAGAATAGTTTGACTCCCTCTTCTTTGTGGCAACCCCTGAGATATTGGAACACTGCTATCATGTCTCCCCTGGTCCTTCTTTTCATTAAACTAGACATACCAAGTTCCCGCAAACGTTCTTCTTTTTTGGCAGCTGCAGCACATGGCTGGCTCATATTTAAACGGTTGTCCACTAGGACTCCAAGATCCCTCTCACAGTTACTACTGTTGAGCAAGGTACCACATATGCTGTACCTGTGCATTTGGAACAGCTTGCCTCCAGAAGTTGTGAATGCTCCAAGACTGGATGTTTTTAAGAAGAGGTTGGATAACCATTTGTCTGAAGTGGTGTAGGGTTTCCTGCCTAAGCAGGGGGTTGGACTAGAAGACCTCTAAGGTCCCTTCCAACTCTGTTGTTGTTGTTGTTGTTGTTATCATCATCATCATCATCATCATCATCATCATCATCATCATCATCATCATCATCATCATCATGGAGTTCAGGGTCCCAAAAGCAGACCTTCCTTCTATGCTTCTGTCTTGCTAACAGGCTCTCCCTCCTTCAACAACCTGCTTTCTTCACAACTCTCCTCCCTTTTCACCTCTCGGAGGCCCAAATCCTCAAAGGACAGGATTTAGCTGCTCAAACTCTTCCGGAAACAATGTTTGGGAAAACCTTAATGCCAGGCAGAAGAGCTGGGCAATCTGGAGCCAAACTTTGCAACCAGCCTGTCCCAGGAACCCACAAGGAAAGTCCATTTCATAGATGACTGAGGCTTCTTCTATAGCTCCTTATGCCTGATCCTTTACATCTTGCATACTGCTTTTACTTGCAAGGAATTTTCAGTAAGGTTGAAGCAACCCAAGCCAGGAAATCCCTCACATCCACGGGCCATTTTTAACAGCGTCAAGTCCATGCCTTTTTGGCAAGATTTCTGTTCTTAGCTCTTCCTGCTTCTCATTTAGGAGAGCTTTACCAAGCTTTATTTATATGCTTTGTAACTGTTGAAGACAGGTTTTTTGAGGATATCAAGGCAGGCCTGGGCTGCAAATGTTGGTGGTACACTGACAATGGAAACAGCAGCTGCGGAGTTCTGTGAGGTACCAGCTTCTGTATACTCTCTTGAGCTTATGATGAATGTAGTTTTGGACAACTGGTGTTGCATGAAATGAGGTCAAAGCAGGGGTGGCTTCCAACTTACCTCGCTGCCGGTTCGCTTCCTCCCATGCCGCGTGGCCGTGCCTTGTGGGTGCATGCACCACGCACATGCACAGTGCAAAAAACCCTGACAAAATTAAAAAAAACCGCAAAAACAAAATGGTGATGCATGCGCAGTGTTGGAAACCTGGCTTCTGTGCATGCGCAGAAGAATTTAAAAAAAAAATTCAAAAAAAATCAAAACAAATTCAAAAAAATGATGGCAGCGCCCACGGACTGGCACCGACCAATCCGGTTCAGTGGCATCATCGTGACATCACCAGTGGGTCACTAGTGGTCTGAATCCCAAACCCCAAAAAATTTTAAAAAACCAAAAAATGGAAAAACAAAATGGTGACGCATGTGCAGTGCTGGAAACTCGGCTTCTGCGCATGTGCAGAAGAAAAAAAATTCAAAAAAAGAGCAAAAAAAAGCCAAAAAATTTCAAAAAAAAGATGGCAGCGCCAACAGACAGGCACTGACCGATCCGGTTCAGTGACATCATCGTGACGTAACCAGTGGGTCGCTACTGGTCTGAACTGGAAGGAACCAAGACAAAACTGGCTGTCTCCAAAAATTTGGTTTTTGTTTAATTAATTAATTATTTCTATTTATTTATTTATTATTATTATGGTTCATCACACAGTCAGCCAGATGTTCAGACTGGGTTTGGCACTTTTATCCACCTATTGAGTACTTCCCAAGGATCTGAGATAGGCAGATGTGGATGTTTGATGGTGTTAGAGCAGGGGTTATTGCTACTTTGTAGTCAGTCTGTGCAATCTTCTTGCAGCAATATTGTACTACTAACTAGAGCATACAAAACATTTAATGAGTTAATAATAATGCTGATCATTTGACAATCATCAATATTATAGCTTCTTTAGCCCAAATCTTTTCTCATTCCTTTCATTTTAGTTAAATGTTCTCCAATATATTCACCAGGTTTTAATCTTGAACCGTGAAACTCAGACAAAAGCAAACATGTTGATTCAATTGAAACAGGCCGGTAGCATGTTTCTAATTTGTCCCAAATTTTCTGGGCAGTTGCATCAGGCGGAAAAGTAACCTGCAGTTCAGTATCCATGGATATCAATAATGTTGTGCATGCTCTAGTGTCCAAGTCTCTTATTGCATCAGTCCATGGCTGGGCAGGAGAATTAAACACCACACAATGAGTACCTTCTCTACCGAGTAAAAGTCCAACCTCACTGACCCATGCTTTATAATTTTGTCCTGAATACTTTAATTTTGAATCACCAGCCAGTGGAACAATAGCAGATGCCTGTTGAGGAATGTACACCTGAGGCTGTAAAGGCGCTTGTTGAGGCACTTGTGCAGGCATTTGTGGCTGAGGCACTTGTGGCTGTGGTTGCTGTAAGTGAACCTGTGGTTGCTGCATTGTGTGTGTCACTGGTGCATGAGGTGCCACATGAATCTGGCCTGCTGCAGTGACCAGAATCTGTCTGTGCTGCAGTAAGCATTGTCGTTCCCCATCTAAATTAGGAAGTTGGCTAAAATAGTCATCTGCACCACCAGGTGGTGCTAATGATTGAGCCTGTGGGGACACGTGTGGCATTGCAGCCTGCAGCCTTGCTTGGGTTAATGACATAGTTGAAAACCCTCTCTGTAACGTTTCAAGATGCTGCTTCAATTCTGTAGAATACAACTTACTTCTATCTTGTAAATTTCTTTTGCCAGCAGGTAGTGCTGCAACATTAGTTTCAGGCATTGCATAAAACCTTTGCTCTCTTTCAGAACTCGGAGAAGGGATATCAAGAGACATAGGAAGTGACATGTATACAGCTCTCTGATCTGATTGGCTTGACACAAAACCCTCTTGAGGGTGTGGCTGTGGCCTCGGAGAAGAAGGGAATGGAGGATTCTGGCATTTGAAACAGACAAGTAACACGCTCATCTGGTTTAATCATAGAAAAAAACCCCTTTGCTTTCTGCAGTTCACTTTCCATAAAAGTAATTTGCTCATGATATCTCCGTATTACAGCATCATGGGCAGATTCTTCAGTTTTCACAATTTTTCCCTCTTTAATGATGACCAAAACACATTTTTAAACTCAAAACTCCACTGCAATATATTGACTGTAAATACCAGGGCTGTTAAACTCCCGGCCCGCGGGCCAGATGTGTCACGTGCTGGCTGTGCCTGGTTTAGTAAAGGGGGAAAAAGTCATGATACATCATGTGACACCGCTGTGATAACATGAGTTTGACACTCCTGATATATACCGACAGTGCTGAGCAGTTGTCAGGGAGTTGGTTTAATGTCAGGGTTCTGAGTAATGCAGATGCCAAAAGCAGAACTCCGAGGCAGGTAGATTCCTCAAAGGATATGTTTATTGATACATCATATTGGCACAGCTAGTGAAAACCAACTCTGGTCCAAAGTCAAAATAAAACTTTCAAATATTCCACATGAATCAGAGATTCTTCTGCCTCATTATATTTTCTCTACAATTAAGATGGGGTTTCAGTAGGATAATGTAGCATTTGGGGAAAAAGATAGAAATCAAGAGACCAGCTCCAGAGACCAAGATGGAGAAGATCTCCACAGCCACCATGGATTTCCCTTTGGTACTCAGGTAAGTGGGGAGGAAGGTGATCCCAAAACTGCAGACCAACATGCTAAAAGTAATGAACTTGGCTTCATTAAAACTGTCAGGCAATTTCTTAGCCAAACATTATTATTGTTTATTTCCAAGTTGATCATGAGGCCTCCCTGGGGACAACTGGCATTAATGAAAAATAAAAGGATGAGTGTTTGTTGCTGATTGATAGAAACTTTGTGATTAGTACATCACTTGATTTCCAAATATTTAATGAAAAAGCACCTCTCTCATTTAATCATTTATTTAAAAAATCAAACACAGAAATGTCAAAAATAAACATACATCCCCAGATACATCAAAGATTTTTATGCCCCATTATATTCTCTCTACAATTCATATTGGGCTTAAGTAGGATAATATAACATTTGGGGGAAAAGATGCAAGCCAAGAGACCAGCCCCAGAGACTAAGATGGAGAAGATCTCCACAGCTACCATGGACTTCCCTTTGGTGCTCAGGTACGTGGGGAGGAAGGTGATCCACACACTGAAAAAGACCAGCATGCTGAAAGTAATGAACTTGGCTTCGTTAAAGCTGTCAGGCAATTTCCTAGCCAGAAAGGCCACTGTGAAACTGATGAGGGCCAGAAAACCCAGGTAGGCCAGGACAGCATAAAACATCAAAGCTGAGCCTTCGTTACATTCCAAGATGGCCTCTCCAGCCAAAGAGTGGAAATCCAAATTGGGAAATGGGGGAGAGGTTACCAGCCAGGTGATACAGAGAACTGCTTGGCCCAGAGGACAGGCTAAAACAATGGAGTTGGTCAATGGTTTTCCTAAGAGTTTCCTTGCACTGTTCCCTGGCTTGGTGGCCATGAAAGCCAGAACCACCATGACAGTTTTTGCCAACACAGAGGAAACCGCAAGGGAAAAGAGAATGGCAAAGGCAGTTTGTCGGAAAAGACAAGTGAACTTCCTGGGTCGCCCAATGAAGAGGAAGGAGCAGAGGAAGCAGAGCAGGAGGGAGACCAGGAGGATGTAAGTGAGATCTCGGTTGTTGGCCTTGACGATTGGTGTGTCACGATGGTTAAGGAAAATCACCAGGATAGCCAATGTGATCACAGAGAAAGAAAGAGCAAGAGATGCTAAAGAGTATCCCAGGATGTCATGATAGGAAAGGAAGTGGATCTTCTTGGCAATGCAGTGGTCTTTTTCCTTGTTGGGATATTGGTCTTCTGGACAGGGATCACAGCGAGCTGCATCTGAAATCAAGAATCAGCGTGAATTTCTTATATTATGTCCACAAATACGAAATTATATCAACATAATTATGAACCATTATGGTCAAAAATACAGAAAGATATGGAAAACTGGAAAAAATTGCAATTGTGTTTGCTGGGTAGGATTGCTGCAATTAAAATGAATGTTTTACCTAGATTTTTATTTCTCTTTCAAATGATACCAATACTTTAAAAAGATGAAAATTTGAAGGAATGGCAAAAGGGAATAAATAAATTTATTTTGGCAGGGAAGAAGCCGACGGTAAACCAGAAGATAATGCAAGATGTACGGGAAAGAGGTGGTCTTAAAATGCCTAATTTAAGATTGTATTATGAAGCAGCAGTTCTCTCAGCAATTACTGATTGGATTAATTTGACAGAAGATAGGGTATTAAATATTGAAGGATATGGTCTGATTTATGGGTGGCATGCCTATTTAGTGTATGATAAAAAAAATAGATAAAGTTTTTAAGAGTCACATATTAAGAAATGCCTTAATGCGTGTCTGGAAAAAGTACCAATGTAAATTAAACGATAAGTTAACTTTATGGACAGTACCCAGACATGCGATAGAAAATATAAATGTAGAGCAAAAATCAGATAAGATTACATATCAAGAACTTCAAGAAGAAGGAATTACATTACAACTAAAACCAATGGCGAAATTAAGAGAAGGATTAATCAGAACTTGGTTTCAATACGGACAATTACAGGCTAGATGGAGAGTTGATCAAAAAATTGGTATTGGGAAGAATGATGACAATTTAATACAACAAATAAAAAATAAGGGCCCCATGCACATAAAAAGATTGTACAATATCTTACTGGAACTAGATTCAGAAACAGAACTAGTTAAGGATTGCATGATAAAATGGGCTCAAAATATTGGAGAACCTATAATGATGGAAACATGGGAAAAGATATGGGTTAGTAGGGAGTAGGGCGGCATATAAGGGCGGCATATAAGAACCAAGAAATAAATAAATAAATAAATAAATAAATAAATAAATAAATAGAAATGTTAAATTTACACAGGCTCAAAATTGAAGAGAAATTTTTTATAAAATGTTTTATAGATGGCACCTAGACCCAAAAAAACTAGCTTGTATGTACCCAACTATACAACCTAAATGTTGGAGATGCGAATGTGATGATGCTACATATTTTCATATTTGGTGGACTTGTAAAAAAAATAAGGCTTTTTGGATAAAAATATGGTGGATTATACAAAATATTTTAAAGAAAAAGATCAAGTTCACACCACAGTTCTTTTTGTTGGGAATAATCACGGATTGTTCTGTTACAGAGACAACTTGGTTTTGAATTTAATAACAGCTGCCAGGCTACTGGTGGCACAGTATTGGAAGAAGGAAGATATGCCTACTATTGAAGAATGGACACTAAAAGTTTCACATCTGGCTGAAATGGCAAAAATTTCATCATATCTCAAGGATCATTCAAATGAAAGATATATAATGGAATGGAATAGGTGGACTGATTATGTTCAAAAAAGTATCAGATTAAGAAGACCCAAATAGTTTTTTAATGATAAATGATTAATTTATAGATTTTGTTGTTAAATTTTTGTGTAATAAGGAGTTAAGAACTAGAAGAATGTTAGAATCAATAATTTTTTTAGCATATTTTAGTTTTATGTTTGTTTTTGAATTATACCTTGTGGTTTTTCTGGGAAGTTGGGGTGGTGTTGGAGGGGAGGGCAAGAGGGGTGGGAAGGGTGGAGGGGGGGAAGGGGGGGAGAAACAAGAAAAATGTTGTACTTTGTACTGTTAAAACTTTTCAATTAAAAAAAAGAATCAGCGTGAATTTTATGGTGAATCCACAAGGGCAAACCATCCATCCATATTGACGATGCTGGGAATAAGTTAGCCAGAAAAAACGGATCTGTTCTCTGGCTCAACTTCTCTGCTTTATTCTTCAAATCTAGTCATTCAATCTTTTTTGCAAGGAAGGATCAGCAGACATAGATGGATCTGCTTTGTGTCCAACAAGTCTTTGAATTTCCTGGGACATTGAGAGTTGTGATAGAAGAAGCATATCCTTGATGAAAATTAAAGCTTACAGCTCACATCTCATTCTTTCTGCAAAAAAAATGGTACCTGGTTTTGTTGATGGGATGTAAAAGTAGGAATAGAAATTCTAGTAGGAAGCCTATAAATTTTGCCCTGAAACAATCTGATATTAAATTGCTGAGGAGCAAGAAAAGTGGCCTTTGGGGTTAGCACAGCTTAGATTCATGAACTGAGAGGGTCTGCTGAATATATGAATATATTGAAGCATATAAAGCATCCTACCAAAACTGATGGCAAAATTAATATTGTCCCATTGAATGACTTCCTGGAAGATCTACCTTTGACATATACTCTACCTGTCTGATTAGAAATGGTCCCTTCTGGACAAGGGTCACATTGGTAGCAGCAAACTTCCTTGCCTTCTGGAATACTCTTCCTCTCTCCTGCCTGGCACCTCTTGATGCCACACCTGGCAAAGGGCACCTTCTAGAAGAGAAATATTTGAGATGGCCTAAGTAATAAATACACTTCAAATATCTATTTGAATAGGGGATGGGTTACACCTCACAAAGACTGGGAAGAATGTCTTCGGAAAAAGACTGGCCCAACTTGTCAGGAGAGCTTTAAACTAAAATCACGAGGGAAGGGTGACCAATCTACAGGATCCCTGGGACCGAACTCCAAGAATGGACCCCAAGCAAACAAAACTAACAACAAACCAAAAAGGGATGGGGAAGAAAACAAACTCAAATGCCAAACAAGAGAGAAAGAAAGAACACCCACAATCAGGCACAAAGAACTCAAATGCCTCTACACAAATGCACAAAGCCTAGGGAATAAACAGGGTGAACTTGAAATGTTAATGTACGAAGGTTACATAGTTGGAATAACAGAAACTTGGTGGGATGAATCACACGATTGGAACACACAGATAAAAGGATACAAACTCTACAAAAAAACCAGATCACACAGAAAAGGAGGTGGAGTTGCACTGTATATAAAGGACCACTATGTAGCTACAGAGCTACAAGTAACCAAGGAAGAAAACCCATTAGAATGCATGTGGGTCAACATAAAAGAAAAAAAGAACAACACAACAATAGGAGTTTACTACAGACCACCAAACCAAACAGAAACAATGGACACCCTTTTTACCAACCAGCTAAAGAACATATGCAAGAAAAACAACATTGTAATAATGGGAGACTTCAACTACCCGGACATCAACTGGAAAACCAACTCAGCACCAAGTGAGAAATCTAACAGATTCCTAACCAGCCTAGCCGACAACTTCATTGTCCAAAAAGTGGAGGAGGGAACTAGAGGGGCAGCCATACTGGATCTAATACTTACAAACAGAGAAGAAACAATAGAAGGAGTCGAAGCTGCGGGAACACTGGGCGAGAGTGACCACGTAATACTAAAATTCACCATAACGCAAACACAAATAACTGAACATAACGACACCTATATCCCAGACTTTAAAAAAGCTGACTTCAATAAACTCAGAGAAAACCTGGGAAAGATCTCTTGGATGGAAGTACTAAAGGGTAAAACAACTCAAGAAGCCTGGGAGATCCTGAAAAACACGATCATAAAAGCCCAGAACACCACTGTTAGTGTATTAGCAGAGTATTCCTTGTGTTACCAAGGTTGTGCATACAGAAACGTTTAGATTGAGATCAGTTGTGAATAAGTACTCAGCCACACACAGATACACTAACTTGAATTAAAATTTACTTTAAGAAATAGCATTTTCCTATAAACAGTCCAAAGTCATACACTTAATAGTCATAATGACAATCCAAGTATTATCCAGTACAAATACATTTCAGCTATAATACATAACTACAACACAGAGAGAAATGCAGAGCATACATACTCTAGGCCTTGCTCTAATGAGTAGCAGAGAACACACACTCTGAGTAGCAGAGACCAAAGACAAACAGAGAGGGACTCCCATAGAAATAAGCTGTGAACTCTAGCTCCCTCTTGTGGCAGTCTGCAACACCTAAGCTAAACAGACTTATAGCTGTTAAAAGCTAGACATATATTGTTCTATCCAATATTAGTTATGGTCAGAGACCTAACATTCTCCCCTTTGGGTAGATCAATATATAATACCTTACATCTTTAAACCATAGTTTTCACAACACTCTTTGTGTTTAATTGCACCTTGCGCTTTAGTGAAATGATCTGCAATATTCTGTTCAGTCATGCAGTATTCCAACTTAACCATTTTATTTTGAACACATTGTCTAACATTCAGATATCTCAAATCAGTATGTTTCGACCTTGTTTTCACAGCTAAACTATTAGCCATACTAATGGCAGATTGATTGTCTTCATACACAATAAATGGCTCCTGTACAGTAATTCCTATATCCTTTAACAATTGTTTATAATACACCAATTCTGTACACATTAATGATAAACTCGAGAATTCTGCTTCCATAGTGGATAAACTAATATGTTGTTGCCTAATAGATTTCCACCCTATTAAAGCATTACCCAACATTACCACTATACCTGATGTTGATTTGCGAGTCATTGCATCAGTAGCAAAACTTGCATCAGCATATGCAGATAACACTAATTCATTTCTCGGTTCTAAATATAAAGAATAATGTATTGTGTGCTTTAGATATCTAAGTATTCGTTTAGCTGCTTGCCAATGCCTTTCATTTGGTTCAGCATTATATCTAGCCAGTTGATTTACGCTGTAAGATATATCTGGCCTAGACCAATTACTCAAATATGAGAGACTACCAATTAGAGACTGATATATCTCCTTATCAAACACAGGACATTTAGTATCACTATTTGTAAATCCCTGATCCATTGGTGTCTTAGCAGTTTTACAATTCTCCAGGTTATATCTTTTTAACAATTGGCTAATCTTCTTAGCTTGCGAAATTTTGAATCCTCTATTTGTCTTCATTATATCAAGACCCAAATAATGTTTAATTTCTCCTAAATTTCTAATCTTGAACTTTCTTTGTAATTCAGAAACAATATCATTTGCTTCTTGTTCAGTCTTTGTTATAATTGCTATATCATCTGTAAATAATAGCAACAGAGAAATCAAACCATCTTTCTCTCTCCTAAATAAACAAGGATCAGCTATACCAGCTTTAAAATCCATGGAAACTAATTCTTTTACAATGCATTTATTCCATTCATAACCTGATTGCTTTAAACCATAAAGACTTTTCTTTAATTTCCAATAATTATTTTTTCCATCATCTTTTAAACTTAATGGCTTTCTCATATAAATGGTATGTTGTAAAGGTGCATGTAGATATGCAGTTTTGACATCTACATGATTAATTATACATTTATTTTTAGCTGCCCAAACTAATGCTCCTCTCAATGTATTTGCTCTCAGACTAGGTGCAAATACCTCATCATAATCCTTATCTGATTGAGCAAATCCCTGAGCAACTAATCTTGCTTTATGGGTAACAGTGCCATCCACACCAGTCTTTAATTTATACACCCATCTGCAACCTATTGCACGCTCACCTGGTGGTAACTGTACATCTTCATATACCTCAAGATCCTTTAAAGATTTTAATTCCTTATTCATAGCTTCCTGCCAAGCTACCTGTTCCTTTGTTGGATACAGCTTAAGTTCATTATAATTAGACGGTTCCACATTAATCTGGCATACAATACTTGCCTGATATCTATCAGGTGGACGTCTCTCCCTAGTTGACCTCCTAGGCAATTTAGTACAAGTTGTTGGAATTTCCTCTTCCTTTTCCTCCCCTATCGAAGTATCTTCTACATCATCCATAGATGGTTCCTCTATTGAGGATTCTTTCACTATCCTATCATCAGTACTATTCTTATCAGAATCATCAGGAAACAATGGATCCTCAACAACAATACTATCTTGTTCCTTGTATTCCTGTTCCAGTTTACTCCATCCAACATGCTCAAGGAATTTAGCACTTGCACTACAATATACTTTAGTAGTACCTGGCTCCCAGAATCTAAATGATCTATGATTAGATTCATACCCTACAAAACATAATTTCCGTGCTCTATGTTGTCCCTTTCGCCTTACTTGTGTGGGAATATGCACCCATGCTGGTGCACCAAATGTATGCAAATAACTAAGATTTGGTTTCCTACCATACCAACGAGTAAATGGCAATTCACCAGTTGTTGCATTCACTACATTGTTCAAAACATGGTTAGCACACATTATAGCTTCACCCCAGAGTCTTTCTGGTAAACCAGAATCTGAAATCATGGTTCGAGACATAGCCTGTAATGTCTGACCTCTTCTTTCAATATGCGCATTATGTTGCGGCCGAAAAGGAGCAGAACGCTTATGTTCAATACCCGCTCTCTTTAGCATATCTTCAAATCTCTTATTGGTAAACTCAGTACCATTATCTGTTACTAAACTAACCAGTTTCTTATTCATTTTTCGTTCAACAAACCTTAACCAGTTTACAAAATGCTGATATGTTTCTGTTTTTGTTTTCATCAGATAACAGAAACCATATCTAGAAAAATGATCAACTATGCTCAATATATAACAGGCTCCACCTAAACTGGGTTTCTTAGGGCCAATGAGATCAGCAAATACAACCTCTAATGGTTCCTTGGTTTTAAATCCATTTAACCTGTTTGCAGGAATTACCTTGCTCTTTTCCTGATTGCAAGCATTACAATTTAAATATCTTGCACAAGGTTTTAATTTTATACCATTAGATAACTCAACAGTTTTCTTTAAAATTTTGAAATTTAAATGTCCCATACGTCTATGGAGCAAATGAATACATTCGTCATGAGGCTTTCTATTTTCATAAACTGAATTAGCCTTATTTAATGGACTATCATGGATAATGTATAAGCCATCATGCAATCTTGCAGTAACTCTTTTACCTTGTTTTTCAATTAAACATTTATCTCCCTGAAAAGTTACCACAAACCCTGCTTTTACCAATTCTCTCACAGATAGTAAGTTATTTTTAAGGTTAGGTACATATAACATTGGTAAACTTTCATTAATACATGAACAATATGCATTACCTTCTCCAGATACTTTCAATTTCCAGCCATTTGCTAATGATACATGCTGGTTACTTTTAGTCATATTAACAAATCTCTCTTTACTTTTAGTTATACACTGAGATGCTCCACTGTCTATTATCCAGATATCATGGCTTACAGTTTTATTTGTACTTGATATAGCTACACTGACATCATTATAAGCTCTCTGCATATTACTAGCATTCTGCTTTTTACCCCTTTTACAGAATCTGGCTATATGACCTTTAGCCCCACAAGAATAACATTTCCTAACAATATAGGCAGTTGAAGACCGTTGTTCTTCCTGTGGTGGTTTCTCTCTCAGTTGTTTTCTATCTTGCCTTCTTCTAGACTCTTCTAACAGTCTTCCTATTATGCCAGTCAATGTCAGTTCATCTCTGGCCAAAACTTCCAGTGAAGACACATAATCATCATAAGAGTCATCCAAAGAAGAAAGAATAATATAAACTTGATGCAACTCTGAGAAAATCAGTTCTTTTTCATGTAGCTCTTGTAATGTTCTCTTCATAAACTCCAAATGAGCTAACATGTCACCACCTTTTAACAAACGTGCTCTGAACAGTTTACGTGTAAGGTGTATGTGCACACCAACACTATCTCGAACATAAAGTCTCTTTAAGGTACTCCAACACTTGGCAGCAGAATCTTCACCATGAATATGGACCAGTTGCTGATCACTCAGTGTCAGTCCAATAATACTAAGAGCCTTTTCATTATCCCGGTTAAAGGCAGCTATTTTCTTCTTATCTTCATCATTTGTTGGATCCCAAGCTGTTATATCAGGTGGATTATTAACCACAGTCCATAATCCTTCTTTACGCAAAAGTAAGCTGCACTTCATAGACCAGGAAACATAGTTAGTTCCATCTAACCTGGTTATCAGGGATAAGCTAGTTGACTGTTCTTGTGCCATTGTTAATTTAACAGTAAACCACAAGTTAGCTGTCTGAGTATGAAACTGAATATTCACACTAACTCTCAATATCTCTCTGGGCCCATAACCAGTGTTAGTGTATTAGCAGAGTATTCCTTGTGTTACCAAGGTTGTGCATACAGAAACGTTTAGATTGAGATCAGTTGTGAATAAGTACTCAGCCACACACAGATACACTAACTTGAATTAAAATTTACTTTAAGAAATAGCATTTTCCTATAAACAGTCCAAAGTCATACACTTAATAGTCATAATGACAATCCAAGTATTATCCAGTACAAATACATTTCAGCTATAATACATAACTACAACACAGAGAGAAATGCAGAGCATACATACTCTAGGCCTTGCTCTAATGAGTAGCAGAGAACACACACTCTGAGTAGCAGAGACCAAAGACAAACAGAGAGGGACTCCCATAGAAATAAGCTGTGAACTCTAGCTCCCTCTTGTGGCAGTCTGCAACACCTAAGCTAAACAGACTTATAGCTGTTAAAAGCTAGACATATATTGTTCTATCCAATATTAGTTATGGTCAGAGACCTAACAACCACAATACTGATGAGGAAGAAAAACAAGAAATCCAAAAGGAAACCAGCATGGCTAAACAAAAATCTCACCGATAAACTGAATGAAAAAAAAGATAAATACAAAAAATGGAAAGAGGGGCACATAACCAAGGCAGAGTACCAACAGACAGCCAGAATCTGTAAAGAAACAATCAGGACAGCAAAGGCCCAGAATGAACAAAGGCTCGCAACAAAAGTCAAAGACAACAAAAAAAGCTTCTTCCAACACATTAACAACAAGAAAAAAAATCAAAGAAACAGTTGGTCCACTAAAGAGAGAAGACGGCAAAGAAGTAACAGGCAACACAGACAAAGCAGAGCTACTGAACACATTCTTCACATCAGTCTTCACACAAAAGGAAACTGCAGCTCAACTACCCAGCAACACAAATATAAAAAACAGATTTGAAGCAAGACTCAACCTAAGCAAAAATACAGTAAGAGATCACCTATCTGAACTTAACGAATACAAAGCACCAGGACCAGACGGATTACATCCCAGAGTCCTAAAGGAACTGGCAGAAGTCATTTCAGAACCACTGCACCACATCTTCCACAAATCCTGGAACACAGGGGAACTACCTGAGGACTGGAAAAGAGCTGACGTGGTCCCCATCTTCAAAAAAGGTAAAAAAACAGACCCAGGAAACTACAGACCAATCAGCCTAACATCAATACCTGGGAAAATACTGGAAAAAATAATTAAAAACCAGATCTCCCATCATCTAAAAACAAACCAAGTAATAACCAACAGCCAACATGGATTTGTTAAGAACAAGTCATGCCAAACCAACCTCATTTCATTCTTCAACACTGTGACCAAATTAGTAGACCAGCGTAATGCAGTAGACATAATATACCTGGACTTTAGCAAAGCATTTGACAAAGTAGACCACAACCTACTCCTTCATAAGCTAGAAAAAAGCGGGATAGACAGCTACACAACCAGATGGATTAACAATTGGCTGACCAACCGTACCCAGCGAGTAGTCCTCAATGGTTCTAAGTCCACATGGAGAGAAGTAAGCAGTGGGGTACCACAAGGTTCCGTCCTAGGCCCAGTACTCTTCAATATCTTTATAAATGACCTAGATGAGGGAATAGCAGGAGAACTAACCAAATTTGCAGATGACACCAAGCTGGCGGGAGTAGCAAACACCCCAGAGGACAGACTCAAAATCCAGAGGGACCTCGACAGACTCGAACACTGGGCCCAAACCAATAAAATGAAATTTAACACAGAGAAAAGTAAAATTCTGCACCTAGGCAAGAAGAATCAAAAATACACATACAAACTGGGTGAAACCACACTCAATAGCAGCGATTGCGAAAGGGATCTCGGAGTCCTGGTAGACAGCCAACTAAATATGAGCCAGCAGTGTGCAGCAGCAGCCAAAAAGGCCAACACAGTCCTGAGCTGCATAAATAGAGGGATACAATCAAGGACCAGAGAGGTACTAGTACCACTCTATAAAGCCTTCGTCAGACCACATCTAGAGTACTGCATCCATTTTGGTCACCACATTACAAAAAAGACATTGAAACTCTAGAGAAAGTGCAGAAGAGAGCAACCAGGATGATAAAGGGTCTGGAAAATAAAACATACGAAGAGCGGTTGCAGGAACTGAGCTTGGCCAGTCTGGCGAAGAGAAGGACCAGGGGTGACATGATAGCAGTGTTCCAATACTTGAGGGGATGCCACAGAGAGGAGGGGGTCAGGCTGTTCTCTATGGCACCAGAAAGCCAAACAAGGAATAATGGATGGAAGCTGACCAAGGAGAGATTCAACCTGGAAGTGAGGAGAAACTTTCTGACAGTGAGAGCGATCAATCAGTGGAACAGCTTGCCAGCAGAGGTCGTGAGAGCCCCAACACTTGCGACCTTCAAGGAGAGACTGGACTGCCATCTGTCTCAAATGGTGTAGGAACTCCTGCTTGAGCAGGGGGTTGGACTAGATGACCTACAAGGTCCCTTCCAACTCTAATAATAAATCTAAATCTAAATCTAAAATCTATTTCTACATTTCTGTTTCCCTCTCCAGAATGTCTCCAAAAGAAATGGTCTACCAGGGCCTACCAGAGTGATAGGCTCAAAGGCGATCCAGGCCAGTGGCAATCCTGACCTATGAATGGATGCTGGAGATTGGAACAGAGACCTCAAAATGAAAGGAAGGCTTGTGACATGGAGCTGCAGCTTTTCTAAAATAAAGAATGGTGAGGATCCAACTGAATGGGAACAATCCCTGGAAATCATTCTTGCCTGCTTTAATGGCGTCCTGGGTTTCAAGCAGGAGGTCTTCCCAATCTTACCCCATCTTGGACTTTTCAGAAGTCAAATCTCAAATGTGTTAAACTCAAAAGTAGATTTTTCACCAAAACTCTGAATTTAACGATTTCCCATTTAAAAGGGTGTTATGCATCCCCTGGAGTGAATGAATCCTTTGCTGAATTTATAACATTTCCTTCCAGCTCACCTTTGTGGCCCAGATGATTTCATCAGAGTTAATGGTGAAATCTTGTCCCGGGGAAGCTGTGGAATCTATTTGTCCAACTTTCCTGGGGACAAAAGATTGATTGGGGAGGAAAAGCCAGTTAAGAAGATCGTAACGAGAAGAAACCAATCCACTTTCTGAGAAGGAGACTTCCTCTCCAGCACTGTTGTTGAACTTGATGTTCCTCAGATAGGGAAGAACCTGAAAGAAAAGACACCTGGATTAATTAGCTGAACACCACACATGAGACATCCTGGTTTCTATCATAATGTGATGGCCATCAACCTAGGACAGTGATGGCGAACCTATGGCATGCGTGCCACAGGTGGCATGCGGAGCCATATCTGCTGGCACGCGAGCCATTGCCTAGCTTAGCTCCAGTGCGCATGTTTGGCTGATTTTTGGCTTGCACGGAGGCTCTGGGAGGGCATTTTTGGCTTCTGGAGGGCCTCCGGGGGGATGGGGGAGGGCGTTTTTGCTCTCCCCATGCTCCAGGGAAGCCTCTGGAGCCTAGGGAGGGCGAAAAATGGGCCTACCAGGCCCACCAGAAGTTGAGAAATGGGCCATTTCCGGCCTCCAGAGGGCCTCTGGGGGGGCGGGGGAGGCCGTTTTTGCCCTTCCCAGGCAGTGAATTATGGGTGTTGGCACTCGCACATGTGCGATAGCACACGCGCATGCACTTTCGGCACCCGAGGAAAAAAAGGTTCGCCATCACTGGCCTAGGAGATGGGTCTATGCTGTATCTGAGAAGCTAAATCAATCAGAATAGATCTGGAAGGGACCTTGGAGGTCTTCTAGTTCACAGGTCACCAACTGGTGGTCCACGGACCACTGGTGGTCCGGGGGGAAATTTTGGTGGTCCGCAGAGAAATCTTTGCATTTCTCTCAAGGAGCCCAGCCGAAGTTTCCCACGCTGCTCGCGCTTCAGCGCCTTGACTCCCAGAGACAGGATGGGGTCCTTCAGGCAGTTAGCTTGGCTGCCTGTTAGGGAAGAGAAGCAGCCGGATTCAACCTTAGCTTTGCTGTCCATTGCGGACGCTAGATCGGCCCCCTGCAAACTCTCGTCTCTCAAGGACCGCTCGCTGAAGTTGCACGGGAAACTTCGGCTGGGCTCCTCGAGACGAGAGTTTGCAGGGAGCCGATCTAGCATCTGTAATGGACAGCAAAGCTAGGATTGACTCCGGCTGCTTCTCTCTGCTGTACTGCTTCCTGGACGCGGTTTACCACTCCAAGCCCCAAGCGCCACCTCATCAGTCCCCCGCAGCAGCTCCCCTCCAGCCAGCAGGTCAAGCCCAGAGCTGGCTCTCATATGCCAAGCTGAGTCCTTTGTCTACTTCAAGCCATCCCCCATCGGGGGACCCCACAAAGCCCTTTCCGCCCCTTCCATCCTCTGCCCCCGGCCAGCCTTTTGGATGAGGTGGAAATACTGGATCTTCGGAAGCTGGGTGGCTACGGCCGGGAAGAAAAGGAAGAAGCGCAGCAGCGATTCCAGGAGGCGGGGAACCTGTTAGGCAGGGTATCTTTGCCTGACTTTTCCACACAAAGGCTTGTCTCCTGCCTGGCTCTTTCCCTGCTGCACTTTCTGAAAAAAAAAGACCCCTTCCTCTTTTTGTACCCAGCTGGCGCTTTCCAAAGCTCTCTTTTCCAGCGTTGGCTGCCCAAATCCACTTTGATTGTGATTTTAAAAAATTATTATTATTACATTGGCCATCCCTTTCTGGACATCCAGAGCAGCTCCTCCACCCTGGTGCAGGAAAAGGGAAAGAAGCAAAGGAAAGGAAAGGAGGAGAGGAAAGGGAAGGGAAGGGAAGGGAAGGAGGAAAGGAAAGGAAAGGAGGAGAGGAAAGGGAAGGGAAGGGAAGGGAAGAAGGAAAGGAAAGGAAGGGGGAGAGGAGGGGAGGGGAGGGACTACAGATAAAGCTCTGGAATATGGGACTGACTTTCACAACAACATCAGCAAGCCACCGTCAAATAAGCTTCAATTATTTTGTAATAATTACACTAACTTTAATAATTTTGTTACAATTAAACAACCTTTAAAGATTTTGTTAGGATTAAATAAGCATTTATGATTTTGTTATAATTAAATAAGCATTTATAATTTTGTTATATTAAATAGGTACATTTCATATTAATAAAATGAAAGTTCTCTGTTCATTATTTTACAAATTTATTTTTCTTTTTTTAAAAAAACATATTACCGTAGTTGTTTGCGAGACTTAAAATTATGAATTAGGGTCCATGGGATTTGAAATTATGAATTTGGTGGTCTGGGGGATTTAAAATTA
Organism: Diadophis punctatus similis; assembly: GCA_023053685.1. Lineage (NCBI taxonomy): Eukaryota > Metazoa > Chordata > Lepidosauria > Squamata > Dipsadidae > Diadophis > Diadophis punctatus. The sequence continues at coordinate 338,345 of JALIGW010000125.1, forward strand.
TGACCTTGGTGGCCCCTGAGGTCCAAAAGGTTGGGGACCCCTGTTCTAGTCCAGCCCCCTGCTCAAGCAGGAGACCCTATACCAGTGGTGGCGAACCTTTTTCGGCTCGCGTGCCAAAAAAGGGGGGGCGCGCTCGCGCGCGCTCGCGTGCCCACACCCATTCCCTCCCCCCCACGCATGCGCACAACACCCCCCCATGCTGCCCCCTGCGCATGCGCACCCCCCCACCCCCGCACAAAGGCTTACCGGAGCCTGGAACGATGAAACCGGCAAACCGGAAGTGCGAAAAAACGCACTTCCGGTTTGCCGGTATGCTGTTTTTTGCACTCCGGAGGGTTCAGGGAAGCTCCCTGAAGCTCCGGAATGCAAAAAACTACAAAACGGACAAACCAGAAGTGCGGAAAAGTGCACTTCCGCTTTGTCCGTTTTGTAGTTTTTTGCATTCTGGAGCTTCAGAGAGCTTCCCTGAACCCTCCGGAGTGCAAAAAACAGCACACCGGCAAACCGGAAGTGCGTTTTTTCGCACTTCCGGTTTGCCGGTGGGAACCCTTGCGTGCCGGCTTCTATGGCTCCGCGTGCCACCTCTGGCAAGCGTGCCATAGGTTCGCCACCACGGCCCTATACCATTTCAGACAAGTGGCTGTCCAGTCTCTTCTTAAAAATCTCCACCTACAACTTCTGATGGCAAGCTGTTCCACTGGTTAATTGTCCTCACTGTTAGGAAGTTTCTCCTTAGTCCCTTGGTGAAGATATAAGCAATCAGAAGTAACTTCAAATATTCAACTTCATCCCACCAAATGATGACACATTCTCTTTATCATTGGACATTTGAATCATGGCTTCTTCAATTCTAGTCTTACAAGAATGATAAAAACATTTTAATATCGTATTCCAAATTACATTGTGTATCACTCTGTGATACTTGGCAAGCTACATTTTTAATTTTATTTGGGCCCATGGTTTTGTAAATGACAAATGCATTTTAGGAATGATTAAATAATTTCTGAGGGGCCCTTGGTACTCTCTGAGCCTGGTTGTTTCATGTCCTAAACTAGGTAACACTGGTAGTGATCTCACTCCCTTCTAGCACTGATGAGGCTACCTAGTTGGGTCATGAAATGTCTGCAAGAAAACAACCAAACTCAAAGAGCACCAAGGACCCCTAATTTCAACCCTGAGCTATAATATTCTCCTTTATTGGTAAATAATTTCTATCATAACATTGTACAATTCCACTGGCTTTCTCTAGCTGATTGTCAAAGAGAACAGAATGAAGAAGTAGATCTGACCACGTGGGACCATGTAAGAATGTTTGACCTGCCCTGGTTTGTCACTTCACTGTCCAGAGAGGAACAATTTAGCCTTTGATGTTGAAAAGTCTGATGAATTTCAGATCAGGAATCCATTAGGACCATGTTGAGTTCTTCTGCATATGCTGAGGTTGACAGAGGCTTAACACAACAAACAAAGCAGTAAAAGAAATGGCATACTAAAAACATGGGGTGGAGTCAGAAAGAATCCTAAGCCACAGTAATCTAAACCAACATTAAAATGAATTGAATGTCTTTTTACAGATTGGATTCAAACTACCGACTGAGAGAAACTGAGGAGGTTCTACAAATGTGTCCACTAAGACTTGAACTGACCTGTTGAAGCATCTTGCACAAAAGCCCCCAGGCTGTCATCATGCTCTGGGATGACCACTTCTCCTTGGAGTGGTCACACCTGACTCTCAGGTAGCCATTGATGTCCTTCCAGAAACTTCTAGGATAATTGGTTTGGTTGAATTCTCTTTTTCCTCCATCTATCCCTTTTCAACAAAAACCTCTCACTTAATTCAAATTACATTTTTAAAATAATTGCTATCTTAATCTCTTCTTACATACATTGATAGCACACAGATATTTAATCATCAATGCAAGAAATGCATATAGGGAGTTTACTACCTAGAGACCTCTGGACCAGATAAAAACTCACTGAGATTACCTGCCATGACTGAATATTCGAGATCCTCTTTCTGAGCCTCATCATGGTTGGTTGTTCTCCAGATCCATGTATTGCATGTAATGCATGTGCCACAGCATAAACGGCATTGTAACTTTCGCCTTCCATGCTTGTTTCAAAAATGTAAGAAGGTAGATTCTGTAAATTCTCCTTTCCTGTACATTGTTTCTCCCCCTTTGGAAGGACCCTGCCTGGTTTGTCCATCATGCAGCCAAACAACCTTTCCCAACATTGCAGGAGAAAGATGTCCCCTTGTGGCTTCAGGGGGTCTAAAGACAGGAGGAAATGATGGAATTCTGAGACCTCCCCAGTGTGGAGCCTAAAATGCAGAGACCCATGGAAGGGCTTTACTGTTTTCAAGATGCCTTGATTCCTCAGCACACTAAGTTTCCAATGGGAAGTTAAGATCCAAACTTTCCAGAATGACGTCTTTCTCAAATGTTCATGGACACTGATTGCCACCTGTACGTTTGTAATACTATTGGGGTCTCCAAACAGAACAATCACTTCAGCTTTAGACCAAGTCTCCAAAATGTGAAGTGATTTCAACATTGCAGTACGAAGAAAATCCAATTTCATCATTTCGGTGAAGGCCAGGCAGATCTCCTTCTCCTGGAGCATCGGCATCAGAGTTGAGATGAAACGTTCTCCAATGTTACTGTCAGGGGCCAGAAGCCCAACCCAGTTCCACTGGAAATACAGGAGCAGCTGGACTAAACCCACAAACTGGGGAAATTCCTTGGGATTAATCCAGATGAAGGAAGGATAAACTCTTCTGTCTCCATGAGTGAACTCAAAGCCAACGCCTAGCTGGAGAAAGTGAGATTCTTGGTAAATTTTAGGTGTCACCATTATGTGGATTATTGTCCCACCTGTTAGGCTGGCTCACGTTGAGTGCCAAGATTAATTTTTACATATTAAGGATTACATATTAGGAAGAAGAGGTAACATATTTTTCCTGGTAGTGACAGATCAGAAGCCAAGGGAACCACACATCAATTTAGTACAGAGAATAGACTGCACTAAAAGGATGGTTACACTTTTATGAAAGGAAGGAATTCCTCTTGGAAAGTACAGCATTTCAGATTTATCTCATTATCTATCTCTTCTAGGTTCTATAAAACCATATTTTGCCACAGAAAATATAAATATATGCCCCCTCCCCAAACAACTTTATTTTCACCTTTGGCTTCTGTGTGTGCTTCTGTTGTTTGTCTATCTGACACTGTATCCAACAAAGCCCCCTTACCTGTGGGACCTTGAAGATGCTGAAGATGGAGGCCATCTGCCTTGAGGATTTGGGGTTGAGATCTCCGATGACAGAGAGCAGAAGGTCCTGCCTGCCACGTTTGTAACCTGGAACCATTTGGCCTCGTGTGGAGAGCAGGGAGAGGCTGATTATGGAAATCTCCATCTCAGTCTGATAATTGCTATAGATGTGGAAGCCAAGAGTGATGTTGGGAAGAAGAACCAGATCCTTGTTGACCTCTCTGACTGCAAACACCAAGGCCATGAACTGCTGGTAGTTCTTGGGCATGACTCTACGGGGAGAAAATCATTGGGGAAATTTTAAGGAAAGCTTGTGTGTGCTGATGGAGTTTATCGTGCTTTTTTATCCCCCAATATCCTTTGTAGCAGGTCCCAAATTCCATTGGGTTTGTTTCGTTGTAATCAAGGCTGTTCCTTGATTAATATTTGATGGCCTTGAGAGAAAGGAGAAAATTTTGTCTGTCCATATCCCAGATCATTTTATACCTCTCTATTGTCCCTCCCTTCTTCAGTTTGCTCCAGTGGGTATCATCCTTCCCAATTGCTCCTCTTCCACCCGAATCAATTTGGTCCTCTCTTGGAGCAGCTTCTTCTGATCTGGTAAGCGTTGCTTAGTACAAGACTTCAGTGCGGGTCAGAGGTCTGATTTACTGAAGGCCATTATTCATGAGCCATCCCGATTCTGAAACTGAGGCATTTCTTCAAACTCCTCCACAGTGTCAATGGGTTGACCTCATCATTGAGTTTTGCATCAGGAGTTTCTGTCCACATTAATATTGTAAGTCAACTTCTTCACAAGGCCAGCAGAGTTTCTAAGGTGTTATTTATTTATTTTTATTTATTTTTATCTGTCAAGTATATATGATTACAAGCAAAGTATAAACAAAGTATAAACAAAGCATAAACATGATTGTATATATATATATATATATATATATATATATATATATATATATATATATATATATATATATATATATATATATATATATATATAATGTACAAGCATGATTATGAGTACAAGAAGTATGAATATATGGGTACCTTAGGACAGGAACGGTAGGCACGATTGTGCACTTATGCATGCCCCTTACAGACCTCTTAGGAATGGGGTGAGGTTGATGGTAGACAGTTTAAGGTTAAAGTTTTGGGGGTTTGGGGAAGAAACTACTGAGTCAGGTAATGTATTCCAGGCATTGATCACTCTGTTGTTGAAGTCGAATTTTTTGCAATCAAGTTTGGAGCGGTTTACATTAAGTTTGTATCTATTGTGAGCTCGTGTATTATTGCAGTTGAAGCTGAAGTAGTCATTGACAGGTAGGACATTGTAGCATATAATTTTGCGTGCTACACTTAGGTCAGATCGAAGGCAGCATAGTTCTAAATTTTCAAGTCCCAAAATTTCAAGTCTGGTTTCATAAGGAATTCTGTTGTGAACAGAGGAATGTAATACTCTTCTTGTGAAGTATCGCTGGACATTCTCAATTGTGTTGATGTCTGATATGTAGTGAGGTGTCCAGACAGATGAGCTGTATTCAAGAATCGGTCTAGCAAATGTTTTGTATGCTGTGGTTAAGAGTACAATGTTACCAGAGAAGAAGCTACGCAAGATTAGGTTAACCACTCTTAATGCCTTCTTAGCTATGTTGTTGCAGTGGGCTCTGGCACTTAGATCATTAGAGATGAGTACTCCAAGGTCCTTTACTGAGTGAGGATCATCAACGAGGTCATGATCATCTAGTTTGTATTTTGTGTTCTGATTATTTTTGCCAATGTGTAAAACTGAGCCTTTGTTGATTGAGATGTGAAGTTGCCACTTGTTTGACCACTCAGATACATAGTCAAGGTCTTTTTGAAGGGTTGTAGTATTGTCGGTGGTGTTGAATAGTTTTACATCATCTGCAAAGAGGACGCAGTTACTTTGTATATTATCACAAAGGTCATTTATGTAAAGAATGAAGAGAGTAGGTCCTAAAATGCTGCCTTGGGGAACACCGCTGTTAACAGGTACAGGGTTTGAGAGCTGTTCCTATTTTGACCACTTGTCTGTTTGACAGGAATGCAGTTATCCATTTGTGTAGGGGGCCGGAAATGCCATAAGATTTTAGTTTTAGAAGTAGTTTGTTATGTACCACCGAGTCAAAGGCTTTACAAAAGTCTATGTAAATTGTGTCTATTGCTTTGCCCTGGTCGAGTTGTGTAGTCCATATGTTTTTACAATGTGGAAGTTGTAGATTGTAGGATAATTTTTTTCTGAAACCAAATTGTTTGTGAGAGAGTAGGTTGTTTGTCTCTAAGTGGAGTGTAATGGATTGGTTAATGATTGATTCCACGACTCTGCAGGTGGCGCAACATAAAGAGATTGGTCTATAATTTTCAACTAGGTTGGGGTTCTCCCTTTTTGAAGACAGAGATTACCGTGGCTAGTGACCAAAGGTTGGGTAGGGAGCTGGTTTTTAAAGATATGCCAAAAATTATGCTTAGAGGTTCTGATAGGACAATGGAAAGTTTTTTTTAAGAAGTAAGCACATAGTCCATCTGGTCCGATGGATAGAGATGGTTTTAGGTTGTTTAGAGCCTTTCTAACATTGTCTTCTGTAAAGTTGGTTTGTATTAGATCATTGCAATTGTTTGTGGTTCAACTAGGAAATATTGGACATTTTTTTGGTGGTTTATGAGCTTCCTGATCAAGAGTTTTGAAAAGATGGAGAATTCTAGCCTATTTCATGAGTTCGATTCTTTATTGAGAAAAGCACAAAGATCTGAACTATGCAAGGACATTGCAAACATCTCTAGAACAAGTATTTCTGAAAAGAATCACTGAATACAAAGCAAAGCAAATAATTATTTACAATTTTCCCCTTTGGGTGAAACTTACAAAATATTCTCCAGAAGTAGAGATGGTTTTCTTTTAAAGGATTGGAATTTGGATCTATGGATAGTTCCCAGGGGAAAATTCCCACCAATAATGAAATCACCAGGCCTGTAAAAATCTCTTGTAGTCTTTAAAGTGTTTGTCAGCACACACCCAGTTTGCATCCTCTTAGCAGAAGTTGGAGGCAGGAGCCAGAAGAGCAGCAGCAGGAGAGGCAGCCCAGCCATTTTTCTCACCTTCCCTCCTAGATCAGAAATCAAGAGGTTGTTTTTTCTGCAGAAGTTGAATCGCAGGGAGCCCTTGAAATCTCAGCAGAGCTTCAGCACAAGAGAGCTAGTCTGTGCTACCTGGATGGCCCCAAGGCCAATTTGTATCAACCGTGCTTCCTCTTACCTGTGTTTGGTTTATGACCAAAGAGGATACTAAGGCCAGCTGAGTCTCAGCAAACCCTGGAATTGGCTCTTTGCAACACAAGGCAAGGTGACATGTCCTGCCCCCACCAGGAGAACTCCGAGTATCTAATTTAAAGCAGGTTTTATCTCGAAGGATTTTTTTTTGGTGTAGAAATCCATAGGGGATACATTAGAAATTACTGTTCTTCTGATAATTGCATGGAAAAGCAATTGTCCTATTTACTGAGCAATACAGTAACTACTCTTCAAACAGCAGATGGAGAAAAATGGCTTTGAGTTTCCTGTTGTTAATCCACAGATCAGATGCAGTTGAGAGTCAAGGTGAAGTCGGGCATTTGAGTTATGTGAAATTAACAGATTAACAGAGTTGGAACTCAGCCATTGAAAGTTTTTGAAATCCCAAAATGGTTTGCACAAAAGCACCAACATCTTGCCCAAATTCTTTTGGCCACCACTGAAGAGTGTGAAAGTGCACAGGCTCTGCTTTTCTTTGTTTGCTCATGCATTCTGGAATAACTGCAGCAAGGAAATAAGGTTTGCTCCCATGTTCCCAAATGCAGAATTAATCTAAAATGCATTTGGTATTTGAAGTCTTGCTCTCAAATTTATATCTTCTATAATTCTTTATATATTAGCTGCAGGCTGTTTTACATTACAGACGAACCAAAGAAATATGGCTAAAGCTCACTATAACTCTCCACAGCTTTTCCCTCCTTGAAGACTGTGAGTGCTTCTATCAGAGTTTGTTACAAAATTAAATCCAGAAAAGCACACACAGGTAAACTGATTCAGCAGGATTCATTAACTTCTTTATATACTGTACATAATAACTGATGAATTTACAATACCAGTAGCAGAGTTCTTCCAACGTGGTAACAGTAGAGAGATCAGTTTTGTTGTAAGGAATATCCTTCTGGGTTCGGTTCCAAGTAAATCTTAGTTAATAATAATAATAACAGAGTTGGAAGGGACCTTGGAGGTCTTCTAGTCCAGCCCTCTGCTTAGGCAGGAAACCCTACACTCTTTCAGACAAATGGTTATCCAACATCTTCTTAAAAACGTCCAGTGTTGGAGCATTCACAACTTCTGGAGGCAAGCTGTTCCACTGATTAATTGTTCTAATTGTCAGGAAATTTCTCCTTAGTTCTAAGTTGCTTCTCTCCTTGATTAGTTTCCACCCATTGCTTCTTGTTCTACCCTCAGGTGCTTTGGAGAATAGCTTGATTCCCTCTTCTTTGTGGCAGCCCCTGAGATATTGGAAGAGTGCTATCATGTCTCCCCTTCTTTTCATTAAACTAGACATACCCAGTTCCTGCAACCGTTCATCATATGTTTTAGCCTCCAGTCCCCTAATAATCTTAGTTGATCTTCTCTGTACTCTTTCTAGAGTCTCAACATCCCTTTTACATTGTGGCGACCAAAACTGAATGCAGTATTCCAAGTGTGGCCTTACCAAGGCCTTGTAAAGTGGTATTAACACTTCACGTGATCTTGATTCTATCCCTCTGTTTATGCAGCCTAGGACTGTGTTGGCTTTTTTGGCAGTTGCTGCACACTGCTGGCTCATATTTAAATGGTTGTCCACTAGGACTCCAAAATCCCTCTCACAGTTACTACTGTTGAGCAAGGTACCACATATACTGTACCTGTGCATTTTGTTTTTCTTGCCTAAATGTAGAACCTTACTTATTTCTGTTACGGAGAGAATCAGCCTCTCTCCCTTCTGGGGAATTTTGCAATTAAATAGAGGTGACTGGATCTTGTCTTCCATGATGTCAACTCTTCGAAGAAATAAAACCCGAAGGAAATTCTAAGAAAAACAATTTTATTATAAAAGTAAAAATACAAACCAAGCTAATTAGCTACATGATGCCAGCTAGTGAAATCAGGCACGGACACAGGAAAAGAGAGGAGAACAATGGAAAAATAATGACATGCGCAGTAGCTCATAAATCATGAGACATAAATCACAAGACACTTTGAGATAAGAACTCTTCTGACTACCGTAGTATTCAGAGTAGAAGCTCAGCTCAGCTGGCAACTTTAAAAGAATGCAGTGACACACCCCTTCTTTGTCAGTTGAGCGGACATCAGGTATAGTCATCTAAGGCACATCTTCTTACGCAGATACTTGTGCTGAGCTGTTGGGAGCAGTTTGTTGAGCATATCAGCAATCTGATCACGTGTAGGCACATACTGCAATTTTACAAAACCTTGTTTCACTAATTGTTTGATATTTTTATAATGGATGTCAATGTGTCTGGACCTAGAACCCGTGAAACGTGAGTCAGAAATATAAACTACAGATTCATTGTCTTCCATCACGGTGATCGGTCGGATCGGGTCTGTCCAGATATCTGTTACTAAAGCATCAAACCAAGTTAGAGAATTACATGCATTTGAAACACAAGCATATTCAGCTTCAGTAGATGAACAAGAAACAAAATTCTGTTTACGCACTTGCCAGTAAACAGGACATCCATTTAAGAAAATCATATAACCTGAAGTACTTTTACGTGTTTTCTTATCACTTGCCCAATCAGCATAACAACATAACTCTGCATGATCATTGTGTGTTTGTTCTAACAATAACTTCATGTGTTTAGTGTGTTTTAAATATTTCAATAATTTCTTAACACATGTCCAATGAAACTGTTTTGCCTTGCCTACATGTTGAGATAAGAGATGAACACTAAGTGCAATGTCGGGTCCTGTCCAACTACTAATATATAAATGACCCAACAACTGAACGATAAAGTGTTTGATCCTCAAACTCAGGACTTGGTTCATTGCCAAGTTGTGAAAATCTGTTTGCATAGGTATGTGTCCTGTGTTAGCATCTTTCATGTTGCAATGATGCAAAAGTTGTTCAATTTTATCTTCTTGTGTAAGACTATACCCCTTCTGTGTTTTGACAATCTGAACACCTAAATAAGTGTTAACATGACCTAAATATTTCAATGTGAAATGTCTCTGCAAAGCGTTAGCAAAAATCTCACTCCTCTGCTTATTTGGATCAATATAAACAATATCATCAACATTTATTATTTATTTATTCATTACTTGTATTTATATGCCGCTCAACTCCGCAGGGACTCTGCGGAGAGTTATCTCATATGTATTATCAGATCTTTTTGTAAACACACATTCATCAGTTTCGGACTTAATAAAGCCCATTGAATTTAGTTTGTCAGTAAGACATAAGTACCACATTGAACCAGACTGTTTCAGACCATAAAGACTTTTGTGTAGAAACCAGGTATCCCCTTCTTGCTTCCGGAACCCTGGAGGACCTTTGACGTAGATCTCCTCATCTAGGTCAGCATTTAGATAAACTGGAAAGTTTCTAAACCAAGGATAGTAGCAGCAATTTTTACACTTTCAGTCCGGACTGTTGGTGAATAGGTATTTGTATAGTCCTCAGGATAACGTTGAGCGAAACCCTGAGCTACAAGTCTGGCCTTGTACAATGACTCACCATTCGGCTTCTTTTTGATTCTGCAGACCCATTGAGTGCCAATGACTTTTTTGTTTGCTGGAGGCTTTGAAGGCGTAAACACCTTAAGTTTCTTTAGACTGTCCATTTCAGCTTGCATGGCCTCATACCACTTCTCTTGCTCTAATTCGGGTAGATGCTTGATTTGTGTAAACTTCTCAGGAGGAAGTGTAGCATTACAAATCAAAGGTAAGGGTGTTTTTGTAAGTTGCCACGAATATCACTGTGGAGGAATCCCTTTTGTGGCCCTCTTGGAAAGGGTCTCAGAAAGTCTCAGAACATTCACCCATTCTTCTTCCGTTTCATCCTCGTCTTCATCATCGACGCTAGCGTCAGCATCCACGACTTGTGAAGATGGAACATCAGGTTGGGAAGAACTAGTGGATGGAACATTTGCCTGTGAATCTTGGTCATCAGGCTGCGCATCATCTCTTGGAAAATAAACTCCAGGATCATTGGAATGAATTCTGGACCAGTCAGCATCTTCCTCAAAATTTGCAGATTGTGAAATCACTATCACATGATTTGAGTCAATAAACTTGCTCCACTTTGAATTGTCATCAATACCCATAAATCTCAGTCTTTTAGCTGCAGGACCCCCTTTCCTTCTTTGAGCTAATGGAATGTTCACCATAGCATATGCACCAAAAATATGGAGATTCTTGAGGTCGGGCTTGTACCCATACAACATGTAGAAAGGAGTCTGATTTATTACACTGCTCCAAGTACAGTTCACAATGTAATTTGCATGTTTAAGAGCTTCACCCCAGTACGGATTACTGAGTTTGGCATCTTCTAAGGGACAGCGCATCATGGTTTGCAGGACCCCTTGTCGCCTTTCTACAACTCCATTATGCACCGGTGTATATGGGGCCGAAGTCTGATGAAGAATTCCATTCTTCTGCATCCAGTCCTGGAACCGCTGAGACATGAATTCAGCACCACGATAACTCTGAATTCTGGTGATGCTCACTCCGTGTTGGTTATAAACAAGAGCTGCAAAGTCTTTAAAGATCTGAAAGGTCTCAGATTTTTCTTTCATAGGATATACATATCCATAACTAGAATAATTATCAACAATTGTTAGAAAATATTTTCTACCACCAAGTGTTGGTTTGAAAGGACCTATTATGTCAGTGTGTACCAAATCAAAAATGCGTGTTGACAAGTGTGTAGCACATTTTGGAATGGCTGCTGCTTTGGATTTGGCCTTTTTGCAGACAGCACAATCCAAAAACACCTTACACCCCTTTGGATCCAAACCTTTTACGAACTCGGGCAATTTCTGAAGAACATGAAAACTGGCATGTCCCAATCTTCTATGCCACTTATGGATACACCTGTAATGCAAAGGTTTACCAGTTAGTGAAACTTCAACAGTAACAGTCTGAGCAACCTGTTCCCTAATTTCCTTTTTGTTGGCTTTAGGAGCCTTTGGAGTAGCAACAGGATCTCTCACTCAAACATCTCTCTCTCTGGGCCTGTGCTATCACCTTTTGGGGTTTTTATACTTGCCTGTGCTTGTTTGGATTTTGGATTTATTGTAATAAACACCACCAATCAACATGGTTTCAGCAACAATATATCCATTTTTAACTATATAACTTGCTTTTTTGAGGTGGTGAACCTGGTACTGTAACACTCTAGACAAGTGACTCTGACTAAGCAAATTGCTTTTCACTGTTGGCACATAATAAACATCAGGAATGTATGCATTGAGCTCTTCAACATAAACGGTTCCTTTTCCTCTGACCTGACAAGGATGATTAGAAAAAGAATAAAGTTCACGTAGTTCAGGCTCAGGATCGTGCATCTCTGTAAAAAAATTCTTTTCTGTAAGTAACATGCAATGCTGTGCCACTATCCAAAGTCCACAGAAGTTGTCTGTCGTATTCTGGACAAGGTTGTGTATTGTTGGTTAAAGCCAATGTGGCGAATGGAGCTTGTGGATCATGCCTGGGACAACGACAACCTTGCCTTCCGCCTCTGCCTCTGACTCCTCTGGAATCTGTTCCTCTGGGCTGGTACATGGCGGGAACTGGAAATCGTTGGTGACAATTTCTGGTAGCGTGTCCCACACGATTACAGATGTAGCATCTTGGCATCCTTGGAACGTAGGCTCTTCCTTGGAAGGTGCGCCTCACTGGAAGTCTTGATGTGGTGGTCCTTGCAAATGTGGCGTGGCAAGCATAACTGCTTCTTCTTCAGCTAAAATTCTGCATACATGATCCACTGTGCATTGAGCAATTGGCACTTGTTTAATCTTTGTAATGGCATCTTTCCATTCATAATTTAATGAGTTAATAATAATGCTGATCATTTGACAATCATCAATATTATAGCTTCTTTAGCCCAAATCTTTTCTCATTCCTTTCATTTTAGTTAAATGTTCTCCAATATATTCACCAGGTTTTAATTTAATTTAATTATTTAATTTAATTTAATTTAATTTAATTTAATTTAATTTAATTTAATTTAATTTAATTTAATTTAATTTAATTTAATTTAATTTAATTTAATTTAATTTAATTTAATTTAATTTAATTTAATTTAATTTAATTTAATTTAATAATTTAATTTAATTTAATTTAATCTTAATGGATTTCTATGCCGCCCAATCCCTAGGGACTCAGGGCGGCTCACAACATGTTAGATCCATTACAAAATAAAAAGGAATAATTAAAATGTATAACAATACAAAATACAATAATTAAAATACAGAAAATACAAAAGTTAAAAGAGTATCTCATTCACCCCGCCTGCCGGAAGAGCCAGGTTTTTATTGCTTTCTGGAAGGCCAGCAGGGTGGGGATGGTCCTGATCTCTGGAGGAAGCTGGTTACACAGGGAGGGAGCTCCCACAGAGAAGGCCCTCCCCCTCGGTCCTGCCAGCCGACATTGTTTGGTCGACGGGACCTGGAGGAGGCCGACTCTGTGGGCTCTAACCGGTCATAGGGAGGTATGCGGCAGGATGCGGTCCCGAAGGTAACCTGGCCCTGAGCCATGTAGGGCTTTAAAGGTAATGACCAACACCTTAAATTGGATCCGGAGACTAATGGGCAGCCAATGCAGCTGGCGGAGGATAGGTGTTACGTGGGTGCATCTGGGTACACCCACCACAGCTCGCGCAGCTGCATTTTGCACCAATTGCAGTCGCCGGACACTCTTCAAGGGTAGCCCCATGTAGAGCGCATTGCAGTAATCCAGCCATGAGGTGATAAGGGCATGAGTGACTGTAAGAAGTGCCTCCTTCTCCAAGTAGGGTCGCAATTGGTGCACAAGACGTACTTGTGCAAAGGTCCCCCTAGCCACAGCTGAAAGATGTTGTTCCAATTTTAGCTGTGGGTCTAGGAGGACAGCTGTGGGTCTAGGGTCTAGGAGGTTTTAATCTCGAACCGTGAAACTCAGACAAAAGCAAACATGTTGATTCAATTGAAACAGGCCGGTAGCATGTTTCTAATTTGCCCCAAATTTTCTGGGCAGTTGCATCAGGCGGAAAAGTAACCTGCAGTTCAGTATCCATGGATATCAATAATGTTGTGCATGCTCTAGTGTCCAAGTCTCTTATTGCATCAGTCCATGGCTGGGCAGGAGAATTAAACACCACACAATGAGTACCTTCTCTACCGAGTAAAAGTCCAACCTCACTGACCCATGCTTTATAATTTTGTCCTGAATACTTTAATTTTGAATCACCAGCCAGTGGAACAATAGCAGATGCCTGTTGAGGAATGTACACCTGAGGCTGTAAAGGCGCTTGTTGAGGCACTTGTGCAGGCATTTGTGGCTGAGGCACGTGTGGCTGTGGTTGCTGTAAGTGAACCTGTGGTTGCTGCATTGTGTGTGTCACTGGTGCATGAGGTGCCACATGAATCTGGCCTGCTGCAGTGACCAGAATCTGTCTGTGCTGCAGTAAGCGTTGTCGTGCCCCATCTAAATTAGGAAGTTGGCTAAAATAGTCATCTGCACCACCAGGTGGTGCTAATGATTGAGCCTGTGGGGACACGTGTGGCATTGCAGCCTGCAGCCTTGCTTGGGTTAATGACAGAGTTGAAAACCCTCTCTGTAACGTTTCAAGATGCTGCTTCAATTCTGTAGAATGCAACTTAACTCTATCTTGTAAATTTCTTTTGCCAGCAGGTGGTGCTGCAACATTAATTTCAGACATTGCATAAAACCTTTGCTCTCTTTCAGAACTCGGAGAAGGGACATCAAGAGACATAGGAAGTGACATGTATACCGCTCTCTGATCTGATTGGCTTGACACAAAACCCTCTTGAGGGTGTGGCTGTGGCCTCGGAGAAGAAGGGAATGGAGGATTCTGGCATTTGAAACAGACAAGTAACACGCTCATCTGGTTTAATCATAGAAAAAACCCCTTTGCTTTCTGCAGTTCACTTTCCATAAAAGTAATTTGCTTATGATATCTCCGTATTACAGCATCATGGGCAGATTCTTCAGTTTTCACAATTTTTCCCTCTTTAATGATGACCAAAACACATTTTTAAACTCAAAACTCCACTGCAATATATTGACTGTAAATACCAGGGCTGTTAAACTCCCAGCCCGCGGGCCAGATGTGTCACGTGCTGGCCATGCCCGGTTTAGTAAAGGGGGAAAAAGTCATGATACATCATGTGACACCGCTGTGATAACATGAGTTTGACACTCCTGATATATACCGACAGTGCTGAGCAGTTATCAGGGAGTTGGTTTAATGTCAGGGTTCTGAGTAATGTAGATGCCAAAAGCAGAACTCCGAGGCAGGTAGATTCCTCAAAGGACATGTTTATTGATACATCATATTGGCACAGCTAGTAAAAACCAACTCTGGTCCAAAGTCAAAATAAAACTTTCAAATATTCCACATGAATCAGAGATTCTTGTGCCTCATTATTATATTTTCTCTACAATTAAGATGGGGTTTCAGTAGGATAATGTAGCATTTGGGGAAAAAGATGGAAACCAAGAGACCAGCTCCAGAGACCAAGATGGAGAAGATCTCCACAGCCACCATGGTCTTCCCTTTGGTACTCAGGTAGGTGGGGAGGAAGCTGATCCAAAAACTGCAGACCAACATGCTAAAAGTAATGAACTTGGCTTCATTAAAGCTGTCAGGAAATTTCTTAGCCAAACATTATTATTGTTTATTTCCAAGTTGATCATGAGGCCTCCCTGGGGACAACTGGCATTAATGAAAAATAAAAGGATGGGTGTTTGTTGCTGATTGATAGAAACTTTGTGATTAGTACATCACTTGATTTCCAAATATTTAATGAAAAAGCACCTCTCTCATTTAATCATTTATTTAAAAAATCAAACACACAAATGTCAAAAATAAACATACATCCCCAGATACATCAAAGATTTTTATGCCCCATTATATTCTCTCTACAATTCAGATTGGGCTTAAGTAGGATAATATAACATTTGGGGAAAAAGATGCAAGCCAAGAGACCAGCCCCAGAGACTAAGATGGAGAAGATCTCCACGGCTACCATGGACTTCCCTTTGGTGCTCAGGTAGGTGGGGAGGAAGGTGATCCACACACTGAAAAAGACCAGCATGCTGAAAGTAATGAACTTGGCTTCGTTAAAGCTGTCAGGCAATTTCCTAGCCAAAAAGGCCACAGTGAAACTGATGAGGGCCAGAAAACCCAGGTAGGCCAGGACAGCATAAAACATCAAAGCTGAGCCTTCATTACATTCCAAGATGGCCTCTCCAACCAAAGAGTGGAAATCCAAACTGGGAAATGGGGGAGAGGTTACCAGCCAGGTGATACAGAGAACTGCTTGGGCCAGAGGACAGGCTAAAACAATGGAGTTGGTCAATGATTTTCCTAAGAGTTTCCTTGCACTGTTCCCTGGCTTGGTGGCCATGAAAGCCAGAACCACCATGACAGTTTTTGCCAACACAGAGGAAACCGCAAGGGAAAAGAGAATGGCAAAGGCAGTTTGTCGGAAAAGACAAGTGAACTTCCTGGGTCGACCAATGAAGAGGAAGGAGCAGAGGAAGCAGAGCAGGAGGGAGACCAGGAGGATGTAAGTGAGATCTCGGTTGTTGGCCTTGACGATTGGTGTGTCACGATGGTTAAAGAAAATCACCAGGATAGCCAATGTGATCACAGAGAAAGAAAGAGCGAGAGATGCTAAAGAGTATCCCAGGATGTCATGATAGGAAAGCAAGTGGATCTTCTTGGCAATGCAGTGGTCTTTTTCCTGGTTGGGATATTGGTCTTCTGGACAGGGGTCACAGCGAGCTGCATCTGAAATCAAGAATCAGTGTGCATTTCATGGTGAATCCACAAGGGCAAACCATCCATCCATATTGATGATGCTGGGAATAAGTTAGCCAGAAAAAACGGATGTGTTCTCTGGCTCAACTTCTCTGCTTTATTCTTCAAATCCAGTCATTCAATCTTTTTTGCAAGGAAGGATCAGCAGACATAGATAGATGGATCTGCTCTGTCTCCAACAGGTCTATGAATATTCTGGGACGCTGAGAGTTGTGATAGAAGAAGGATATCTTTAATGAAAATTAAACCTTAAATCTCACATCTCATTCTTTCACCAAAAAAATTGGTAGCTGGTTTTGTTGATGGGATGTAAAAGTAGGAGTAGAAATTCTAGTAGGAAGCCTATAAATTTTGCCCTGAAACAACCTGATATTAAATTGCTGAGGAGCAAGAAAAGTGGCCTTTGGGGTTAGCACAGCTTAGATTCATGAACTGAGAGGGTCTGCTGAATATATGAATATATTGAAGCATATAAAGCATCCTACCAAAACTGATGGCAAAATTAATATTTTCCCATTGAATGACTTCCTGGAAGATCTACCTTTGACATATACTCTACCTGTCTGATTAGAAATGGTCCCTTCTAGGCAACGGTCACATTGGTAGCAGCAAACTTCCTTGCCTTCTGGAACACTCTTCCTCTCTCCTGCCTGGCACCTCTTGATGCCACACCTGGCAAAGGGCACCTTCTAGAAGAGAAAGAGAGAAATATTTGAGATGGTCTAAGCAATAAATACACTTCAAATATCTATTTCTACATTTCTCTTTCCCTCTCCAGAATGTCTCCAAAAGAAATGGTCTACCAGGGCCTACCAGAGTGATAGGCTCCAGGGGGATCCAGGCCAGTGGCAATCCTGACCCATGAATGGATGCTGGAGATTGGAACTGAGATCCCAAAATGAAAGGAAGGCTTGTGACATGGAGCTGCAGTTTTTCTAAAATAAAGAATGGTGAGGCTCCAACTGAATGGAAATGGTCCATGGAAATCATTCTTGCCTGCTTTAATGGCATCCTGGGTTTCAAGCAGGAGGTCTTCCCAATCTTACCCCATCTTGGACTTCTCAGAAGTCAAATCTCAAATGTGTTCAACTCAAAAGTAGATTTTTCATCAAATCTCTGAATGTAATAATTTCCCAGTTAAAAGGGTGTCCCCTGGAGTGAATGAATCCTTTGCTGAATTTATAGCTTTTCCTTCCAACTCACCTTTGTGGCCCAGATGATTTCATCAGAGTTAATGGTGAAATCTTGTCCCGGGGAAGCTGTGGAATCTATTTGTCCAACTTTCATGGGGACAAAAGATTGATTGGGGAGGAAAAGCCAGTTGAGAAGATCGTAACGAGAAGAAACCAATCCACTTTCTGAGAAGGAGACTTCCTCTCCAGCACTGTTGTTGAACTTGATGTTCCTCAGATAGGGAAGAATCTGAAAGAAAAGACACCCGGATTAATTGGCTGAACACCACACATGAGACATCCTGGTTTCTATCATAATGTGATGGCCATCAACCTAGGACAGCGGTGGCGAACCTTTTTCTCTCGGCGTGCCAAAAATAGGCGCGCGCACACCCACCAGCGCTCCCGTGTGCCACTACCCAAAATGCAATGCGCACCCCCCCCTGCGCATGCGCACCCACACCTACATGCACGCGCCTGCACCACGCACGCGCCCGCACCGCGCATGCGCACATCTACTGCGCATGTGTAACCGCCCCCTCCTCCTCCTGCTCCAAGCCTCGCACTCCGGGCACAAGCCGGAACGTGAGGCTGACAGGAGAAGGAGAAGGGGGCGGTTACGTGAGCCGCCCAGCCTGCAAAACCGCCCCCTTCTCCTGCTCCAAGCCTCGCACTCCGGGCACCAGCCGGAACGTGATGCTGGCAGGAGAAGGAGGAGGGAGCGGTTACGCGAGCCGCCCAGCCTGCGAAACCGCCCCCTTCTCCTTCTCCTGCCAGCATCGCGTTCCGGCTGGTGCCCGGAGTGCGAGGCTTGGAGCAGGAGAAGGGGGCGGTTTCGCAGGCTGGGCGGCTCGCGTAACCGCTCCCTTCTCCTGCTCCAAGCCTCGCACTCCGGGCACCAGCCGGAACGCGATGCTGGCAGGAGAAGGAGAAGGGGGCGGTTACGCGAGCCGCCCAGCCTGCGAAACCGCCCCCTTCTCCTTCTCCTGCCAGCATCGCGTTCCGGCTGGTGCCCGGAGTGCGAGGCTTGGAGCAGGAGAAGGGGGCGGTTTCGCAGGCTGGGCGGCTCGCGTAACCGCTCCCTTCTCCTGCTCCAAGCCTCGCACTCTGGGCACCAGCCGGAACGCGATGCTGGCAGGAGAAGGAGAAGGGGGCGGTTACGCGAGCCACCCAGCCTGCGAAACCGCCCCCTTCTCCTTCTCCTGCCAGCATCGCGTTCCGGCTGGTGCCCGGAGTGCGAGGCTTGGAGCAGGAGAAGGGAGCGGTTCCGCGAGCCGCCCAGCCTGCGAAACCGCCCCTCCTCCTTCTGCTTCGGGTAGCTCTAGCAGCTCTGCGCATGCGCGCCAGAAACCCGGAAGTAGAATGTGCCGGACCCGTGGCGTGCCAGCCGAAATGGCTCCGCGTGCCACCTGTGGCACGCGTGCCATAGGTTCGCCACCACGGACCTAGGAGATGGGTCTATGCTGTATCTGAGAAGCTAAATCAATCAGAATAGAGCTGGAAGTGACCTTGGAGGTCTTCTAGTTCAACCCCCTGCTCAAGCAGGAGACCCTATGCCAGTTAAGACAAGTGACTGTCCAGTGTCTTCTTAAAAACCTCCACCTACAACTTCTGATGGCAAGCTGTTCCACTGGTTAATTGTCCTCACTGTTAGGAAGTTTCTCCTTAGTCCCTTGGTGAAGGTCTAAGCAATCAGAAGTAACTTCAAATATTCAACTTCATCCCACCAAATGATGACACATTCTCTTTATCATTGGACATTTGAATCATGGCTTCTTCAATTCCAGTCTTACAAGAATGATACAAACATTTTAATACCATATTCCAAATTACATTGTGTATCAAACTGTGATACTTGGCAAGCTACATTTTTAATTTTATTTGGGCCCATGGTTTTGTAAATGACAAATGCATTTTAGGAATGATTAAATAATTTCTGAGGGGCCCTTGGTGCTCTCTGCGCTTGGTTGTTTTCTTGCAGACGTTTCATGACCTAAATTAGGTAACACTGGTAGTGATCTCACTCCCTTCTAGCACTGATTATGCTACCTAGTTGGGTCATGAAATGCCTGCAAGAAAACAACCAAACTCAAAGAGCACCAAGGACCCATAATTTCAACCCTGAGCTATAACATTCTCCTTTATTGGTAAATAATTTCTATCATAACGTTGTACAATTCCACTGACTTTCTCTAGCTGATTTTCAAAGAGAACAGAATGAAGAAGTACATCTGACCAAGAGGGGCCAAATGGAAAGTTTATCCTGCCCTAGTTTGTCACTTCATGGGTCCAGAGAGGAACAATTTAGCCTTTGATGTTGAAAAGTCTGATAAATTTCAGATCATGAACCCATTAGACACTGAGAGTTGTTAATCTAATCTTGCGTAGCTTCTTCTCTGGCAATATTACACTGCTGATCAGAGCATACAAAACATTTGTTAGACCAATTCTGGAATACAGCTCACCTGTCTGGAACCCGCACTGCATATCAGACATAAATACAATCGAGAGAGTCCAGAAATATTTCATAAGAAGAGTCCTTCACTCCTCCGCTCGCAACAAAATATCTTATTCCACCAGACTTGAAATACTGGGATTAGACAATTTACAACTATGTTGCCTCCAAACTGATCTAAATGTAGTTCATAAAATCATATACCAAAATGTCCTTCCTGTTAATGACTACTTCAGCTTCAACCGCAACAATACACGAGCACGTAATAGATTCAAACTAAATGTAAACCGCTCCAAACTCGACTGCAGAAAATACGACTTCAGCAATACTGGGAGCCGAGGTGGCGCAGTGGTTAGAGGCAGTACTGCAGGCCACTTTAGCTGACTGTGATCTGCAGATCAGCAGTTCAAATCTCACCGGCTCAAGGTTGACTCAGCCTTCCATCCTTCCGAGGTAGGTAAAATGAGGACCCAGATTGTTGGGGGCAATATAAATATACATTGCTTACTGGTGTAAACCGCTTAGAGAGTGCTTGCACTGTGAGGCGATATATAAATCTCACAAATAAATAAATAAATAAATAAATAGAGTGATCAATGCCTGGAATACAAAAACTTTAACCTTAGACTATCTACAGTCAACCTCTCCCCATTTCTAAGAGGTCTGTAAGGAGCGTGCATAAGCACACCACTGTGCCTACCGTTCCTGTCCTTCTGTCCTATTGTCCTCTTTTATCGTTACTTTTTTTTACTTATGTTATGTTTATACGAACTACTACTATCCTATACATGTTTGACAAATAAATAAATAAATAAATAAATAAATAAATAAATAAATAAATAAATAAATAAATAAATAAATAAATAAATAAATATTGAGTTCTTCTGCATATGCTGAGGTTGGCAGAGGCTTAACACAACAAACAAAGCAGTACAAGAAACGCCATACTAAAAACATGGGGTGGAGTCAGAAAGAATTCTAAGCCACAGTAATCTAAACCAACATTAAAATGAATTGAATGTCGTTTTACAGTTTGGATTCAAACTACCGACTGAGAGAAACTGAGGAGGTTCTACAAAAATTATTTTTAACAATTGCTGTCTTCATCTCTTCTTACATACATTGATAGCACACAGATATTTAATCAGTAATGCAAAAAAATGCATATAGGGAGTTTCCTACCTAGAGACCTCTGGACCAGATAAAAACTCCCTGAGATTACCTGCCATGACTGAATATTTGAGATCCTCTTTCTGAGCCTCATCATGGTTGGTTGTTCTCCAGATCCATGTATTGCATGTAATGCATGTGCCACAGCATAAACGGCATTGTAGATGTTGTAACTTTCACCTTCCATGCTTGTTTCAAAAATGTAAGAAGGTAGATTCTGTAAATTCTCCTTTCCTGTACATGGTTTCTCCCCCTTTGGAAGGACCCTGCCTGGTTTGTCCAACATGCAGCCAAACAACCTTTCCCAACATATCAGGAGAAAAATGTCCCCTTGTTGCTTCAGGGGGTCTAAAGACAGGAGGAAACGACTGAATTCTGAGACTTCCCAGTGTGGAGCCTAAAATGCAGAGACCCATGGAAGGGCTTTACTGTTTTCAAGATGTCTTGATTCCTCAGCACACTAAGTTTCCAATGGGAAGTTAAGATCCAAACTTTCATGAATGATGTCTTTCTCAAATGTTCATGGATACCCATTGCCACCTGTACATTTGTAATACTATTGGGGTTTCCAAATAGAACAATCACTTCAGCTTTAGACCAAGTATCCAAAATATGCAGTATTTCCAACATTGGAGTAGTAAAAAAATTCAATTTCAACTTTTCAGTGAAGGCCACGCAGATGTCATTCTCCTTGAACATTGGCATCAGAGATGAGATGAAACGTTCTCAATTGTCATTTTCAGGGGCTACAAGCCCAACCCAGTTCCAGTGGAAATGCAGGAGCAGCTGCACAAAACCCACACACTCAGGAAAGTCACTGGGATTAATCCGGAAGAAGGAAGGATAAAAACTTCTGTCTCCCTGAGAGAACTCAAAGCCAACGCCTAGCTGGAGAAAGTGAGATTCTTGATAGGGTAAATTTTAGGGATCTTTATTTATTTATTATTAAAATGTCTATGCCGCTCAAGTCCTGGGGGACTCTGGGCAGCTAACAGCAGGTATAGAAACATATACGCTGCCCTGAGTCCCTTGGGAGTAGGGCGGCATATAAGAACGAATAAATAAATAAATAAATAAATAAATAAATAAATAAATAAATAGAGTGATCAATGCCTGGAATACAAAAACTTTAACCTTAGACTATCTACAGTCAACCTCTCCCCATTTCTAAGAGGTCTGTAAGGAGCGTGCATAAGCACACCACTGTGCCTACCGTTCCTGTCCTTCTGTCCTATTGTCCTCTTTTATCGTTACTTTTTTTTACTTATGTTATGTTTATACGAACTACTACTATCCTATACATGTTTGACAAATAAATAAATAAATAAATAAATAAATAAATAAATAAATAAATAAATAAATAAATAAATAAATAAATAAATAAATAAATAAATAAATATTGAGTTCTTCTGCATATGCTGAGGTTGGCAGAGGCTTAACACAACAAACAAAGCAGTACAAGAAACGCCATACTAAAAACATGGGGTGGAGTCAGAAAGAATTCTAAGCCACAGTAATCTAAACCAACATTAAAATGAATTGAATGTCGTTTTACAGTTTGGATTCAAACTACCGACTGAGAGAAACTGAGGAGGTTCTACAAAAATTATTTTTAACAATTGCTGTCTTCATCTCTTCTTACATACATTGATAGCACACAGATATTTAATCAGTAATGCAAAAAAATGCATATAGGGAGTTTCCTACCTAGAGACCTCTGGACCAGATAAAAACTCCCTGAGATTACCTGCCATGACTGAATATTTGAGATCCTCTTTCTGAGCCTCATCATGGTTGGTTGTTCTCCAGATCCATGTATTGCATGTAATGCATGTGCCACAGCATAAACGGCATTGTAGATGTTGTAACTTTCACCTTCCATGCTTGTTTCAAAAATGTAAGAAGGTAGATTCTGTAAATTCTCCTTTCCTGTACATGGTTTCTCCCCCTTTGGAAGGACCCTGCCTGGTTTGTCCAACATGCAGCCAAACAACCTTTCCCAACATATCAGGAGAAAAATGTCCCCTTGTTGCTTCAGGGGGTCTAAAGACAGGAGGAAACGACTGAATTCTGAGACTTCCCAGTGTGGAGCCTAAAATGCAGAGACCCATGGAAGGGCTTTACTGTTTTCAAGATGTCTTGATTCCTCAGCACACTAAGTTTCCAATGGGAAGTTAAGATCCAAACTTTCATGAATGATGTCTTTCTCAAATGTTCATGGATACCCATTGCCACCTGTACATTTGTAATACTATTGGGGTTTCCAAATAGAACAATCACTTCAGCTTTAGACCAAGTATCCAAAATATGCAGTATTTCCAACATTGGAGTAGTAAAAAAATTCAATTTCAACTTTTCAGTGAAGGCCACGCAGATGTCATTCTCCTTGAACATTGGCATCAGAGATGAGATGAAACGTTCTCAATTGTCATTTTCAGGGGCTACAAGCCCAACCCAGTTCCAGTGGAAATGCAGGAGCAGCTGCACAAAACCCACACACTCAGGAAAGTCACTGGGATTAATCCGGAAGAAGGAAGGATAAAAACTTCTGTCTCCCTGAGAGAACTCAAAGCCAACGCCTAGCTGGAGAAAGTGAGATTCTTGATAGGGTAAATTTTAGGGATCTTTATTTATTTATTATTAAAATGTCTATGCCGCTCAAGTCCTGGGGGACTCTGGGCAGCTAACAGCAGGTATAGAAACATATACGCTGCCCTGAGTCCCTTGGGAGTAGGGCGGCATATAAGAACGAATAAATAAATAAATAAATAAATAAATAAATAAATAAATAAATAAATAAATAAATAAATAAATAAATAAATAAATAAATAAATATAATCAATAAAAGCAGTTTAAAAAACATGTTAAAATACTATCAATATTTAAAAAGAACTTTCACTCGCACATACATGGGCCATACATACATACATGGGCCAATCTAACAAGACCACATCTTAGGGTCATTGGCCCCAGGCCTGCTGGAAAAGCCAGGTCTTAACCGCTTTCTGGAAAGCCAGTAGGGTGGGAGTAGTATGGATCTCGGGAGGTAGTTGGTTCCAAAGAGTCGGAGCCGCTACAGAGAAGGCCCTCCCCTGCGGATCCGCCAGCTGACATTGTTTAGCTGACGGGACCTGGAGAAGGCCGACCCTGTGCAGTCTCACTGGGCATTGGGAGGAATACAGTAGAAGACGGCCACGCAGATAAACTGGTCTTGAGCCATGTAGGGCTTTAAAGGTAAGAACCAACACCTTAAATTGCGTCCGGAGACCAATCGGAAGCCAGTGCAGCTGGCAAAGGACGGGCTTAGTGTGGGTGTATCTTGAGGCACCCACAACAGCTTGCGAAGCTGCATTCTGGACTAACTGCAGTCTCCGAACACTCTTCAAGGGTAGCCCCATGTAGAGGGCATTGCAGTAATGAAGCCGTGAGGTGATAAGGGCATGAGTAACTGTGAGTAGAGCTTCTTGATCCAAATAGGGCCGCAATTGGTGCACTAGGCGAACCTGTGCAAAGGTCCCCCTAGCCACATCTATCAGGTAGTGGTCTAATCTCAGCTGTGGGTCTAAGAGGACACTCAAATTGTGAACCCGTTCTGCGGGGATTAAATTTTCTCCCCCCAGAACCATGGAAGGATGATCTACCTGGTCCTTCGGAGGCAATATCCACATCCACTCGGTCTTGTCTGGGTTTAGTTTGAGCCTGTCGGCTCCCATCCAGACCCTTATATCTTCCAGGCACCGACCCATCGTGTCCACTGCTTCACTGAATTGACATGGGGTGGAGATGTACAACTGTGTATCATCAGCACATTGCTGGAACATCACCCCACGTCGTCGGATGATCTCACCCAGTGGTTTCATGTAGATGTTAAATAAGAGGGGGGAGAGAACCGAACCCTGAGGCACCCCACAGATGAGGGGCCTAGGGGTCAATCTCTGTCCCCCTGCCAACACTGACTGTGATCGACCAGAGAGATAGGAGGAGATAGGAGGAGAACCACCGTAGAACGGTGCCACCAACCCCCAACATGAGCCAAGGTGGCGCAGTGGTTAAAAGCAGCACTGCAACCTACTTCAGCTGACTGCTAGTTCAGCAGTTCAGCTGTTCAAATCTCACCGGCTCAAGGTTGACTCAGCCTTCCATCCTTCTGAGGTCGGTAACATGAGGACCCAGTTTGTTGGGGGCAATATGCTGAACTCTGTAAAACCACTTAGAGAGGGCTGTAAAACACTATGAAGTGGTATATAAGTCTAAGTGCTATTGCTATTGCTATTGCTAACTCCCTTAGTCGGCACAGAAGGATACCATGGTCAATGGTATCAAAAGCAGCTGAGAGGTCAAGTAGCACCAGGATGGAGGAAAAAACCCCATCTCGGGCTCGCCAGACATCATTCATCAGCGTGACCAAAGCAGTTTCCGTGCTGTAGCTGGGCCTGAAACCCAATTGAACAGGGTCTAGATAATCCATTTCCTCCAACAACCATTGGAGTTGGAGCACCACCACTTTCTCAACAACCTTACCCACAAAGGGTAGGTTGGAGACTGGACGAAAGTTCTTAAATTCTTCTGGATCCAGGGAAGGCTTCTTGAGGAGGGGCCTAACCACTGCAACCTTCAATGGCTGCGGGACAGACCCCTCTCTCAAGGAGTTATTAATCAAAACCTGGAGCCAGCCTCGTGTCACCTCCCTGCTGGAGGAAACCAGCCAGGAGGGGCACGGGTCCAATAAACAAGTGGCGGAACTCATCGCTCCAATAGCCTTGTCCACTTCCTCAGGGGTCACAGGCTCAAATTTCTCCCATAAAATAGGACTAAGATCTGCCCCTGTCATCTCGGCCTGAGCTGCCCAATCAGAGTCCAGGTCCATCCAAATCTGAGCGACTTTATCCGACAGAAACTATACAAATTCCTCAGCTCTACCCTGTAAAGGTTCCTCCTTTCCCTCTATGTCACCATTATGAATAGAATAGAATAGAATAGAATTTTTATTGGCCAAGTGTGATTGGACACACAAGGAATTTGTCTTGGTGCATATGCTGTCAATGTACATAAAAGAAAAGATACGTCTGTCAAGAATCATAAAGTACAACGCTTCATAATAGTCCAGTACAAATAAGCAATGAAATCATATTAGGAACCAGTCAATATAAATTGTAAGGATACAAGCAACAAAGTTACAGTCATACAGTTATTAGTGTGAGGAGATGGGTGATGGGAACGATGAGAAGATTAATAGTAATACAGCCTTAGTGAATAGTTTGACAGTGTTGAGGGAATTATTTGTTTAGCAGAGTGATGGCGTTCGGGAAAAAACTGTTCTTGTGTCTAGTTGTCTTGGTGTGCAGTGCTCTATAGTGACGTTTTGAGGGTAGGAGTTGAAACAGTTTGTGTCCAGGAAGTGAGGGGTTTGTAAATATTTTCACAGCCCTCTTTTTGACTCGTGCAGTATACAGGTCCTCAATGGCAGGCAGGCTGGTAGCCATTGTTATTTCTGCAGTTCTAATTATCCTCTGAAGTCTGTGTCTGTCTTGTTGGGTTGCAGAACCAAATCAGACAGTTATAGAGATGCAGATGACAGACTCAATGATTCCTCTGTAGAACTGTATCAGCAGCTTCTTGGGCAGTATGAGCTTTCTGAGTTGGCGCAGAAAGAACATTTTTTGTTGTGCCTTTTTGATGACGTTTTTGATGTTAGCTGTCCATTTTAGATCTTGTGATATGGTAGAACATAGAAATTTGAAGGTCTCTACTGTTGATACTGTGTTGTCTAGTATTGTAAGAGGTGGAAGTAGGAGCGGGTTTCTCCTAATGTCTACCACCATTTCTACAGTTTTGAGTGTGTTCAGTTCCAGATTGTTTTGGTTGCACCACAAGGTTAGTTGTTCAACCTCCCGTCTGTATGCGGATTCATCATTGTCTTGAATGAGTCTGATCACTGTTGTGTCATCTGCGAACTTCAGTAGTTTAACAGATGGATCGTTAGATTTGCAGTCATTGATATGGAGAGAGAAGAGAAGTGGAGAGAGCACACAGCCTTGGGGGGCCCTGTGCTAATTGTACAGGTATCTGATGTGATTTTGCCTAGCTTCACCTGCTGCTTCCTGTTTGTTAGGAAGCTAATGATTCACTTACAAGTGTGTTCAGGTACTGCTAGCTGGTTCAGCTTAGTTAGAAGAGCGTCTGGAATGATGGTATTGAATGCTGAACTAAAGTCTACAAAGAGGACCCTTGCGTAGGTCTTTGGAGATTCAAGATGTAGGATGTAGTGCAGAGCCATATTAACAGACCATATAAATATTATTAATATTAACATATTAATAGATCTGTTGATCTATTTGCTTGGTATGCAAATTGCAGGGGGTCTAACAGTGGATCCGTGATGGTTTTCAAGTGGGACATCACTAGCCTTTCAAAGGTTTTCATAACTACAGACGTGGATTATGTCAGAGGCCAAGGGAACCATACATCAAATTAGTACAGAGAATATACTACACTACACTTTTATGAAGAATGAAATTCCTCTTGACAAATACCGCATTTCAAAATTATCTCATTATCAATCACTTTGGGCTTCTATAAAAACATATCTCGACACAAAAAAATATAAATATATGTCTCCCAAAACACCACCTTTGTTTTCCACCTTTGGCTTCTGGGTATGCATCAGTTGTTTTTCTACCCCATACTGTATCCAGTGAAGCCCCCTTACCTGTGGGACCTTGAAGATGCTGAAGAGGGAGGCCATCTGCCTTGAGGATCTGGGATTGAGATCTCCGATGACAGAGAGCAGAGGGTCCTGCCTGTCACATTTGTAACCTGGAACCATTCGGCCTTGGGTGGAGAGCAAGGAGAGGCTGATTGTGGAAATCTCCATCTCAGTCTGATAATTGCTATAGATGTGGAAGCCAAGGGTGATATTGGAGGGGAGAACTAGACCCTTGTTGACCTCTCTGACTGCAAACACCAAGGCCATGAACTGCTGGTAATTCTTGGGTGTTATTCTACAGTAAAAAAAATCATTGGAGAAATTTTAAGGAAAGCTTTTGTGTGCTGGTGGAGTTTATTTATTTATTTACTTATTTGGTCATTTTTATATGCCGCCCAACTCCCATAGGAGTTTGTCGTGTCTTTTAAAAAAATGTTCTTTGTAACAAGAAGTTTCAAATTGCATTGGGTTTGTTTCATTGTTATGGCTGTTCCTTGATTAATGGCCTTGGCAGAAAGCAGAAAATTCTGTTCCTCCACACCAGAGATCATTTGATACCCCTCCATCAGCCCTCCCTTCTTCACTTTGCTCCAGTGATGGTAATCCTTCCCAATCGCTTCTCTTCCCCCCTAATTAATTTATTTCCCTCTTGAAGCAGCTTCTTCAGGTCTGGAAGCCATTGTTGAGCACAAGATAGGTGGCTTTTTTACAACTCCTCCACCCTTTAAATGGGTTGACCTCATCATTGAATTTTGCATCAGGAGTTTCTGTCCAAATTAATATTGTAAGTCAACTTCTTCACTAGTCCAGCACAGTTTTTAAGGGGTTGTCCTTCCTCACTTTTTTGGTGGTTTATGATCTTCCTGATCAAGAGTGAATAATGCAAGGGCATTGCAAACATCACTAGAGCATTTCTGAAAAGAATCACTGAATACAAAGCAAAGCAAATAATTATCTACATCTTTCCCCTTTGGGTGAAACTTACAAAATATTATCCAGAAGTAGAGATGGTTTTCTTTTAAAGGATTGGAAGTTGGATTTATAGATAGTTCCCAGGGGAAAATTCCCACCAATAATGAAATCACCAGGCCTGTAAAAATCTCTTGTAGTCTTTAAAGTGTTTGTCAGCACACACCCAGTTTGCATCCTCTTAGCAGAAGTTGGAGGCAGGAGCCAGAAGCGCAGCAGCAGGAGAGGCAGCCCAGCCATTTTTCTCACCTTCCCTCCTAGATGAGAAATCAAGAGGTTGTTTTTTCTGCAGAAGTCGAATCGCAGGGAGCCCTTGAAATCTCAGCAGAGCTTCAGCACAAGAGAGCTAGTCTGTGCTACCTGGATGGCCCCAGGGCCAATTTGTATCAACCGTGCTTCCTCTTACCTGTGTTTGGTTTATGACCAAAGAGGATACTAAGGCCAGCTGAGTCTCAGCAAACCCTGGAGTTGGCTCTTTGCAACACAAGGCAAGGTGACATGTCCTGCCCCCACCAGGAGAACTCCGAGTATCTAATTTAAAGCAGGTTTTATCTTGGAAGATTTTTTTTGTCTGTGTAGAAATCCATAGGGGATACATTAGAAATTACTGTTCTTCTGATAATTGCATGGAAAAGCAATTTTCCTATTTACTGAGCAATACAGTAACTACTCTTCATACAGCAAACAGAGAAAAATGGCTTTGAGTTTCCTGTTGTTAATCCACAGATCAGATGCAGTTGAGAGTCAAGGTGAAGTCGGGTATTTGTGTTATGTGAAATTAACAGATTAACAGAGTTGGAATTCAGCCATTGAAAGTTTTTGAAATCCCAAAATGGTTTGCACAAAAGCACCAATATCTTGCCCAAATTCTTTTGGCCACCACTGAAGAGTGTGAAAGTGTATAGGCCAGGGGTGGGTTCCAATTACTACCACTCTGTGGGCGTGGCTTAATTTTGTGGATGTGGCTTAATTTTGTGGGTGTGGCTTGATGATAATGTGACCGGGTGGGAGTGGTTTGGCAGACATGTGACTGGGTGGGAGTGGCTTTGCGGTCATATGACTGGGTGGGGGTGGCTTGGTGATCATGTGACTGGGTGTTCATGTGACTGGTCAGGCATGGCTTCATGGTCATGTGACTGGGTGGGGGTGGCTAAGTGGTCACGATCCTAGTTCCCACTACGAGGATTCCTGCATCCAGACCTTTTGCAATCCCCCAAAGGATTAAAGGAAACCAGATTCCATACAGCTCTGAACCCTTAAGGCAAACCAAATATAATTGGTCCTCGCTTAATGGCTGGTTGTTAGCAAGTGTTCAAATTTATGACTGACCTCCTCAGAGCTACTTGACCTGTTTTTGGAGTTTTGACAGCCATATGCATGCACACACATGCCCGCGCACACACACACACATTTATGACCAGTTACAACATCCCACACAGTCATGTGACAGAGGTTTTCTATGTTTTTCGCCAGTTCCCAACAATTTCTTCTGGTTTCCGGTTAAAATTGCCCATAGGGGAAAATGGACTTGTTTAACAACCAGTGTTCGCTTAATGACCACAAGGTTCACTTAACAACTATGATGTTTGCCTAACCCAGGGGTCTGCCGCCTTAAACACTCAATGAGCCATTTTTCTATTTTCTTTTAAAAAGGTATCTCTCTGTGTGTCTTTCTCCCTATCTCTCTCTCTTTCTCTTCTCTCTCTCTCGCTCTCTCTCTCTCTCTCTCTCTCACACACACACACACACACACACACATCTTCCTCTCTCTTCTCTCCTCTCACTCATCTTTCATCTCTCTCTTTTTCTTTCTCCCCCCTCTCTTTCTCATCTCTCTCCCTCTCTCATCCCTTTCTCCCTTTCTCCCTCTCATGTTTCTCTTTCCTCTCTCTCATTCTCTCCTTCCATAATTTTCTCATTTCTTTCTCTTTCGCTCTTTTCCTCCCCTTTCCTCTCTCTCATCTCTTTTGTGCGCGCACGCATACACACAAGCGGATACCCTCCTGCAGCAGGATCACAGCGGCGGGGACAGCGGGGACTCCTCTCACTGCCACCACTGTGCAGTGAGGTGAGTAGCTGGCTGTGCTGCATAGGAGAGGCGGAGCTCTTCCCTCTCTGCATACAGCGGCTACGGTGGCTGCTCCTCCCCTTTCCCCTCCTTCCTGAGCTGACACAAAGGGGTGTTAGCTGGTAAGAATAGCAGGGGCAGGAAAATATCATTAATATCTATATTATTTATTTCTTTATAAAATCTTTTTAAATTAATAAAAAAATAATGTGGCTCATCTGGATTTTTTTAAAACAAATTAATTAATCAGTTGTATGGAAAAGTAATTCAGCAAAGCCTCGGTGATTGAAGTGCTTAAAAATAATTATATTGAACTCACCCCAACATATTTTGTTAGATACTATTGATTATAATAAATAAAGTGGGAAAGTGTCCTTTTGGAGAGTAATATAAATATTTTTTAATATCCACATTTATTTTCAAGGTGACCATTGGATCCTCTCTGTAGAGAACAGGTGTTAACGAAAAATAAACTGGTGAGTTATTGTTCCAGATTAACAAAGATACTTTGTGATGGTTCACACCACTACATTATTTCATAGAAAAACCCTTCTCTCATTTCATCATTTTTAAAAAATCAGATTAAATACAAAAAAGCCTCAAAGTCAAAATAAAAGTTTCCAATTCTGATATAAATCAGAAATTCTTATGCCTCATTATATTTTCCCTACAATTCTGATTCGGTTTAAGTAGGACAATGAAGTATTTGGGGGAAAAGATGCAAGCCAAGAGACCAGCCCCAGAGGTCAAGATGGAGAAGATCTCCACAGCCACCATGGACTTCCCTTTGGTGCTCAGATAGGTGGGGAGGAAGGTGATCCAAACACTGCAAAAGACCAGCATGCTAAAAGTAATGAACGTGGCTTCATTAAAGCTGTCGGGCAATTTCCTAGCCAGAAATGCCACTGTGAAACTCATGAGGGCCAGGAAACCGAAGTAGGCAAGGATAGTGTAAAACATTGAAGCTGAACCTTCATTATATTCCAAAACGGTCTCTCCTACAAAGGAGTGGAAGTCCGAGTTGGGAAATGGGGGACATGTTACCAGCTAGGTGGCACAAATAATTATTTGGACCAGGGGACAGGCTAAGATAATGGAGACAAGGAAACTCTTAAGAGTTTCCTTGTCTTGTTCCCTGGTTTTTTGGCCATGAAGGCCAGAACCACCCTGACAGTTTTTGCCAACACAAAGGAAACTGCAAGGGCAAAGAGAATGGCAAAGGCAGTTTGTCGGAAGAGACAAGTGAACTTCCCAGGTCAACCAATGAAGAGGAAGGAGCAGAGGAAGCAGAGCAGGAGGGAGACCAGGAGGAGGTAGGTGAGATCACGATTGTTGGCTTTGGCAATTGGTGTATCATGATGTTTAAGAAAAATTGCCAGAATTGTCAGCGTGATCATGAATAGAGAAAGAGTGAGAGATGCTAAAGAGTATCCCAGGGTGTCTTGATAGGCAAGGAAGTGAAGCTTCTTGGCAATGCAGTGGTCCTTGTCCATGTTGTGGTATTGGTGTTCAGGGCAGGGGTCACAGGAAGCTGCATCTGAAATCAAGAGTCACTTTACATTTCATGGTGTATCAAAAAGGGTTAATCATCTGTTAATACTGATAAACCTGAGGATACATTAGCCAGGGACAAGGATGTTTTCAGCTCTTTGTCGTCTCTGTTTTGTATTTTGCATCTTCTCATTCAGACTTTTTTTTTGCAGGCAGATATACTTAAATTCATTTTCTCTTTCTCCAACAGGTCTATGAATTTCCTGGGAGACTGATAATGCTGACAGAAGAAGCAAAATAATTAAAATTGAACCTCACACTCCTCTCCTTTATGAGAAGATTGGTAGCTGGATTTTCTGGCGGCTAGTAAGAGAAGGAGTAGAAAGTCTAGCAAGGAACCCATAAATTCTGCCATGAAACTACCTTGCATTAAAATAATGAGGAGCAGAAATGGTGGTCAGGAGGCAGGGCAATTTAGATCCATAAAATCAGAGGTTCTGCTGAAAAGCATGAATATTTTGAAAAATGTCAATCTACCAGAATGACAACAGAATTGATATTTGATCTAAGTATACTATGTCCACAGCATTTTGCTGGTCTACTAATTTAGGAGGGAGTGGTGTCAATTTATTTTCCAAAGCACAAGAGGGCAGGATAAGAAACAATGCATGGAGACTAATAAAGGAGAGAAGCAAACTGGGATTAAGGTGAAACTTCATAACAGTGAGCACAATTAACCAGTGGAACAGCTTGCCTTCAGAAGTTGTGGGTGCTTCATTGCAGGAG
This sequence comes from Diadophis punctatus similis, assembly GCA_023053685.1. NCBI lineage: Eukaryota > Metazoa > Chordata > Lepidosauria > Squamata > Dipsadidae > Diadophis > Diadophis punctatus. The sequence continues at coordinate 371,513 of JALIGW010000125.1, forward strand.
GATTTTAAGAAAAGACTGGACAGTCACTTGACTGAAATAATATAGGGTCTCCTACATGAGCTCCAAGGTCCCTTCCAGCTTTATTCTGATTGAAATGGAAAGTTTCCAGTTCTGATATAAATCAGAGATTCTTGTGCCTCATTATATTTTCCCTACAATTCAGATTGGGTTTAAGTAGGATAATGTAGCATTTGGGGAAAAAGATGCAAGCCAAGAGACCAGCCCCAGAGGCCAAGATGGAGAAGATCTCCACGGCCACCATGGATTTCCCTTTAGTGCTTAGGTAAGTGGGGAGGAAGCTGATCCAAACACTGCAAAAGACCAGCATGCTAAAAGTAATGAACTTGGCTTCGTTAAAGCTGTCGGGCAATTTCCTAGCCAGAAAGGCCAACGTGAAACTGACGAGGGCCAAAAATCCCAGGTAGGCGAGGACATTGTAAAACATTGTAGCTGAGCCTTCATTACATCCCAAGATGGCCTCTCCTACCAAAGAGTGGAAGTCCATGTTGGGAAATGGGGGAGAGGTTGCCAGCCAGGTGACACAAAGAACTGCCTGGATAAGGGGACAGGCAAAAACAATGGAGTTGGTGAGGGGTTTTCCTAAGAGTTTTCTTGTCTTGTTCCCTGGTTTTGTGGCCATGAAGGCCAGAACCACCATGACGGTTTTTGCCAACACAGAGGAAACTGCAAGGGAAAAGAGAATGGCAAAGGTAGTTTGTCGGAAGAGACAGCTGAGCTTCCTGGGTCGCCCAATGAAGAGGAAGGAACAGAGGAAGCAGAGCAGGAGGGAGACCAGGAGGAGGTAGGTGAGATCTCTGTTGTTGGCCTTGACAATCGGTGTATCGTGATGTTTAAGAAAAATTGCCAGGACTGCCAATGTGATCATGGAGAGAGAAAGAGCGAGCGATGCTAAAGCGTATCCCAGAGGCTCTTGATAGGCAAGGAAGTGGATCTTCTTGGCAATGCAGTGGTCCTTGTCCATGTTGGGGTATTGGTTTTCTGGGCAGGGATCACAGGAAGCTGCATCTGAAATCAAGAGTCACTTTTCATTTCATGGTGTGTCAAAAAGGGCTAATCATCCTTTAATACTGATAACCCTAAGGATACCAGGGGCAAGGATACTTTCCACTCTTAGGCTCAATTTCTCCCCTTTATATTTTGCATTTACTCATTCAGACTTTTTTTGGCAGAGAAGGGCAGGCAGACATAGCTAGATCGATATTCTCTTTCAACAATGGGTCTATCAATTTTCCAGGAGACTGATAGTGCTGACAGTGGAAGCACACCTGAAATAATGAAAATTAAAGCTTCAACCTCACATTCCTCTTCTTCATGAAAAGATTGGCAGCTGGGTTTCCCAGTGGGTTGTTAAGAGCAGTAGGAGGTCTAGTGAGGAACCCATGAATTCTGCCCTGAAACTACCCTACACAAAATGTCTGAGGAGCAGGAATGGTGGCCCGGAGGACAGCAGAGTTTAGATCCATGAATTCAGAAGTTCTGCTGGAAATCATAAACATTTTAACAAATGTCAATCTACCAGAATGACAACAGAATTGATATTTGTCCCTACTTAATGGCTTCCTTGATCCTAGAAGATATAAATTTGACATGAGCTCTACCTGTCTCATTAGAAATGGTTCCTTCTGGACAAGGGTCACATTGGTAGCAGCAAACCGGCTCTCCCTCTGGAACTCTTCTCCTCTCTCCTGCCTGGCACCTCTTCATGCCACACCTGGCAAAGGGCACCTTCTAGAAGAGAAGAGAGAATTGCTTGAGATGGCCTCAGCAATGGATATGCTTCCTTTATTCATTTCCACATTCCAAGTCCATCTTCAGAAATGGTTCACCAGGGTTTACCAGGAAGAGATTTCGGGGAAATCAAACCAGTGGCACCCCCTACCCACCAATAGATGTTGAGATTTGAATGGGGAATGTGGCACTAGTAAGGCTAATGAAACTGGGCTCCATCTTTTCTAAAACAAAGAATCATGGTGATCCAACTGTACATGTAAACTGTACATGTAAACAGTAAATGAAATTCAATGGTGAAAAAAGTAAGGTTCTACATTTAGGCAAGAAAAACAAAATATACAGGTACAATATATGTGGTACCTTGATCAACAGTAGTAACTGTGAGAGGGATCTTGGAGTCCTAGTGGACAACCATTTAAATATGAGCCAGCCATGTGCTGTAGCTGCCAAAAAAGAAGAACGGTTGCAGGAACTGGGTATGTCTAGTTTAATGAAAAGAAGGACCAGGGGAGACATGATAGCAGTCTTCCAATATCTCAGGGGTTGCCACAAAGAAGAGGGAGTCAAATATTCTCCAAAGCACCTGGGGGTAGAACAAGAAGCAAAGGGTGGAAACTAATCAAGGAGAGAAGCAACTCAGAACTAAGGAGAAATTTCCTGACAGTTAGAACAATGAATCCTCAATTGAGTTCCCCAGGTTGATGGTGCTGGGGGACTTCAACCTGCCATCGCCCGGTGAAAACTCGGAGGCAGTCCAGGAGTTCATGGCTTCCATGACAACCATGGACCTGACCCAAGTAGTTCAGGGTCCGACTCATGAGGGAGGCCACACGCTTGACCTTGTGTTTCTCTCGTGGCAGTGGAGAGATGATCTGAGGCTGAGGGGTTTAGTCACAGTACCCTTGTCATGGTCAGATCATTTCCTTCTGAGGCTGGATTTCATGGCACCACTCCTCCACCGCAAGGAGGCGGGACCGATTAAGTGGTTCCGCCCCAGGTGCCTAATCGAATCTGAGGGATTTCAGAGGGACTTGGGGTAATACCTGACCCCCTGGTACACGATTCATCTGAGGCTCTAGTGGCTGCCTGGAATCGGGCGGCAACCGGGGCTTTAGATCGGATTGCGCCTTTGCGGCCTCTCCATGGCAGCAGATCCAGGAAGGCTCCTTGGTTCACCGAGGAGCTCCGGGAGATGAAACGCCTAAAGAGCGACGATGGAGAGCCAGTAAAGTTGAGTCTGACCGGACACTTTTAAGAACCTACATTAAGTCTTACTTAGTGGCGATACGGGCGGCAAAATGTTCGCATTTTTCCGCCCTTATTGCGTCCGCCGACTCCGCCTAGCCACCCTGTTTAGGGTGACTTGCTCCCTTCTAGCCAAGGAGGGAGCTGAAGATCCCTTGCAGGGCAGAGCTGAGGAATTTTCTCAGTTTCTGGCGGACAAAGTCGTTCAGATTCGGACAGACCTGGACTCCATTTGGACAGGGCAAGCCGAGGTGACGGGGGCGAGTCTTAGTCCTGTTATATTGGAGGAATTTGATCCTGTCACTCCTGATGATGTGGACAAGGCCATAGGAGCGATGAGCGCCTCCACTTGTTTATTGGACCCATGCCCCTCCTGGCTGGTTTTGGCCAGCAGGGAGGTGACACGCGGCTGGCTCCAGGCGGTTGTGATCGCATCTTTGAGAGAGGGGTCCATCCCACAGCCCTTAAAAGCTGCGGTGGTGAGGCCCCTCCTCAAGAAGCCTTCCCTGGACCCAGCGGATTTAAAGAACTTCCGTCCAGTCTCCAACTTACCCTTCGTGGGTAAAGTTGTTGAGAAAGTGGTGTCACTCCAACTCCTGCGGTTTTTGGAGGACACTGATTATCTGGATCCCTTTCAGTCGGGTTTCAGGCGCGGCTACAGTACGGAGACTGCTTTGGTCGTGCTGATGGATGATCTCTGGCGAGCCCAGGATGGGGGTCATTCCTCCATCCTGGTGTTACTTGACCTCTCAGCAGCTTTCGATACCATTGACCATGGTATCTTTCTGCGTCGTCTTGGGGAGGTGGGAGTGGGAGGCACTGTTTTACGGTGGTTCTCCTCCTAACTCTCTAACAGGACGCAGTCGATGTTGACAGGAGGACAGAGGTCAGCCCCTAGGCCACTGACTTGTGGGATGCCACAGGGCTCGGTCCTCTCGCCCATCCTGTTTAACATTTACATGAAATCGCTGGGTGAGATCATCCGACGACACGGGGTGAGATATCATCAGTATGCTGATGACCCAGTTGTACATCTCCACCCCGTGTCAGTTCAGTGAAGCAGTCGAGGTAATGTGCCGCTGCCTGGACGATGTGAGGGTCTGGATGGGAGTGAATAGACTCAAACTCAACCCTGACAAGACTGAGTGGCTGTGGATATTGCCCCCCAGGGATTAAGTCGACTGCCCCTCCTTGGTTCTTGGGGGAGAAAAATTGACTCCCTCAGAATGGGTTCGCAATTTGGGTGTCCTCCTAGATCCACAGCTAAAATTGGATCAACATCTGTCAGCTGTGGCTAGGGGGACCTTTGCACAGGTTCGTCTTGTGCACCAATTGCGACCCTACTTGGAGAGGGAGGCTTTGCTCACAGTCACTCATGCCCTTGTCACCTCATGGCTAGACTACTGTAATGCACTCTACATGTGGCTATCCTTGAAGAGCATCCGGAGACTGCAATTGGTGCAGAATGCAGCTGCGCGAGCTGTGGTGGGTGTACAGAGATACACCCACGTAACACCCATTCTCCGCCAGCTGCATTGGTTGCCTATTAGTCTCCGGTCACAATTTAAGGTGTTGGTTTTGACCTTTAAAGCCCTACATGGCTCAGGGCCAGGTTACCTTTGGGACTGCATCCTACCACATACCTCCCTACGACCAGTTAGGTCCCACAGAGAGGGCCTCCTCCAGGTCCCCTCGGCCAAACAATGTCGGTTGGCAGTGCCGCGGGGAGGGCCTTCTCTGTGGGAGCCCCATCCCTCTGGAACCAACTCCCACCAGAGATCCGGACTATCCCCACTCTACTGGCATTCCGTAAAGCCGTGAAAACATGGCTCTTCCGACAGGCGGGGTGAATAAGGAGATCAGATAACCCCATGAATGGTGTTTTTAATAATGTTTTAATATTGTTTCATTTTAAAATTGCTATAATTGTTTTTTACTGTATGTTTCTTATCCATGTTGTACGCCGCCCTGAGTCCTACGGGATTGGGCGGCCTATAAGAGCATAGAAATAAATAAATAAAATAAATAAATCCATGGAACAGCTTGCCTCCAGAAGTTGTGAATGCTCCAACACTGGAAGTTTTTAAGAAGAGGTTGGATACCCATTTGTCTGAAGTGGTGTAGGGTTTCCTGCCTAAGCAGGGGGTTGGACTAGAAGACCTCCAAGGTCCCTTCCAACTCTGTTGTTGTTGTTGTTGTTGTCGTCATCATCATCGTTGTCATCATCATCATCATCATCATCATCATCATCATCATCATCATCATCATCATCATCATCATGGAGTTCAGGGTCCCAAAAGCAGACCTTTCTTCTATGCTTCTGTCTTGGTAACAGGCTCTCCCTCCTCCAACAACCTGCTTTCTTCACAGTTCTCCCTTTTCACCTCTCGGAGGCCAAAATCCTCAAAGGACAGGATTTAGCTGCTCAAACTCTTCCGGAAACAATGTTTGGGAAAACCTTAATGCCAGGCAGAAGAGCTAGGCAATCTAGAGCCAAACTTTGCAACCAGCCTGTCCCAGGTACCCACAAGGAAAGTCAATTTCATAGATGACTGAGGCTTGTTCTGTAGCTCCTTATGCCTCATCCTTTACATCTTGCATACTGCTTTTACTTGCAAGGAATTCTCAGTAAGGTTGAAGCAACCCAAATCAGGAAATCCCTCACATCCACGGGCCATTTTTAACAGCGTCAAGTCCATGCCTGTTTGGCAAGACTTCTGTTCTTAGCTCTTCCTGCTTCTCCTTTAGAAGAGCTTTACCAAGCTTTATTTATATGTTTTGTAACTGTTGAAGACAGGTTTTTTGGGGATATCAAGGCAGGCATGGGCTGCAAATGTTGGTGGTACACTGACAATGGAAACAGCAGCTGCGGAGTTCTGTGAGGTACCAGCTTCTGTATACTCTCTTGAGCTTATGATGAATGTAGTTTTGGACAACTGGTGTTGCATGAAATGAGGTCAAAGGAGGGGTGGGTTCTAACTTTCCTCACTGCCGGTTCGCTTCCTCCCACAACGCATGGCCATGCCTTGTGGGTGCATGCACCACGCACATGCACAGTGCAAAAAACCCTGACAAAATTTTTAAAAAACACAAAAAGAAAATGGTGATGCATGCGCAGTGCTGGAAATGTGGCTTCTGCGCATGCGCAGAAGAAATTTTTGTAAAAAAAAATTCAAAAGAAAATCAAAAGAAATTCAAAATATGATGGCGGTGCCCACGGACTGGCACAGACCAATCCGGTTCAGTGACATCATCGTGACATCACCAATGGGTCGCTACTGGTCTGAACCCCAAACCCCCCAAAATGAAAAAAAACCAAAAAATGGCAAAAACAAAATGGCGACGCATGTGCAGTGCTGGAAACTTGGGTTCTGTGCATGCGCAGAAAAATAAATGCAAAAAAAATGCAAAAAAATTGAAAAAAAATTGAAAAAAGATGGCAGCGCCCATGGACCGGCACCGACCGATCCAGTTCAGTGACATCATTGTGACATCACCAGTGGGTTGCTACCAGTTTGGGCGGACTGTTCCGAATCGGGAGGAACCCACCCCTGGGTTAAAGGCCCAAATACACAAATGCACAAGGATCTGTTGGAAAATATGAAAAGGCACCCTTACCACACAACAGATACAATCCCTCTAGTAAGTACAGATGGGGTTTGCACATAGTTAAGTTTCAATTGGTGGTTGGGTTGAGAGAGAGTGACTGGTCCAAAGTCAACCAGTTGGCTTTCATGGCTAAAACGGGATGAACTCAGGGTCTCCCACCATCTAACCCAGTGCCTTAACCAATAGACCAAACTGGCTGTCTCCAAAAATTTGGTTTTTGTTTAATTAATTAATTATATCTATCTATCTATTTATTATTATTATGGTTCATCACACAGTCAGCCAGATGTTCAGACTGGATTTGGCACTTTTATCCACCTATTGAGTACTTCCCAAGGATCTGAGATAGGCAGATGTGGATGTTTGATGGTGTTAGAGCAGGGGTTATTGCTACTTTGTAGTCAGTCTGTGCGATCTTCTTGCAGCAATATTGTACTACTAACTAGAGCATACAAAACATTCGCTAGACCAATTCTCTAATACAGCTCATCTGTCTGGAACCCGCACTGAATATTGGACATAAATACAATTGAGCGAGTCCAGAGATATTTCACGAGAAGAGTCCTCCACACCTCTGCTCGCAACAGAATACCTTATTCCACCAGATTTGAAATTCTGGGCTTAGACAACTTAGAACTACGCCGCCTTTGGTCTCACCTAAATATAGTACACAAAATTATCTGCTACAATATGCTACCTGTCAATGACTACTTCAGCTTCAACCGCAACAACACACAAGCACACAATAGATACAAACTTAAGGTAAACTGCTTCAAACTCGATTGCAGAAAATACGACTTCAGCAACAGAGTGGTCAATGCCTGGAATGCACTACCTGACTCTGTGGTTTCTTCCCCAAACCCAAAAAACTTTAACCTTAGACTGTCTACTGTTGACCTCTCCCCATTCCTAAGAGGTCTGTAAGGGGCATGCATAAGCACACCAACATGCCTACCGTCCCTGTTCTACTCTCTCCATTTATTCGTATCTATTTCCTGTATTCATAGTCATGTTTATACTTATATCTGTAAATAAATAAATAAAAATAAATAAATAAATAAATAAATAAAAATAAATAAATAAGTAAGTAAGCAAACAAACAAACAAACAAACAAACAAACAAACAAACAAACAAACTTACCAGGTGGTCCACTGTTTCTTCAGCTTCTTTGCATAGGCAGCACTTACTGTCTATTCCTATCTTCTCAATTCTGGCTTTGTATGCATTTGTCCTTAAGGCTTGGTCTTGTGCAGCCAGAATTAGTCTATTGGTCCCTTTCTTCAGCTTTCCTGCTCTTAGACATTGTCAAGTCCTGTTATCGTCTGCTTTGCCTGCTATTATTTTTATGTACTGGCCATGCAATGCTTTGTCTTCCCATGCCTCTTTTCCATTCTTCATTTGGTCTTTCTTGTAGGCCAGTTTGGTCTCTCCAGTACTCAGTAAGCCTTCCTGATATACTAGCTTTACAATACCTCTGATATTTTTCCAGTGATCTTCCCCCCTCCCCCCAACTGTCTGATGTACTTGCAACATTTCACATGGAGATATTTTCCTTGGTAAGTAGAGTCTGTCAACATTGTTGTGTGAAATGAAGGGCATGATTTGTTGCCATTATTTTTCTGGCCTTCTTATTTAGAACATTTAGTTCTGCTTGAGTACCACTGTGTATCTAATGATTGGAATTCCTAGCTGTTAATTTCCTTGATGGTATTTCTCCACTGAGTTTGGACTTTTAAGATCTTGTTTATTCTCTTGATGTATTCATTTCTGATCTTATTCTTGTCTTTAGATGCTTGATGTTGCCAGCTTGGAGGATGCCTAGGTATCTGTAGTGATCATCTTTATCTTGGCTTTTGATGTTATTTCTGTAAGACATCATGATTCCTTCAGTTTTCACAATTTTTCCCTGTTTATTGATGACCACAACACATTTTTAAACTCAAAACTCCACTGTAATATATTGACTGTATATACCAGGGCTGTCAAACTCCCGGCATGCGGGCCAGATGTGTCACGTGCTGGCCATGCCCATGCCCAGTTTAGTAAAGGGGGAAAAAGTCCCGATACGTCATGTGACACCGTTGTGACAACGTGAGTTTGACACTCCTGGTATATACCGACAGTGCTGAGCAGTTGTCAGGGAGTTGGTTTAATGTCAGGGTTCTGAGTAATACAGATGCCAAAAGCAAAACTCCGAGGCAGGTAGATTCCTCAAAGGACATGTTTATTGATACATCATATCAGCACAGCTAGTGAAAACCAACTCTGAAAGTTCTAAGTAAAAGAGCAAATATTTCCCTCCCCAGATGTCACCAGTCACATTGTCCAATGAAGGTAACTGGGAGGCTGCTTGATCACCTCTCTCCTCCCTCACTTGTCACCTGTTGGGATGATCTTGGTTCCCACAAGAAAACTTTTTGTTTTGACTAGTAGCTTCCCCCCTCCCTTCCCCCATTCGAAGTTCATGGCAACTATGAGGCAAGAAAAGATGACTTCAGCCAGGTTCACTTCACAGTTGACAGCAGTGATACTTCAGGTGACATTTTTCCATACAGCTTGGATTGTCTGTTGTACGCCGCCCTGAGTCCTTCGGGAGTTGGGCGGCATATAAGAAAACCAAAATAAATAAATAAATAAATAAATAAATAGTCCATGTAAAGGAAGTGAGATAGCCTGGCAGATGTTTTTGACATTTGATAGCCATGGTTTGAGTTATTCAGTATTGTTGCTAGACGAATCACTGCAATGACAAACCTAGTTGTGAGTCTCCTTGAAAGATTCCTCTCTTGATATTAACCTCTCCCAGTATCTCACCATTGACCTGCAACTGTGTCTTCCATTGTTCCATCTATCTTCGCACAAAATTCCTGGTGTTTCTGCTGACTCCTGTTATTTCTACGCACTTGATTATTATTGCTATTCACTATTTATTATATAGATATTTATTTAACTCCAGAATTAGGGGGAAAACTATTTTTTAATCAATTACATGAAGGGAGTTCATAGGGAACTCAGTAAGTTAAAGGGTTTATCAAAACAAATGTGCTTAAAAAAACTTCACTCTCAGGTTTTAAAGACTCTTTTGATTAAAATTAATAAAATATGAATCCAAACAGGAGGTCAATAAGGCATGAGTGACGGTGAAAAAGGCCTCCCACTCCCTGCTAGAAACTAAAGAGCCAAGGTGGTGCAGTGGTTAGAGGCAGTACTGCAGGCCACTTTAGCTGACTATGATCTGCAGGTCAGCGGTTCAAATCTCACCGGCTCAAGGTTGACTCAGCCTTCCATCCTTCCGAGGTAGGTAAAATGAGGAAAATAAAAGGATGGGTGTTTGTTGCTGATTGATAGAAACTTTGTGATTAGTACATCACTTGATTTCCAATTATTTAATGAAAAAGCACCTCTCTCATTTAATCATTTATTTTAAAAATCAAAAACAAAAATGTGAAATTAAACATACATCCCCAGATACATCAAAGATTCTTATGCCTCATTATATTCTCTCTACAATTCAGATTGGGCTTAAGTAGGATAATATAACATTTGGGGAAAAAGATGCAAGCCAAGAGACCAGCCCCAGAGACTAAGATAGAGAAGATCTCCACGGCTACCATGGACTTCCCTTTGGTGCTCAGATACGTAGGAAGGAAGGTGATCCAAACACTGCAAAAGACCAGCATGCTGAAAGTAATGAATTTGGCTTCGTTAAAGCTGTCAGGCAATTTCCTAGCCAAAAAGGCCACCGTGAAACTGATGAGGGCCAAAAAACCCAGGTAGGCCAGGACAGCATAAAACATTAAAGCTGAGCCTTCATTACATTCCACACTAATCTCTCCAACCAAGGAGTGGAAGTCTAAGTTGAGAAATGGGGGAGAGGTTATCAGCCATGTGGCACAAAGAACTGTCTGGATCAGGGGACAGGCTACAACAATGGAGTTAGTCAGTGGTTTTCCTAAGAGTTTCCTTGTCCTGTTTCCTGGTTTGGTGGCCATGAAAGCCAGAACCACCATGACCGTTTTTGCCAAGACAGAAGAAACTGCAAGGGAAAAGAGAATGGCAAAGGAAGCTTGTTGGAAGAGACAGGTGAGCTTCCTAGGTCTACCAATGAAGAGGAAGGAGCAGAGGTAGCAAAGCAGGAGCGAGACCAGGAGGATGTAAATGAGATCTCGGTTGTTGGCCTTGACAATCGGTGTATTATGATGCTTAAGGAAAATCACCAGGACAGCCAATGTGATCACAGAGAGAGAAAGCAATAGCAATAGCAATAGCACTTTTCTTATATACCACTTCATAGTGCTTTACAGCACTCTCTAAGCGGTTTTACAGAGTTCAGCATATTGCCCCCAACAATCTGGGTCCTCATTTTACCGACCTCGGAAGGATGGAAGGCTGAGTCAACCTTGAGCCTAGTGAGATTTGAACAGCTGAACTGTTGAACTAGCAGTCAGCCTGCAATGGCTGCATTTAACCACTGCACCACTTCAGCTCTATAAAAGAGTGAGAGATGCTAAAGAGTATCCCAGGGTGTCTTGATAGGAAAGGAAGTGGATCTTCTTGGCAATGCAGTGGTTCTTGTCCTTGTTGGGATATTGGTCTTCTGGGCAGGTATCACAGTGAGATGCATCTGAAATCAAGAATCAGCATGAATTTCATGGTGAATCCACAAAGGCAAATCATCCATCCATATTGACAATGCTGGGAATAAGTTAGCCAGAAAAATGGATCTGTTCTCTGGCTCAACTTCTCTGCTTTATTCTTCAAATCCAGTCATTCAATCTTTTTTGCAAGGAAGGATCAGCAGACATACCGTGTTTCTCCGAAAATAAGACCCTGTCTTATATTTTTTGAACCCTGAAATAAGCGCTTGGCCTTATTGCCATGCACTCAAAAGCCCGATTGGGCTTATTATCAGGGGATGTCTTATTTTGGGAGAAACAGGGTAGATAGATGGATCTGCTCTGTCTCCAACAGGTCTATGAATTTTATGGGACACTGAGAGTTGTGATAGAAGAAGCATATCCTTGATGAAAATTAAAGCTTACATCTCACATCTCATTCTTTCACCAAAAAAAATGGTACCTGGTTTTGTTGATGGGATGTAAAAGTAGGAATAGAAATTCTAGTAGGAAGCCTATAAATTTTGCCCTGAAACAATCTGATATTAAATTGCTGAGGAGCAAGAAAAGTGGCCTTTGGGGTTAGCACAGCTTAGATTCATGAACTGAGAGGGTCTGCTGAATATATGAATATATTGAAGCATATAAAGCATCCTACCAAAACTGATGGCAAAATTAATATTTTCCCATTGAATGACTTCCTGGAAGATCTACCTTTGACATATACTCTACCTGTCTGATTAGAAATGGTCCCTTCTGGACAAGGGTCACATTGGTAGCAGCAAACTTCCTTGCCTTCTGGAACACTCTTCCTCTCTCCTGCCTGGCACCTCTTGATGCCACACCTGGCAAAGGGCACCTTCTAGAAGAGAAATATTTGAGATGGCCTGCCCTAAGCAATAAATACACTTCAAATATCTATTTCTACATTTCTGTTTCCCTCTCCAGAATGTCTCCAAAAGAAAAGGTCTACCAGGGCCTACCAGAGTGATAGGCTCCAGGGGGATCCAGGCCAGTGGCAATCCTGACCCATGAATGGATGCTGGAGATTGGAACTGAGATCCCAAAATACAAAGGAAGGCTTGTGACATGGAGCTGCAGTTTTTCTAAAATAAAGAATGGTAAGGATCCAACTGTATGAGAACGGTCCATGGAAATCATTCTTGCCTGCTTTAATGGCGTCCTGGGTTTCAAGCAGGAGGTCTTCCCAATCTTACCCCATCTTGGAACTTTTCAGAAGTCAAATCTCAAATGTGTAAAACTCAAAAGTAGATTTTTCATCAAATCTCTGAATGTAAATATTTCCCAGTTAAAAGGGTGTTATGCATCCTCTGGAGTGAATGAATCCTTTGCTGAATTTACAACTTTTCCTTCCAGCTCACCTTTGTGACCCAGATGATTTCATCAGAGTTAATGGTGAAATCTTGTCCCGGGGAAGCCGTGGAATCTATTTGTCCAACTTTCATGGGGACAAACGATGAAACCGCATACAGACGGGAGGTTGAACAACTAGCCTTGTGGTGCAACCGGAACAATCTGGAACTGAACACACTCAAAACCGTAGAAATGGTGGTAGACTTTAGGAGAAACCCTCCCATCCTACCACCTCTTACAATACTAGACAACACAGTATCAACAGTAGAGACCTTCAAATTTCTAGGTTCCATCATATCTCAAGACCTAAAATGGTCATCTAACATCAAAAACATCAAAAAAGCACAACAAAGAATGTTCTTTCTGCGCCAACTCAGGAAGCTCAAACTTCCCAAGGAGCTGCTGATACAGTTCTACAGAGGAATCATTGAATCTGTCATCTGCACCTCTATAACTGTCTGGTTTGGTTCTGCAACCCAACAAGACAGACACAGACTTCAGAGGATAATCAGAACTGCAGAAAAAACAATTACTGCCAACCTGCCTTCCATTGAGGACCTGTATACTGCACGAGTCAAAAAGAGGGCCGTGAAAATATTTACTGACCCCTCGCATCCTGGACATAAATTGTTTCAACTCCTACCCTCAAAACGTCGCTATAGAGCACTGCACACCAAGACAACTAGACACAAGAACAGTTTTTTCCCGAACGCCATCACTCTGCTAAACAAATAATTCCCTCACCACTGTAAAACTATTCACTAGGCTGCATTACTATTACTATTAGTTTTTCTCATCGTTCCTATCACCCATCTCCTCCCACTTATGACTGTATGACTGTAACTTGTTGCTTGTATCCTTACGATTATTTCATATTGATTGTTTCCTGATTGCTTACTTGAACCCTATGAAAACCATTCTTGACAAATGTATCTTTTCTTTTATGTACACTGAGAGCATATGCACCAAAGACAAATTCCTTGTGTGTCCAATCACACTTGGCCAATAAAGAATTCTATTCTATTCTATTCTGTAGCCAGTGATGTTTTTAAGAGTTTTCCACATGTTTGCTGGTTCATTTGTTGAGAACTGGTTCCTTAGCTTTTCAGAGTAGTTTCTTTTTGCTGCTCTGATCTCCCTTGTTAATACATTTCTGGCCTGATTGTACAGCATTCTATCACCTTTTCTGTAGGCTTCCTCTTTGGAACGACGTAACTGCTTAAGTTTAGCTGTGAACCAAGGTTTATTGTTACTGTATATTCGCAAGTTCCTGGTTGGTACACATAGGTCTTCACAGAAGCTGACATATGATGTTACAGTATCTGTGAGTTCATCCAGGTCTGCAGAGGTATCTTCAAAAATATTCCAGTCTGTGCAGTCAAAGCAAGCCTGTAGCTTTAACTTTGCCTCTTCAGTCCAAGTCCTCACTGATTTAATTGTTGGTTTTGTGGCTTTAAATCTTTGTCTGTAAGCAGGTACAAGGTGAATCATGCAATGATCAGAGTGACCCACAGCTGCTCGTGGTAAGGACCGATAAGCATCTTTTAGTGTTGTGTAGCAGTGGTCTAAGGTATTCTTGCCTCTGGTGGGACAATTGACATGCTGAAAGTATTTTGGTAGCTCTGTCCTTAAGTTTGCCTTGTTTAAATCTCCCAAAACAATGGCCAGTGAATCGGGGTATTTGGCTTCAGCCTCCATAATCTGATCAGCTAGAGTTCTTAATGCCTTTTTTACAGAGGCTTGTGGGTGGATATAAACCGCAATTAGTAGACATGAGGAGAACTCACGTGGAGAGTAAAATGGTTTGCAGTTAATAAGTAAGGATTCCAAGTTTTCATCACAGAATTTTTGTATTATAGTTATGTCCTGAGACCATCTGTTGTTGATATATATACATAAGCCTCCTCCCCGTTTTTTCCCTGATAATTCTGCAATCCTGTCTGCTCGAAGTATCTGAAACCCTGGTACATGCATGCTATTGTCATCAATTTCCTCGTTTAGCCAGGTTTCAATAAAGCATAGGGCAGATGCGTTGTGAAAATCAGAATTGCATCTGTTTAAAAGAAGTATTTCATCCATCTTGTTAGCAAGGGAACGTAAATTGGTAAGAAAGATTGAAGGGAGCAGAGTTTTTTTAATTCCGTTATTCCTTAGTCTATTTAAAATTCCCGCCCTTTTACCTCTTCGTCTCTGCCGTCTGAGTTTGCTGATCGATAGTTCCGGGGAAATGGCTTTCTCCTGTGTTGAAATCTCCTCCGTGTTTGTAAAGACAGGCGGGGGTGAGGTTACAGAGAGCTGTTCCTTAAAGAAACGTTCCTTAATTCTTAGCAGATGGTCTCGTGAGTATGAACTCCATTGAGAATTGCAGAGAATAGTAGAAAATAAAGACATCATTTGAGAGCATTTCACCGAGGCAGCCTTCGACGGCGCCATCTTGGATCATTGGATCATTGGATCATTTAGGAATCATTTAGGAATGATTAAATAATTTCTGAGGGGCCCTTGGTACTCTCTGAGCCTGGTCATTTCATGACCTAAACTAGGTAATACTGATAGTGATCTCACTCCCTTCTAGCACTGATTATGCTACCTAGTTGGGTCATGAAATGTCTGCAAGAAAACAACCAAACTCAAAGAGCACCAAGGACCCATAATTTCAACCCTGAGCTATAATATTCTCCTTTATTGGTAAATAATTTCTATCATAACGTTGTACAATTCCACTGACTTTCACTAGCTGATTGTCAAAGAGAACAGAATGAAGAAGTACATCTGACCAAGAGGGGCCACATGGAAAGTTTATCCTGCCCTAGTTGTCACTTCAGGGTCCAGAGAGGAACAATTTAGCCTTTGATGTTGAAAAGTCTGATAAATTTCAGATCAGGAACCCATTAGGCACTAAGAGTTGTTAATCTAATCTTGCGTAGCTTCTTCTCTGGCAATATTACACTGCTGACCAGAGCATACAAAACAATTGTTAGACCAATTCTGGAATACAGTTCACCTGTCTGGAACTCGAACTGCATATCAGACATAAATACATTCGAGAGAGTCCAGAAATATTTCACAAGAAGAGTCCTTCACTCCTCCGCTCGGAACAAAATACCTTATTCCACCAGACTTGAAATACTGGGATTAGATAATTTACAACTACGTCGCCTCCGAACTGATCTAAATGTAGTTCATAAAATCATATACCAAAATGTCCTTCCTGTTAATGACTACTTCAGCTTCGACCGCAGCAATACACAAGCACATACTAGATTCAAACTAAATGTAAACCGCTCCAAACTCGACTGCAGAAAATACGACTTCAGCAATACCGGGAGCCGAGGTGGTGCAGCGGTTATAGGCAGTACTGCAGGCCACTTTAGCTGACTGTGATCTGCAGATCAGTGGTTCAAATCTCACCGGCTCAAGGTTGACTCAACCTTCCATCCTTCCGAGGTAGGTAAAATGAGGACCCAGATTGTTGGGGGCAATATAAATATACATTGCTTACTGCTGTAAACCGCTTAGAGAGTGCTTGCACTTTGAAGCGATATATAAATCTCACAAATAAATAAATAAATAAATAGAGTGATCAATGCCTGGAATACAAAAACTTTAACCTTAGACTATCTACAGTCAACCTCTCCCCCTTTCTAAGAGGTCTGTAAGGAGCGTGCATAAGCGCACCACTGTGCCTACCGTTCCTGTCCTTCTGTCCTATTGTCCTCTTTTATCGTTACTTTTTTTTACTTATGTTATGTTTATACAAACTACTACTATCCTATACATGTTTGACAAATAAATAATAAATAATAAATAATAAATAATAAATAATAAATAATAAATAATAAATAATAAATAATAAATAATAAATAATAAATAATAAATAATAAATAATAAATAAATAAATAAATAAATAAATAAATAAATAAATAAATAAATAAATAATAAATAAATAAATAAATAAATAAATAAATAAATAAATAAATAAATAAATAAATAAATAAATAAATAAATAAATAAATAAATAAATAAATAAATAAATAAATAAATAAATAAATATAGTGATCAATGCCTGGAATGCACTACCTGACTCTGTGGTTTCTTCCCCAAACCCCAAAAACTTTAACCTTAGACTATCTACAGTCAACCTCTCCCCGTTTCTAAGAGGTCTCTAAGGAGCATGCATAAGCGCACCACTGTGTCTACCGTCCCTGTCCTTCTGTCCTATTGTCCTCTTTTATCGTTACTTTTTTTACTTATGTTATGTTTATACAAACTACTACTATCCTATACATGTTTGACAAATAAATAAATAAATAAATAAATAATAAACAATAAATAAATAAATAAATAAATAAATGTTGTGTTCTTCTGCATATGCTGAGGTTGGCAGAGGCTTAACACAACAAACAAAGCAGTACAAGAAATGCCATACTAAAAAAATTGGGCGGAGTCAGAAAGAATCCTAAGCCACAGTAATCTAAACCAACATTAAAATGAATTGAATGTCGTTTTACAGTTTGGATTCAAACTACCGACTGAGAGAAATTGAGGAGGTTCTACAAAAATTATTTTTAACAATTGGTGTCTTAATCTCTTCTTACATACATTGATAGCACACAGATATTTAATCAGTAATGCAAAAAAATGCATATAGGGAGCATATAGGGAGTTGTCTTCAGTCACAAAGTAAGGTACGAACTTCTGAGTCCAGTCAAAGGTTTTCAAAAGGATTTCCTTTATTTGCATCTGGATACAACCATTTCAAACCAAAGCA
The DNA here is from genome assembly GCA_023053685.1 of Diadophis punctatus similis. Lineage (NCBI taxonomy): Eukaryota > Metazoa > Chordata > Lepidosauria > Squamata > Dipsadidae > Diadophis > Diadophis punctatus. The sequence continues at coordinate 388,881 of JALIGW010000125.1, forward strand.
AGGTCTAACATGCCCTCAGGCAAGACAAGTCTTTTAAGCTAACACCCCACCCCATTCCACATAATGAATACACAAATGTTTGACAAATGGATCCGCTTCTCAGATCCGTTCTTCCTTTCAATTACCCCCCCCCCATAAAACATTCTCTTAAGACGAAGAGGCTCCCATTTGTCTGGGATCCGGATACCCCCCCATAAACCCTTATCTTAAGATGAAAAAACCCTCAGATGCCTGGGATCCGGATATGTATAACCTTTTGAACAAACAGAGCCAGGCTCCCCCCTTTTCCTTCTGAATGACAGAGTTTGAACTCTGACATCCTGCCTCTCAAAAGAAAAGAAGGTCCACCTGTAAGACATAAGCAGAGTCAATTATGATATGTTAGCAAGGTTTGCTAGGGTATTTGGAGTGGAATTTTCTCAATAAGGTGGGGGCTTTCACATGTTGTTTAGCGACCCACTCGTTCTGTGATGAAGGCAAATGTTTCCAGGCTACCAGATACTGGGTCTTCCCTCTGTGGATTCTGGAGTCCAGAATTTCCTTGATTTCAAAATGTTGTTCCCCTTCTATCATGATTGGAGCAGGTGGTGTATCTGCCACCGGTCTAAGTGGTGAGGTTACCTCTCTCTTGAGTAGACTAATGTGAAATACTGGGTGGACTTGTCTAAGTGTTTTTGGAAGAATCAATTCAACTACTACTGGGTTAATGATCCTGCTAATAGTGAAAGGCCCAATAAAGTTAGGTCCTAATTTTTTTGATGGTTGTAACGATCTCAAGAATTTTGTAGATAAGTATACTCTATCCCCCATCTGGAAAGGTTTAACCTCTACTCTTTTCTTGTCGGCTTGAATTTTGAAAGCCTCTCTAGCCTCCTGTAAAGCCAACCTGACTACTGGCCATGTGTTTTGCAACTTTTCTATCCACTCCTTAAGTGAGGGGATAGTTGGTTTTTCTGTGGGTAGTTCCGGTATTGGGCTGAAATCTTGCCCCGTGGCTACTCTAAAAGGTGTAAAACCTGTACTTGAATGTACAGAGTTATTAAATGCAACCTCTGCAAATGGTAAAAGTTCAGTCCAATTGTCCTGTTGAAAATTAATAAAACATCTTAGGTACTGTTCAAGAACGCCATTCAGAACCTCGCAATTGCCATTAGTCTGAGGATGATGCAACGAGCTCAACCCTTGGGCGGTGCCAAGTAGGTCCAAAAACGCCTTCCAAAAATTGGAGGTAAATTGGACTCCCCTATCCGAGATTATCCTTTTAGGAGCTCCATGAAGACGATAAATGTGTATTAGAAACAGTCTAGCCAAGCCTTTGGCTGTTGGAATCTTTTGGCAAGGAATAAAATGTGCTTGTTTTGAAAACAAGTCTGTCACAACCCAAATGACAGTGTTTCCCCCACTATCCGGTAGTTCCACAATAAAATCCATAGCAATTTCTTCCCATGGGGCTGACGGCTCAGCTACTTTCTGTAGAAGCCCTGGAGTTTTCCCCTGACGTCTTTTTGCTGCAGCACAAATGGGGCAACTTGCTACATAGCTTTCTATGTCCTTTTTCAACGAAGGCCACCAAAATTGTCTCTTTATTAAGTGTAAAGTTTTTACAAAGCCAAAATGTCCAGCCAACCTAGAGTCGTGGCACCTTCCCATTAAACGTAATCTTTGGCTAGCGGGTACGTACAGTTTGTCAGCTATCCATGCTAATTCATCTTTCATCACGCAGCTGGATTTGTGGTTTAAAACCCATTCATCGTTGACTAATGCTTGTTTAAATGCGTGAGTGATGTCTGTGTCCCTCAATGTGTCTTTTCCTCCTTCGGACCTGGTGATTACTTTGGCTGCCAGTTGATTTGTTTGTACTATAGGTTTAAATACCTCTGATTTCACACAGTTATATTGTGGCTTTCTGGACAGTGCATCTGCCAGAAAGTTTTTCCCCCCAGGGATAAATTTAAGAGTAAACTCGAACCGTTTGAAGTATTGCGCCCAACGAACCTGTTTAGGAGACAGTTTCCTTGGTGTCTTTAAGGCTTCTAAGTTTTTGTGGTCAGTCCAGACCTCAAAAGGGATCTTACTTCCTTCTAAGAATTGTCTCCAAGTTAAAAGTGCCCATCGCACCGCGTAAGCCTCTTTTTCCCAGATCGCCCACCTTTGTTCAGTTTCACTTAGTTTCCTGGATGTATATGCACATGGCTGTAGCTGTCCTTGCTCATTGCTCTGGAGTAGGATTGCCCCTATTGCCACATCGCTAGAATCAGCTTGTATTATGAAAGGTTTTTCTGGGTCTGGGTGCTTCAAAATTGGTTCTGTTGAGAACAGCCGTTTTAGCTTCTCAAACGCTGCCTGGCATTCCATTGTCCAATTCACGGGCTGTCTCGGTTTAGGATCTCCCTCCCCCTTTGTTCTTAGCAGTTTTGTGATGGGCAGGGCAATTTGAGCGAATGCGGGGATAAATTGGCGATAGAAGTTTGCAAACCCCAGGAAACTGTTTGCGTGTGCGAGGCGTTTCCCAATCGAGTACTGCCTGTACCTTTTGAGGATCCATTTCTATGCCCTGGTGTGAAATACGGTACCCTAAGTAATCAATTTTTTCTCGGTGGAATTCACATTTTGAGAGTTTGGCATAAAGTTTTGCCTCGCGGAGTTTGCTCAGCACTGCCCTCACCAATTTAACATGTTCAGCCTCGGCCTCTGAGTATAATAGAATATCATCTAAGTAAACGAGAACCCCTTTGTATAAGTGTTCCCGTAATACATCATTAATTAATTGCATAAATACTGCAGGTACCCCTTGTAGCCCAAAAGGGAGCACTTTGAATTGGTAACATCCCAGGGGGGTGTTGAATGCCGTTTTCCATTCATCCCCCTCCTTAATTCTGATTCGGTAGTAAGCCTCCCTGATGTCTAGTTTGGAGAAGATTTTCCCTTTTTTGAGGTGGGCCAGCATGTCTTTCATCAGGGGGAGGGGATACATGTTTTCAACACTTATCGAGTTTAGGTTCCTGAAGTCAACACATAAGCGTTTTGTGCCATCTTTCTTCTCTCTAAATAGCACCGGGGCTGCTATCTTTGGTCTGGCTGGTTCAATGAAACCCCTTGCTAGGTTTTTCTCAATGAAAGCACTCAGTTCCTCTAACTCCCCCGGTGACATGCTATACATTTTTGGTTTAGGTAGTTTAGCCCCGGGTAAGATTTCTATTGCGCAGTCGGATGCGCGATGCGGGGGAAGTTCATCTGACGCTGCCTTGCTAAAGACTTCTGCCAGGTCTTTGTATTCCTTGGGTATGCCGTCTGTTTCCACGCTATGACCAGGCATGGCTGTTTCCCTGCGCTCAACCCCTTCAGTTTCTATCTGTGGATCCTCCGCAGTAGTTACGTGCATTTGGAATTTTATGGTGCCTTGCTCCCAATTTATTTTTGGATTCCACTTTTTTAGTCATGCGAGTCCCAAGACTAGTGGCCATTCCATGCCAGGTGCTACTATAAACGTAAGTTTCTCTTCGTGGTTATCAATGCTTATTTTCAGGGGTTCCGTGGCAAAAGCAGCCGGCTCCCCCCCTGCTATAGACCCATCCAATTGGCAAAACGCGATGGGATTTCTCAGCTTTCTCACTGTGATTTCCAGTTCCCTGATTAGGGTTGGGCTGATTAAGCAACGAGTGCATCCTGAGTCTACTAAAGCGGAGATATTTTTCCCCCCTCTTGGTTAGGGATAAATAGTCTGAGTGGGAGGGTGAGCGGTTCAATTGGTTTGCTTACCAGTGCTTCATCCTCCGGATCGCTCTCGAACGCGGCTGGATCTTCCCTTTGAAATGCCGGGGTGTTGTTTTCAGCAGGAAGAGGGGGTGGTGGTCCCGTCATCTCGCTGCTCCTCAGGGCTGTTTCCCTCCCCCGCTGGATGGGTCTCGTTGGTCTCTCCCCCGTTTGGCGTTCGGGTTTCCGGGTGGGTGTTTGGGGCCAGCATTCGAATGCTCGGTGTCCCTCCTTCCCGCATTTGTAACAGATTGGAGGTTTAGGGGAGAAGCCCTGTTGCCTTCTGAAGGGTTCTTTCCTCCATTGGGGTGGGGATTTCTTCCATGCTCTCCCCGTACGGTACTGATTCCTAGCCATATCAATCTCCGCTTCTTCAGCGGTGAGGTACCACTCATGCAGATGATTCGGTGCACCCCTAGCCACGCAGGCATTATACAGATCGTCACTCAGTCCATCCTTAAAACAGCTTACCAGGATGTCTTCTGGCCAGTTTAGCCGACATGCGAGGTCCCGGAATTCTTCAGTGTACTCCGCCACTGGTCGTCGTCCCTGTTTCACCACCTTAATACGGTCGCGTGCTTTGCGGTCTGCCAGCAGGTCCTCAAATCGTCGTCGTAGGGCCATCATGAATTGGTTGAAATTGCGCAGTTCGGGTGCGTCGTCGTTATGTAGGGTTACCATCCATCTGGCCGCGGCTCCTTCCAGGGCTAAGGTAACTGCTCGCACCCGGGATCCCTGGGTTTGGAACTCACGTCCATATTCTTGCATATAGGTGAGCACATGTGCTACGAAAAATCCCAATTGTTGTGGGTCCCCATCAAATTTCACCCCCAGGGGGGGAGTTTTCCTTTCTAGTTGTGGAGTTTGGAGTTGGTTAGGAAGTGGTGCCGCTGCGTGTGCTGCCCTGGGGGGGTTTGTTGGGTTTCCTGCCGCGTCCTCCATTTGCACGCCTGCTCCCCAGAGGTTGTTGACCCCCCCAGTTTCCTCAGCGGTTGCTGTGCTCCCAGCGCTCGTTATCCGTCGTTCTGGGGTCCCTCGGATGTTGAGATTTTCTAATGTTTCCATTACCAGCTGGGACAGGTATCTCTTCAACCGCCCCTCCCTTAGAGGCGCTTCGGTGGGTTCTTCCTGATCCATGGCTGCTTCTAGCTCTAATTCCCAACGGGGCTTCCGATCCCCCCGGTTAAGAGTGACACCTCTGGTTCTGCCATCCCAGCTGTTTTTTTTTCCAATGCCGATAGACCAGCGGGGCTTTCCAGAGGCCTCGAAATCTCCCTCAGCCTCTTTGCTGGGGAGTGCGGGACAGGCTTCCGCCCGGGGGGTGATTGGTGTCTCCCCCCAGCATTCAATTTCTTCCTGCTCCCGGTTTTTCTCGGTCATGATTGCCCGGTCCCCTCAGTAGAGCGAAGTTACTCTCTGGGTTGACCGATTTTGCAGACCTTGCTTTCTGTAAGGATTGTCTTCAGTCACAAAGTAAGGTACGAACTTCTGAGTCCAGTCAAAGGTTTTCAAAAGGATTTCCTTTATTTGCATCTGGATACAACCATTTCAAACCAAAGCAAGGTCTAACATGCCCTCAGGCAAGACAAGTCTTTTAAGCTAACACCCCACCCCATTCCACATAATGAATACACAAATGTTTGACAAATGGATCTGCTTCTCAGATCCGTTCTTCCTTTCAATTACCCCCCCCCCCATAAAACATTCTCTTAAGACGAAGAGGCTCCCATTTGTCTGGGATCCGGATACCCCCCCATAAACCCTTATCTTAAGATGAAAAAACCCTCAGATGCCTGGGATCCGGATATGTATAACCTTTTGAACAACAGAGCCAGGCTCCCCCCTTTTCCTTCTGAATGACAGAGTTTGAACTCTGACACCTACCTAGAGACCTCTGGACCAGATAAAAACTCACTGAGATTACCTGCCATGACTGAATATTTGAGATCCTCTTTCTGAGCCTCATCATGGCTGGTTGTTCTCCAGATCCATGTATTGCATGTAATGCATGTGCCACAGCATAAACGGCATTGTAGATGTTGTAACTTTCACCTTCCATTCTTGTTTCAAAAATGTAAGAAGGTAGATTCTGTAAATTCTCCTTTCCTGTACATGGTTTCTCCCCCTTTGGAAGGACCCTGCCTGGTTTGTCCAACATGCAGCCAAACAACATTTCCCAACATTGCAGGAGAAAAATGTCCCCTTGTGGCTTCAGGGGGTCTAAAGACAGGAGGAAACGACGGAATTCTGAGACCTCCCCAGTGTGGAGCCTAAAATGCAGAGACCCATGGAAGGGCTTTACTGTTTTCAAGATGTCTTGATTCCTCAGCACACTAAGTTTCCAATGGGAAGTTAAGATCCAAACTTTCATGAATGATGTCTTTCTCAAATGTTCATGGATACCCATTGCCACCTGTACATTTGTAATACTATTGGGGTTTCCAAATAGAACAATCACTTCAGCTTTAGACCAAGTATCCAAAATATGCAGTATTTCCAACATTGGAGTAGTAAAAAAATTCAATTTCAACTTTTCAGTGAAGGCCACGCAGATGTCATTCTCCTTGAACATTGGCATCAGAGATGGGATGAAACGTTCTCCATTGTCATTTTCAGGGGCTACAAGCCCAATCCAGTTCCAGTGGAAATGCAGGAGCAGCTGGACCAAACCCACACACTCAGGAAAGTCACTGGGATTAATCCGGAAGAAGGAAGGATAAAACTTCTGTCTCCCTGAGAGAACTCAAAGCCAACGCCTAGCTGGAGAAAGTGAGATTCTTGATAGGGTAAATTTTAGGGATCTTTATTTATTTATTATTAAAATGTCTATGCCGCTCAAGTCCTGGGGGTCTCTGGGCAGCTAACAGGAGGTATAGAAACATATACGCCGCCCTGAGTCCCTTGGGAGTAGGGCGGCATATAAGAACGAATAAATAAATAAATAAATAAATAAATAAATAAATAAATATAATCAATAAAAGCAGTTTAAAAAACATGTTAAAATACTATCAATATTTAAAAAGAACTTTCACTCGCACATGGGCCAATCTAACAAGACCACATCTTAGGGTCATTGGCCCCAGGCCTGCTGGAAAAGCCAGGTCTTAACCGCTTTCTGGAAAGCCAGTAGGGTGGGAGTAGTATGGATCTCGGGAGGTAGTTGGTTCCAAAGAGTCGGAGCCGCTACAGAGAAGGCCCTCCCCTGCGGATCTGCCAGCCGACATTGTTTAGCTGACGGGACCTGGAGAAGGCCGACCCTGTGCAATCTCACTGGGCATTGGGAGGAATACAGTAGAAGATGGCCACGCAGATAAACTGGTCTTGAGCCATGTAGGGCTTTAAAGGTAAGAACCAACACCTTAAATTGCGTCCGGAGACCAATCGGAAGCCAGTGCAGCTGGCAAAGGACGGGCTTAGTGTGGGTGTTTCTTGAGGCACCCACAACAGCTTGCGAAGCTGCATTCTGGACTAACTGCAGTCTCCGAACACTCTTCAAGGGTAGCCCCATGTAGAGGGCATTGCAGTAATGAAGCCATGAGGTGATAAGGGCATGAGTGACTGTGAGTAGAGCTTCTTGATCCAAATAGGGCCGCAATTGGTGCACTAGGTGAATCTGTGCAAAGGTCCCCCTAGCCACATCTATCAGGTAGTGGTCTAATCTCAGCTGTGGGTCTAAGAGGACACTCAAATTGTGAACCCATTCTTCGGGGATTAAATTTTCTCCCCCCAGAACCATGGAAGGATGATCTACTTGGTCCTTCGGAGGCAATATCCACATCCACTCGGTCTTGTCTGGGTTTAGTTAGAGCCTGTTGGCTCCCATCCACACCCTTATATCTTCCAGGCACCGACCCATCGTGTCCACTGCTTCACTGAATTGACATGGGGTGGAGATGTACAACTGGGTATCATCAGCACATTGCTGGAACATCACCCCACGTCGTCGGATGATCTCACCCAGTGGTTTCATGTAGATGTTAAATAAGAGGGGGGAGAGAACCAAACCCTGAGGCACCCCACAGACGAGGGGCCTAGGGGTCGACCTCTGTCCCCCTGCCAACACCGACTGTGATCGACCAGAGAGATAGGAGGAGATAGGAGGAGAACCACCGTAGAACGGTGCCACCAACCCCCAACATGAGCCAAGGTGGTGCAGTGGTTAAAAGCAGCACTGCAACCTACTTCAGCTGACTGCTAGTTCAGCAGTTCAGCTGTTCAAATCTCACCGGCTCAAGGTTGACTCAAACTTCCATCCTTCTGAGGTCGGTAACATGAGGACACAGATTGTTCGGGGCAATATGCTGAACTCTGTAAAACCGCTTAGAGAGGGCTGTAAAGCACTATGAAGCAGTATATAAGTCTAAGTGCTATTGCTATTGCTATTGCTAACTCCCTTAGTCGGCACAGAAGGATACCATGGTCAATGGTATCAAAAGCAGCTGAGAAGTCAAGTAGCACCAGGATGGAGGAAAAAACCCCATCTCGGGCTCGCCAGAGATCATTCATCAGAGCGACCAAAGCAGTTTCCGTGCTGTAGCTGGGCCTGAAACCCGATTGAACAGGGTCTAGATAATCCATTTCCTCCAACAACCATTGGAGTTGGAGCACCACCACTTTCTCAACAATCTTACCCACAAAGGGTAGGTTGGAGACTGGACGAAAGTTCTTAAATTCTTCTGGATCCAGGGAAGGCTTCTTGAGGAGGGGCCTAACCACTGCAACCTTCAATGGCTGTGGGACAGACCCCTCTCTCAAGGAGTTTTTAATCAAAACCTGGAGCCAGCCTCGTGTCACCTCCCTGCTGGAGGAAACCAGCCAGGAGGGGCACGGGTCCAATAAACAAGTGGTGGAACTCATCGCTCCAATAGCCTTGTCCACTTCCTCAGGGGTCACAGGCTCAAATTTCTCCCATAAAATGGGACTAAGATCTGCCCCTGTCATCTCGGCCTGAGCTGCCCAATCCGAGTCCAGGTCCATCCAAATCTGAGCGACTTTATCCGACAGAAACTATACAAATTCCTAAGCTCTACCCTGTAAAGTTTCCTCCTTTCCCTCTATGTCACCATTATGAATAGAATAGAATAGAATAGAATTTTTATTGGCCAAGTGTGATTGGACACACAAGGAATTTGTCTTGGTGCATATGCTCTCAATGTACATAAAAGAAAAGATACGTCCGTCAAGAATCATAAAGTACAACGCTTCATAATAGTCCAGTACAAATAAGCAATGAAATCATATTAGGAACCAGTCAATATAAATTTTAAGGATAAGAGGTGCAGATGACAGACTCAATGATTCCTCTGTAGAACTATATCAGCAGCTTCTTGGGCAGTTTGAGCTTTCTGAGTTGGCGCAGAAAGAACATTTTTTGTTGTGCTTTTTTGATGACGTTTTTGATGTTAGCTGTCCATTTTAGATCTTGTGATATAGTAGAACATAGAAATTTGAAGGTCTCTACTGTTGATACTGTGTTGTCTAGTATTGTAAGAGGTGGAAGTAGGGGCGGGTTTCTCCTAATGTCTACCACCATTTCTACGGTTTTGAGTGTGTTCAGTTCGATTGTTTTGGTTGCACCACAAGGTTAGTTGTTCAACCTCCCGTCTGTATGCGGATTCATCATTGTCTTGAATGAGTCTGATCACTGTTGTGTCATCTGCGAACTTCAGTAGTTTAACAGATGGATCGTTAGAGATGCAGTCATTGGTATTGAGAGAGAAGAGAAGTGGAGAGAGCACACAGCCTTGGGGGGGCCTGTGCTAATTGTACAGGTATCTGATGTGATTTTGCCTAGCTTCACCTGCTGCTTCCTGTTTGTTAGGAAGCTTATGATTCACTTACAAGTGTGTTCAGGTACCGCTAGCTGGTTCAGCTTAGTTAGAAGAGCGTCTGGAATGATGGTATTGAATGCTGAACTAAAGTCTACAAAGAGGACCCTTGCGTAGGTCTTTGGAGATTCAAGATGTAGGATGTAGTGCAGAGCCATATTAACAGACCATATTAATATTATTAATATTAACATATTAATAGATCTGTTGATCTTTTTGCTTGGTATGCAAATTGCAGGGGGTCTAACAGTGGATCCGTGATGGTTTTCAAGTGGGACATCACTAGCCTTTCAAAGGTTTTCATAACTACAGACGTGGATTATGTCAGAAGCCAAGGGAACCATACATCAAATTAGTACAGAGAATATACTACACTACACTTTTATGAAGAATGAAATTCCTCTTGGCAAATACCTCATTTCAAAATTATCTCATTATCAATCACTTTGGGCTTCTATAAAAACATATCTCGACACAAAAAATATAAATATATGTCTCCCAAAACACCACCTTTGTTTTCCACCTTTGGCTTCTGGGTATGCATCAGTTGTTTTTCTACCCCATACTGTATCCAGTGAAGCCCCCTTACCTGTGGGACCTTGAAGATGCTGAAGAGGGAGGCCATCTGCCTTGAGGATCTGGGATTGAGATCTCCGATGACAGAGAGCAGAGGGTCCTTTCTGTCACATTTATAGCCTGGAACCATTCGGCCTCGGGTGGAGAGCAGGGAGAGGCTGATTATGGAAATCTCCATCTCAGTCTGATAATTGCTATAGATGTGGAAGCCAAGGGTGATGTTGGAGGGGAGAACTAGACCCTTGTTGACCTCTCTGACTGCAAACACCAAGGCCATGAACTGCTGGTAATTCTTGGGTATGATTCTACAGTAAAAAAAATCATTGGGGAAATTTTAAGGAAAGCTTGTGTGTGCTGGAATTTGTCGTGTCTTTTAAAAAAATGTTCTTTGTAGCAAGAAGTTTCAAATTGCATTGGGTTTGTTTCATTGTTAAGGCTGTTCCTTGATTAATGGCCTTGGCAGAAAGCAGAAAATTCTGTTCCTCCACACCACAGATCATTTGATACCCCTCCATCAGCCCTCCCTCCTTCACTTTGCTCCAGTGATGGTAATCCTTCCCAATTGCTTCTCTTCTCTTCCCTAATTAATTTATTTCCCTCTTGAAGCAGCTTCTTCAGGTCTGGAAGCCATTGTTGAGCACAAGATAGGTGGCTTTTTTACAACTCCTCCACCCTTTAAATGGGTTGACCTCATCATTGAGTTTTGCATCAGGAGTTTCTGTCCAAATTAATATTGTAAGTCAACTTCTTCACTAGTCCAGCACAGTTTTTAAGGGGTTGTCCTTCCTCACTTTTTTGGTGGTTTATGATCTTCCTGATCAAGAGTGAATAATGCAAGGGCATCGCAAACATCACTAGAGCATTTCTGAAAAGAATCACTGAATACAAAGCAAAGCAAATAATTATCTACATCTTTCCCCTTTGGGTGAAACTTACAAAATATTATCCAGAAGTAGAGATGGTTTTCTTTTAAAGGATTGGAAGTTGGATTTATAGATAGTTCCCAGTGGAAAATTCCCACCAATAATGAAATCACCAGGCCTGTATAAATCTCTTGTAGTCTTTAAAGTGTTTGTCAGCACACACCCAGTTTGCATCCTCTTAGCAGAAGTTGGAGGCAGGAGCCAGAAGAGCAGCAGCAGGAGAGGCAGCCCAGCCATTTTTCTCACCTTCCCTCCTAGATCAGAAATCAAGAGGTTGTTTTTCTGCAGAAGTCGAATCGCAGGGAGCCCTTGAAATCTCAGCAGAGCTTCAGCACAAGAGAGCTAGTCTGTGCTACCTGGATGGCCCCAAGGCCAATTTGTATCAACCGTGCTTCCTCTTACCTGTGTTTGGTTTATGACCAAAGAGGATACTAAGGCCAGCTGAGTCTCAGCAAACCCTGGAGTTGGCTCTTTGCAACACAAGGCAAGGTGACATGTCCTGCCCCCACCAGGAGAACTCTGAGTATCTAATTTAAAGCAGGTTTTATCTCGGAAGATTTTTTTTGTGTGTAGAAATCCATAGGGGATACATTAGAAATTACTGTTCTTCTGATAATTGCATGGAAAAGCAATTGTCCTATTTACTGAGCAATAGCTACTCTTCATACAGCAAACAGAGAAAAGTGAGTTTGGGTCTCCTGTTGTTAATCCACAGATCAGATGCAGTTGAGAGTGAAGGTGAAGTTGGGTATTTGAGTTATGTGAAACTGAGCATTAACAGATTAACAGAGTTGGAACTCAGCCATTGAAAGTTTTTGAAATCCCAAAATGGTTTGCACAAAAACACCAATATCTTGCCCAAATTCTTTTGGCCACCACTGAAGAGTGTGAAAGTGTACAGGCCAGGGGTGGGTTCTGTTAAGGAATGAGGCTGCAGAGTCCAGGGCTTATGAAGCGGAATGGGTGGTTGCGGCTTGATAAAAGTCAATATTTGATAATGTGTTGTAAAATATAAGTTTTACTCAAAATAAACAGCACAATAACATAAACAGTCCATTCGTTATTTATCTCTTTGTATGTTATATTCAGCAATCTTTAGTCCTTCACACACAGTGAGTAACTTCACACACAGTGAGTAACAAACAATTAAGCAAACCTCTCTCTTTCTCTCTATCTAGCCAAGCTGCAAGCACTCCTCCGCATATGCGCTTACTTGCTCTCTTTTTATAGTCATCAGCAAACAAACCTGGATTCCCTTAAAGCAACAATGACATATTCTACAAACTTGCATTTCATTTTTACTTCTTATATTAGGAAACCCAATCTGGTTAGTTATAACCTTAACATTCTCCCCTTTGGGTTTTCTAATTCACAAATCAATCCTTTACATTTTTACATTTAGTTTGTCACAACTTTCTTTATGTCGTTCTATGCTTTGAGCTTTGGTAAATTGGTCTGCTATATTAAGTTCACTTTCACAATATACCAGTTTAATCATTCCATTAATCACACTTTGGCGTACATTTAAATACCTTAGATCTGTGTGTTTTGATCTAGTCTTTACCCCTATATTTGTAGCCATATTAATAGCAGCCTGATTATCCTCATAAACAATAATTGGTTCTTTTACAGCAATACCAATATCTTTACATACTTGTTTATAACAGATCAACTCTGTACATAATAAAGATAAACTTGAAAATTCTGCCTCCATTGTTGATAGGCTAATATGCTGCTGCCGAATTGATTTCCATCCTATTAATACATTTCCTAGTAACACAACAATACCCGAAGTTGATTTTCTAGTAATATGATCTGTAGCAAAACTTGCATCTGCATATGCTGTGAGATTCAACTCTTCTTTCGGTTCTAGATATAAAGCATAATTACTTGTATGTTTCAAATACCGCAGAATTCTTTTAGCAGCTTTCCAATGATGTTCATTGGGTTCCGCATTATGTTTTGCTAGTTGATTAACGCTATAACTAATATCTGGTCTGGACCAGTTAGCTAAATATGAAAGACTTCCTATTAGCCCCTGATACAGTTGTTTATCTACTTTTCCTTCCTGTATCTCGCTGGAGTTGAATTCCGTACTCATTAGTGTATTAGTACCTTTACAATTTTCCATATTGTATCTTTTTAATAAATCATTTATTTTTTTCACTTGAGATATTTTAAATGCCATATCTGTCTTCTTTATATCGAGACCTAAATAATTTTGTATCTCACCTAATTCTCTAATTCTAAATTTCTCTTTCAACTTCCTTATAACTTCTTTTACCTCATCCTGAGTTTTAGCAACAATTGCTATATCGTCTGTAAAAAGCAATAACAAAACATTTTTACCATTAATTTCTTTTCTAAATAAACATGGATCTCCTAATCCAGCACTAAATCCCATCTTCAATAATTCTTTTACGATGCACTGGTTCCATTCATTTCCAGACTGTTTCAATCCATACAGACTTTTCTTCAGTCTCCAATAACCCTTGTTATTTCTACTATTCAACCCATCTGGTTTCCTCATAAAAATCTTATGCTGCAAATCTGCATGTAAATAGGCCGTTTCAACATCAATATGATGAACAATACATCTATTCTTTCCTGCCCATACTAATGCAGCTCTCAAAGCACAATACTTGCTCTTTTTCATTACATTTCTTAATATCAAAATAGCTAGAAGGTGCTAATCCAACTGGACAAACTATATTGGCTTGATACCTATCTGGTTCTCTTCTAACTCTACTTCCTCTTCTTGGTAATATTCTGCCACTGGTTGGTGGACTATTACTACCATCTAATTCTGTTTTAATCTCCCCTATCGAAGGTTCTTCTTCTTCTAATGAAGATTCCTCCTCCAATATTTCTTCCTCTTTAATATCTTTATCTATATATCTCCTAGTAGTAATATCACTGAATAGAGGAGTTTCAATTAGAATACTGTCTTTCTTCTCTTCCTGCTCTACATTGCTCCAACCTGTATTTTCCAGAAACTTAGCACTAGCACTTCTATAAACATTCCTAGTGCCTTTATCCCAGAATCTGAACGAACTATGGTTTCTGTCATACCCTACAAAATATAATAATCGAGCTCTATGCTGACCTTTTCTTCTTAATTCTGATGGTATATGAACCCATGAAGGGGTTCCAAAAGTATGAAGATAACTAAGTTCAGGTTTTCTGTTGTACCATCTAGTGAATGGAATTTCACCTGTAGTAGCATTGACAGCATTGTTAATTATGTGAGTGGCACACATAACAGCTTCACCCCATACAATGGTTGGTAAACCAGAATAGTTCAACATTGTTCTCACCATTGCTTGCAACGTTTGACCTCTACGTTCTGCAATAGAATTGTGGGTTGGTCGGTAAGGAGCAGTCTTTCTATGTTCTATTCCAGCATTCCTCAATAATTTAACAAATCTATGGTTTGTAAATTCTGTACCATTATCAGTGATCACACTTAGAACTTTCCTGTTCTGTTTCCTATCAACCATATTTAACCAGCTTGAAAAACAATCATAAGTTTCTGTTTTCGTTTTCATTAAATAGCAAAAACCAAATCTGGAATAATGATCTACTATGTTCAAAATATAACGGGCTCCTCCCATACTAGGTGTCTTTGGCCCAATCAAATCAACAAATACAGCTTCTAGAGGTTTTGTAGTCTTGAAACCCTTAATTCTATTTGCAGGAGTTACTTTGCTCTTCTCCTGATTACACACTTTACATTCTACATACTTAGAACATGGCTGTAATCTTATTCCATTAGCCAACTCTGCTGTCCTTTTCACTAATTTATAATTTAAATGTCCCATTCTTCTATGTAATAGATGAACACAATTATCATGTGGCTTCTTATTATCATATATAGTATTGGCTATGTTGCCTTGCTTGTTATGTAGCACAAATAAACCACCTTCTGATTTCACTGTAATCACTTTACCCTGTTTTTCTATTAAACAAGTATTACTTTTAAAAGTTACAGTGTAGCCAGCCTTCACTAACACATTAACAGAAAGTAAATTATAAGTTAGTTTTGGCATATATAACATAGGCAATATTTCATTGATTCCCCCACAATGGGCTTTCCCTTCTCCATTAGCTCTCATTCTCCAGCCATTAGCCAAAGCTACATATTGTCTGCTTTTAAACATTTTTACAAACGATTTCCTATTGTTAGTGATACATTGGGTAGCTCCACTATCTATTACCCATTTATCATTCCTTGCTGTACTTCTAACTGTATGCATAATAAACCCGAAACTTTGTTTGTTACTTTTTCTACAATAACGAGCTATATGCCCTTTAGTCCCACAATTATAACATTTCTTAACATAATATGCATCTGAAGATCTTCTTTCTTCATCTTTATTCTTCTGCACTCCTGTTCTCATTACCCTTCTGTCCTCCCGTCGTCTTGATTCTTCAAGCAATCTCCCTGTTATCCCAGTTAATGTTAGTTCCTCTCTGGGCAACACTTCAAAAGAAGATACGTAATCATCGAAACTGTCATCTAATGAGGACAAAATAATATATACTTGATATAACTCTGAAAATATCAGCTCCTTTTCATGTAGCTCCTGAAATATTTTCTGCGTATCTTCTATATGGGCTAACACATTTCCGCCCTTGGATAAACGAGTTCTAAACAATTTACGAGTAAGATGGATATGTGCTCCAACACTATCACGCACATAAATCTCCTGTAATTTATTCCAACACCTGGCAGCCGATTCCTCTTGCCTCACATGGACAAGTTGCTGGTCTTTCAGTGTTAGAATAATGATACTTAAAGCTCTTTCATTGTCACATTGAAATCTTCAATCTTCTTTGCATCATCATCATCATCAGGATCCAAAGTAGATATATCAGGAGGATTGTTAACTATGTTCCACAGTCCTTCATTCCTCAATAACATCTTGCACTTAGTTGACCAGGATACATAGTTTGTACCATCAAGCTGGCTTATCATTGATAAATATGATGCTCTTCCTTGTGCCATCCTTACTGCTTCCTCCACGTTACGTCTTCGGAATAATTAGAATTCAATATCTTGCCAACAACACACCACTTATAGATAAGGTTCTGGCCCTGACAACTGCTTTTGGCACTAGCTACTGCTCTGGCACTGGGCCCATAACCAATGTTAAGGAATGAAGGCTGCAGAGTCCAGGGCTTACGAAGCGGAATGGGTGGTTGCGGCTTGATAAAAGTCAATATTTGATAACGTGTTGTAAAATATAAGTTTTACTCAAAATAAACAGCACAATAACATAAACAGTCCATTCGTTATTTATCTCTTTGTACGTTATATTCAGCAATCTTTAGTCCTTCACACACAGTGAGTAAATTCACACACAGTGAGTAACAAACAATTAAGCAAACCTCTCTCTTTCTCTCTATCTAGCCAAGCTGCGAGCACTCCTCCACATATGCGCTTACTTGCTCTCTTTTTATAGTCATCAGCAAACAAACCTGGATTCCCTTAAAGCAACAATGACATATTCTACAAACTTGCATTTCATTTTTACTTCTTATATTAGGAAACCCAATCTGGTTAGTTATAACCTTAACAGGTTCCAATTTTTTTTGCTACCACTCTGTGGGCGTGGCTGAATTTTGTGGATGTGGCTGAATTTTGTGGGTGTGGCTTGATGGTCATATGACCGGGTGGGAGTGGCTTGATGGTCATGTGACTGGGTGGGAGTGGTTTGGCAGACATGTGACTGGGTGGGAGTGGCTTTGTGGTCATGTGACTGGGTGGGGGTGGCTTGGTGATCATGTGACTGGGTGGTCATGTGACTGGTCAGGCATGGTTTCATGGTCATGTGACTGGGTGGGGGTGGCTATGTGGTCACGATCCTAGTTCCCACTACGAGGATTCCTGCATCCGGACCTTTTGCAATCCCCCAAAGGATTAAAGGAAACCAGATTCCATACAGCTCTGAACCCTTAAGACAAACCAAATACAAGTGGTCCTCGCTTAATGGCTTGTTGCTTAGCAAGTGTTCAAATTTATGACTGACCTCCTCAGAGCTACTTGACCTGTTTTTGGAGTTTTGACAGCTATATGCACACACATACATGCCCGCGCGCGTGCACACACACACACACACACACACATATATGACCAGTTACAAAATCCCACACAGTAATGTGACAGAGGTTTTCTATGTTTTTTGCCCATTCCCAACAATTTCTTCTGGTTTCCGGTTAAAGTTGCCCATAGGGGAAAATGGACTTGTTTAACAACCAGTATTCGCTTAATGACCACAAGGTTCCCTTAACAACTATGGTGTTTGCCTAACCCAGGGTCTGCCACCTTAAACACTCAAAGAGCCATTTTTCTATATTCTTTTAAACAGGTATCTCTCTGTGTGTCTTTCTCCCTATCTCTCTTTCTTTCTCTTCTCTCTCTCTCTCTCATCTTTCTCTCTCTTCTCTCTCTCTCTCTCTCTCTCTCTCTCTCTCTCTCTCTCTCTCTCTCTCTCTCTCTCTCATCTTTCTCTCTCTCATCTCCTCTCACTCCTCTATTTCATCTCTCTCTTTTTCTTTCTCCCCACTCTCTCTTTCTCATCTCTCTCCCTCTCTCATCTCTTTCTCCCTTTTTCTCTCTCATGTTTCTCTCTTTCCTCTCTCTCATTCTCTCCCGCCACCATTTTCTCATTTCTTTCTCTTTCACTCTTTTCCTCCCCTTTCCTCTCTCTCATCTCTTTCCCGTGCACACGCATACACACAAGCGGATACCCTCCTGCACCAGGATCACGGCGATGGCGACAGCGGGGACTCCTCTCTGTGCCGCCACTGTGCAGTGAGGTGAGTAGCTGGCTGTGCTGCATAGGAGAGCTCTTCCCTCTCTGCATACAGCGGCTATGGTGGCTGATCCTCCCCGTTCCCCTCCTTCCTGAGCTGACACAAAGGGGTGTTAGCTGGTAAGAATAACAGGGGCAGGAAAATATCATTAATATCTATATTATTTATTTCTTCATAAAATCTTTTTAAATTAATAAAAAAATAATGTGGCTTATCTAGAATTTTTTTAAAAAAAATTTAAGCAGTTGTATGAAAAAGTAATTCAGCAAAGTCTCGGTGTTTGAACGTGCTTAAAAATAATTATATTGAACCCACCCCAACATATTTTGTTAGATACTATTGATTATAATAAATAAAGTGGGAAAGTGTCCTTTTGGAGAGTAATATAAATATTTTTTAATATCCACATTTATTTCCAAGGTGACCATTGGATCCTCTCTGTAGAGAACAGGTGTTAAAGAAAAATAAACTGGTGGGTTATTGTTCCAGATTAACAAAGATACTTTGTGATGGTTCACATCACTACATTATTTCATAGAAAAACCCTTCTCTCATTTCATCATTTTTAAAAAATCAGATTAAATACAAAAAAGCCTCAAAGTCAAAATAAAAGTTTCCAATTCTGTTATAAATCAGAAATTCTTATGCCTCATTATATTTTCCCTACAATTCTGATTCGGTTTAAGTAGGATAATGTAGCATTTGGGGGAAAAGATGCAAGCCAAGAGACCAGCCCCAGAGGTCAAGATGGAGAAGATCTCCACAGCCACCATGGACTTCCCTTTGGTGGTCAGGTAGGTGGGGAGGAAGGTGATCCAAACACTGCAAAAGACCAGCATGATAAAAGTAATGAACGTGGCTTCATTAAAGCTGTCGGGCAATTTCCTAGCCAGAAATGCCACTGTGAAACTCATGAGGGCCAGAAAACCCAAGTAGGTGAGGACAGTGTAAAACATTGAAGCTGAACCTTCATTATATTCCAAGACGGTCTCTCCTACAAAGGAGTGGAAGTCTGAGTTGGGAAATGGGGGACATGTTACCAGCTAGATGGCACAAATAATTATTTGGACCAGGGGACAGGCTAAGATAATGGAGACAAGGAAACTCCTAAGAGTTTCCTTGTCTTGTTCCCTGGTTTTTTGGCCATGAAGGACAGAACCACCATGACAGTTTTTGCCAACACAGAGGAAACTGCAAGGGCAAAGAGAATGGCAAAGGCAATTTGTCGGAAGAGACAAGTGAACTTCCCAGGTCAACCAATGAAGAGGAAGGAGCAGAGGAAGCAGAGCAGGAGGGACACCAAGAGGAGGTAGGTGAGATCTCGATTGTTGGCCTTGGCAATTGGTGTATCATGATGTTTAAGAAAAATTGCCAGAATTGTCAGCGTGATCATGAATAGAGAAAGAGTGAGAGATGCTAAAGAGTATCCCATGGTGTCTTGATAGGCAAGGAAGTGAAGCTTCTTGGCAATGCACTGGTCCTTGTCCATGTTGGGTTATTGGTGTTCAGGGCAAGGGTCACAGGAAGCTGCATCTGAAATCAAGAGTCACTTTACATTTCATGGTGTATCAAAAAGGGTTAATCATCTGTTAATACTGATAAACCTGAGGATACATTAGCCAGAGACAAGGATGTTTTCAGCTCTTTGTCTTCTCTGTTTTGTATTTTGCATCTTCTCATTCAGACTTTTTTTTTTTGCAGGCAGATATACTTAAATTCATTTTCTCTTTCTCCAACAGGTCTATGAATTTCCTGGGAGACTGATAATGCTGACAGAAGAAGCAAAATAATGAATATTGAACCTCACACTCCTCTTCTTCATGAAAAGATTGGTAGCTGGATTTTCTGGCGGCTAGTAAGAGAAGGAGTAGAAAGTCTAGCAAGGAACCCATGAATTCTGCCATGAAATTACCTTGCATTAAAATAATGAGGAGCAGAAATGGTGGTCAGGGGGGCAGGGCAATTTAGATGCATAAAATCAGAGGTTTTGCTGAAAAGCATGAATATTTTGAAAAATGTCAATCTACCAGAATGACAACAGAATTGATATTTGATCTAAGTATACTATGTCCACAGCATTTTGCTGGTCTACTAATTTAGGAGGGGGTGGGGTCAATTTATTTTCCAAACACAAGAGGGCAGGATAAGAAACAATGGATGGAGACTAATAAAGGAGAGAAGCAAACTGGGATTAAGGTGAAACTTCATAACAGTGAGCACAATTAACCAGTGGAACAGCTTGCCTTCAGAAGTTGTGGGTGCTTCATTGCAGGAGGGTTTTAAGAAAAGACTGGACAGTCACTTGACTGAAATAATATAGGTTCTCCTGCTTGAGCTCCAAGGTCCCTTCCAGCTTTAGAGCTGAGGTAGCGCAGTGGTTAGAGTGCAGCACTGCAGGCTACTTCAGCTGACTACTAGCTGCAGTTCGGCTGTTCAAATCTCACCGGCTCAAAGTTGACTCAGCCTTCCATCCTTCTGAGGTCGGTAAAATGAGGACCCAGATTGTTGGGGGCAATATGCTGAACTCTAAACCACTTAGAGAGGGCTGTAAAGCACTATGAAGTGGTATAAAAGTCTAAGTGCTATTGCTATTGCTATTTATTCTGATTGAAATGGAAAGTTTCCCATTCTGATATAAATCAGAGATTCTTGTGCCCCATTATATTTTCCCTACAATTCAGATCAGGCCTCAGTAGAATAATGTAGCATTTGGGGAAAAAGATGCAAGCCAAGAGACCAGCCCCAGCTGCCAAGATGGAGAAGATCTCCATGGCCACCATGGATTTCCCTTTGGTGCTCAGGTAGGTGGGGAGGAAGCTGATCCAAACACTGCAAAAGACCAGCATGCTAAAAGTAATGAACTTGGCTTCGTTAAAGCTGTTGGGCAATTTCCTAGCCAAAAAGGCCACTGTGAAACTCATGAGGGCCAGAAACCCTAGATAGGCAAGGACAGTGTAAAACATTGTAGCTGAGCCTTCATTACAATCCAAGATGGTTTCTCCTACCAAAGAGCGGAAGTCCATGTTGGGAAATGGGGGAGAGGTTGCCAGCCAGATGACACAAAGAACTACCTGGATAAGAGGACAGGCAAAGACAATGAAGTTGGTCAGTGGTTTTCCTAAGAGTTTTCTTGTCTTGTTCCCTGGTTTTGTGGCCATAAAGGCCAGAACCACCATGACAGTTTTTGCTAAGACAGAGGAAACTGCAAGGGAAAAGACAATGGCAAAGGCGGTTTGTCGGAAGAGACAGGTGAGCTTCTCTGGTCGACCAATGAAGAGGAAGGAGCAGAGGAAGCAGAGCAGGAGGGAGATGAGGAGGAGGTAGGTGAGATCTCGGTTGTTGGCCTTGACAATTGGTGTGTCATGATGTTGACGGAAAATTGCCAGAACTGCCAGCGTGATCATAGCCAGAGAAAGAGTGAGTGAAGCTAAAGCATATCCCAGAGGGTCTTGATAGGCAAGGAAGTGGATCTTCTTGGCAATGCAGTGGTCCTTGTCCATGTTGGGGTATTGGTCATCTGGGCAGGGATCACAGGAAGCTGCATCTGAAATCCAGAGTCACTTTTCATTTCACTGTGTATCAAAAAAGGCCTAATCATCCTTTAATACTGATAACCCTAAGGATGCATTAGCCAGGGGCAAGGATGCTTTCAACTGTTTGGCTCAATTTCTCCCCTTTATATTTTGCATTTACTCATTCAGACTTTTTTTGGCAGAGAAGGGCAGGCAGACATAGCTAGATCGATATTCTCTTTCAACAATGTGTCTATCAATTTTCCAGAAGACTGATAGTGCTGACAGTGGAAGCACACCTGAAACAATGAAAATTGAAGCTTCAACCTCACACTCCTCTCCTTCATGAAAAGATTGGCAGCTGGGTTTCCCAGTGGGTTGTTAAGAGCAGTAGGAGGTCTAGTGAGGAACCCATGAATTCTGCCCTGAAACTACCCTACAAAAAATGTCTGAGGAGCAGGAATGGTGGCCTGGAGGGCAGCAGAGTTTAGATCCATGAATTCAGAAGTTCTGCTGGAAATCATGAACATTTTGACAAATGTCAATCTACCAGAATGACAACAGAATTGATATTTGTTTCTACTTAATGACTTCCTAGATCCTCATTGATCTACATTTAAATATGATCTACCTGTCTGATTAGAAATGGTCCCTTCTGGACAAGGGGCACATTGGTAGCAGCAGACCTGCTCTCCTTCTGGAACGCTTCTCCTCTCTCCTGCCTGGCACCTCTTCATGCCACACCTGGCAAATGGCACCTTCTAAAAGAGAGAAGAGAAATGCTTGAGATGGCCTCAGCAATGGATATGCTTCCTTTATTCATTTCCACATTCCAAGTTCATCTTCAGAAATGGTTCACCAGAGTTTACCAGGAAGAGATTTGGGGGCACTAGTAAGGCTAGTGAAACTGGGCTCCACCTTTTCTAAAGCAAAGAATCATGGTGATCCAACTGTACATGTATGACCCATAGAAATTACTGTTGTCTTCTCTAATTTCATTCTGAGACTTGAGTAGAAGTTCTTCCCAATCCCAGTTCTTTGACAAATGTCCTCAAACGTTTTACATTCAACACAGGTTTTCCATCAAACAGATATCTTGTTTTCTGATTTAATAGACTTGTTTTTCAGTTAGAAAGATGTTCTGCATGTCCAGGAGAAAATAAAACCTTGCCTGGAACAATTCCTTCCAGCTCACCTTTGTGGCCCAGACGATTGCATTAGAGTTAATGGTGAAATCCTGGCCTGGGGGAGCCCCAGGATTGATTTCCCCAACTTTCATGGGGACAAAAGATCGATTGGGCAGGAGAACCCAGTTGAGAAGATCGTAGCCACCAGAACCCAGTCCATTTTCTGAGAAGGAGATTTCATCCCCAGCACTGTTGTTGAATTGGACTTTTCTCAAATAGGGAAGAATCTGAAAGAAAAGAGATCTTCAGACACTGGAATACTTGGCTGGAAGAGACAAATGACACATCATGAGCTTCTATCATTCTGTGATGGCCATCGTCTTAGCAGATGGTTGTATATATGAGGAGCGAGAGAATTTCCCTTGGTGGAGAGCTGAGCAATCATGGATAACACCAAATATTTCATTCATTTCCCAACACCACAAATGATTCTCTTTGTCATTGGGAATTCCTATCATGGCTTCTTCAACTCCAGCTTTACCAAATGATTCCTACATTCAAATATTTTAATTCCACGTTTAGAATTTCATTGTATTGTTTAATAGAATAGAATAGAATAGAATAGAATAGAATAGAATAGAATAGAATAGAATAGAATAGAATAGAATAAAATTCTTTATTGGCCAAGTGTGATTGGACACGCAAGGAATTTGGTGCATAAGCTCTCAGTGCACATTAAAAATACATTCATCAAGAATCCTAAGATATGATACTTAGTAATAGTCATAGGATACTAAAGAAGTAATCAAATCATAATAGGAAACTAAATAAAACAATATAAATCATAAAGATACAAGCAGCAAAATTATAGTCATAAGTAGGAGAAGATAGGTAATAGGAAGGATGAGAAGAATAATAGTAATACAGTCTTAGTAAATAGTTTGACATTGTTGTGGGAATTAGTTGTTTAGCTGACAGAGGTGGTAATTAATCTCACAAAGGAGAAGTTTGATCTTTTCCCGGACATCATACATTAGAAAAGAAAACACAGTTTAAAAGTCTAAGTAAAATATTTATTTCGGTACAAAAGCAATAAATCCTCATTATTTACATCTCTGATATAAAAGTAGGTCTTGCTTCAATGGAAGCCAGGAACAGAAGGGAAGAATGGAATGCACACATGCGTACAAGAACATATCAATCACCTGCTCAGGAATAAACCATTATAATGAATAGGGATGCATCTCCCTGCATATACATGTAACAGGCAATAAAATCACTGCGTGACATTAGCAGAGTGATGGCATTCAGGGAAAAGCTGTCCTTATGTCTAGTTGTTCTGGTGTGCAATGCTCTATAACATGGTTTTGAGGGTAGAAGTTGAAACAATTTATGTCCAGGATGTGAGGGGTCTGTAGATATTTTCACAGGCCTCTTTTTGACTCGTACAGTATACAGGTCCTCAATGGAAGGCAGGCTGGTAGCAACTGTTTTTTTCTGCAGTTCTAATTATCCTCTGAAGTCTGTGTCTGTCTTGTTGGGTTGCAGAACCAATGATTTATACATTTTAAATATATACATATTAAAACACTTGCTTTGGCCCAGGGTCTTATAAATGAGAAATGCATTTTAGGAATGATGAAATAATCTCTATCCCAACGGTTGACAATCCCACTGACTTTCTCCAGCTGATTGTTAAAGAGAGAAGAATGCAGGAACCTTGTCTGACCAAGAGGGGCTTTGTGTAAGGAAAACCCAGCTCTGGTTTGTCACCTCACTGTGAGGAGAGGTCCAATGTTTGAACTCCTTTGAAAAGTCTGATGGTTTTCAGGCCAGTCACCCATTAAGTCCACCTTGAGTGCTGCTTGATGTGCTGAGGTTGACAGGAGCTGCTTTCACTCAACAAGCAGAGCAGTTGAACAAATGGCAAATTAAACATGTTGGGTGGAGTCACATGAATGGCTAAGCAATGGAAATATGAACCAAGTTTAAAAAGAATTGGGTTGATGATGACTGACTCTTTACAGGTTGAATTCAGGCTACTTACTGAGGGAAACTGAGGTGGTTCTGCAAATGTGCCCACCAGGACATCAATTGACCTGTTGACACACCCAGATTTCCATCTTGCTCAGAGCTGACACCTCCTGCATGGATTTGTCACCCTCTCAAACTCAGGTAACCATTGAAGAACATTCAGGACCTTATAGGAACATCATTCCTCTATAGAGCTTAATGACAAATGGTTTTGTTTACTTTTCTCCTTCCCTCCTCTACCCCTTTTCAACAAAATCTTACACTTTACTGATATTAGTGTTTTTTTAACAACTGCTCTCTTAAACTGTTCTGAAATGCATGCATATGGTAGCAAACACATCAGAATCGCAAATACAAATTCCGTCACATATTACAATTACAAACCAGTAATTCAGAAAATACATATGGGAAGTTTCCTCTCTAAAGATCTGTAGATTGGATAAAGAGTCCTATAGATTACCTGCCATGACTGGACATTGGAGATCCTCTTTCCAAGCCTCAACTTAGTTGGTCGCCCTCCTGATCCATACATTGCATGTAATGCATGTGCCACAGCATAAATGGCATTGTGGATGTTGTAACTTTCACCTGTCATTCCTGTTTCAAACATGTAAATTGGCACATTCTGTAAATTCTCCTTTCCTGTACATTGTTTTTCCTTTACATTCTTATTCTGAGGTATCTGGTGGAACCAGCAGCCAAAGACCCATTCCCACCATGGCGGGAGAAAAACGACCCCTTGTGGGTTCAACGGGTCTAAAGACAGGAGGAAATTACTGAATTTTGGGACATCAGCAGTGCGGTCCCTAAAATGCAGAGCACCATGGTAGCGCTTTATATCTTTCAGTATCCCCTGAGAACCTAACACATTAACTTTCCAATGGGAAGTGATGATCCAAACTTTCAAAAATGGTTTCTTTGTCAATTCTTCATGGCAATACAATGCCACCAGTACATTTGCAATACTATGGGAGTCTCCAAATAGAATGATCACTTCAGCGCTAGACAAAGTTTTGGAAATATGAAGCATTTTCAAGCCTGTTAAAGCATCAATATTAAATGTGCACTTGTCAGTGAAGGCCAGGCAGATCTCTTTCTCCTTGAGCATTGGCACCAGAGAAGAGAGGAAACGTTCTCCATCGTCATCTTCAGGGGCCAGAAGGCCAACCCAGTTCCATTGGAAGTATAGAAGGAGCTGGACTAAGTCCTCATATTCAGGAAATTCCTTGGGATTAATCCGGAAGAAGGAAGGATAAACTCTTCTGTCTCCCTCAGTGAACTCAAAGCCAACGGCAAGCTGGAGAAAGTGAGAATCTTCTTTGAAGGACAAAGTGAAGTTTTGTGGTGACTTTTGTGGTGACTTTAGTTGTCACCACTGTGTGGATGATTGCCCTACCAACCAGCTGACTCACTTTAAGAGCCAAGCGGAAGCTTCTTCCCTTCTTAGGAGGAGCCATAATTTCATATTTTGCCTGGTTGTAAGAGGTGAGATGCCAAGGGAACAAAGTATCAACCTGGTAAAGAGAATAAACTGCACTGGAAGGATTGCTAAACTTTAATGACGAGTAAATTAGGAAGGAATTTTTCTTGGCAAGTACAGCATTTCAGAGTGATCTCATTATCTCTTTGGAGCTATATAAATCAAAACATAAAATATAAAAATGAATCCAACTGTATCATGAATTCTCTAAATCAGACTCCTGATGTAACCCTGCAAAACACCTCTGGCTCCATCTTTGGCTTCAGTTGTGCTTCTGTTATTTGTCTACTCCATAATTCTATCTAAAGGAGCCTCCTTACCTGTGGGACCTTGAAGAGGCTGAAGATAGAGGCCATCTGCCTTGAGCATTTGGGGTTGTCACCCCCAATGACAGACAACAGAGGGTCCTGCCTGTCACATTTGTAACCTGGAATCATTAGGTCTCTTCTGGAGAACAGGGAGAGGCAGATTCTGGAAATCTTCAACTCAATCTGGTGATTGTCATAGATATGGAAGCCAAGGGTGATGTTGGGCAGGAGAACTAGATCCTTGTTGATCTCTCTGACTGCAAAAACCAAAGCCAGGAACTGCTGGTAATTCTTGGGTATGGGTCTATAGGGAGAAAAACATTGGGGAACATTACAGGAAAGATGGGTGTGTGTGAGATGGGGTTTGCCTTGCCTCCCATTTTTGTATTTTGTGTAGAGCAGGAAGTCGGAAGTACAAATGAGGGTGGTTTTTTTTAAGACCTTTATCAGAAAGGAGAAATGCCTGTCTCTCCATTTCATGGATCATTGTATATCCCTCTATTGTTCCGTCCTTTTACACTTTGCTCAAGTGAATGTAATCCTTCTTAAGTTCTCCTCCAGCACCCTAATTAATTTCAGTCTCTCTTTGAGCATCTAGTTCAGCTCAGCCAATCATTGATGAGCACCAGTTAGAGTCTCAGCATCAATTTCCTGAAGGCCAAACTAGTTCACATTATCAGGATGTTACCTAGTTTTGGTAATTAAATGTATGCCAGGAAACAAGCAAGCTCAGAGAACACCTCAATTTCTAAGGTGTTGTCCCTCCTTACATTTTATGTTTTTTTATCATCTTCCTGATGAAGGGTTGTGGAAAGACTGAGAAGCTTGCCTCTTAACTGAGAAAAGCAAAAAGTAATATATTATAAGTATCATTAGAACAAATATTCTAGAAGGAGTCCCTGAACCCAAAACAAACCAAAGAACTTTTTACATCTTTCCTACCAGGAGAAACTTACGAAATCTTGAAAGAAAGCTGATATGGTTTTTTTTGAAAGTCTGGGATAGTGGATGAAACAACAGCTACCAAGAGCAAACTTCCACCAATTATGAGGTCACCAGACTTGCAATGATCCCATTTTTTCTGATTCTGGAAAGGATTTGTGAACACACATTTGGTTGGTATCTTCTTAGCGGAAGTTGGAGGCAGGAGACAGAAGAGCAGCAGCAGCTGCAGGTGAGGCAGCCCAGCCATTATTCTCACCTTCCCTCCTAGATCTGAAATCAAGGTTTGTGCAGCTGTTGAACTGCAGGTAGCCCTTGAAATCAAACCCGAATTTCTTCACCATAGAGAGAGTCCATGCCACCTGGATGGTCCCAGGGCAAATTTATATAATCTGTGCTTCCCCTTACCCGTGCTTGGGCTGTGACCAAGGAGAAAACCAAGACTAGCTGAGTCTCACCAAAGCCAGGAGTTACCTTTGTAGGAGGAGGTAACTCAGAGCAAATTTTTAAAAGCTTATTTTACCTCAGAATGTTTTTCTGGGTTGAACTCCTTGGGGGAGATATATATATATATTTTGTTATATTTTGTTGTATATATATATATAATTATTGTTATTCTGATAATTGCATGGAAGACTAATATCTTACCCACGTAGCAATAGCTTCTCTTCATACACCAGAAGTCTCTTGTTGTTGATCCAAGGATCCAAGGAGCAGGTGGACTTGAGGGTCAAGGTTCAGGTGGAATTTGGCCTACTTGAAACTGAGCACATGAACCCAAGATGGAGTCTGACCCATAGTTTGTTTGGATAGTATGAATAAAGTAGGGTGGCACATGACAGTCAGTTGTACCCTAGTAAGTATGATCAATCGTACCAACATTTGTATTAATTCACTGGTTTATTTAAACCTCATGGCAGGGGATGAAATAAGAAATTAACTTCTGCCATAGATCTTTAAAAATAGATGTCAAAGGGATTAGGCTAATTTAAACTTTACAGGAGTGTTGTGGAACAACTACTTGGAGCCAGAAAAGTTAGTTTGCTGTGTTTATCTTGTGAAGTGTGTCTTCAGAGTTGTCAGTTGGAGTGAAAGGATACCATCTGCCATGGTAAACCTCTGGGCTGGTTGGAGTAATAGGAATGGATGCATGGTGCTATGTTCTTCTCTCCTTTCTCTGAAGCCGATTCCAGCCAGTGCTGGTTATGGGGAAGAGATGGAATTGAAACCATTGGTATATTAGGATGATTAAGGAATGTGTCCAGGACTACAGATGTCCTCCTACAGAGAGAAAAAGGACAAGAGAAGCCAAAGTGTATCACAGAATGTCTTGATAAGACAAGACAAGCAAGAGGATCTTCTTGCAATGCTCTGGTCATTGTTCTTGTTGGGGTATTGGTCTTCTGTGTAGAAGTCACAGTGAGCTGCAACTGAAACACTTTTTGAAGTGTTTCAGGCCCATCTGCACTTAACCAGATCCTTCAACGAGATGTCTCAATGTGATGTGACTGTTCTGTTTCTGCATCAGCCAACTCACAAAAAGTGATGGAGTTACCCTTATAAGTGCAGCTTATGGTATCCCAAAGAATGTGAATAATTCAAAGAAGTGAAGTGGTCAAGATTTCATCTCGTTCCTGTGGGATGTTGAATGGGGAGCTACGATCTCAATTTTGTTCTGACCCAAGTCACACTGACGAGGGAGGTCTTAGTTAAAGTCAGTTTATTACGCACTTACACAACATCCAAGAATTCACCAATGGGTCTGGTAAAACTCCACCTCATTTTGCCTGTCTCTAGTCCCCCTCCACCAGAATCTCCTGGTTCCACAAACTGGGTTTGAGCCGACCCACAAGGCACAAGGACAAGACACACCACTCCCAAAATTCCAAACCACAAAACAGAGTCCAAGGTTCCAAAATCAAAGCACAGTCCAAAATTCCAAGGACAGGAAAGCAAGTCTGAAGTCCCCAAGGAAAGTCTGAGGCCCAGAGTCCAAAACAAGAGTTCAAGGTTCAAGAGACGGAGCGCCATGGTCGGCTCTCTATGCAAACCCAACTCACAACCAGACATCAGCAATGGTGGGAGGGGGGAAGTGATTGGAATGCCAGTGGGGAGGTACTAGGGAGGGTAAGGGAATGCAAGTTTGCTGGCTTGAAGCCTGAGACAGATCCAGCACCCCAAGGTCATTAACTGCAAAAGT
Organism: Diadophis punctatus similis; assembly: GCA_023053685.1. Classification (NCBI taxonomy): domain Eukaryota; kingdom Metazoa; phylum Chordata; class Lepidosauria; order Squamata; family Dipsadidae; genus Diadophis; species Diadophis punctatus. The sequence goes on from JALIGW010000125.1 coordinate 418,383, forward strand.
ACAGTGTGAAGAGACTGTTACCAAAACAACACAAATATAACTAATTGGCTAGACAAACAGACAAATGGGGAAAGGGGGAAGCTTTCCTATGCTGCTTGCATGCAAAATTGTTAGAATTGGCTTTTCCTTTTTTTTTGAAAAATAATTTTTATTTGAATATAAACATTAAAAAAGACAAACAAACATTAAACAAAACAATATATGTACATCCTATGCTGTTTGCATGCAAAATTGTTAGAATTGGCTTTTTCACTTCCGTACCCACATGGAATTTTCAGTAAAGTTATACTCTTGGCTGTTTTAAACGGCTGGTTCTTCCACCGTGGACATGCTCTTGATTGCCCCGCCCCCTGCCATAGGTTCACCCAATTACTTCTTAGCATTGAGCCATCTGGGGGAACAAAAGGGTTAATTTCCAGAGCTTCGCCTTTCCCAGAAAAGTTTCTTCTGACTTAGAGAACAAACAGACAATAAACTCAAGTGACCATTACCTTCTATTATTCCCTTCTTTCCCCTTGTTTTTCAGGTGTGGATCTCCTTTTTCTAGGGGGGGCAGCATGTGAGGTCCCTATTGGAATGCTGCCATTCTTGAGGGAGGGGGGAAGCATTGTGGGCCACATAGCTTGCATGCTTTTGCTTTGCTGTTGCTGTAACTGCTTGGGAGCTGAAAGGGAGGGGGAAGCTCACACCATCTGCAGCGACTTCCTCTGCACAGGCCTGGGCCGGGTATCCAAGGTCGCAGTATCCCGAAGATGAACTCTTCTCACCATCTAGTTTCGGAGATTCTCATAACACCTTTGCGGCATGTGATTGGACACTGATGGACACGGGGTCTCAAGGGAGAAGGGCTACAAGGGAAACTTTAGCCTAACACTTCACGCCTGAATTTCAGACTGCACCTGACTTCTCTGCAATCACCACTATCTCAGTAAAAACTCCTTTTGAAATGTGGATTTTTTTCAAGAGTGTTACTTTCTTGAGAAGGTAGCTGAGGCAGGTCCTTACAAAAGTCCTGGAGGCTAAAACTTATCATGAAGAACGGTTGCACGATTTGGGTTTGTGTAGTCTGTAGAAATGAATTTTAGAGAAAAGAAGACTAGTCCAGAGGGGGGGAAAGGACTAGGGGGGACATAATAGCAGTATTCCAGTATTCGAGAGGCTGCCACAAAGGATAGGATAGGATAGGATAGGATAGGATAGGATAGGATAGGATAGGACAGGACAGGACAGGACAGGACAGGACAGGACAGGACAGGACAGGGCAGGGCAGGGCAGGGCAGGGCAGGGCAGAGCAGAGCAGAGCAGAGCAGAGCAGAGCTGGAAGGGACCTTGGAGGTCTTCTTTTTTAGTATTTATATATTTTTTATTGTTTTTATATCACAAATGCCATTTCTAATATGAACAGTGTGTTTTCTAGGTAACAAATAATCATAAAGATCATATCAGCATACAAACTTATAGTAGATACTATCAATCATTGTTACACAATATACTATCTTCAATATTAACATCAATTAGATAAGCATTAAAATGTTTACTAATCAATTTTTCTTTTTTGTATATTTCATATTTCATATAAACCCATCCCATCTGATCTCTGTATCTATCGACTAACCATTTATTAAAAAGTTCCCATGTCATAAAATATTCAGAATCCTCTTTTTCTTTAACTTTTATTGTTAACCTATCCATTTCTGCACATTCCATTATTTTTAATAATAATAATAATAATAATGATGATGATGATGATGATGATGATGATGATGATGATGATGATGATGATAATAATAATAAAAATAAAAATAACAAAAATAACAAAAATAATAAAAATAATAAATAATAATAACAATAATAATAACAACAATAATAATAACAAAGTTGGAAGGGACCTTGGAGGTCTTCTAGTCCAACCCCCTGCTTAGGCAGGAAACCCTACACTACTTCAGACAGATGGTTATCCAACATCTTAAAAACGTCCAGTGTTGGAGCATTCACAACTTCTGGAGGCAAGCTGTTCCACTGATTCATTGTTCTCATTGTCAGGAAATTTCTTCTTAGTTCTAAGTTGCTTCTCTCCTTGTTTCCACCCATTGCTTCTTGTTCTATCCGCAGGTACTTTGGAGAATAGTTTGACTCCCTCTTTGTGGCAACCCCTGAGATAGTGGAACACTGCTATCATGTCCCCCCTGCTCCTTTCATTAAACTTTCATTTCACCCCTGGTCCTTTTCATTAAACTAGACATACCCAGTTCCTGCAACCGTTCTTCATATGTTTTAGCCTCCAGTCCCCTAATCATTTTTGTTGCTCTTCTCTGCACTCTTTCTAGAGTCTCAACATCCTTTTTACATCGTGGCGACCAAAACTGAATGCAGTATTCCAAGTGTGGCCTTACCAAGGCATTATAAAGTGGTATTAACACTTCAAATGATCTTGATTCTATCCCTCTGTTAATGCAGCCTAGAACTGTGTTGGCTTTTTTGGCAGCTGCTGCACACTGCTGGCTCAAATTTAAATGGTTGTCCACTAGGACTCCAAGATCCCTCTCACAGTTACTACTGTTTAGATTTTTTAGATTTAGATTTATTATTAGAGTTGGAAGGGACCTTGCAGGTCATCTAGTCCAACCCCCTGCTCAAGCAAGAGTTCCTACACCATTTGAGACAGATGGCAGTCCAGTCTCTCCTTGAAGGTCGCAAGTGTTGGGGCTCTCACAACCTCTGCTGGCAAGCTGTTCCACTGGTTGATCGCTCTCACTGTCAGAAAGTTTCTCCTCACTTCCAGGTTGAATCTCTCCTTGGTCAGCTTCCATCCGTTATTCCTTGTTTGGCTTTCTGGTGCCATAGAGAACAGCCTGACCCCCTCCTCTCTGTGGCATCCCCTCAAGTATTGGAACACTGCTATCATGTCACCCCTGGTCCTTCTCTTCGCCAGACTGGCCAAGCTCAGTTCCTGCAACCGCTCTTTGTATGTTTTATTTTCCAGACCCTTTATCATCCTCGTTGCTCTCTTCTGCACTTTCTCTAGGGTTTCAATGTCTTTTTTGTAGTGTGGTGACCAAAACTGGATGCAGTACTCTAGGTGTAGTCTGACCAATGCTTTATAGAGTGGTACTAGTACCTCTCTGGTCCTTGATTGTATCCCTCTATTTATGCAGCTCAGGACTGCGTTGGCCATTTTGGCTGCTACTGCACACTGCTGGCTCATATTTAGTTGGCTGTCTACCAGGACTCCGAGATCCCTTTCGCAATTGCTGCTATTGAGTGTGGTTTCACCCAGTTTGTATGTGTATTTTTTATTCTTCTTGCCTAGGTGCAGAATTTTACTTTTCTCTGTGTTAAATTTCATTTTATTGGTTTGGGCCCAGTGTTCAAGTCTGTCGAGGTCCCTCTGGATTTTGAGTCTGTCCTCTGGGGTGTTTGCTACTCCCACCAGCTTGGTGTCATCTGCAAATTTGGTTAGTTCTCCTGCTATTCCCTCATCTAGGTCATTTATAAAGATATTGAAGAGTACTGGGCCTAGGACGGAACCTTGTGGTACGCCACTGCTTACTTCTCTCCATGTGGACTTAGAGCCATTGAGGACTACTCGCTGGGTACGGTTGGTCAGCCAATTGTTAATCCATCTGGTTGTGTAGCTGTCTATCCCGCTTTTTTCTAGCTTATGAAGGAGTAGGTTGTGGTCTACTTTGTCAAATGCTTTGCTAAAGTCCAGGTATATTATGTCTACTGCATTACACTGGTCTACTAATTTGGTCACAGTGTTGAAGAATGAAATGAGGTTGGTTTGGCATGACTTGTTCTTAACAAATCCGTGTTGGCTGTTGGTTATTACTTGGTTTGTTTTTAGATGATGTGAGATCTGGTTTTTAATTATTTTTTCCAGTATTTTCCCAGGTATTGATGTTAGGCTGATTGGTCTGTAGTTTCCTGGGTCTGTTTTTTTACCTTTTTTGAAGATGGGGACCACGTCAGCTCTTTTCCAGTCCTCAGGTAGTTCCCCTGTGTTCCAGGATTTGTGGAAGATGTGGTGCAGTGGTTCCAAAATCCTGTGTTCCAGGATTTGTGGAAGATGTGGTGCTAGTTCTTTTAGGACTCTGGGATGTAATCCGTCTGGTCCTGGTGCTTTGTATTCGTTAAGTTCAGATAGGTGATCTCTTACTGTATTTTTGCTTAGGTTGAGTCTTGCTTCGAATCTGTTTTTTATATTTGTGTTGCTGGGTAGTTGAGCTGCAGTTTCCTTTTGTGTGAAGACTGATGCGAAGAATGTGTTCAGTAGTTCTGCTTTGTCTGTGTTGTCTGTTACTTCTTTGCCGTCTTCTCTCTTTAGTGGACCAACTGTTTCTTTGATTTTTTTCTTGTTGTTAATGTGTTGGAAGAAGCTTTTTTTGTTGTCTTTGACTTTTGTTGCGAGTCTTTGTTCATTCTGGGCCTTTGCTGTCCTGATTGTTTCTTTACAGATTCTGGCTGTCTGTTGGTACTCTGCCTTGGTTATGTGCCCCTCTTTCCATTTTTTGTATTTATCTTTTTTTTCATTCAGTTTATCGGTGAGATTTTTGTTTAGCCATGCTGGTTTCCTTTTGGATTTCTTGTTTTTCTTCCTCATCGGTATTGTGGTGTTCTGGGCTTTTATGATCGTGTTTTTCAGGATCTCCCAGGCTTCTTGAGTTGTTTTACCCTTTAGTACTTCCATCCAAGAGATCTTTCCCAGGTTTTCTCTGAGTTTATTGAAGTCAGCTTTTTTAAAGTCTGGGATATAGGTGTCATTATGTTCAGTTATTTGTGTTTGTGTTATGGTGAATTTTAGTATTACGTGGTCACTCTCGCCCAGTGTTCCCGCAGCTTCGACTCCTTCTATTGTTTCTTCTCTGTTTGTAAGTATTAGATCCAGTATGGCTGCCCCTCTAGTTCCCTCCTCCACTTTTTGGATAATGAAGTTGTCGGCTAGGCTGGTTAGGAATCTGTTAGATTTCTCACTTGGTGCTGAGTTGGTTTTCCAGTTGATGTCTGGGTAGTTGAAGTCTCCCATTATTACAATGCTATTTTTCTTGCATATGTTCTTTAGCTGGTTGGTAAAAAGGGTGTCCATTGTTTCTGTTTGGTTTGGTGGTCTGTAGTATACTCCTATTGTTGTGTCGTTCTTTTTTTCTTTTATGTTGACCCATATGCATTCTAATGGGTTTTCTTCCTTGGTTACTTGTAGCTCTGTAGCTACATAATGGTCCTTTATATACAGTGCAACTCCACCTCCTTTTTTGTGTGATCTGGTTTTTTTGTTTTTTCTGTTGAGCAAGGTACCACATATACTGTACCTGTGCATTTTGTTTTTCTTGCCTAAATTTAGAATCTTACTTTTTTCACCATTGAATTTCATTTTGTTTGATAGCGCCCAATGTTCAAGTCTGTCAAGATCCTTCTGTATCTTGAGCCTATCTTCTGGAGAGTTGGCTATTTCTGCCAGTTTGGTGTCATCTGCAAATTTGATGAGTTCCCCAACTATCCCCTCATCCAAGTCATTGATGAAGATGTTGAAGAGTACTGAGCCTAAAACAGAGCCTTGGGGTACTCCACTGCATACTTCCCTCCATGTAGATGCAGTTCCTTTGAGCACTACACATTGAGTGCGGTTGGTTAGCCAGTTTGAATCCATCTGGTGGTGTTGCTGTCCATCCCACATTTTTCTACTTTATCTAGTAGTAGGTTATGGTCTACTTTGTCAAATGCTTTACTGAAGTCCAAGTAAACCACATCGACAGCATTCCTCTGGTCTACTAATTTTGTCACTTTATCAAAGAATGCAATAAGATTAGTCTGGCATGATCTTTTGACAAACCCATGTTGGCTTTTGGTTATTACTTTGTTTGCTTCTAGGTGTTCGTTGATTCGTTGCTTGATTATCTTTTCCAAAATTTTCCCTGGTATTGAGGTCAGGCTGATAGGTCTGTAGTTTCCTGGATCTGTTTTTTTCCCTTTTTAGAAGATGGGAACTACATCAGCTCTTTTCCAGTCCTCTGGCAGTTCCCCGGTGCTCCAGAATCTTTGAAAGATATAATTCAGTGGTTCTGAGATCTCATCTGCCAGTTCCTTCAGAACCTTGGGGTGTAATCCATCTAGTTCTGGGTGATTTGAATTCGTCTAGGGTAGACAGGTGTTCACTTACCATTTTCTTCCCTATTTTAACTTGTGTTCCTAATATGTTTTTTTGTGATGCTGTTTTTGATAGGTTGGACTGTTTTTTCCCTTTGTGTAAAGACAGATGCAAAAAACGTCTTAAGTAGCTCTGCTTTCTCCCTGTTGCTTGTCACCTTCTTGCCACTTTCTCCCTGTAATGGACCAATTGTTTCCTTGACTTTTTTCTTGTTTTTAATATGTTGGAAGAAGCTTTTTTTGTTACTTTTTACTTTTGTCGCAAGTCTTTGTTCATTGTGAGCCTTAGCTTTCCTCACTTCATCTTTACAGGCTCGGGCTATTTGCTGGTATTCTGCCTTAGTTATTTCCCCTTCTTTCCACTTTTTATACTTATCCTTTTTGTCTTTCAATTTGTCAGAGAGTTCTTTATGCAGCCATGCTGGTTTCTTTTGAGACCTATTGTATTTCTTCTTCATTGATATTGTGCTAGTCTGGGCTTTTATAATCTTATTTTTCAAAATTTCCCAAGCTTCTTGAGTTGTTTTCCCCTTGAGGATTCTCATCCATGGAATCTTTCCCAAGTTCTCTCTAAGTTTATTGAAATTAGACGTCTTAAAGTCCAAGACTCTAGTTTGACTTTGTTCTACTGTGTGTGTTTGCATAATGTTGAATTCCAATATTGCATGATCACTTGCCCCCAAGGTTCCTGTAGCTTCACCACCCTCTATCATTTCATCTCTGTTAGTGAGAATTAAGTCCAATATGACTGATCGCCTTGTTCCCTTCTCTACTTTTTGGGCAACAAAGTTGTCTGCTAGGTTTGTTAGGAACCTGTTGGCTCTTCCACTTGGTGCAGAGTTTGTCTCCCAGTTGATGTCAGGGTAGTTAAAATCCCCCATTACTATTGTGATGTGCTTCCTACATACCTTAGTTAGCTGACTAGCAAAAAGTTCATCTATTTCCTCTGTTTGGTTGGGTGGCCAATAGTATAGACCTATGGCAATGTCATTTCGCACCCCTTTAATATTGACCCAAATGCATTCAAGATGATTTTCATTATTGTTGTGCTCTATTTCTGTAGAGATGTAGTTATTTCTTACATATAGTGCAACTCCACCTCCTCTTTTATTTGGTCTGTTTCTTTTAAATAATTTAAATCCCTCTAATTGTATATTCCATTTGTCAGTTTCATCCCACCAAGTTTCCGTAATGGCAACTATATCATATCTTCCCTCCTTTACTTGAATTTCTAATTCTCCCTGTTTATTCCTCATACTCTGTGCATTGGTGTATAGACATTTAAGTCCATTTTGATTGACCCTGTGTTTACTGTCTACATAACCTGTGTTGTGCCTGACTGCCCCTACTTTCTTGCCACCTGTTTGATTAGTGCACATATCTATGTTGTGTGCACTGTTAACCCTATTAATTTTAGATTGCTGGGGACAGAAATGATCTGTATCAATTAATTCTCTGTCCCCACTGTTCAGTTTAAATGTTTATCCAGGAAATCTGTGAATTTAATACCAAGTAGCTCAGTCCCTTTCTTTGATGGATGCAAACCATCTCTTTTGTACAGTTTTTCATTGGACTAGCTGCAGATATCATGACAAATAAAACCAAAGCCTTCCCTTTTACACCACTCCTTTAGCCACACATTAAACTCTGCTACACGTTGGCCTTTCCTTTTTTGTTCCTTATATACTGGTAAAACCTCTGAAAAGATAAGCCTACAACCTATTACATTCTCATCTGTGGGAGGTTGTTCATTTTTCCAATATTCTGCATATACAATCCTGGCTGCTGTTAAAATAGGTAAAATTAAATATGTATTACCCTTATTATACTTTTCTGGTAGCATGCCCAGCAGGAACATCTCAGGTTTCAAGTCTATGTGTTGTTTTATCATAGCTTCTAGCCATATGCAAATTTTCTTCCCATACTTTTTGGCTTTGGGACATGTCCACCACATGTGGTAATAGGAACCTGGTGTTTGGTTACATTTCCAACATTTGACAGATTTATCTTTGTACATATTCGCTATTCTTGCAGATGACAAGTGCCATCTGTAAAACATTTCATAGAGATTTTCTTTATACGCTTGTTGACATTGTAAGCTTATAGTAGAAGTAAAAGTAGAATCAAGCATTTGGGCACAACATAATTCAATAAAAGCTAAATGGAAAGGACAAATAAGAAAACCAAGATGGACATTAAAGCAGTCAGCACTGAAAGATAAAGAGTTTATACAAAAAATGGAGAAGGAAATGGATTTATTTTTTAAAAAGAATAAAAATAGAGAAATATCCTTGCAAAATGTATGGGGTACAGCCAAAGCATACTTTAGGGGATTAGCGATCTCCTATGTAGGGAGGAAAAATATGGAGAAGAAGAAAAGACGAAAGGGATTGGAAGAAGAATATAAAAGACTGGAATTGGAATTACAGAGAGATCCACAAAAATTAAATGGTAAAAACCAAATGGAATTAGTAAAACATGAATGAAATATCTTAGAGAAAGAGGAATTGGGACCTTGGAGGTCTTCTAGTCCAGCCGCCTGCTCCAGCAGGAGAACCTATAATATGTCAAACAAGTGACTGTTCAGTCTCCTCTTTAAAACCTCTAGGGTGATGGAGCACCCACGATTTCAGAAGGCAAGCTGTTCCACTGGCAAATTGTACTCATGTTAGGAAATTTCTCCTTAATTCCAGGTTGATTCTCTCCTTCCTTAGTTTCCTAGTATTGTATCTTGTCACATCCTCTGGTGCTTTGTAGAATAATTTTACTCCCTCTTCTTTGTGGCAGCCCCTCAAATACTGGACTACTGCTATCATGTTGCCCTAACTCTTCTTTTCTTTAGACTAGCCAAACCCAAAATCTGCAGCTGCTCTTCAAATATTTTCGTCTCCAGGCCTTTGAACAAAATTGGTTGCAGTATGCCAGGTGTGGTCTTACTGAGTTTTATAAAGTGGTACCAAGCCAAAGCCATTTTATTTGGGATCTTTGGCCTGTCACACTTTATAATATTCTGCTATGCCTTTTCTACTGTGGGAGAATGGGAGGAGGATGGCATGAGGTTGATAGTATGTAGCCATAACAAATTCTTTCTAGAAAGCCAAGGTCATCCAAGATCCCTTCCAGCTTTATTCTGATTAAAATTAAAAGTTTCCAGTTCTGATATAAATCAGAGATTCTTGTGCCTCATTATAATTTCCCTACAATTCAGATTGGGTTTAAGTAGGATAATGTAGCATTTGGGGGAAAAGATGCAAGCCAAGAGACCAGCTCCAGAGGCCAAGATGGAGAAGATCTCCACGGCCACCATGGACTTCCCTTTGGTGCTCAGGTAGGTAGGCAGGAAGGTGACCCAAACACTGCAAAAGACCAGCATGCTAAAAGTAATGAACTTGGCTTCATTAAAGCTGTCGGGCAATTTCCTAGCCAAAAAGGCCACTGTGAAACTCATGAGGGCCAGAAACCCTAGATAGGCAAGGACAGTGTAAAACATTGTAGTTGAGCCTTCATTACATCCCAAGATGGCCTCTCCTACCAAAGAGTGGAAGTCCATGTTGGGAAATGGGGGAGAGGTTGCCAGCCAGGTGACACAAAGAACTGCCTGGATAAGGGGACAGGTAAAGACAATGGAGTTGGTGAGGGGTTTTCCTAAGAGTTTTCTTGTCTTGTTCCCTGGTTTTGTGGCCATGAAGGCCAGAACCACCATGACAGTTTTTGCCAAGACAGAGGAAACTGCAAGGGAAAAGAGAATGGCAAAGGTAGTTTGTCGGAAGAGACAGGTGAGCTTCCCTGGTCCACCAATGAAGAGGAAGGAGCAGAGGAAGCAGAGCAGGAGGGAGATGAGGAGGAGGTAGGTGAGATCTCGGTTGTTGGCCTTGACGATTGGTGTGTCATGATGTTTACCGAAAATTGCCAGAACTGCCAGCGTGATCATAGCCAGAGAAAGAGTGAGTGAAGCTAAAGCATATCCCAGGGGCTCTTGATAGGCAAGGAAGTGGATCTTCTTGGCAATGCAGTGGTCCTTGTCAATGTTGGGGTATTGATCTTCTGGGCAGGGATCACAGGAAGCTGCATCTGAAATCAAGAGTCACTTTTCATTTCATGAAAATGACACTAGATAGGACCTATTCTGCAATATATGCAAAATTGTAGAGCTGTCACTTTCATTCAGACAATGTGGAAATTTGGTTCTTTGCTAAACTATTCCGTTGCGGATTGTTTACGGAAGAGGCGGTGTGGTTTAGTAGTTTTAAGATGTTGGATTGGATCTGGGGAGACCCAGATATTTTGGCATATCCATTTTCACTCCAGTGGCAATCATCCAATTATTGTGCACAATTCTATGCATATCTGGAATGATTGTTCCTTCCTAGGAGACTATGAGCTTATCTGAATAATCCTTGATTAGGATTTAGCTTTCAAAATATCAAGAGACAACTGTAGTTTCTTGGTTTGCTTTGAAGATATTTTGCTTCTGATCCAAGAAGCTTCTTCAGTTCAGAATTAATTAATTAATATTTTCCCATTGAATGACTTCCTGGAAGATCATCATTTGATATATACTCTACCTGTCTGATTAGAAATGGTCCCTTCTGGACAAGGGTCACATTGGTAGCAGCAAACTTTCTTGCCTTCTGGAACACTCTTCCTCTCTCCTGCATGGCATCTTTTCATGCCACACCTGGCAAAGGGCACCTTCTAGAAGAGAAAGAGAGAAATAACTGAGATGGCCTAAGTAGCAATAGCAATAGCAATAACACTTTACTTATATACCGCTTCATAGTGCTTTACAGCCCTCTCTAAGCGGTTTACAGAGTTCAGCATATTGCCCCCAACAATCTGGGTCCTCATTTTACCCACCTCGGAAGGATGGAAGGCTGAGTCAACCTTGAGCCTGGTGAGATTTGAACAGCTGAACTGCTGAACTAGCAGTAGCCTGCAGTGCTGCATTTAACCACTGCACCATCTCGGCTCATGATAAGTACGCTTCATTTGTCTCTTTCTACATTTCTGTTTCCCTCTCCAGAATGTCTCCAAAAGAAATGGTCTACCAGGGCCTACCAGAGTGATAGGCTCCAGGGGGATCCAGGCCAATGGCAATCCTGACCCATGAATGGATGCTGGAGATTGGAACTGAGATCCCAAAATGCAAAGGAAGGCTTGTGACATGGAACTGCAGCTTTTCTAAAACAAAGAATGGTGAGGCTCCAACTGAATGGGAATGGTTTCCATGGAAATCATTCTTGCCTGCTTTAATGGCATCCTGGGTTTCAAGCAGGAGGTCTTCCCAATCTTACCCCATCTTGGATTTTTCAGAAGTCAAATCTCAAATGTGTTCAACTCAAAAGTAGATTTTTCACCAAATCTCTGAATTTAACGATTTCCCAGTTAAAAGGGTGTTATGCATCCCCTGGAGTGAATGAATCCTTTGCTGAATTTATAACTTTTCCTTCCAGCTCACCTTTGTGGCCCAGATGATTTCATCAGAGTTAATGGTGAAATCTTGTCCTGGGGAAGCCGTGGAATCTATTTGTCCAACTTTCCTGGGGACAAAAGATTGATTGGGGAGGAAAAGCCAGTTGAGAAGATCGTAACGAGAAAAAACCAATCCACTTTCTGAGAAGGAGACTTCCTCTCCAGCACTGTTGTTGAACTTGACGTTCCTCAGATAGGGAAGAATCTGAAAGAAAAGACACTCGGATTAATTAGCTGAACACCACACATGAGACATCCTGGTTTCTATCATAATGTGATGGCCATCAACCTAGGAGATGGGTCTATACTGTATCTGAGAAGCTAAATCAATCAGAATAGAGCTGGAAGGGACCTTGGAGGTCTTCTAGTCCAGCCCCCTGCTCAAGCAGGAGACCCTATACCATTTCAGACAAGTGACTGTCCCGTCTCTTCTTAAAAACCTCCACCTACAACTTCTGATGGCAAGCTGTTCCACTGGTTAATTGTCCCCACTCTTAGGAAGTTTCTCCTTAGTCCCTTGGTGAAGGTCTAAGCAATCAGAAGTAACTTCAAATATTCAACTTCATCCCACCAAATGACGACAGATTCTCTTTATCATTGGACATTTGAATCATGGCTTCTTCAATTCCAGTCTTACAAGAATGATACAAACATTTTAATGCCATATTCCAAATTACATTGTGTATCACTCTGTGATACTTGGCAAGCTACATTTTTAATTTTATTTGGGCCCATGGTTTTGTAAATGACAAATGCATTTTAGGAATGATTAAATAATTTCTGAGGGGCCCTTGGTACTCTCTGAGCCTGGTCGTTTCATTACCTAAACTAGGTAACACTGATAGTGATCTCACTCCCTTCTAGCATTGATTATGCTACCTAGTTGGGTCATGAAATGTCTGCAAGAAAACAACCAAATTCAAAGAGCACCAATGACCCACAATTTCAACCCTACGAGCTATAATATTCTCCTTGATTGTAAATACTTTCTATCATAACATTGTACAATTCCACTGACTTTCTCTAGCTGATGGTCAAAGAGAATGGAATGAAGAAGTAGATCTGACCAAGAAGGGCCATGTAAGAACATTTGTCCTGCCCTGGTTTGTCACTTCATGGGTCCAGAGAGGAACAATTTAGCCTTTGATGTTGAAAAGTCTGAAGAATTTCAGATCAGGAACCCATTAGGGCCATGCTGAGTTTTTCTGCATATGCTGAGGTTGGCAGAGGCTTAACACAACAAACAAAGCAGTACAAGAAATGGCATACTAAAAACATGGGGTGGAGACACAAAGAATCCTAAGCCACAGTAATCTAAATCAACATTAAAATGAATTGAATGTCTTTTTACAGACTGGATTCAGGCTACTGACTGAGAGAAAATGAGGATGTTCTACAAAAAAATATTTTCAATAATTGCTGTCTTAATCTCTTCTTAGATACATTGATAGCACACAGATATTTAATCAGTAATGCAAGAAATGCATATAGGGAGTTTCCCACCTAGAGATTTCTGGACCAGATAAAAACTAACTGAGATTACCTGCCATGACTGAATATTTGAGATCCTCTTTCCAAGCCTTAACATGGTTGGTTGTTCTTCAGATCCATGTATTGCATGTAATGCATGTGCCACAGCAAAAACAGCATTGTAGATGTTGTAACTCTCACTTTCCATGCTTGTTTCAAAAACGTAAGAAGGCAGATTTTGTAATTTCTCCTTTCCTGTACATTGTTTCTCCCCCTTTGGAATGATCCTGCCTGGTTTGTGGATCCTGCAGCCAAACAACCTTTCCCAACATATCAGGAGAAAAATGTCCCCTTGTGGCTTCAGGGGGTCTAAAGACAGGAGAAAATGACTGAATTCTGAGACCTCCCCAGTGTGGAGCCTAAAATGCAGAGACCCATGGAAGGGCTTTACTGTTTTCAAGATGTCTTGATTCCTCAGCACACTAAGTTTCCAATGGGAAGTTAAGATCCAAACTTTCATGAATGACGTCTTTCTCAAATGTTCATGGATACCCATTGCCACCTGTACATTTGTAATACTATTGGGGTCTCCAAATAGAACAATCACTTCAGCTTTAGACCAAGTATCCAAAATATGCAGTATTTCCAACATTGGAGTAGTAAAAAAATTCAATTTCAACTTTTCAGTGAAGGCCAGGCAGATCTCCTTCTCCTTGAGCATCGGCACCAGAGATGAGATGAAACGTTCTCCATCGTCATCTTCGGGGGCCAAAAGCCCAACCCAGTTCCACTGGAAATGGAGGACCAGCTGCACAAATCCCACATACTCAGAAAATTCCCTGGGATTAATCCGGAAGAAGGAAGGATAAACTCTTCTGTCTCCCTGAGTGAACTCAAAGCCAACGCCTAGCTGGAGAAAGTGAGATTCTTGATGGGGTAAATTTTAGGGGTCACCATTATGAATAGAATAGAATAGAATAGAATAGAATAGAATAGAATAGAATAGAATAGAATAGAATAGAATAGAATAGAATAGAATAGAATAGAATAGAATAGAATAGAATAGAATAGAATAGAATAGAATTTGTATTGGCCAAGTGTCATTGGACACACAAGGAATTTGTCTTGGTGCCTATGCTCTCAGTGTACATAAAAAAAGACACGTTCGTCAAGAATCATAAGGTACAACGCTTAATGATAGTCATAGGGTACAAATAAGCAATCAAATCATATTAGGAACCAGTCAGTATAAATTGTAAGGATACAAGCAACAAAGTTACAGTCATACAGTCATTAATGGGAGGAGATGGGTGATAGGAACGATGAGAAGATTAATAGTAGTGCAGACTTAGTAAATAATTTGACAGTGTTGAGGGAATTATTTGTTTAGCAGAGTGATGGCGTTCGGGAAAAAACTGTTCTTGTGTCTAGTTGTTCAGTTTGTGTCCAGGATGTGAGGGGTCTGTAAATATTTTCACAGCCCTCTTTTTGACTCGTGCAGTATACAGGTCCTCAATGGAAGGCAGGTTGGTAGCAATTGTTTTTTCTGCAGTTCTAATTATCCTCTGAAGTCTGTGTCTGTCTTGTTGGGTTGCAGAACCGATCCAGACAGTTATAGAGGTGCAGATAACAGACTCAATAATTCCTCTGTAGAACTGTATCAGCAGCTCCTTGGGCAGTTTGAGCTTTCTGAGTTGGCACAGAAAGAACATTCTTTGTTGTGCTTTTTTGATGACATTTTTGATGTTAGGTGTCCATTTTAGATCTTGCGATATGGTCGAACCTAGAAATTTGAAGGTCTCTACTGTTGATACTGTGTTGTCTAGTATTGTAAGAGGTGGAAGTATGGGCGGGTTTCTCCTAAAGTCTACCACCATTTCTACGTTTTGAGTGTATTCAGTTCCAGATTGTTTCGGTTGCACCACAAGGTTAGTTGTTCAACCTCCCGTCTGTATGTGGTTTCATCGTTGTCTCGAATGAGACCAATCACTGTTGTGTCATCTGCGAACTTCAGTAGTTTAACAGATGGATCGTTAGAGATGCAGTCATTGGTATAGAGAGAGAAATGGAGAGAACACACAGCCTTGGGGGGGGGGCTGTGCTAATTGTACAGGTATCTGATGTGATTTTGCCTAGCTTCACCTGCTGCTTCCTGTTTGTTAGGAAGCTTATGATCCACTTACAAGTGTGTTCAGGTACTACTGGCTGGTTCAGCTTAGTTAGAACAGCGTCTGGAATGATGGTATTGAATGCTGAAGAAAAGTCTACAAAGAGGACCCTTGCGTAGGTCTTTGGAGATTCAAGATGTTGTAGAATGTAGTGCAGAGCCATATTAACAGCATCATCTGTTGGTCTATTTGCTCGGTATGCAAATTGCAGGCGATCTAACAGTGGATCCGTGATGGTTTTCAAGTGGGATAGCACTAGCCTTTCAAAGGTTTTCATAACTACATACATGGATTATCTCAGAAGCCAAGGGAACCATACATCAAATTAGTACAGAGAATATACTACACTACACTTTTATGAAGAATGAAATTCCTCTTGGCAAATACCGCATTTCAAAATTATCTCATTATCAATCACTTTGTGCTTCTATAAAAACATATCTCGACACAAAAAATATAAATATATGTCCCCCCCCAAAACACCACCTTTGTTTCTTTGGCTTCTGGGTATGCATCAGTTGTTTTTCTACCCCATACTGTATCCAGTGGAGCCCCCTTACCTGTGGGACCTTGAAGATGCTGAAGAGGGAGGCCATCTGCCTTGAGGATCTGGGATTGAGATCTCCGATGACAGAGAGCAGAGGGTCCTGCCTGTCACATTTGTAACCTGGAACCATTCGGCCTCGGGTGGAGAGCAGGGAGAGGCTGATTATGGAAATCTCCATCTCAGTCTGATAATTGCTATAGATGTGGAAGCCAAGGGTGATGTTGGAGGGGAGAACTAGACCCTTGTTGACCTCTCTGACTGCAAACACCAAGGCCATGAACTGCTGATAATTTTTCGGTATGATTCTACAGTTGAAAAAAATCATTGAGGAAATTTTAAGCAAAGCTTGTGTGTGCTGGTGGAGTTTATCCTGCTTTTTTATCCCCCAATATTCTTTGTAGCACGTCCCAAATTACATTGGGTTTGTTTTGTTGTAAACAAGGTTGTTCCTTGATTAATATTTGATGGCCTTGAGAGAAAGGAGAAAATTTTGTCTGTCCATATCCCAGATCATTTTATACCTCTCTATTGTCCCTCCCTTCTTCAGTTTGCTCCAGTGGGTATCATCCTTCCCAATCAATTTGGTCCTCTCTTGGAGCAGCTTCTTCTGATCTGGTAACCATTGCTTAGTACAAGACTTCAGTGCGGGTCAGAGGTCTGATTTACTGAAGGCCATTATTCATGAACCATCCTGATTCTGAAACTGAGGCATTTCTTCAAACTCCTCCACAGTGTCAATGGGTTGACCTCATCATTGAGTTTTGCATCAGGAGTTTCTGTCCACATTAATATTGTAAGTCAACTTCTTCACAAGGCCAGCAGAGTTTCTAAGGTGTTGTCCTTCCTCACATTTTTGGTGGTTTATGAGCTTCCTGATCAAGAGTTTTGAAAAGATGGAGAATTCTAGCCTATTTCATGAGTTCGATTCTTTATTGAGAAAAGCACAAAGATCTGAACTATGCAAGGACATTGCAAACATCACTAGAACAAGTATTTCTGAAAAGAATCACTGAATACAAAGCAAAGCAAATAATTATCTACATCTTTCCCCTTTGGGTAAACTTACAAAATATTATCCAGAAGTAGAGATGGTTTTCTTTTAAAGGATTGGAAGTTGGATCTATGGATAGTTCCCAGGGGAAAATTCCCACCAATAATGAAATCACCAGGCCTGTAAAAGTCTCTTGTAGTCTGTACAGTGTTTGTCAACACACACGCAGTTTGCATCCTCTTAGCAGAAGTTGGAGGCAGGAGCCAGAGGAGCAGCAGCAGGAGAGGCAGCCCAGCCATTTTTCTCACCTTCCCTCCTAGATGAGAAATCAAGAGGTTGTTTTTTCTGCAGAAGTCGAATCGCAGGGAGCCCTTGAAATCTCAGCAGAGCTTCAGCACAAGAGAGCTAGTCTGTGCTACCTGGATGGCCCCAAGGCCAATTTGTATCAACCGTGCTTCCTCTTACCTGTGTTTGGTTTATGACCAAAGAGGATACTAAGGCCAGCTGAGTCTCAGCAAACCCTGGAGTTGGCTCTTTGCAACACAAGGCAAGGTGACATGTCCTGCCCCCACCAGGAGAACTCCGAGTATCTAATTTAAAGCAGGTTTTATCTCGGAAGATATTTTTTGTGTGTGTAGAAATCCATAGGGGAAACATTAGAAATTACTGTTCTTCTGATAATTGCATGGAAAAACAATTGTCCTATTTACTGAGCAATACAGTAACTACTCTTCATACAGCAGATGGAGAAAAATGGCTTTGAGTTTCCTGTTGTTAATCCACAGATCAGATGCAGTTGAGAGTCAAGGTGAAGTTGGGTATTTGAGTTATGGGAAATTAATAGATTAACAGAGTTGGAACTCAGCCATTGAAAGTTTTTGAAATCCCAAAATGGTTTGCACAAAAGCACCAACATCTTGCCCAAATTCTTTTGGCCACCACTGAAGAGTGTGAAAGTGTAAAGGCCAGGGGTGGGTTCCAATTTTTTTTTACTACCACTCTGTGGGCATGGCTTAATTTTGTGGCTAAATGTTGTGGGTGTGGCTTGATGGTCATGTGACTCGGTGGGGGTGGCTTTGCAGTCATGTGACTGGGTGAGGGTGGCTTGATGATCATGTGACTGGGTGGTCATGTGACTTGGCGGGCATGGCTTCATGGTCATGTGACTGGGTGGGAGTGGCTAAGTGATCACAATCCTAGTTCCCACTACGAGGATTCCTGCATCCGGACCTTTTGCAATTCCCCAAAAGATTAAAGGAAACCAGATTCCATACAGCTCTGAACCCTTAAGGTAAACCAAATATAATTGGTCCTCACTTAATGGCTGGTTGTTAGCAAGTGTTCAAATTTATGACTACCTCCTCAGAGCTACTTGACCTGTTTTTGGAGTTTTGACAGCCATATGCACACACACACATGCGCGCGCACACACGCACGCACGCACGCACACACACACACATTTATGACCAGTTACAACATCCCACACAGTCCTGTGACTGAGATTTTCTATGTTTTTTGCCAGTTCCCAACAATTTCTTCTGGTTTCCGGTTAAAATTGCCCATAGGGGAAAATGGACTTGTTTAACAACCAGTGTTTGCTTAATGACCACAAGGTTCACTTAACGACTGTGGTATTTGCCTAACCCAGGGGTCTGCAGCCTTAAATACTCAAAGAGCCATTTTTCTATTTTCTTTTAAATAGGTATCTCTCTCTCTGTCTTTCTCTTTCTTTCTGCCTATCTCTCTCTCTTTCTCTTCTCTCTCTCTCTCTCATCTTTCTCTCTCTCATCTCCTCTCACTCCTCTCTTTCATCTCTCTCTCTTTCTTTCTCCCCCTCTCTCTTTCTCATCTCTCTCCCTCCCTCTCTCATGTTTCATTCTTTCCTCTCTCTCATTCTCTCCCTCCATAATTTTCTCATTTCTTTCTCTTTTGCTCTTTTCCTCCCCTTTCCTCTCTCTGATCTCTTTGGCGCGTGCACACATGCATACACACAAGCGGATACCCTCCTGCACCAGGATCACGGCAGCGGGGACAGCGGGGACTCCTCTTGCTGCCACCACTGAGAAGTGAGGTGAGTAGCTGGCTGTGCTGTGCAGGAGAGGCGGAGCTCTTCCCTCTCTTTATCCAGTGGTTACGGCAGCTGCACCTCCCTATTCCCCTCCTTCCTGAGCTGACACAAAGGGGTCAGCTCAGGTAAGAATAGCAGGGACAGGAAAATATCATTAATATCTATATTATTTATTTATTCATAAAATCTTTTTAAATTAATAAAAAAATAATGTGGCTCATCTAGAATTTTTTTTTAAAAAAATTAATCAGTTGTATGAAAAAGTAATTCAGCAAAGTCTCGGTGATTGAACATGCTTAAAAATAATTATATTGAACCCACCCCAACATATTTTGTTAGATACTATTGATTATAATAAATAAAGTGGGAAAGTGTCCTTTTGGAGAGTAATATAAATATTTTTTAATATCCACATTTATTTCCAAGGTGACCATTTGATCCTCTCTATAGAGAACAGGTGTTAAAGAAAAATAAACTGGTGGGTTATTGTTGCAGATTAACAAAGATACTTTGTGATGATTCACATCACTACATTATTTCATAGAAAAACCCTTCTATCATTTCATCATTTTTAAAAAATCAGATTAAAATGCAAAAAAGCCTCAAAGCCAAATAAAAGTTTCCAATTCTGATATAAATCAGAGATTCTTGTGCCTCATTATATTTTCCCAACAATTCTGATTTGGTTTAAGTAGGAAAATGTAGCATTTGGGGAAAAAGATGCAAGCCAAGAGACCAGCCCCAGAGGTCAAGATGGAGAAGATCTCCACGGCCACCATGGACTTCCCTTTGGTGCTCAGATAGGTAGGCAGGAAGGTGACCCAAACACTGCAGAAGACCAGCATACTGAAAGTAATGAACTTGACTTCATTAAAGCTGTCAAGCAATTTCCTAGCCCGAAAGGCCACTGTGAAACTGATGAGGGTCAGGAAACCCAAGTAGGCAAGGACTGCATAAAACATTGAAGCTGAATGTTCATTACATTCCAAGATGGTCTCTCCTACCAAGGAGTAAAAGTCCAAGTTGGGAAATGGGGGACTATGTATATTACCAACATGTACTTGACAAAAATAAACAAAAAAAATAAAATAAACATGTTACCAGCCAGGTGGCACAAAGAATTGCTTGGATCAGGGGACAGGCTAAGACAATGGAGTTGGTCAGTGGTTTTCCTAAGAATTTCCTTGCCCTGTTCCCTGGCTTGGTGGCCATGAAGGCCAGAACCACCATGACAGTTTTTGCCAAGACAGAGGAAACTGCAAGGGAAAAGAGAATGGCAAAGGCAGTTTATCGGAAGAGACAGCTGAGCTTCCTGGGTCGACCAATGAAGAGGAAGGAGCAGAGGAAGCAGAGCAGAAGGGAGACCAAGAGGAGGTAGGTGAGATCTTGATTGTTGGGCTTGGCAATCGGTGAATCATGACGTTTAAGAAAAATTGCCAGAACTGCCAGCGTGATCATAGCCAGAGAAAGTGTGAATGAAGCTAAAGCATATCCCAGAGGCTCTTGATAGGTAAGGAAGTGGATCTTCGTGGAAATGCAGTGTTCCTTGTCCATGTTGGGATATTGGTCTTCTGGGCAGGGATCACAGGAAGCTGCATCTGAAATCAAGAGTCACTTCATTTCATGGTGTGTCAAAAAGGGCTAATCATCCTTTAATACTGATAACCCTAAGGATGCATTAGATAGGGACAAGGATGTTTTCAGATCTTTGTCTTCTCTGTTTTGTATTTTGCATCTCCTCATTCAGACTTTTTTTTTTGTAGGGAAGGGCAGGCAGACATAGCTAAATTGATCTTCTCTTTCTCCAACAGGTCTATGAATTTCCTGGGAGACTGATGATGCTGACAGAACAAGCAAAATAATGAAAATTGAAGCTCACACGCCTCTCCTTCCCGAAAACATTGGTAGCTGGATTTTCTGGTGACTAGTAAGAGAAGGAATAGAAAGTCTAGCAAGGAACCCATGAATTCTGCCATGAAACTACCTTGCATTAAAATAATGAGGAGCAGAAATGGTGGTCAGGGCAATTTAGATCCATAAAATCAGAGGTTCTGCTGAAAAGCATGAATATTTTGAAAAATGTCAATCTACCAGAATGACAACAGAATTGATATTTGATCTAAGTATATTATGTCCACAGCATTTCACTGGTCTACTAATTTAGGAGATGGGGGTGTCAATTAATTTTCCAAAGCACAAGAGGGCAGGATAAGAAACAATGGATGGAGACTAATAAAGGAGAGAAGCAAACTGGGATTAAGGTGAAACTTCATACTAGTGAGCACAATTAACCAGTGGAACAGCTTGCCTTCAGAAGTTATGGGTGCTGCATTGCAGCAGGGGTTTCAGAAAAGACTGGACAGACACTTGACTGAAATAATATAGGGTCTCCTACATGAGCTCCAAGGTCCCTTCCAGCTTTATTCTGATTGAAATTGAAAGTTTCCAATTCTGATATAAATCAGAGATTATTGTGCCTCATTATATTTTCCCTACAATTCAGATGGGGCCTAAGTAGGATAATGTAGCATTTGGGGAAAAAGATACAAGCTAAGAGACCAGCCCCAGAGGCCAAGATGGAGAAGATATCCACGGCTACCATCAACTTCCCTTTGGTGCTCAGGTAGGTGGGGAGGAAGCTGATCCAAACACTGCAAAAGACCAGCATGCTAAAAGTAATGAACTTGGCTTCATTAAAACTGTCGGGCAATTTCCTAGCCAAAAAGGCCACCGTGAAACTGACGAGGGCCAAAAAACCCAGGTAGGCAAGGACAGTGTAAAACATTGTAGCTGAGCCTTCATTACATTCCAAGATGGCCTCTGCTACCAAGGAGTGGAAGTCCAAGTTGGGAAATGGGGGAGAAGTTGCCAGCCAGGTGACACAAAGAACTGCCTGGATAAGGGGACAGGCTAAGACAATGGAGTTGGTGAGGGGTTTTCCTAAGAGTTTTCTTGTCTTGTTCCCTGGTTTTGTGGCCATGAAGGCTAGAACCACCATGACGGTTTTTGCCAAGACAGAGGAAACTGCAAGGGAAAAGAGAATGGCAAAGGTAGTTTGTCGGAAGAGACAGGTGAGCTTCCCTGGTCCACCAATGAAGAGGAAGGAGCAGAGGAAGCAGAGCAGGAGGGAGATGAGGAGGAGGTAGGTGAGATCTCGGTTGTTGGCCTTGACGATTGGTGTGTCATGATGTTTATGGAAAATTGCCAGAACTGCCAGCGTGATCATAGCCAGAGAAAGAGTGAGTGAAGCTAAAGCATATCCCAGGGGCTCTTGATAGGCAAGGAAGTGCATCTTCTTGGCAATGCAGTGGTCCTTGTCCATGTTTGGGTATTGGTCTTCTGGGCAGGGATCACAGGAAGCTGCATCTGAAATCAAGAGTCACTTTTCATTTTCATGGTGTGTCAAAAAGGGCTAATCATCCTTCAATACTGATAACCCTAAGGATGCATTAGCCAGGGGCAAGGATGCTTTCCACTCTTTGGCTCAATTTCTCTCCTTTATATTTTGCATTTACTCATTCAGACTTTTTCTGGCAGAAAAGGGCAGGCAGACACAGCTAGATCGATATTCTCTTTCAACAATGGGCCTATCAATTTTCCAGGAAACTGAAAGTGCTGACAGTGGAAGCACACCTGAAATAATGAAAATTGAAGCTTCAACCTCACACTCCTCTCCTTCATGAAAAGATTGGCAGCTGGATTTCCCAGTGGGTTGTTAAGAGCAGTAGGAGGTCTAGTGAGGAACCCATGAATTCTGCCCTGAAACTACCCTACAAAAAATGTCTGAGGAGCAGGAATGGTGGCCTGGAGGGCAGCAGAGTTTAGATCCATGAATTCAGAAGTTCTGCTGGAAATCATGAACATTTTGACAAATGTCAATCTATCAGAATGACAACAGAATTGATATTTGTTTCTACTTAATGACTTCCTAGATCCTAGAAGATCTGCATTTGAAGTGTGCTCTACCTGTCTGATTAGAAATGGTTCCTTTTGGGCAAGGGTCACATTGGTAGCAGCAGACCTGCTCTCCTTCTGGAACGCTTCTCCTCTCTCCTGCCTGGCACCTCTTCCTGCCACACCTGGCAATGGGCACCTTCTAAAAGAGAGAAGAGAAATGCTTGAGATGGCCTCAGCAATGGATATGCTTCCTTTATTCATTTCCACATTCCAAATTCATCTTCAGAAATGGTTCACCAGAGTTTACCAGGAAGAGCTTTGGGGGAAATCAAACCAGTGGCACCCCCTACCCACCAATAGATGTTGAGATTTGAATGGGGAATGTGGCACTAGTAAGGCTAATGAAACTGGGCTCCACCTTTTCTAAAACAAAGAATCATGGTGATCCAACTGTACATGTATGACCCATAGAAATTACTGTTGTCGCATTCTGAGACTTGAGTAGAAGTTCTTCCCAATCCCAGTTCTTTGACAACTGACACACATCAGTCCTCAAATGTTTTACATTCAACGCAGGTTTTCCATCAAACAGATATCTTGTTTTCTGATTCAATGGACCTGTTTTTCAGTTAGAAAGATGTTCTGCATGTCCAGGAGAAAATAAAACCTTGCTGGAACAATTCCTTCCAGCTCACCTTTGTGGCCCAGATGATTGCATTGGCATTAATGGTGAAATCCTGGCCTGGGGGAGCCCCAGGATTGATTTGCCCAACTTTCATGGGGACAAAAGATCGATTGGACAGGAGAACCCAGTTGAGAAGATCGTAGCCACCAGAACCCAGTCCATTTTCTGAGAAGGAGATTTCATCCCCAGCACTGTTGTTGAATTGGACTTTTCTCAAATAGGGAAGAATCTGAAAGAAAAGAGACCTTCAGACACTGGAATACTTGGCTGGAAGAGACAAATGACACATCATGAGCTTCTATCATTCTGTGATGGCCATCGTCTAAGCAGATGGTTGTATATCTGAGGAGCTAGAGAATTTTCCTTGGTGGAGAGCTGAGCAATCATGGATAACACCAAATATTTCATTCATTTCCCAACACCACAAATGATTCTCTTTGTCATTGGGAATTCCTATCATGGCTTCTTCATCTCCAGCTTTACCAAATGATTCCTACATTCAAATATTTTAATTCCACGTTTAGAATTTCATTGTATTGTTTAATAGAATAGAATAGAACAGAACAGAACAGAACAGAACAGAGTAGAGTAGAGTAGAGTAGAATAGAATAGAATAGAACAGAACAGAACAGAACAGAACAGAGCAGAGCAGAGCAGAGTAGAAGAATGGAATGGAATGGAATGGAATGGAATGGAATGGAATAGAATAGAATAGAATAGAATAGAATAGAATAGAATAGAATAGAATAGAATAGAATAGAATAGAATAGAATAGAATTCTTTATTGGCCAAGTGTGATTGGACATGCAAGGATTTGGTGCATAAGCTCTCAGTGCACATTAAAAATACATTCATCAAGAATCCTAAGATACGACACTTAGTAATAGTCATAGGATACTAAAGAAGTAATCAAATCATAACAGGAAACTAAATAAAACAATATAAATCATAAAGATACAAGCAGCAAAATTATAGTCCTAAGTAGGAGAAGACAGGTAATATGAAGGATTTGAAGAATAATAGTAATACAGTCTTAGTAAATAGTTTGACAGTGTTGTGGGAATTAGTTGTTTAGCAGAGTGATGGCATTCAGGGAAAAGCTGTCCTCATGTCTAGTTGTTCTGGTGTGCAGAGCCCTATAGCGTCGTTTTGAGGGTAGAAGTTGAAACAATTTATGTCCAGGATGTGAAGGGTCTGTAGATATTTTCACGGCCCTCTTTTTGACTCGTGCAGTATACAGGTCTTCAATGGAAGGCAGGCTGATAGCAATTGTTTTTTTCTGCAGTTCTAATTATCCTCTGAAGTCTGTGTCTGTCTTGTTGGGTTGCAGAACCAATGATTTATACATTTTAAATATATACATATTAAAACACTTGCTTTGGCCCAGGGTCTTATAAATGAGAAATGCATTTTAGGAATGATGAAATAATCTCTATCCCAACGGTTGACAATCCCACTGACTTTCTCCAGCTGATTGTTAAAGAGAGAAGAATGCAGGAACCTTGTCTGACCAAGAGGGGCTTTGTGTAAGGAAAACCCAGCTCTGGTTTGTCACCTCACTGTGAGGAGAGGCCCAATGTTTGAACTCCTTTGAAAAGTCTGATGGTTTTCAGGCCAGTCACCCATTAAGTCCACCTTGAGTGCTGCTTGATGTGCTGAGGTTGACAGGAGCTGCTTTCACTCAACAAGCAGAGCAGTTAAACAAATGGCAAATTAAACATGTTGGGTGGAGTCACATGAATGGCTAAGCAATGGAAATATGAACCAAGTTAAAAAAGAATTGGGTTGATGATGACTGACTTTTTACAGGTTGAATTCAGGCTACTTACTGAGGGAAACTGAGGTGGTTCTGCAAATGTGCCCACCAGGACATCAATTGACCTGTTGACACACCCAGATTTCCATCTTGCTCAGAGCTGACACCTCCTGCATGGATTTGTCATCCTCTCAAACTCAGGTAACCATTGAAGAACATTCAGGACCTTATAGGAACATCTTTCTCTATAGAGCTTAATGACAAATGGTTTTGTTTACTTTTCTCCTTCCCTTCTCTACCCCTTTTCAACAAAATCTTACACTTTATTGATATTATTGATGTTAAGAAGAGAAATCAATCCTCCGGCGGTCGATGGATCTTTGCTTCCCTTTTGAAGTCATACTTAGAAAATAAAACCAAGATTCAAATCTAATTAACAAAATATTTATTTCAGTAGAAAATAATAAAAAAATCCTTAGTAAGCTACATCTTATCGGCTAATGAATAAATCACGTCTACCTTCGGCAGAAATGGCGGAGAGAAAAAAAGGAGTTGACTTTTGGAATGCAGACATGCGTAATAGAATATATCATACATCTACTTGACCATAAATACAAGAAACAGTAGAAAACATAGAGATGCACAAACTGACAATATTCACATTGTGACACCCCTTCTTTGTCAGTTGGGCTAATATAATGTGTCACTCAACACACAGTAAATATCAGAGGTAATCATGCTGAGCAATAGGTAATGGTTTGTTCAGAATGTCAGCTATCTGATATTTTGTTGGCACATATTCTAACTTTATGAGACCTTGTCTTACTGACTCTCTAACATTCTTGTAATGTATGTCAATGTGTCTGGACCTTGAACCTGTGAAGTGAGTCCCGGAAATGTAAACTACTGATTATCTTCCATCACAGTGATCGGTTTTTCGGGCTTCATCCAGATATCTGTAACTAAGGCATCGAACCAGGTTAAAAAGTTACACGCATCGGACACACATGCATACTCTGCTTCAGTTGATGAGCAGGAAATAAAACTTTGTTTTCTTATGTTCCAGTAAACTGGACATCCATTCAGGAACACTATGTAACCTGATGTGCTTTTTCTTGACTCCTTATCACTTGCCCAATCTGCATCTGTATAACAATACATGTCAGCAAAATCTGTATGTTCTGGTTCTAGCTTCAATTTGAATTGTTTTGTGTGTATCAAGTATCTCAGTAACTTCTTAATGCATGACCAGTGAAACTCTGTTGCTTTGCCTACATGTCTTGAAAGTAAATTAACACTAAGTGCTATGTCTGGTCTAGTCCATCCACTAATGTAAAGTAGTGAACCAATTACTGAACGATAAAGTGTTTGATCCTTGAACTGAGACCTGGCTGGGCCAGGAGGGGGGAGTAGCTCTCTCCGAGATATGCCCAGACAGATTCTCAGTGCAGCATCATTCCCGACCCCAGGGAAGGGGGGGAGGAGTGGCAATAATAACGCGCGGAAGTCTGCATCCTCGTAGGATCCCTGCCCCGGAGATTGTTGGGTGTGAGACGCTCCTTCTGAAGTTGGACTTAGGGGTACAGGT
This sequence comes from Diadophis punctatus similis, assembly GCA_023053685.1. NCBI lineage: Eukaryota > Metazoa > Chordata > Lepidosauria > Squamata > Dipsadidae > Diadophis > Diadophis punctatus. The sequence goes on from JALIGW010000125.1 coordinate 445,169, forward strand.
GGGCCTTTTCTTAATGTACCTGCCTCCCAGCTACGTAAGTAAGGCCCTGCCTGAGCTGCTTGAGGCAGTAGCCGGCTTGGCAGTTGAATTCCCTAGGCTTATGGTGCTGGGGGACTTCAACTTGCCTTCTGCTGGCGAAACCTCTGGGGTAGCCCAGGAGTTCATGGATTCCATGACAACCATGGACCTGACCCAAGTAATCCAGGGTCCGACTCATGAGGGCGGTCACACGCTCGACCTAGTGTTTCTTTCGGGGCAGTGGAGAGATGATCTGAAGATAAGGGACATAGTCATCACCCCACTGTCATGGTCAGATCATTTCCTACTGAGGTTGGATTTCGCAGCCCCATTCCTCCCCTGCAGGGAGGCGGGACCGATTAGGTGGTTCCGCCCCAGGCACCTAATGGAGCCGGAAGGATTCCAGAGGGAACTTGGGGAAATACCTGAAACCCTGGTACACAATTCGGCTGATTCCCTGGTGGCTGCTTGGAACACCGCAGCATCAGGGGCTTTAGACCAAATTGCGCCTTTGCGACCTCTCCGCGGCAGTGGATCCCGGAAAGCTCCCTGGTTTACCGAGGAGCTCCGGGAGATGAAACACCAGAAGAGACATCTGGAGCACTGCTGGAGGGCCAGCAAGACCGAATCTGACCGAACACTATTAAGAATTTACATCAAGTCTTATTTAGTGGTGATAGGGGTGGCAAAACGATCCTATTTTTCCGCTCTTATTGCGTCCGCAAATTCTTGCCCAGCCGCCTTGTTTAGGGTGACTCGCTCCCTCCTTGCTAAAGGGGGGAGCGAGGAACACTTGCAAGGTAGAGCTGAGGAATTTGCAGAGTTTCTGTCGGATAAAGTCGCTCAGATCCGGTCGAACCTGGACTCTGGCTGGGCAGAGTCCTTGGAGTTGACAGGGGCAAGTCTTAGTCCACCGTTGTGGGAGGAGTTTGAGCCTGTTTCTCCCAAAGATGTGGACACAACTGTGGGGGCGATGGGTGCTTCCACCTGTTTATTGGACCCGTGCCCCTCCTGGTTGGTCTCGGCCAGCAAGGAGGTGGCACGCGGCTGGATCCAGGCGGTGGTCACCGCTTCTTTGAGGGAGGGATCCGTACCGCAGCCGTTAAAAGCTGCGGTGGTGAGACCCCTCCTGAAGAAGCCTTCCTTGGATCCAGCTGACTTGAAGAACTATCGTCTGGTCTCCAACTTACCTTTTTTAGGGAAAGTTGTGGAGAAGGTGGTGGCCACTCAGCTTCTGCGGCTACTAGAAGAAACAGGAGGTTAACAGGAGGGCAGAGATCCTCCCCTAGGCCCCTATTATGCGGGGTGCCATACTTGGAGAAGGAGGCTCTACTCACGGTCACTCACGCCCTTGTCACCTCCCGTTTGGACTACTGCAATGCGCTCTACATGGGGCTACCCTTGAAGAGTATCCGGAGACTCCAACTGGTACAAAATGCGGCTGCGCGTGCTGTGGTGGGTGTACCAAGGTACACCCACGTGACACCTATACTCCGCCAGCTGCATTGGTTACCCAATTGTCTCCGGGTCCAATTCAAGGTGTTGATCATCATCTTTAAAGCCCTTCATGGCTTAGGGCCAGGTTATCTCTGGGACCGCATTCTGCCTCATACTTCCCTTCGACCAGTTAGGGCCCACAGAGTTGGCCTCCTCCAGCTCCCGTCAACCAAGCAATGCCGGCTGGCGGGCCCTAGGGGGAGGGCCTTCTCTGTGGCAGCCCCCGCGCTCTGGAACCAACTTCCTCCAGAGACCCGAACCATCCCCACCCTGCTGGCCTTCCAAAAAGCCGTTAAGACGTGGCTTTTCCTGCAGGCAGGGGGTAGAGCTTAATTCCAGCTGAACTCTCCCCCGGGTATGCTTGGTTGTTGCATGGTTGTTTTTATATTGCATTTTTAATTTTTATATTATGTTTTTAAATTTTGTTTATTGGTTTCTTGTATTTTCCTATGCTGTACGCCGCCCTGAGTCCTTCGGGAGTTGGGCGGCATATAAGAAAGCCGAATAAATAAATAAATAAATAAATAAATAATAAGTCATCTAGATGCCTATCAGTCGGGCTTCAGGCGCGGCTACAGTACAGAAACTGCCTTGGTCGCTCTGATGGATGATCTCTGGCAAGCCCGGGATGGGGGTAATTCCTCCATCCTGGTGCTACTTGACCTCTCAGCGGCTTTCGATACCATCGACCATGGTATCCTTCTGCATCGTCTCGGCGAGTTGGGAGTGGGAGGCACCGTTCTGCGGTGGTTCTCCTCTTATCCCGCCGATAGCATGCAGTCGGTGTTAACAGGAGGGCAGAGATCGTCCCCTAGGCCCCTGTCATGCGGGGTGCCTCAGGGGTCGGTCCTCTCGCCCATCCTGTTTAACATTTACATGAAACTGCTGGGGGAGATCATCCGCAGAAATGGGGTGTGTTTCCATCAGTACGCTGATGACACCCAGCTGTACATTACCACCCCATCTCAATTCAGTGTGGCAGTTGATGTAATGTGCCGGCGCCTGGACAACGTTAGGATCTGGATGGGAAGGAACAGACTCAGACTCAACCCCGACAAGACTGAGTGGCTTTGGATATTGCCTCCTAAGGACTATGACAACTGTCCCTCCTTGGTTCTCGAGGGAGTGAAACTGACTCCCTCGGATCAGGTCCGCAACTTGGGGGTCCTCCTAGACCCACAGCTAAAATTGGATCATCATCTTACCGCTGTGGCTAGGGGGGGCTTTGCACAGGTTCGCCTGGTGCACCAATTGTGGCCATACTTGGAGAAGGAGGCTCTACTCATGGTCACTCATGCCCTTGTCACCTCCCGTTTGGACTATTGCAATGCGCTCTATATGGGGCTACCCTTGAAGAGTATCCAGAGACTTCAGTTGGTGCAAAATGCGGCTGCGCGTGCTGTGGTGGGTGTGCCAAGGTACACCCACATGACACCTATACTCCACCAGCTGCATTGGTTGCCCATCGGTCTCCAGGTACAATTCAAGGTGTTGATCATCATCTTTAAAGCCCTTCATGGCTTAGGACCAGGCTATCTCCGGGACCGCATTCTGCCTCATACTTCCCTTCGACCGGTTAGGGCCCACAGAGTTGGCCTCCTCCAGGTCCCGTCAGCCAAGCAATGCCGGCTGGCGGGCCCTAGGGGGAGGGCCTGCTCTGTGGCTGGCCCCGCGCTCTGGAACCAACTTCCCCCAGAGACCCGAACCATCCCCACCCTGCTGGTCTTCCAAAAAGCCGTCAAGACATGGCTTTTCCTGCAGGCAGGGGGTAGAGACTAATCCATCTGAGCTCTCCCCCGGGTATGTCTGGCCGACGGATGTTTTTTTTAATAATGAATTTTTAATTTTTGTATTTGCTTTTAATCAATGTTTATTTGTTGGTGCTCTTGTATTTAGAATAGAATAGAATAGAATAGAATAGAATAGAATAGAATAGAATAGAATAGAATAGAATAGAATAGAATAGAATAGAATAGAATAGAATAGAATAGAATAGAATAGAATAGAATAGAATTCCTTATTGGCCAAGTGTGATTGGACACACAAGGAATTTGTCTTTGGTGCATATGCTCTCAGTGTACATAAAAGAAAAGATACATTTGTCAAGAATGGTTGTCATAGGGTTCAAGTAAGCAATCAGGAAACAATCAATATGAAATAATCGTAAGGATACAAGCAACAAGTTACAGTCATACAGTCATAAGTGGGAGGAGATGGGTGATAGGAACGATGAGAAAAACTAATAGTAATAGTAATGCAGCCTAGTGAATAGTTTTACAGTAGTGAGGGAATTATTTGTTTAGCAGAGTGATGGCGTTCGGGAAAAAACTGTTCTTGTGTCTAGTTGTCTTGGTGTGCAGTGCTCTATAGCGACGTTTTGAGGGTAGGAGTTGAAACAATTTATGTCCAGGATGCGAGGGGTCAGTAAATATTTTCACGGCCCTCTTTTTGACTCGTGCAGTATACAGGTCCTCTGAGTCCCTCAGGAGTAGGGCGGCATATAAGAAAACCAAAATAAATAAATAAATAAATAAACTCAGGACTGTATGTATCCTTCAAATTGTGAAAATCAGTTTGCATAGGTGTTTGTGTAGGCGTTGCATCTGTCATGTTGCATTGATGCAAAAGTTGATCTATCTTAGCTTCTTGTGAAAAGCTAAACCCCTTCTGTGTCTTTTCAATGTGAACTCCTAAATATTCATTGATGTGTCCTAATGATTTCAATGTGAAGTATTTCTGCAAACCTTTAACAAAATTCTCACTCATGTGTTTGTTTGGACCAATGTAAACAATGTCATCAACATAAACAAGAACAATTTCATTAATATTTCCATACCTTTTTGTGAACACGCATTCATCAGTATCGGACTTAATAAAGCCCATTAAATTTAGTTTGTCTTTTAGACATGTGTACCACATCAGACCTGATTGTTTCAGACCATAGAGACTTTTGTTTAGGAACCAGGTATCCCCTTCTTGGTCCCAGAAGCCGGGAGCGGACCTGACGTAGATTTCTTCATCTAGATCAGCATGTAGATAAGCTGTTTCAACATCAAATTGGAAAACTTCAAGTCCAAGGATAGAAGCAGTGGTTAGAGCAATTTTCACACTTTCAGTTCACACTGTAGGTGAGTAAGTGTTTGTGTAATCTTCAGGATAGCTTTGTGCGAAACCCTGTGCGACAAGTCTTGCTTTGTATAATAATTCACCATCTGGCTTTTGTTTGATTTTGTAGACCCATCTTGTGCCAATGACTTTTTTGTGTGTTGGAGGTGTTGCAGATGTGTACACTTTGAGTTTCTGCAAACTACCCATCTCAACTTGCATGGCTTCATACCATTTTTGTTGTTCATCTTCAGAAAGATATTTAATTTGTGAAAAGTTCTCCGGTGGGAGTGTAACATTACATATCAATGGCGATGGTGTGTTTGTCAATTGCATTGTGTATCTCTTTGGTGGAATACCTTTTGTAGTTCTCTTGGAATGTCTTGGGACGATTGTCCAGTCGTCTTTCTTGTTGTCCACATCTCCATCAGCGTCGCTAGCTTCAGCATCCATGGCATTGTAGGATGGGATATCAGGTGATGAACGTTGGTCATCTGGTTGCACTGTATCAACAATTTCAGTTCTAGGGAAATAAACTCCAGGGTCATTAGAATGTATCCTGGACCAATTTGTATCTTCTTCAAAATTAGCTGAATTAGAAATTGTTATCGTATTGTGAGAGTCAATGAATCTTCCCCATTTAGAATTGCTATCAACACCCATATATCTCAGTCTCTTTGCTACTGGGCCACCTTTTCTTCTTTGGGTCAATGGAATGCTGACCATGGCATATGAACCAAAAATGTGTAAGTGTCTAAGATCTGGCTGGCGGCCATATTACATGTAGAAGGGTGTTTGGTCAATGACACTGCTCTATGTACGATTGACAATGTAATTTGCATACTGAACTGCTTCACCCCAAAATGAGTGTTTGAGATTGGCATCTTCTAGGAGGCAGCGCATCATGGTTTGGAGGACCCCCTGCTGTCTCTCTGCCACTCCATTGTGAGCCGGAGTGTAGGGGCAGATGTTTGGTGTAGGATACCGTATCGTCGCATCCAATCCTGGAAACGCTGAGACGTGAACTCGGCACCACGATCACTCTGGATTCTCCGGATTCTCACTCCGTGTTGATTGTAAATTTAAACTGCAAAATCTCTAAAGGTCTGAAAGGCTTCAGATTTTTCTTTCATAAGAAAGACATAACCATATCTAGAATGATTATCAACAATAGTTAAGAAATACTTTTTACCGCCAATAGTTGGACCATAAGGGCCCACAATATCAGTATGAACCAAATCAAAAATGCATGTTGACTTACGTGTAGCATGTTTTGGAACGGCTGCTGCCCTTGATTTTGCATTTTTGCAAACAGCACAATCTAGATGTACCTTACATCCTTTGAAATTCAAACCTTGTGCGAAAAATGGCATCTTTTTAAGGACCTTAAAACTGGGATGGCCTAATCTTCTGTGCCATCTATGTATACACCTGTCATGTAAACGAAAACCTGTAAGTGAAGTTGCAGCATTAACATTAACATGAGGAACCTTAGGTTTGATTACCTGTTGCTTTGTGGCTTTAGGAGCCTTTGGAGTATTCACAGGATCTCTCTCTGGGGTATCTCTCTCTGGGCCTGTGATATTATCTATTGAGATTTTTATACTTGCCTGAATTTGAGGTTCTGCCTTTGGCCTCAAATAGTAGACCTGACCAATCACAATTGTGTCAGTAACAATATGACCATCTTTAAAAATATAACTGGCATTACCTAAATGAAGGACATAAAAATGCAAAACAGCAGATAAATGATTCTGACTAAGCAAATTACAATTAGCTGTAGGAATGTAATAAACATCAGGTACCAGGGTACCTAACTCTTCAATAAAAACAGGCCCTTTTCCTTCAACTTTGAAAGGGTGGCCACCAAATGCATACAGTTCACGATATTCTGGTTTAGGCTCATGTAGCTCTTTGAAAAGTTCTTTTCTGTAAGTAATGTGAACAGCCGCTCCACTATCGAGAGTCCACAAAAGAGAGCGGTCATATTTCTTTCGCTGTGTATCTTTGGTGATTGCTAGCATGGTGTATGGAGGTGGGAAATCACGCCTGGGACCGGGTCGGCGCTGTCCTCTGCCTCTGCTGCCTCTGGGTGCTGTTCCTCTGGGCTGGTACTGGTCCCTGTAGTCTTTTCCTCTGGGCTGGTACTGGCGTCTGTACTCTTTTCCTCTGGGCTGGACAGGAACTTGAGTGCGTTGCAATTTAAGACAATCTCTGCTTGTTTGACCCACATGGTCGCAATATTGGCATCTTAGTACCCTTTGTGGAGAATTCTGGATTATGTCAAAAGTGCCCTCACGATGAAGCAAAGTAGTTATATCAGTGACCCAGGCCTTATAGTTCTGTCCCAATTGCTTTAATTTTGCATCGCCAACCAATGGAACAATTTGTGACTGTTGGGCGACTATTGGGGCCTGCACTGGTGCGGCCTGTGAAATTGCTTGTGGCAAGGCTTGGGCCTGAGCAGGCAGAGCTGCCTGGATTGGCTGTTGCTGATGGGCAGCAATAGGTGGTGGCGCTGGAGCAGGCAAATGTTGGGCTGCCACAGCTGGTGGTGGCCCTGGAGCAGGCATAGGTTGGGCCCCTGGTGCTGGAGTAGGAGGTGGTCCAGCTTGTGGTGGATGTACAATTTGTGCTTGCATAGGTTGGGCAGTTGGGACAATTTGTGCCTGTAAAGGTTGTGCAGCTAATGAAGAATGCTGCATTAATGCATCAAGCCTCAATTGATTCATTCTGTTCTGAGCCTGCAATATTTTTAATTCTTCATTCAAATTTTCATTCTGTTCCTGAAGTACATGGAGAAATGCAAAGTCCCTTTCATGAAAAAATTTCTGCCCACATAATTGTGACGTGTCCATCCAAGGGCGTTGTTCTAATTTGTTTAAAGAAGTGAAGGCGGGGGAATCATGGCCCCTCTTTGGTATGCCTGAAGGCGGGTGGACATCTTGGTTTTCAGCACGAAAAAATGCATGCAATTTAATTTCGTGTAATTTCCTTTGTAGAAGATCTATCTGCTCCCGCTGTCTTTGCAGCATCTGGCCATAAGTTACATTTATTTCTCTTTCAGCACTTGTCTGCCCTATGGAAGACATTCGTGGGCTGGCAATTTGCTGCCTATAAAGGGATGTCTCCTCATCTTGTGGGGCTTGAGAGATTTTTGGAATAGCTCCCAAACGTGTAGAATTTCCCCCAGGGGCAAATGATGTGGTTGGGTAACTTTTACTAACCTCTGTAGATAAATCTTGTTCGGCTTGTGAAGATGCCCCGGTAATATCTTCCGTTTGCGTTCCAAAGAGAGTTGGTGAGGCTTGTTCATGCAGGGAAAAACTTTCTGCAGTGGGCTTTTCAGTTGCTTCTGGCTTATCTCCGTTCATGGACATGGCTGGTCATAAATCACTCTAATTAGCTAACTATCCTAAAACGCAATAAAACTTTCAAAGGAAGCCATAAATTTTAGAACCAACTCTGATTACCATGTTAAGAAGAGAAATCAATCCTCCGGCGGTCGATGGATCTTTGCTTCCCTTTTGAAGTCATACTTACTTAGAAAATAAAACCGAGATTCAAATCTAATTAACAAAATATTTATTTCAGTAGAAAATAATAAAAAAAATCCTTCGTAAGCTACATCTTATCGGCTAATGAATAAATCACGTCTACCTTCGGCAGAAATGGCGGAGAGAAAAAAGGAGTTGACTTTAGGAATGCAGACATGCGTAATAGAATATATCATACGTCTGCTTGACCATAAATACAAGAAACAGTAGAAAACATAGAGATGCACAAACTGACAATATTCACATCGTGACAAGTTTTTTTTAACAACTACTCTCTTAAACTGTTCTGAAATGCATGCATATGGTAGCAAACACATCAGAATCGCAAATACAAATTCCGTCACATATTACAATTACAAACCAGTAATTCAGAAAATACATATGGGAAGTTTCCTCTCTAAAGATCTGTAGATTGGATAAAGAGTCCTATAGATTACCTGCCATGACTGGACATTGGAGATCCTCTTTCCAAGCCTCAACTTAGTTGGTCGCCCTCCTGATCCATACATTGCATGTAATGCATGTGCCACAGCATAAATGGCATTGTGGATGTTGTAACTTTCACCTGTCATTCCTGTTTCAAACATGTAAATTGGCACATTCTGTAAATTCTCCTTTCCTGTACATTGTTTTTCCTTTACATTCTTATTCTGAGGTATCTGGTGGAACTTGCAGTCAAAGACCCTTTCCCACCATAGTGGGAGAAAGGTGTCCCCTTGTGGGTTCAACGGGTCTAAAGACAGGAGGAAATGACTGAATTCTGGGACATCAGTAGTGCGGTCCCTAAAATGTAGAGACCCATGGAAGCGCTTTATATCTTTCCCTACCACATTATCTGCTATCACATTAACTTTCCAATGGGAAGTGATGATCCAAACTTTGAAAAATGGTTTCTTTGTCAATGATTCATGACGATACAATGTCATCAGTACATTTGCAATACTATGGGAGTCTCCAAATAGAATGATCACTTCAGCGCTAGACAAAAGTTTGAAAAGATGAAGAATTTTCAATCCTGTTACAGCCTCATTATCAAATTTGTACTTGTCAGTGAAGGCCAGGCAGATCTCCTTCTCCTTGAGCATTGGCACCAGAGAAGAGAGGAAACGTTCTCCATCGTCATCTTTGGGGGCCAAAAGCCCAACCCAGTTCCACTGGAAATGCAGGAGCAGCCGAACTAAACCCACATTCTCAGGAGATTCCTTGGGATTAATCCGGAAGAAGGAAGGATAAACTCTTCTGTCTCCCGCAGTGAACTCAAAGCCAACGCCAAGCTGGAGAAAGAGAAAATTATCTTTAAAAGACAAAATAAAGTTTTATGGTGACTTTAGAGGTCACCACTGTGTGGTTGATTGCCCTACAACCAGCCCACTCACTTTCTTCCTTTCTTAGGTGGAGCCATAATTTCATATTTTGCCTGGTTGTAAGAGGTGAGATGCCAAGGGAACAAACTACCAACCTGATACAGAGAATAAACTGCACTGGAAGGATTGCTAAACTTTAATGACGAGTAAATTAAGAAGGAATTCCTCTTGGCAAGTACAGCATTATCTCTTTGGCGCTATATAAATCAAAACATAAACTATAAAAATGAATTGTCTAAATCACAGACTCCCGATGTAACACTGCAAAACACATTTGATTCCATCTTTGGCTTCAGTTGTGCTTCTGTTATTTGTCCACTCCCATAATGGCGAACCTATGGCACGCATGCCAGAAGTGGCACACAGAGCCATCTCTCCAGGTACGTGAGCTGTCACCTGTTGCTCTTCTGGGTTCCGGTGCACTGGCTAGCTGGTCTTCACACGTGCAGGAGCACCAGAAAGCAGAAAAGCAGCCGCCCAATGCACATGCACTGACCGGGAATATGATCTACTGGTTTCCAGTGCATGCATGCGCCCTGGCCATCTGGTCTTCCGGTTTCTGGTATGCATGCATGTGGGAAGACCAGCGGTTCAGTGTGCATGCGAGCACCAGAAACTGGAAGATCATATTCACAGCATGCGCATGCACTCCGGGCGGCTGCTCTTCTGCTTTCTGGCACTCCCACACATGTGAAGACCAGTTGGCCGGTGCACCAGAACCTGGAAGAGCAAGGGGAGCAGAGCTTCCCTCCCTACCCGAGCGGGCTTCTTGCGCAGCCCCAGCCCTCCAGCCACAGTCCAGAGCACCTGGCCGGCTCAGGTGCATGGGGCAGCAGGGCAGTGTTTACTGGCTGGGCGGTCAGCTGCCCTTCCCACTGCTCCTGCCACCACCGGGGAAGCAGCAGCATGAGAACCGCAACTGCCAGGGGCAAGGGGGCATGCCGGAACCTGGAAGAGCAAGGGGAGCAGAGCTGCCGGCCAGTACGGGCAGGACAGGGCTTCCCTCCCTCCCTGCCTGAGCAGGCTTCTTGCTCAGCCGCAGACCTCCAGCCACGGCATCGATGCACGTCCATGGTTCAGTGCACCTGGCTGGCTCAGGTACATAGGGCAGCAGGGCAGTATTTGCTAGCTGGGCAGCTGTCTGCGCTGCCTGCTGCTCCTGCCACCGCTGGGGAAGTGGCAGCGTGAGAACTGCCACCATGGCAGGGCAGCTAGCTGCTGCGGGGCAGCCAGCCACTCACCCAGCAAATGCTGCCCTGCTGCCCCGGGTGCATGAATGTCCAGGCACTCTGGACCGCGGATGCACGTCAGTGCTGTGGGCTGGAGGGCTAGGGCTGTGCAAGAAACCTGCTTGGGCGGGGAGGGGGGGAAGTCCCAGCCCGCCTGTCCTCATCACCGCCACCCAGGGGTGGGTTCCAACTTGCCTTGCTGCCGGTTTGCTCCCTCCCGCGATGCGTGGGCACGCCTCATGGGCATGTGCATGCTTCACATGCGCATGCATGCGCAGTAGGGGAAAAAACAAAGCTGAAAAAAAGATGGCGACTGCATGCACAGTGCCGGAACTCGGCTTCTGCACATGCTCAGAAGGAAAAGAAATTTAAAAAATTCAAAAAACATTCAAAAAAAAGATGGTGGCGCTCATGGACCGGCACCGACCGATCCGGTTCAGTGACATCATCATGATGTTACCAGTGGGTCACTACCAGTTCGGGCAAACTGGTCCGAACCGGGAGGAACCCACACCTGCCGCCACCCCCTTGCCACCAGTGGCAGCAGTTCTCGCGCTGCCGCTTCTGGCCAGGGTGCTAGAACAGCCAGGAGGAGGAGGAGTCACTGTGGGGGAGGGGAACTACCCCAGGAGAGCCGGAGGAGAGCGCAGCTCCTCACGCATGGAGATGCACTGCTGTAGAAGTGGTCGCTGTATGCAGTAAGAGGCGCGCCGGCTGGGAAGCGGTCACACTCCCTTGGCAGAAGTAGTGGGGGGGGGGCTGCAGTGGTTTGTTCCAAGGCCAGGAAGGGGCTCCAGCTTTCCAGTGGAGGGAGGTGGCATTCCCCACCCAACTTTCTCTCCCTCTCCGGGGCTGTAGAATCGGGTCATCAGTGGGGATGTCCCGCACCTCGACGGGGACCAGGGGGCCGGGCAGGGATGCATGAGGACCCCGAAAGGCAAGGCAGCACCAGTGCATGCCCATGTACACAAGACAGCTGGTCTTTGTGTGGACATGTGCACCAGAAACCAGAAGATCATCTGCTTTTCTGGTTTCCGTTCTGTGCGCGTGCACAAACACCCATCGGTGCTGAAAAGGTTTGCGAACACTGGTCTGCTCCATAACTCTATCTAAAGGAGCCTCCTTACCTGTGGGACCTTGAAGATGCTGAAGATGGAGGCCATCTGCTTTGAGGATTTGGGGTTGTCACCCCCAATGACAGAGAGCAGAGGGTCCTCCCTGTCACATTTATAACCTGGAATCATTTTTTTCCAAGTGGAGAGCAGAGAGAGGCTGATTCTGGAAATCTTTATTTATTTTATTTATTTATTTATTTGGCATTCTTATATGCCGCCCAACTCCTGAAGGACTCAGGGCGGCGTACAACGAAGGAAAATACAAAAATACCAATTCATAAATATTATTAAAAACAATATAAAAGTTAAAAAAACAATATTAAAATAACCCAACAGGCATACGACAACCATACATATCTGGGGGTGAGCTGGAGTGGATTAGGCTCTACCCCCAGCATGCAAGAAGAGCCATGTCTTAACGGCTTTCCGGAAGGCCAGCAGAGTGGGGATAGTTCGGGTCTCTGGAGGAAGTTGGTTCCAGAGCACGGGGCCGGCCACAGAGAAGGCTCTCCCTCTGGGGCCCGCCAGCCGACATTGTTTGGCTGACGGGACCTGGAGGAGGCTGACTCTGTGGGCCCTAACCGGTCGAAGGGAAGTGTGAGGCAGAATGCGGTCCCGGAGATAACCTGGTCCTAAGCCATGAAGGGCTTTAAAGATGGTGATCAACACCTTGAATTGGACCCAGAGACCGATGGGCAACCAATGCAGCTGGCGGAGTATAGGTGTCACGTGGGTGTACCTTGGCACACCCACCACAGCACGCGCAGCCGCATTTTGCACCAACTGAAGTCTCCGGATACTCTTCAAGGGTAGCCCCATGTAGAGCGCGTTGCAGTAGTCCAAACGGGAGGTGACAAGGGCATGAGTGACAGTGAGTAGAGCCTCCTTCTCCAAGTATGGCCGCAACTGGTGCACCAGGCAAACCTGTGCAAAGGCCCCCCTAGCCACAGCAGAAAGATGATGCTCCAATTTAAGCTGTGGATCTAGGAGGACCCCCAAGTTGCGGGCCTGGTCCGAGGGAGTCAATTTCACTTCCTCGAAAACTAAGGAGGGACAGTTGTCATAGTCCTTAGGGGGCAATACCCAAAGCCACTCAGTCTTGTCGGGATTGAGTCTGAGTCTGTTCCTCCCCATCCAGATCCTAATGTCGTCCAGGCACCGGCACATTACAGCAACTGCCTCACTGAAGTCAGTCGGGGTGGTGATGTACAGCTGGGTGTCGTCAGCGTACTGATGGAAACGCACCCCGTGACTGCGGATGATCTCCCCCAGAGGCTTCATGTAAATGTTAAACAGGATGGGCGAGAGAACCGACCCCTGAGGCACCCCACATACTAGGGGCCTAGGGGACGATCTCTGCCCTCCTGCCAACACCGACTGCATCCAACGGCGAGATAGGAGGAGAACCACCGCAAAATGGTGCCTCCCACTCCCAACTCGCCGAGACGATGCAGAAGGATACCATGGTCGATGGTATCAAAGGCCGCTGAGAGGTCAAGTAGCACCAGGACGGAGGAGTTTCCCCCATCCCGGGCCCGCCAGAGATCATCCATCAGCGCGACCAAGGCAGTGTCAGTACTGTAGCTGCACCTGAAACCCGACTGATAAGGATCTAGATGGTCTGTTTCATCCAAAAGTCGTAGGAGCTGAGTAACCACCACCTTCTCAACAACTTTCCCTAAGAAAGGTAAGTTGGAGACGGGACGATAGCTCTTCAAATCAGCTGGATCCAGGGAAGGCTTCTTCAGGAGGGGTCTCACCACCGCAGCTTTTAATGACTGTGGTACGGATCCCTCCCTCAAAGAAGCGGTGACCACCGCCTGGATCCAGCCGCGTGTCACCGCCCTGCTGGCCGAAACCAACCAGGAGGGGCATGGGTCCAATAAACAGGTGGAGGTACCCATCGCCCCCACAGCTCTGTCCACATCCTTGGGAGAAACAGGCCCAAACTCTTCCCATAACGGTGGACTAAGACTAGCCCCTGTCAACTCTGTGGACTCTGCCCAGCCGGAGTCCAGGTTCGACCGAATCTGAGCGACTTTATCCGACAGAAACTCTGCGAATTCCTCAGCTCTGCCTTGTAAGTGTTCCTCGCTCCCCCCTTTGGCAAGGAGGGAGCGAGTCACCCTAAACAAGGCAGCTGGGCGAGAATCTGTGGACGCAATAAGAGTGGAAAAATGAGATCGTTTTGCCACCCTTATCGCCACTAAATAAGATCTGATGTAAATTCTTAATAGTGTTCGATCGGATTCGGTTTTGCTGGCCCTCCAGCGGCGCTCCAGATGTCTCTTCTGGCGTTTCATCTCCCGGAGCTCCTCGGTAAACCAGGGAGCTTTCCGGGATCCACCGCCACGGAGAGGTCGCTTAGGCGCAATTCGGTCTAAAGCCCCTGATGCTGCGATGTTCCAGGCAGCCACCAGGGAGTCAGCCGAATTGTGTACCAGGGTTTCAGGTATTTCCCCAAGTTCCCTCTGGAATCCTTCCGGTTCCATTAGGCGCCTGGGGCGGAACCACCTAGTCAGTCCCGCCTCCCTGTGGGGGAGGAATGGGGCTGCGAAATCCAACCTCAGTAGGAAATGATCTGACCATGACAGTGGGGTGATGACTATGCCCCTTATCTTCAGATCATCTCTCCACTGCCCCGAAAGAAACACTAGGTCGAGCGTGTGACCGCCCTCATGAGTCGGACCCTGGATTACTTGGGTCAGGTCCATGGTTGTCATGGAATCCATGAACTCCTGGGCTACTCCAGAGGTTTCGCCAGCGGAAGGCAGGTTGAAGTCCCCCCCCATGAGCCTGGGGAACTCAACCGCCAAGCCGGCTACTGCCTCGAGCAACTGAGGCAGGGCCTTACTTACGCAGCTGGGAGGCAGGTACGTTAAGAGAAGGCCCACCTGTACCCCTAAGTCCAACTTCAGAAGAAGCGTCTCACACCCAACAATCTCCGGGGCAGGGATCCTACGAGGATGCAGATCTCTGCGCGCTATTATTGCCACTCCTCCCCCCCTTCCCTGGGGTCAGGAATGATGCTGCACCGAGAAACCAGTTGGGCATATCTCGGAGAGAGCTACTCCCCCCTCCTGTCCCAGCCAGGTCTCGGTAACACACACCAGGTCTGCCCCCTCCTCTGTGATCACGTATCAGGGGGGCTTTGTTGGTGATTGACCTGGCATTGAGCAGCAGCATCCTGAGCCCAGGGCCCTGAAGACCCTGGTTGCCAGGTACCCGGGTTGAGCAAGATGGAACCGGATCGGAGGGGCCGGAACAAGGGATCGCTTGTAAACAGCGAGGTCTTATTCCCCGAGAGCGGCCCTCCCCTCTGCTCTCGCCATATCTGCCTCTTCCCATTATGACCGAGATGTTCCGGCTCTCGCCCCCACCAGAGACGCCCTCCCCATCCCCTCTGCCCCCCCTTCCTTCCTGTAGGTCATCCATACAATTCTCACTGGACATTGGACACATATACATCCCTATCACTCATTCACTTCAATCTTCAACTCAATCTGGTGATTGTCATAGATATGGAAGCCAAGGGTGATGTTGGGCAGGAGATCCAGATTCTTGTTGACCTTTCTGACTGCAAACACCAAGGCCTGGAACTGCTGGTAATTTTTGGGTATGCGTCTATAGTGAGAAAAACATTGGGGAACATTACAGGAAAGGAGTCTGGCAAGGCTGTATACTGTCGCCCTGCCTAGTTAACTTATATGCAGAGCATATCATGAGAAAGGCAGGGCTAGATGAATCAAAAGTTGGAATTAAGATTGCCAGGAGAGATATGAACAACCTCAGATATGCAGATGATACCACTCTAATGGCAGAAGAGGAACTAAAGAGCCTCTTGATGCGGGTGAAGGAGGAGAATGCAAAAGTTGGCTTGAAACTCAACATTAAGAAAACTAAGATCATGGCACCCAGCTCTCTCAATTCCTGGCAAATAGAGGGGGAAGAAATAGAGGTAGTGACAGATTTTATTTTCCTGGGCTCCAAGATCACCGCAGATGGGGACTACAGCCAAGAAATTAAAAGACGCTTGCTCCTGGGGAGGAAAGCTATGGCAAATCTAGACAGCATACTAAAAAGCAGAGACATCACCCTGCCAACAAAAGTGCGTATAGTCAAGGCTATGGTTTTCCCAGTTGCAATGTATGGCTGTGAAAGCTGGACCATAAGGAAGGCTGAGGGCCAAAGAATTGAGGCCTTTGAACTATGGTGCTGGAGAAGATTCCTCCAAGTCCCTTGGACTGCAAGGCGATCAAACCGGTCAGTCCTAGAGGAGATCAACCCTGACTGCTCTTTAGAAGGCCAGATCCTAAAGATGAGACTCAAATACTTTGGCCACCTAATGAGAAGGAAGGACTCGCTGGAGAAGAGCCTAATGCTGGGAATGATTGAGGGCAAAAGAAGAAGGGGACAGCAGGGAATGAGGTGGCTGGATGGAATCAACTGAAGCAGTTGGCGTGAGCTTAAATGGACTCCAGAGGATGGTAGAGGACAGGAAGGCCTGGAGGAATGTTGTCCATGGTGTCATGATGGGTCGGACATGACTTTGCAACTTATCAGAGTTTGTTGCATAAAAATCAAAACCAGAAGCACACAGAGATAACTGATTCAGCTGGATACATTAACTTATTTATAAACATAGTAATATACTGTATATACAATATCCCAAGCAGATTATTTCTTCAGGTAAACAGGAGAGTTAGTTTCATTTCAGCAGAGCAGACAAGCACAGAGTGGGCTGAGAGTACAGAGTGGACAAGCATACAGAGTGGGCTGAGCCACGCCCAGCCTTTAGCTTAAATTTCAATTTCAATTATCTGCACAGACTCAGAAGTGGTTAGCTCCCATTGGCTGACTTCGTTGCTATGCCTATTCATTGGCTAACCTTGTTAACATGGCTTTCCCAGTTCATGAAAATCTTAACACAACTAACAACAACAACAACTCAGGAAAGGTTCGGGGTGAGATGGAGTTTTCTTGACCCCTATTTTTGTATTTTGTTTGGAGCAGCAAGTCTGAAGTACAAATGAGGAGTTGTTTGTTTTTTACAGTTGTCCCTTCATTAAATTTGAATGTCTTTGTCAGAAAGGAGAAAAGTCTGTCTGTCCATAGCATGGACCATTTTTATAACTCTCTGTACTTCCTCCCTTTTAGGTTTTGCTCAAGTGAATGTAATCCTTCCCAATTGCTCCTCCAGCACCAGAATTAATTCCAGCCCCTTTTTGAGCATCTAGTTCAGCTCTGCTAAGCATTGATGAGCACAAGACTCCAATTGGGGTCACAGCATCAATTTCTTGAAGGCTATCAGTCATGAGCTCTGCTGATTCCAAAACGGAGTTCGGTTTTTGTTGTCCCCCCCCCACTTTTTTTCAGTGCCCCATACGGAAAAAGTATAGACCTTTTATCTGAGTTTTTCACTATGATTTTCTGTCCAAATTAATATTATAAGTCAACTTTTTCACTAGGCAGTGCAGTTTCTAGGAGAATATTTGTAGCTCAGGGTGGATATGAAGGATCCTTGATGCTCTCAGAGCTTGGTTGTTTTCTTGCAGATGTTTCATTACCCAAACTAGTTCACATTATCTGGATGTTACCTAGTTTTGGTAATGAAATGTTTGCAAGGAAACAACCAAGCTCAGAGAACACCAAGGAAGCCTCAGATTCTAAGGTATTGACCCCCCTTATATTTGATGTTGTTTATCATCAAAGGATGATAAAGGGTCTGGAAAATAAAACATACAAAGAGCGGTTGCAGGAACTGAGCTTGGCCAGTCTGGCAAAGAGAAGGACCAGGGGTGACATGATAGCAGTGTTCCAATACTTGAGGGGCTGCCACAGAGAGGAGGGGGTCAGGCTGTTCTCTATGGTACCAGAGAGCCAAACAAGGAATAATGGATGGAAGCTGTCCAAGGAGAGATTCAACCTGGAAGTGAGGAGAAACTTTCTGACGGGGAGAGCGATCAACCAGTGGAACAGCTTGCCAGTGGAGGTCGTGAGAGCCCCAACACTTGAGACCTTCAAGGGGAGACTGGACTGCCTTCTGTCTCAAATGGTGTAGGAACTCCTGCTTGAGCAGGGGCTTGGACTAGATGACCTACATGGTCCCTTCCAACTCTAATAATAAATCTAAATCTAAAAAAATCTAAATCATCTTCTTGATGAAGAGTTGTGGAAAAACCTGCCTGTCTTATAAGCTTAGCTCTTCGTTGAGAAAAACAAAGATTTGAACTATAGGAAGAGACTGCAAGTATCACCTGAACAAATATTTCTAAAAGGAATTCCTGAACCCAAAACAAAGCAAACACCAGGACAAACTTATGAAATCTTGAAAAGAAGCTGATATGGGGATGTTGGCTTTTTGAAAGTCTGCGATACTGAATGAAACAATAGTTGCCAGGAGCAAATTTCCACCAATAATGAGGTCACCAGACTTGCAATGATCCCATTTTTTTTTCTAATTCAGGAAAGGATTTGTGAACACACACTTGGTTGGCATCCTCTTAGCAGAAGTTGGAGGCAGGAGCCAGAAGAACAGCAACAGCAGCAGGAGGTGAGTCAACCTGGCCATTCTTGTTAGATCAGAAATCAAAGTTTGTGCAACAGTTGAACTGCAGGTAGCCCTTGAAATCACACCTGAATTTATTCACCATAGAGAGAGACCATGCCACCTGGATGGTCCCAGGGCAAATTTATATCATCCATGCTTCCCCTTACCTAAGCTTGGGCTGTGACCAAAGAGAAAACCAAGACTGACGTGGTTTGAAGAGTTTTATTTTTATTTTGTTGTTGTTTTACAGTACCCCACTCTGGAGACCAATTGAGTTTTTTTTTTAAAGTTTTCTACCATGACATTCCCTCCAAATTAATATTATATCTCAAAAACTTCACTAAGGCAGCACATTTTCCTATGTTTTTTCCCTTCTCACTCTTTATATACATTTATCATCTTCCTGATCAAGAGTTCTGAAAGACGGAGAATTCTAGCCTATTTTACATGTTTAAAGTTTTATGAGAGTAAAGTACAAAGATTTGAAGTAAAGTAGGACATCACTAGAACTACAGTATTTCTGAAAATTGACCCTAAACACACACACACACACACACACACACACACACACACACACACACACACACACACACACACACACACACACACACAATTATCCACACCTTTCCCCTCCTGGTGAAACTTACAAAATTAAAAGAGGAAAGAGGAATTGGTATGTTTGAAAGTCTGGGCTCATGATGGGAAAAAAGGTATCCAGAAACAAATTCCCACCAATAATGAGATCACCAGGCTTGTAATAGTAACCTTGAAACTTCAAATGTTTTTGCGACACACGTAGGCTTTGAATCTTCTTAGAAGTCACTGGAGTCAGGAGCCAGAAGAGCAGCAGCAGCAGCAGGAAAAGAGGCAGCCCAGCCATTCTTCTCACCTTCCCTCCTAGATCAGAGATCAAGGTTTCTGGAGAGGCTGAACTGCAGGGAGCCCTTCATTTCTCATCAGTTCTTTAACACAACAGAAACAGGCTGTGCCACCTGGAAGTCTCCAGGGCAACTTTATTCCAGCCACGCTTTTCCTTACCTGTGCTTGGGCTGCAACCAAAGAGAAAACTGAGGCCAGCTGAGTCTCACCAAACAAAGGAGTTGGTGTTTTGCAAGACAGGTTAAGGTGACCTGTCCTTTCCCCACTGGAAGAAGCTAGAGCATATTGTTCACCGCAGGTTTTTCTTTCGGAAGCCTTTCGTGGATAGAAATCCACAAGGGAATACATTAAGAATTACTGTTCTTATGATAATTGCAAGGAAAAGCCATTCTCCTATCCCCTTAGCCCTGGGTGTTGTTTGTGTACCAGAAGGGGAAAAAGATCTTTCTTGTGAATCCACACTTTGGAGTCAAGGTGAACTTGGGTATTTGACCTCCACGACCTCCAAACACAAAGGGGAGTTTTGGCCTGTATCATATATGGAATTTAAGCACAGGACCCAAAGCGGATAATCCAGGCTCACCGTGGTGATTAATTAGACAGTCCATACTGGATGAGGTATCCTCCAAAAGAATAATGGGAGACACACCCCTGCAGACTAAATGCACTGCTATTTATACATTTCGGAATGGAGGGCAAAGATGATGCATGGATACATATTCATAATTAATAATGTAATAGAGCTAGGTTACTGTAAAGGTTAAGGTTCCACTCGCACATATGTGCTAGTCGTTCCCGACTCTAGGGGGCGGTGCTCATCTCCGTTTCAAAGCCAAAGAGCCAGCGCTGTCCGAAGACGTCTCCGTGGTCATGTGGCCAGCATGACTAAACACCAAAGGCACACGGAAGGCTGTTACCTTCCCACCAAGGTGGCCCCGATTTTTCTACTTGCATTTTTTATGTGCTTTCAAACTGCTAGGTTGGCAGAAGCTGGGGCAAGTAACGGGAGCTCACCCTGTTACACGGCGTTAGGGATTCGAACTGCCGAACTGCCAATCTTTCTGATTGACAAGCTCAGCGTCTTAGCCACTGAGCCACCGCATCCCAGGTTACTGAAGCCTGGTGCAAAGCCAATCAGAAACTGATGTCCAGAGATGGACTTTCAGAATACACTTTTATTGACGCACTCCACTGAAAGGGTCCCAACCACTAATGGGGCTGAGTCCCCAAAGGATAGCAAAGCAGGATCTTTTATACAGATGTTTTGAAGAAATGGGGAAGTAAAATTTCACAGATCCTTTACATCTATGGAGATTCTCAGTCATCCAGGTCAAGGTTGTCCCAAAGGTACTTTTTCAAGAGACAACTGGACTTTTTCTTTGAAGATGTTTTGCTTCTCATCCAAGAAACTTCTTCAGGAGGGAAGCAACCTGGAATTAAGGAGAAACTTCCTAACAGTGAGGACAATTAACCAGTGGAACTGCTTTTCACCAGAAGTTGTGGGTGCTCCATCCCTGAAGGTTTTTAAGAAGAGACTGGACAGCCATTTGCTTGAAACGGTATAGCATCTGCTGCTCAGGCAGGGGGTTGGACTAGAAGACCTCCAAGGTCCATTCCAACTCTGTTATTCTATTCCATTCTATTCTATTCAGTAGCCACTTGTCTGAAATGATATAGGATTTTCTGCTTGAGCAGGGGGGGTGGACTAGAAGACCTCGAAGATTCCTTCCAGCTCTATTCTGATTGATTGCTAAGAAATGGAGATGAGTACCACCCCCTTGAGTCAGATATGACTGGGTAGGGGAAACCTTTACATTTACCTAAGCCTTTACCTAATCAATTTGCTTGATTTCACACAAGTACAATTCAAGGTACTGATTATTACCTTCAAATGACTACATGTCATGGGATTGAATTATTTGCTGGACCACTTCTGAGTGACTTTAGCTAATAGGCTGGAATGACCATCACAGCTTGGAAGATTTTGAGGGGAAAATATACTCAGAAATGCAGTTTGCTTTTCATATGGGTGTTCAGTTGGGTTACTCCTCTGCAAGAGCCGAGGTGGCGCAGCGGTTAGAGGCAGTACTGCAGGCCACTTTAGCTGACTGTGATCCGCAGGTCAGCAGTTCAGATCTCACCGGCTCAAGGTTGACTCAGCCTTCCATCCTTCCGAGGAAGATAAAATGAGGACCCAGATTGTTGGGGGCAATATAAATATACATTGCTTACTGGTGTAAACCACTTAGAGAGTGCTTGCACTGTGAGGTGATATATAAATCTCACAAATAAATAAATAAATAAATTCTTTGCATGCAGATATCATAGGGGACCATGGTTTACTGAGGAGCTCCAAGACATGAAATATTTGAACACCTTATACACCACTTACTTCTTCTCTCTTCCATGTCAGAAAGCTTCTATACATTGATGAGGCAGCACAGTAGAACTGGCTGGAGGGAATTTAAAGTCTACAGTTTCAAAACAAAACCCAAAACCCAAATTATTGAATAGTAGTACTGGAGACTATAGAAATGAAAATATATGTTAAAAACACTGATACTGAAACAAATGCTTGAAAAAACAAAAATTATTACAAAATCCAATAAAGGTGAATAAAATAAGGAAATGTCCTCCTTGAAATGATAAAAAATATCTTCAATAGCAAACTTTATTAGAGCACTTGGCCTCAATGTGGACAACTGAAAGACATAGGGGGGAAAGCCTGGGAATTGTTGCTGACAACTGGTATATTGTGACCACCTGTAGAAATTGATAAGGAATTATTTAATTGGCAAGTTCCTCCTTCATGCCATTTTGTTTACAAATATTATTAAATTCTAAAGATGCCTCAATAATAAATATAAATCAGGCCTATCTCTGCATTACTTAAAGATTCTGCTTTCTTATAATATTTTCCCTACAGTTAAGATGGGGCCTAAATAGGATAATGAAGCATTTGGGGGAAAAGATGCAAGCCAAGAGACCAGCCCCAGAAGCCAAGATGGAGAAGATCTCCACGGCCACCATGAACTTTCCTTTGGTGCTCAGGTAGGTGGGGAGGAAGGAGATCCAAACACTGCAAAAAACCAACATGCTAAAAGTAATTAAAGAAGCAGTAAAAGTGAAAGCAGCCTGAATACACTTTCAAGCTTGACAAGGAGGGCAACTGGGGGCTTTCAGGTCACTAACCACCCCCATGGCTACACAGAGCTCCTCTGCACCCCCCATGCAAGGTGAGAACTATGTTTTCACACCTTTCTAGAAGGTCAGAAGAGTCGTGTTCAAGGGAGGTACTAATACCACTCTATAAAGCCTTAGTAAGACCACACCTTATTTATTTATTTATTTATTTATTTGGTAGCTTTTCTATGCCGCCCTACTCCCGCAGGACTCAGGGCGGCGTACAACATTTTATACAAAAACTCCAAACAAAATTATTAAAAGCACTTAAAAACAATTAAAAATATAAATATACACACATCATACATACATGGGGGAGACATCAGGAATAAATCGTCTCAACTCACCCCTGCCTGCAGGAAGAGCCATGTCTTAATGGCTTTTCGGAAGGCCAGCAAGGTGGGGATGGTTCGGATCTCTGGGGGAAGTTGGTTCCAGAGAGCAGGGGCCCCCACAGAGAAGGCCCTCCCCCTAGGCCCCGCCAGTCGGCACTGTTTGGCTGACGGGACCTGGAGGAGACCCACTCTGTGGGACCTAACCGGTCGAAGGGAGGAATGCGGCAGAATGCGGTCCCGGAGATAGAATTCTGAATTCCTAGAATTCTGTATCCAATTTTGGTCACCACACTATAAAAAAAATGTTGGGCCTCTAGAAAGAGTGCAGAGAAGAGCAATCGAGATGATTAGGGGACTGGAGACTAAAACATATGAAGAACGGTTGCTGGAACTGGGCATAGCTAGTCTAGTGAAGAGAAGGACCAGGGAGACATCATAGCAGCCTTCCAATATTTGAGCGGCTGCCACAGAGAGGAAGGGGTCAAGCTATTTTCCAAAGCACCCGAAGGCCAGACAAGGAATAATGGATGGAAACTGAACATGGAGAGATTCAACCTAGAAATAAGGAGGAACTTTCTGACAATGAGAACAGCCAACCAATGGAACAGTTGCCTTCAGAAGTTGTGGGAGCTTCATCACTTGAGACTTTCAAGAAGAGATTGGACTGCCATTTGTCAGAAATGGTGTAGGGTCTCCTGCTTGAATGGGGGTTGGACTAGATGACCTACAAGATCCTTTCCAACTCTGATAATCTGTTAAATTGACTTCTGCAGAGAGAATGGTCCACATAATTCTTTAACACACAGTGTCCTCAACCTACCTTCCCTGCCTGACCATGTGGACGGGCTGATGTTTTCGGATGAAGACAGTTCCATAGGTAGCTTGGCCCCTATGGACTTTAAAGGTCATAATCAACACCTTGAATTGGGCCTGGAAGCAAACTGGCATCCAGTGCATCTCACACAGCAAAGCTCTTACATGCACTGTTCTTTGGGCACCCAGGTTTGTTTGTGTAGCCACATTCTGTACCAGCTGAATCTTCCAGATATTTTTTAAGGATAGCCCTACGTAGAGTGCATTACAATAGGCCAAAGAGCTGAGATGGTGCAGTGGTTAAATGCAGCACTGCAGGCTACTGCTAGTTCAGCAGTTCAGCTGTTCAAATCTCACCGGCTCAAGGTTGACTCAGCCTTCCATCCTTCTGAGGTCAGTAAAATGAGGACCCAGATTGTTGGGGGCAATATGCTGAACTCTGTAAACCACTTAGAGAGGGCTGTAAAGCACTATGAAGCGGTATATAAGTCTAAGTGCTATTGCTATTTCTATGATCAGAGCATGAGTGACAGAGCACAGATATTGGAGAATTCTTAGGAAAAGAAAGGTTTTCAGTCTTGGTGATTTAGCATCACATAAGTTTATTTATTATTTATTTATTTATTTGTCAAACATGTATAGTAGTAATTTGTATAAACATAAGTAAAAAGTAACGATAAAAGAGGACAATAGGACAGTAGGACAGGGACGGTAGGCATGCTGGTGCGCTTATGCACGCCCCTTACAGACCTCTTAGAAACGAGGAGAGGTCGACTGTAGACAGTCTAAGGTGAAAGTTTTTGGGGTTTGGGGAAGAAACCACAGAGTCAGGTAGTGCATTCCAGGCATTGATCACTCTGTTGCTGAAGTCGTATTTTCTGCAGTCGAGTTTGGAGCGCTTTACATTTAGTTTGAATCTATTACGTGCTCGTGTATTGTTGCGGTTGAAGCTGAAGTAGTCATTAACAGGAAGGACATTTTGGTATATGATTTTATGAACTACATTTAGATCAGATCGGAGGCGACGTAGTTGTAAATTGTCTAATCCTAGTATTTCAAGTCTGGTGGAATAAGGTATTTTGTTGTGAGCGGAGGAGTGAAGGACTCTTCTTGTGAAATATTTCTGGACTCTCTCGATTGTATTTATGTCTGATATGCAGTGCGGGTTCCAGACAGGTGAGCTGTATTCCAGAATTGGTCTAACAAACGTTTTGTATGCTCTGGTTAGTAATGTAATGTTGCCAGAGAAGAAGCTACGCAAGATTAGATTAACAACTCTTAGTGCCTTTTTGGCAATGTTGTTACAATGGGCTCTAGCACTTAGGTCGTTGGATATGCTGTGAGCCGCCCAGAGTCCCCCGGGAGTTGGGCGGCATAGAAATTTTAATAAATAAAATAAATAAATAAATAATGAGTACTCCAAGGTCTTTGACAGAGTGAGGGTCATCTACAAGTTAGTTTCCTCCAAGTTTGTATTTTGTATTCTGATTTTTTTTGCCAATGTGTAAGACAGAGCATTTGTTGGTTGAGATTTGAAGTTGCCAGTTGTTTGACCATTCTGCTACATGGTCAAGGTCTTTTTGAAGGGTAGCAACATTGTCGGTGGTGTTAAATAGTTTAACATCATCAGCAAAGAGAACACAGTTGCTTATAATATGATCACAAAGATCGTTTATGTAGAGTATGAAGAGTGTTGGTCCTAGAACACTGCCTTGAGGGACACCTCTGTTGACAGGAGCAGGATTTGATATGGCACTTCCTATTTTGATATGGCACTTCCTATTTACAACTTCCTAAGTTGTAAGCCACTTGCCTCTGCACAGCAGTTGCAGAAGAGGAGAGAAATGGTAAGTGAGGAGTGTGTTTATCCTGCTTGGGATCAATGCAGAGGCATCTGGTTGGCTGCCTGAAAGACAACTCTGGATTGAGTTCTCCTTCATTGTCTGATGGTCATAATTGTTTTTCTTAGCAGATAATCATTGCAATTGAGAAATGAGTTCATTTGAGCTAAGATCCGTTGACTTCAGGAATTACGTGTGGTTGCTCGTTCATTCATTCATTCATTCATTCATTCATTCATTCATTCATTCATTCATTCATTCATTCATTCACTGTATTTTTCGGAGTATAAGATGCACCTTTTTGCCCTCAAAAAGAGGGTGAAAACTTGGGTGCGTCTTATACACCAAATGTAGCCCCACCCAGCCACCCCCACCCTTTGGCCTCTGCCTGCCAGTAATTTACCTCTTTGCAGCAAACAGGGCAAAGCACAAGAAGAGCACAAGAAGAGATAAACTGCCTCCCGACCTACAGCTGACGGAGGCTTGCAAGCCACGTGGTAAAATGAAACTGAAACTACGGTGGCTGTGATGAGACATATTGCTGGGAGATAAACTGCTGGCAATATTAGACTGCTGAAATTGCAAGAAGGCAAGCTAGAGCTGCTGTGGCTCAGCGATAGAGCTCTTGCCTCACAATCAGGAGGTTGTGAGTTCTATCCTAGGTACAGGCAGATTCTGTTAATATGTTATTTTGTTAAATGTTTGTAGAGTGTTCAAATTATTAGACTTATTTTTTAAAGACTGCTTTATTATTGTTCTAGACAACTTAACAAAATGAAGAAGCTTTTTAAAATAAATGCTTGCTCTGAAGAGGCCCAGTGCTATTGTATCTTTTTTTAAATAGCAGAGAATACTTCCAAAAAGCCACATCAATTTTAAAGATCTGTAAAAGTATAATCTGAAATGTCCTGTTTTAGTATTAAGTATTAGTATTAAGTATTAGTATTAAAATAAGCCAGCTGAGAAACCCTGACTTAGTCATGTTTGGAGTAGATCTATTTAAATAATAGGAGGAGTTAGTGTGATTACATTTAAGAAAACTTTCTGGGATTAATATACTGCCATAATTTACATTTCTCCAATTCTTTGCTATTTCTATGGGTCAAGCACACACGCACAGAAATACACAGCAAACAGTGTATATCATCTGTGCTGTTTGCTGTTTGGCAAATTGCTGGGAGGCAGAGGCCTTTTTTCCTTGTTTTCCTCCCCCAAAACTAAGGTGCGTCTTATACTCTGGTGCGTCTTATACTCCGAAAAATATGGTACTTCATTCAGGAAAAACAGGATCTCTAATCTTCCTTTGTTTTGGACCAAATAGAAAGGTTGAGGATTGGAGACCTGGCTGTGCTCTGGTTCCATTGAGGGACAATTTCAGTCCATGTTGGTGGAAGATGAGAGGTCAGCCCAGGGGGCTCTGCTATGTGGGGTGCTTCAAGGTTGGCCCTCTCTCCCCCTCTCCCCCTCTCTCTATTCTTGTAAGTTCCTGAAACATCTAAGACTATCACACAACATTGTCTTCCTTCCTCTCTGCCCAAGATTGAACAATGTTGTAACTATTCCATTAATTAACACCCATCAATCCATCCCTATAATAATCTGAGAGCATAAAAAAATAGCAGGGACAGGAGAAGATCCCTTAATATCCACTTCACATGGTCTTTTTTATTAATGAAGCATGTTTATCTAGTCATAATGAAGAGAACACTCTATACAATTTAATGTTTTGCATTCAAAATATACAGGTATAAAAACACCATATAAAAGAAATTAAAATTAGAAGAATAGAATAGAATAGAATAGAATAGAATAGAATAGAATAGAATAGAATAGAATAGAATAGAATAGAATAGAATAGAATAGAATAGAATAGAATAGAATAGAATAGAATAGAATAATAGAGTAGAGTAGAGTAGAGTAGAGTAGAGTAGAGTAGAGTAGAGTAGAGTAGAGTAGAGTAGAGTAGAATAGAATAGAATAGAATAGAATAGAATAGAATAGAATAGAATAGAATAGAATAGAATAGAATAGAATAGAATAGAATAGAATAGAATTCTTTATTGGCCAAGTGTGATTGGACACACAAGGAATTTGTCTTTGGTGCATAAGCTCTCAGTGTACATAAAAAGACAAGATACATTCGTCAAGAATCATAAGGTACAACACTTAATGAGAGTCATAGGCTACAAATAAGCAATCAGATCACATTAGGAAACAATCAATATAAATAGTAAGGATACAAGCAACAAAGTTACAGTCATGCAGTCATAAGTGGGAGGAGATGGGTGATGGGAACGATGAGACGATTAATAGTAGTGCAGCCTTAGTGAATAGTTTGAGGGTGTTGAGGGAATTATTTGTTTAGCAGAGTGATGGAGTTCAGGAAAAAACTGTTCTTGTGTCTAGTTGTTCTGGTGTGCAGTGCTCTATAGTGTCATTTTGAGGGTAGGATTTGAAACAATTTGTGTCCAGGATGTGAGGGGTCTGTAAATATTTTCACAGCCCTCTTTTTGACTCGTGCAGTATACAGGTCCTCAATGGAAGGCAGGTTGGTAGCAATTGTTTTTTTCTGCAGTTCTAATTATCCTGTGAAGTCTGTGTCTGTCTTGTTGGGTTGCAGAACCAAACCAGACAGTTATAGAGGTGCAGATGACAGACTCAATAATTCCTCTGTAGAACTGTATCAGCAGCTCCTTGGGCAGTTTGAGCTTTCTGAGTTGGCACAGAAAGAACATTCTTTGTTGTGCTTTCTTGATGACATTTTTGATGTTAGGTGTCCATTTTAGATCTTGTGATATGGTAGAACCTAGAAATTTGAAGGTTTCTACTATTAATATTGTGTTGTTTAGTATTGTAAGAGGTGGAAGTATGGGCGGGTTTCTCCTAATGTCTACCACCATTTCTACGGTTTTGAGTATATTCAGTTCCACATTGTTCTGGTCGCACCATGAGGCTAGTTGTTCAACCTCCCATCTGTATGCGGATTCATCATTGTCTCGAATAAGACCGATCACTGTTGTGTCATCTGCGAACCTCAGTAGTTTAACAGATGGATGGTTAGAGATGCAGTGTGAGAAAAATAATTAAACAGGAATCCAGAATTATGTACAATATAAACAGTTTAATTACACTTTGATCAAAGGGTCCCTACATGGTCATCCATGACACAAAATAGAGACAAAGGCCATTATCCTGAAACATAGATTTATAATGAACATGACTCCACCTTACTCCTCCCATCATCCTCCCATCATATCGTCCAACCTCCATTATGTAACATCCTAACACAATATTTACAACATAGGAAAAACCCAGAACATATTCATCATCCTGACAGCTCCACACTTCCTCTCTTTCTGTGTGAACCTGCACATTCCCATTAACTCATCCCCTTCATAACAAAGGAGAAAAACAAGCATGTTCTCTCTCTGTTCCCACAAAATTGGTCAAAACATTTCCTGTTATTCTGAGAAAAGTGAAAATAAGCTGACATATTACATTTTGTCACACATCATTATTTCATTACAAAATCATTCAAAATGGTTACACTATGGTTCTTGTTACATGTCATTTTTAACTAAAATAATTTCATTTCTCACAATCCACCCTTTCACTTCTGATCAATACTTACTATTGATCCTAATTGATCAGCTTCTTATTTTTGTAACAATACGCACATCCTTCGTAGTTAGGGCCCACATCCCCAACTCCTTAAGGCGTCCCATCTTACAACAAGACTTACAACACTTCACACACATACAGGCATACAGTACAGCTAATACAGACACAAGATATACAATCTATAACTATAATGATTATAGTGCCCACATATGGTTTTCAACCATGCAAAACTCCACAAGCAAGAGTTAATACATTCCATATCCCATGGAATGCAGAATTCTCAGTTTTATGTTGTAGGTGGTAGCAAAGCTCTTAAATGTGATTTATGTCCTGTACCAAAGCAGCATAATCCTTACGAATTCCACGTAACCATGGCCCATCCTTAATAAAGACTTCCTTATCTCCCCCATTAGCCAGAGCTGCTATGGCAGACGAAGTTTCATTAATACTTTTTGCCAAAGCACAAGCAAAATGTCCTATCTGCTTATGATTCTATTGTGTTGCAAACCAAGGAAATATGCCTAGAAGTTGAACTTCTACATCAGATAATATCACCATTTCATCACTACCTCCAGCAGCATATGTATCCTCTATATACCTTTAACCTCTATAACTCCTTCTGGCAGTATTCCCAGTCATCTCATACTGCACTAGAGATATAGATCTTTACATATATATATATATACAAATTACGTATTGTCAGGTGAGGTTCACCTGCTTTCTTAGATGTTTCTTCATGTCCAGGTTTCTGATCATGTGTCTCACCTGTCGTGTATTTTTCACCACCTTTCCAATCATGGTCTTCTTGCTGGTATGCAAGTACTATGATGCAGTGTAGCATTCATCAGTAAAAACAATAAACCTGTGTTCAGGCATCTTATAGGATAAGATCCTCCCACTGCATTAGCAAGAATAACTGCATAAGCATATAAGCTATAAAACAAAAACCATCCTTCAGGTAGGTATAGCACCTATCCTAATGATCCATCTCTTCACTCTCAGTTCAAGTAAACACATTCATGTTTATACTTATCCATATTACACAATCACAGTCTGGCAAAATGTTCTTCACCTCAAAGTACCAGCTTCTTCTAATTAGTCCATTCACTGGGCTTCACTCACTCATTCACTGACCAAGCAAAGTAATCACTTTTGATAGATCATAGATGTTATGTTCCATAACAATCTTTCCATCTTCAAACGAAAACTTCCCAGGAACTAGTACACCCACAATATATATAGATATGATATCCGAGACCGTTGTCTCTCCTTTCACACAAAAGAATATAGTATTCAAAGCCACTGTCATCAGGAAAATATTTCCTCTTCCTTCTTCATAGGCTTCTCTCACATGTCATATGTATCTAAGTGGCGTTTTCTAATTGTACATCTACCCTTCAACCAAATAGCAGACCTGACAATGCCATATTGTCATATAAAAACATAAGCTTGGATGGGGCTTTTATTTCTCCATATAGTAAAATCAATCCTTCCTCTTATAGGAAGGTGTATAATTGCCACATCTCTCATAGCAATGACTATGTACAGCTTCCATCCTATTGGACACATCTCTATTATGAACAGCTATCTCATATGTATGGTTACTCCTTTGATATGTCACCACTAAAGGTAGATCTAATACAAATTCCAGCCTCCAATTTCCGGCTCAATCAGTGTCAGTGATTTATGTATCTGGGAAAATCGTTGTTCAAGTTCAGCATGGAAACACAACTGCTGCCACATTATAAAATAACACAGCAACACAGCAAACGTTTCCATCCCTACTTAAAGATACGTCCGTATTCCCCAGAAGACAATAATCACCCCTACTGTCGAATTCATGCTTCCAGTGGACTGCCCCCCCTGTGTATGTATATGTAATGTAATACAAACTCAAACTTCAATGCAATCACTCCAGGGACTTTCATCCACATACTTTCACAACATGTAACCATACCACCCTACTATGTCTCTTCCCTATAGAAAACAATAACACAATACAAAAGTTTATTACCCCCAACCAAATAAGCAACTCAACCTCCCAAAGTGCTATCAATTAGTCCTAAAAGTCAATGCAAAAGGATCTATTGTCTTAGCAGTCACTGTCCATCCATGGGGTGTAGTCCCCAGTCCTTCCACACACGAACAATGGACTCAGCCTGTCTCTTTAGTCCGCTCATCCCGACTCGGTAGTCAACTCGGTAGTCAACAGCACTTGGAACAGTCCTTCTCACATTAGCTTTAGTTCATGTCTCTTTAGAGCTTTAATCAGGATGCAGTCACCGCTCTTAAAGTCATGTATTTGAAAATCAAGGGAAGGAATCTGTGCCAATAGTCCTCCGAACCTTAAAAGAGAAAAACACTGGGACAGTTCCTGTATATTTTTTCAAAAACAAACAGCTTCACATTTTATCTGTGACATTCCCACATTTCTAGTATAAGAAATACCAAACATCATTTCTTATAATAAAATTCTAATGTCTTTTCCTATAGTTATCTTAATAAGCAATATTGCTAAAGGTAAACATTTCATCCAAGGTAGCGGCAATTCTAAAATTAACTTCTGTAAGGTGTTTTTCAAAATTTGAATCATTTTCCGAACTTTGCCAAACAAAATCGGACAAAATGATAAATGTAATTGCCAATTAATACCTAATTGGTCTATTACCTATTACACTACCTGGGCTAGACAATGCGTACCTCTATCACTTTCAATAGTTTTCTCCAACCCATTTCTTGGAACAATCAGCTCCAATATTTCATTCTAGCATCTGAGCATTTACCATTCCTCATGGAAATCCTCATGGAAATACTTCCACCCAACCATTTAAATAAACCACTATCACCAGCAGATTTCTCAATATCCCCACAGCTGGTATCCCACCTGGATTCATTGGAATGGCCAAACAGCCATTCACTTTCCCCCAGTCACTTGCATCCTCATGCTCTTTTTTGTTTATCTAATGCAATGTATACATTTCCCCAATATCTGCAGTGCAATTACACACATTCCTCTGCATACATACTTCCTTTTCATAATGCCAGTCAATACTTGTATACCCCAATGGGTTCCTTCATGCTCAAGAATGTTTCTCATAATAGGTTCATTCACCATTTGAAATCCATCTCATATCTACTATTTCCACACCTTCTAAACTTAGGCTTGACATCCCATTCCAAAATAGGAATTGTATTTACCATTATCTCTACTTCCTTTCCCATTCTCGCCGCTTCTTACAGCCTTATTCGCTAGCCACAATCAACCTCGAGGATCTCTCCTCATGTGCCAGCCAGCCACGCTGGTCTCTGCCAGATCCTATTCATCCTAGCTTCTTTCCCTGCCTGGAATCAAACCCCGTTCCATCCAAATCCTCTCAAAGGTATTCCAAATACCATAGGCATAAATATTACCCACTTCATTTGCCAACATCTTCAACGCTTGTAACAAAGCAAACACACTTCACATGTTTCTGCTGACCATTCAAACAGCAACCTATTACTCACTGCATATCCAATTCCCCTTCTTTCATCCCCCTCTCGGGATGAACCATCAATAAACAAAACCAAACAAAAAAAAAAAAACAATAGCCTCCATAGGCTTACGCATTCGCATTTGTAGATCCCTTACGTCTACACATCATGCTCTACATTTTTCCAATCCTTCCCTTCTCCTGATAAGAAATCAGAAATCAGTACTAAACTATCCTAAGATAAAATCACCCTCTCACCACAGGGTCTATCAACTTACCAGCTTTTTTTTTTTTTAAGCTAACACACCCTTAGCCACATCATCCTATCTAATGTGAACTATTTCAAACAAACAAACAAAAGACTTCCCCAAATCAGGCAAACTCATATCAACTTAACTTTCTTCAACTCCACTTACTTATCTCTACATCTCACATCTCACCTCCATGGTTCTACTTCTGACCACTTCTTATATAAGAATTCAACCTTGTCAGTATCTCCCACCTATTCACAATCAGCAGTGCATTAACTCAACAACTTCTTCAAACGCAGAGCTCTCAGAGCAGGACATCTGTGGAAAACATCAACTTCTGCAAATTCCCCCTTCTGCCCCTCCTCTCTCTCTGCAGACTCTAGGAAAAAAAATGTGTAAAAGGGAAAAAAGCAAGCCGCTTCCCCCCTCTTCTCTCTCTCGCACCCTCACACAGCTGAATACTCAATTCAGAATAAGCCATTCTCTTCAACATCGTTTCAACACAGAAACTCACAAATAAATGCACAACTAACTCTTCTAACTTCTAACTGCCAAACACTTCTCTTCACATTCTTCATAGAATGTCTCTCCAATCAGTATTTTCTGTCAAATACTTTCCAAGTACAAATCCTTGTTACTTACTATAATTAGTAAAGGAGATCTCTCTCATCCCCTTGTAAACAAGCAAATGTTTACAAACATCCCCATGTTCGCAAACACACAATTACAGGTCTCCAGACCACCTCCGTTTGAGAACTCTCACTTCCATTGAATTAAAAAAAACTTTTGTGCAAACTAACATAAACAAAAAAAATCTTCCTCCCCATCAACTGATCTATCAGGGAGTTAATGCCCTTTGCATCTTATAGCATCTTGAACTCGAACTTACAAGCAGTGGGAAATGGCTTTAAGGTTTGTAAATCAAAAATTTGATTTTGGGCCCTAACCACAGCCCATTTCCCAAAGCTCCAAGGACAAGCCTATTCCCTAATGTCCTAAACCTTCCAAAGAAAAAACCTTTATCTGCAAAAAAAACCAACAACCCCTTGATTCTATTCTTTACCTGCAATATCAGATCATCTGTCAGATCGGCTGAACATTTCCAGCACCCTAAACAATATCTATAAACTAACATATCAGAATATTCTGAAACCTCAACCTGTTTCACACCCCGCCAGTGCCATGTACAAATACTGTCCTGCCTGCAAAATAATTCCTAACATCTGTGTTATCTTTCAGGTACAATCACCATTAATTTATAGTCCCTTAAGACAGAAAGGCAAAGAAAAACAACAGCACATAAACACATTAACAAATGTAACTGAATTCCCCAGCAGCCATTAAGCCATTTGGCACTCTGTCTTGAAGGAATTCAAAGACACCAAACATACATGAAAGGGTCACATTCCATATTACCAAAGATAGAGAGAAAGGTCATCCAAACAAACTGGAACGAACATACAGCAGTTAAGCTTTACACTTTGTCTTGCCAAGCACACTCCTTAAAACAATATGGTTTAGAGTTTCCACACTCATTCCAATGACAACCATGGCCATATTCAAGCACAACTTTCAGGCATAACAACTTAGTTTAGCCTACCCCCCATTCCACTGCATTCACAGCTTCTCCAATGTAGGAGATCAAAGGGATTCAAAGGAATTTCATTCCCTCCGCTAGCATTTCTAGTTAACCGGGCCCCATTTTCCCCCCGAGACTTGTTCTCTTCGATTCCTCCTGAATATGAATATTCCTCCTGAATATTCGAATAGACGTGCCCTTGTACATAGGGACTAGCACATAACACAGAGACGATCAATCTCCCAGTGCCTCTCGTATTTACTTACAACCTAAGTAAACACATCACCCTCTATTCAAGGAATCCACTTAAGGAGTCTAAACAGAAACACCCCGTGTCTCATTACTCACCTAAGCCAAGTAGTTGTTGCCGGCCGGCCTTCATTCACTCGGGGCTGTTTATATTGTCACTGGATCCTGCAGTCTCAGTCCGTTTGAGGAGCAAATTCCCCCGGATAAGCGAAACCCTCACCCCGGTCACCCAAAGATAGGGCGTGTGCGCGCATTCCCGGTCAAGGTATTTCCCAAATCCAGAAAGAACGTCGAGGCCCTCGTTGGAGCGCCAATTGTGAGAAAAATAATTAAACAGGAATCCAGAATTATGTACAATATAAACAGTTTAATTACACTTTGATCAAAGGGTCCCTACATGGTCATCCATGACACAAAATAGAGACAAAGGCCATTATCCTGAAACATAGATTTATAATGAACATGACTCCACCTTACTCCTCCCATCATCCTCCCATCATATCGTCCAACCTCCATTATGTAACATCCTAACACAATATTTACAACATAGGAAAAACCCAGAACATATTCATCATCCTGACAGCTCCACACTTCCTCTCTTTCTGTGTGAACCTGCACATTCCCATTAACTCATCCCCTTCATAACAAAGGAGAAAAACAAGCATGTTCTCTCTCTGTTCCCACAAAATTGGTCAAAACATTTCCTGTTATTCTGAGAAAAGTGAAAATAAGCTGACATATTACATTTTGTCACACATCATTATTTCATTACAAAATCATTCAAAATGGTTACACTATGGTTCTTGTTACATGTCATTTTTAACTAAAATAATTTCATTTCTCACATGCAGTCATTGGTATATACAGAGAAGTGGAGAGAGCACACAGCCTTGGGGGGGGGGCTGCGCTAATTGTACAAGTAGCTGATGTGGTTCTGTTTAACTTCACCTGCTCCTTCCTGTTTGTTAGGAAGCTTATGATCCACTTACAAGTGTGTTCAGGTACCGCTAGCTGGTTTAGCTTAGTTAGAAGAGCATCTGGAATGATGGTATTGAATGCTGAACTAAAGTCTACAAAGAGGACCCTTGCGTATGTCTTTGGAGATTCAAGATGTTGTAGGATGTAATGCAGAGCCATATTAACAGCATCATCTGTTGATCTATTTGCTTGGTATGCAAATTGCAGGGGGTCTAACAGTGGATCCGTGATGGTTTTCAAGTGGGACAGCACTAGCCTTTCAAAGGTTTTCATAACTACAGATGTTAGAGCAACTGGTCTTTAGTCGTTCAGTTCCTTGATGGTGGGCTTCTTCGGCACTGGGATGATAGTAGAGCATTTGAAGCAAGAAGGAACATAGCACATCTCTAGCGATTTATTGAAGATTTGGGTGAAGATGGAGGCCAATTGGTCAGCACAGACTTTTAAGCAAGAAGGAGTTATCTTGTCTGGGCCTGGAGCTTTTCCTGCCTTTTGTCTGTGAAATAGGTCTTGCACTTCCTTTTCTGTGATCACTAGGGATTGTGAACCCAATGGGATGGGGTCAGTTGTAGGAGGTTTGGCTGTTGTTGGTGTGTCTGGGATGGAGGTTGTGGGGATAGGTGGCTGTAGTTTCCTTTCAAACCTGCAGTAAAAAAACATTCAGGTCATCTGCCAGTTGTTGATTTCCTTCAGCTTGGGAAGTTGGTTTGTTGTAACCGGTGATATTTTTAAGAGTTTTCCACATGTTTGCTGGTTCATTTGTTGAGAACTGATTCCTTAGCTTTTCAGAGTAGCTTCTTTTTGCTGCTCTGATCTCCCTTGTTAATACATTTCTGGCCTGATTGTACAGCATTTTATCACCTTTTCTATAGGCTTCCTCTTTGGAATGACGTAGCTGTTTAAGTTTAGCTGTGAACCAAGGTTTGTTGTTGCTGTATATTCGCAAGTTCCTGGTCGTTACACATAGGTCTTCACAGAAGCTGACATATGATGTTACAGTATCTGTGAGTTCATCCAGGTCTGCAGAGGTATCTTCAAAAATATTCCAGTCCGTGCAATCAAAGCAAGCCTGTAGCTTTAACTTTGCCTCCTCAGTCCAAGTCTTCACTGATTTAATTGTTGGTTTTGTGGTTTTAAGTCTTTGCCTGTAAGCAGGTACAAGGTGAATCATGCAATGATCAGAGTGGCCCACAGCTGCTCGTGGTAAAGACCGATAAGCATCTTTTAGTGTTGTGTAGCAATGGTCTAAAGTATTCTTGCCTCTAGTGGGACAATTGACATGCTGAAAGTATTTTGGTAGCTCTTTCCTTAAGTTTGCCTTGTTTAATTCTCCTTGTTGGAGAATTCACAACTTCTCGAGGCAAGTTGTTCCACTGATTAATTGTTCTAACTGTCAGGAAATTTCTCCTTAGTTCTAAGTTGCTTCTCTCCTTGTTTAGTTTCCACCCATTGCTTCTTGTTCTACCCTCAGGTGCTTTGGAGAATAGCTTGACTCCCTCTTCTTTGTGGCAACCCCTGAGATATTGGAACACTGCTATCATGTCTCCCCTAGTCCTTCTTTTCATTAAACTAGACATACCCAGTTCCTGCAACCGTTCTTCATATGTTTTAGCCTCCATTCTCCTAATTTATGTTCCTATCTTTCTCTGTTGTATATTGGATACTGTTTTTCAAAGTGAAACATCTCCCCAACCCTTATTAGGGTATATAAACATCCACCTGTCCAGGACCCAGTGCTTTTGTGGGTCTTTTGGGTCTAGACAATCCAGTCAGGCACAGTTTAAAAGAGAGCTTAGAACAAGCTCCAGTGCTTTTCTATCCTTAGTTCTGGATGGGGTCACAGCACCTTAGTTTCTCTCACTCTGCACAAACTGGTGTGCAGTTTGGCTGATTGCATTAAGAAATGGAATTATTTCTCGAATGGAAGAAATGGAAAGACTGGAAAATGTGGGTCTGGATATCCAGTCTGGGATCCTGTGGGAAAATGTAGTTTGTTTGTTTGTTTGTTTGTTTGTTTGTTTGTTTGTTTGTTTGTTTGTTTGTTTGTTTTTCTGTGCTGCCCAACTCCCAAAGGACTGTGGGCGGCATTGGTAGAAGTCATAGACATTCTCCTTATGGGATGATCAATCCTCCCAGCCTCTGATGGGAACTCTTACCAGCATCTGATGTTAAGTGCTAAGAATTTCATTTCAGTTGCTCAAGATAAGAAGAACTGCAAACGATGAAAATTTAATGCAACATTACAAAGCACAATAATTAAAGGCTGAGCTTTTCGGGATAAAAGGGAGGGAGGCATAAGGCTAAACAGAGTTCTTTCTGGTTGAAATGTATGTTTGAATAAAATTGAAATGCTTCATGGGGACCCTTCTAAGTAGGCCACATAGTTAAGTCAGACTCTAACTATGAGACAGAGTCAGCAAAATGAGTCAGCAAAACAAGAAAACCTCAATGTCACTTTTAGCTAGCATGGGCTTGTTGTGTTTGGACATAGTTGGAATGGAAGCTTCTATATTAATCTGTACAGAAGTGACTATATGAAGTGGAGCTGAAGTGGTGCAGTGGTTAAATGCAGCCATTACAGGCTGACTGCTAGTTCAGTAGTTCAGCTGTTCAAATCTCACTAGGCTCAAGGTTGACTCAGCCTTCCATCCTTCCGAGTAAAATGGGTAAAATGAGGACCCAGATTGTTGGGGGCAATATGCTGAACTCTGTAAACCGCTTAGAGAGGGCTGTAAAGCACTATGAAGCGGTATATAAGAAAAGTGCTATTGCTATATGTTGTCTTACTTTCCTACTTAACTTTCCTCATGAGGTGACTTCTACTGTTCAGATCTGGCCTCAGCACTATAACAGAACATTTGGGGAGAAAGATAAAACTCAGCAGACCAGCTGCAGAGGCCAAGATGGAGAAGATCTCCACAGCCACCATGGACTTCCCTTTCGTGCTCAGATAGGAGGGGAGAAAGGAGACCCAAACGCTGCAGAAGACCAGCATGCTAAAAGTAATGAATTTGGCTTCATTAAAACTGTCAGGGAGCTTCCTGGCCAGAAAAGCCACTGTGAAACTGATGATGGCCAGAAAACCTAGATAGGCAAGGACAACATAAAACATTGAACCTGAGCCTTCATTGCATTCCAAGATGGCCTCTCCTACCAAGGAGTGGAAGTCCAAGTTGGGAAAAGGGGGAGAGGTTACCAGCCAGCTGGCACAAAGAACTGTTTGGACCAGGGGACAGGCTAAGACAATGGAGTTACTCAGTGGTTTTCCTAAGAATTTCCTTGTGCGGTTGCCTGGCTTGGTAGCCATGAAAGCCAGAACCACCATGACAGTTTTTGCCAACACAGAAGAGACCGCAAGGGAAAAGAGAATGGCAAAGGTAGTTTGTTGGAAGAGACAAGTGAGCTTCCTGGGTCGACCGATGAAGAGGAAGGAGCAGAGGAAGCAGAGCAGGAGGGAGACCAAGAGGATGTAGCTGAGTTCTCGGTTGTTGGCCTTAACTATTGGTGTGTCACTATGTTTAAGGAATATCACCAGAACTGCAGTTGTCATCACACAGAGAGAAAGAGTGAGAGAAACTAAAGTGCATCCCAGAGGCTCTTGATAGGCAAGGAAGTGGATCTTCTTGGCAATGCAGTGGTCCTTGTCCTTGTTGGGATATTGGTCTTCTGGACAGGGGTCACAGCCAGCTGCATCTGAA
Source organism: Diadophis punctatus similis (assembly GCA_023053685.1). Taxonomy (NCBI): domain Eukaryota; kingdom Metazoa; phylum Chordata; class Lepidosauria; order Squamata; family Dipsadidae; genus Diadophis; species Diadophis punctatus. Next base: position 484,501 of record JALIGW010000125.1, read on the forward strand.
ATCAAGAGTCACTTTGTATTTCATAGTGTATCAAAAATGGCAAATCATCATTCAATATTGATAATCTTGGGGAATAAGTTCATTGTAGACATGGATGTTTTCAGCTCTTTAGCTCAAGTCCTCTCCTGTGTATTTTCCACCCATTCATTCAGAGTTTTTTTTTGTTTTGTTTTTGCAGGGAAGGGTAGGCAGACATAGCTGGATGGATCTGTCTCCAGTAGTTCTATCAATTCCTTGGGAGACTGACAGTGTTAAAACAAGAGCACATCCTACATAATGAAAATCAAAGTTTGAACCCACACCCCATGAAATGTTTGGTAGCCAGTTTTTCTTGATATAGCTGGATGTAAGAATTGCAGTGGAAAATCTAGCAGGGAACCCATGAATTGTGCCCTGAAACTACCCTGCTTAAATTGAGGAGAAGGAAATTTGTCTTGGAGAGAGCAGGAGAGTTGAAATCAGTTAATTCAGAGGTTCTGCTGAAAAGCATGAATATTTTGAAGAATGTCAATCTACCAAAAATGATAACCCAATTGATATTTGTTTCTACTGAATGGCTTCCTTTATCTTGGAAGATCTCCATTTGAAGTGTCTTCTACCTGTCTGATTAGAAATGGTCCCTTCTGGGCAAGGGTCACATTGGTAGCAGCAAACCTGCTCGCCCTCTGGAACGCTTCTCCTCTCTCCTGCCTGGCACCTCTTCATGCCACACCTGGCAAAGGGCACCTTCTAGAAGAGAAAGAGAGAAATAATGTTGGTGGTCCATTTCCACTGTCAGAATGTCTTCAAAATAAATGGTGAATTAAGGTCTATGAGAAACAGGAAAAGCTATGGGGGGATTAAGGCCAGTTCCGTTCCAAACCACCAATGGATGCTGAAGAATGGAAGTGGAACTTGGCCTAGAAAGAAAGCTTGTGAGTTGAGCTATAGCTTTTCTAAAACAGTCATGGGGATCTAACTGAAAGGGAATAGTCCATGGAAACCACTGTGGGCTGCTTTAATTGCATCCTGGGTTCAAGCAGAATTTCTTTCTGATCTCAATCCTTTTTGATCTGTGACAAATCAGATCTCAAATATGTTAGATGCAAAATGGCTTTTTCATCAATTGATTACCAAATTTTTGATTTAGTAGAACTGTTTTCCAGTTAGGAGGATGTTTTGCCTCTGTCAAAGAGAATGAACCCTTCACTGAATTTAAGCTAACTTCCAACTCACCTTTGTTCCCCAGACAATTGTATCAGAGTTAATAGTGAAATCCTGGCCTTGGGGAGCTCCGGGATGTATTTGTCCAACTTCCACGGGGACAAAAGATTCATTGGGGAGGAGGACCCAGTTGAGAATGTCATAACGAGCAGATCCCAGTCCATTTTCTGAGAAGGAGATTTCATCTCCAGCACTGTTGTTGAACTTGACTTTCCTCAAATAGGGAAGAAGCTGAAAGAAAAGAGATCTTCAGATACTGGAGTAATTGGCTGAAGGCCACAAATGAGACTTCATTGGTTCTATCATTCTGGGCTGGTCATCACCTTAACCCAAACCCGAACCCTAATCCTAAAAGGTATTATTTTCAATTCTAAGCAAAAATGAAGAACATGGGGGCATAATCTCAAACCAACAGGAGGGAAGTTCAAGAGTAATGTTAGAAAGCATGACTTCACAGAAAAAGTAGAGGAAGCTTGGAATCAACTCCCAGCAGAGATAGTGGGTCAATCATCAGTAGCTGAGTTTAAAGATGCTTGGGATAAACACATGTCCATCATCCAACAAAAATGAAATAAATAAAATAAAAATAAATCAAAAATAAAAAGAATAATTAAAGAATAATAAGAAATAACTTAAAAATAAATTTTAAAAAATGAATAAACTCAAAGGGCAGATTTGATGGAGGTCTTTTTCTTCTGTCCATTTTCTATGTTTCTTTCTTTTTCTAATTATTCTCACTCCCAGGAAATTTTTCCTTAATTCTAGATTGGATCTCTCTTTGATCACTTTTCATCTGTTACTTCTTGTCCTGTCCTTGTCCTGCTTTGAGTACAGGTTAACCCCTTCTTCTCTGTGACAGCACCTCAAATGTTGGAAGACTATCATGTCACCCCTAATCTTACTAATTCATCAGGTGCCTAGGTCTTGCAACTTACAAAACTACAAAAACAAAACCCCACAGCAAAGAAACACTGAAAGGCACAGGGGATGGGTGGAAGAGGGAAAGGACGTTGAGGTGGAGAACTAAAAGAAGGAGGAGGTGTTTGGTGGAGTTCTCAAGTGGACTCTGATGCTACCACAGCTAAGCAAGGTGTAGCTGAGCCTTAAGCCATTCAAGCCTTCCTAAGATGCAAACCAGCTACAGCCATCTGGTCACAAGGATAAGGTGACCAGACGTCCCGCTTTTGGCGGGACAGACCCAATTTTAAACCAATTGTCCCGCGTCCCGCATCGTTTCAAAAAAGTCCCGCTTTTTTGAAACGACGCCAGATGTCTCCCACACAGAAATCTGCGGTCAGTGTAAAAAAAAAAATCAGAGCCGGGATGTTTCTTCACATCAATGCTGCTTCCAGCGAAAGGAAAGGAAGCGCCTCATCCACATTCCCGCCCGCACCTTTTTTTTCTCTCTTCCTCTCCCCAGGGTGATTCCCAGCAATGTCCAGGGACTCTTTCAGCAGCCGAGCCAGGCCCCGCCCAGCTTTCTCCCCGCCTCCCGCATGTCATTCACTCTTTGAATCTCGGGCCCGGCCCTCCCCCCCCCGGCAGAGAGCAGAGACAGGTTAGCCTGGCTCCGGCTCCTTTCCTCCCCAGGAATCCTTTCCTGGGTCTGCCACACGGGGGGAAGGAGCAGAGGCGTGGGGCACCCGCCGGACGCCGCCCCGGAGAGAAGACCAGGCCCGGCTGGCAAGGGCCAGGAAGGAGTTTTCCTGCGCCGTCAGCCAGCTTTTCCTCCAGGCCAGACGCAGCAGAGGCTGCAGCTTTGTGCACCACCACCCCTTCATCGCAGCCTTTATAAATGCCATGGCCGGGGCCGGGGCTTGTCTCTGCTGCGTCTGGGCCGGGTCTTCTCTCCGGGGCGGCATCCGGTGGGTGCCCCACGCCTCCGCTCCTTCCCCCCATGTGGCAGACCCGGGAAAGGATTCCTGGGGAGGAAAGGAGCCGGAGCCAGGCCAGCCTGTCTCTGCTCTTTGCTGGGGGGGAGGAGCCGCTTCTTGGGAGCGATCTTGCGTCGTTTGCCAGCCAGCCAGCCCAAGCTACTGCCAGCTCCCGAAGGGGAGGCGGGAGGCGAGGAAAAGCCTCCCGCCTCCCCCCCCACCTGGACGCCGACATTAGCATCTTTTGCCTTCTGCGCATGCGCAGAGGGCAAAACTCAAATGACGGCGTCCAGGCGGCCCCACCCCCCGCCAATGTCCCGCTTAAAAAAAAAAATCTGGTCACTTTACACAAGGAATTGTTTCCTCCCAAGAACAGTATGATGGAGAAGCAACTCATTCAAATGGAAAGTGAGAAGGCTACTGAAAGTATGAAGGCTGGAAGGAAGAGTACAATATAGGGCTAAGTGTAAGGTAAAAAGGATTAAGCCATGGAAAATGGAGCTGAATTCCCAATTCTTAAAAGGGAAGGCTGGGAAGGAATTGTGGTTATGTCGCTTTCATGTATAGAAAAAGTAAGCAGTTAAAAGAACATAGAATGAAAGAGCGACTTGTAACTCATTTAGGAATTGATATGGGATCAAAATACAAGACCCCCAAAAAATCAAGGCTGACTACTTTTGTGGTGCCCACATACAGGTACTGACCACAAAAGAGTTAATTTTTTGTGTAAAGTTAAAGTGTTGTGAAAATGCATTGTATACATAAGTAAGTGTGGGGCCAAACAGCTTTAAAATGGAAAGGTAAGTAGGCAAAGGGAGGGGTTTATCCTAGTGCTCCAGCAGGGAGGGGGGATAGAATCCATCAGGAGGAGTCAGCCAATCAAATCAAAGACAGCAGAGCAAGGAGCTATAAAAGGAGGAGTTGGAGAACAGTTGGGGTTCTCTGCCTGAGGTAAAACTTCCAAGGAAGAAGGTTAATAGGGATTCTCTGCTGGGGGGGTTAACTGTCAAGGAAGGATGTAAACAGGAGAGAAACGGGCTCTAGGCAATCCTGAGGGAAGCAGGTGCCAGGGTCAGGAGGCTTTATCGATTGTGATATTGGGTTAGCTGTACAGGGAGTTAAACGGTGAAACGTACTCTAATCTGTAGGCTTTAATCCATGAAGAACTGGGATCCTTAGGTTTCGTTAGGAAAACTGGGACAGTTCTCTGAGGGGAAGAAAAGGTTTTAAGGAATTGAATTGCTTGTAGTGGCTATAAGAAATTTACTTGATACTTACTGAGAAGGCTGTAAATAATAAACTTGTGAATTGTTTGATAAAGAAACATGTCAAAGCCATGCTATCTTTCACATAAAGTATTTTTAAAGCAAGTCTGCAGAGAATAAAAATTTTGTATCTTTAAAATCACCGGCAGAGTACTGGCTGGTGTTAAAATGTATTCTTATTCAGCTCACTGAGGAAAGAAGCATTAATATCAAGCCTCTAAGAGAAGAGAGAAGGTAGACAGAGGGCGTAACTCTTGGTCAGGGAGATATAAAAAAATTGTTAAGGGGAGAATAAATCCCCATAGAGGTGGTGTGGATCTTTTCCTTGGAATTCAGACATTTAAAAATAAAGCCGAGATTAAAAGTCTAACAGAAAATATTTATTTCGGTACAAAAACAATAAATCCTGATTAATTACATCTTTGCTAGTAAAATGCGACCGTCCCGGTCAAGAGCAAAGTCAAAAGTGATTAATGGAGAATCAGGAATGTAGACATGCATACAAGAACATCATATCATGTGTTCTGCTTATATTGGAATGTACCATTATATTAGATAGGGATACATCATCCTGCATATACATACAACTGGCAATTATTCACACCGTGACAAAAATATTTATCTGAACATTATTCTACGCTACCAATACAAATAAAATCAATAACCCTGACTGGGGAGGGGCGACCTTGCAACTTTATTTATTGTTAAGATATTCTCTCCAGAAATAACGGAAGGAATGCCTGCAGAGAAAAGGATGAAGTTATATTTATGCATTTCAGAAAGGAGGAGAAAATGATATTTTCATGCATATGGATAAGTAATAAACTAGGTAAAGCATAATATTTACATTCAACAAACCTCAAGTCGCTTCCCCGAACTTCTATTATTACTATCTCCAAGAAAAAAAATAGTGTCTTAATAAAGGAAATGTATCAGTTATGTTGCTCTAGAAATGTTGATAAGACACTTTTGATAAGACAACAAACAAAGAAGTTGTGAATGCTCCAACACTGGAAGTTTTTAAGAAGATGTTGGATATTTATTTATTTTATTTATTTTGCTGTTCTTATATGCCGCCCTACTCCCTGGGGACTCAGGGCAGCGTACAATAGAGTATAAGAACAATATAAAAACAGTAGCAAAAATAATTAAATGATTTAAAACATTTGATTTATTAAAAGATTAAAAAGCCAAACAACACATTCATACCTGGGGGAGACCTAAGATGTTCATCGGTCACATCACCCCGCCTGCAGGAAGAACCATGTCTTAATAGCTTTCCGGAAGGCCAGCAAGGTGGGGATAGATCGGATCTCTGGGGGTAGTTGGTTCCAGAGAACCGGAGCCCCCACAGAGAAGGCTCTCCCCTTGGTCCCCCCAACCGACATTGTTTGGCTGAAGGGACCTGGAGGAGACCGACTCTGTGGGACCTAATTAGTCGTAGGGATGTATGAGGTAGGATGCGGTCCCGGAGATAACCTGGTCCTAAGCCATGTAGGGCTTTAAAGATGATAATCAACACCTTGAAATGCACCCGGAGACCAATGGGCAACCAATGCAGCTGGCAGAGAATGGGTGTTACGTGGATGTATCTGGGGACAACCATTTGTCGGAAGTGGTGTAGGGTTTCCTGCCTAAGCAGGGGGTTGGACTAGAAGACCTCCAAAGTCCCTTCCAACTCTATTCTATTCTATTCTACTCTATTCTATTCTATTCTATTCTATTCTATTCTATTCTATTCAAGGAGAGAAGCAACCTAGAACCAAGGAGAAATTTCCTGACAGTTAGAACAATTAATTTGTGGAACAACTTGCCTCCAGAAGTTGTGAATGCTCCAACACTGGAAGTTTTTAAGAAGAGATTGGACTTCTATTCTATTCTATTCTATTCTATTCTATTCTATTCTATTCTATTCTATTCTATTCTATTCTATTCTATTCTATTCTATTCCATTCCATTCCATTCCATTCCATTCCATTCCATTCCATTCCATTCCATTCACACTTTCACACTCCTCTAAGGATTTATTTTCTCACAGTGCCTGCCCTGTTTTGTGACTTCACTGGCCAGAGAGATCTGTGCTTTATCCTTTGATGCAGAAAAAGAAAATCTGATGAATTTTAGACTAGGTTGATTCCTGTTCAGAGGTGGGTTCCTGCCTTTTTTTGCCGGTGCTGTTAATAGCTGTTGTTCGGTGCAGAGCCAAAGACGCTGCTGCCGTTCGCGGCACGGGAGCTTTCCCTGGGCACTTTCCCCGCCCACATGGAAGCCGCCAATTGCGTTCTTTTGCCCTCTGCGCATGCGGAACGCTTTGCGCATGCGCAGAGGGCAAAAGAACGCAATTGGTGGCGTCCATGCGGGCGGCGGCAGTCCCGGGGAAAGCTTCCGCGCCGCGAACGGCAGCAGCGTCTTCGGCTCTGCGCCGAACAACAGCTATTAACCGCACCAGCAGGAACCCACCTCTGGTCCTGTTGTGTGTGCTAAAGTTGTCAGAGGTTGATTTGACACAACAGGCAAAACATTGCAAACTAAATACATGTCACACAGCATGATAAACCATAGAAACAAAAGATAAGGTTCAAATGAACTGAATTGAGTATCTTTTTAAAAAGCAGTACTCAGGCTGCATCCTTAGGAAGACTAAGTTGTTTCTGGAAATATGCCCACTAGGACTGTTGAAGCATCTGGCAGAATTGCCATCTTCATTAAAATATTCATGAACTGGGAGAGACATGGTAACAAGGTCAGCCAGTGAATAGGCATAGCAACTAAGTCAGCCAATGGGAGCTTAAACACATCTGAGTCTGTGCAGAGAATTGAAACTGAAACTGAAGCTAGAAGGCTGGGCGGGGCTCAGTCCACTCTGTACTCTGTCTGCTCTGAACTCTGAAATGAAACTGCTTGTAACTGCTGCTACGTTAAAGAAGAACTCTGCTACTGGTATTGTAAACACTCATCTGTTATTATGTATATAAAGAAGTTAATGAATCAAGCTGAATCAGTTATCTGTGTGTGCTTCTGGATTTGATTTATGCAACAAACTCTAACAGGTTATGGGTCCAGAGCACACAAAAAGATTGTTGTAATTTTAGCTGAAGAGACTGCCTGTGTTAAAAGAGAACAAGGCAGAAAAAGTTTGCAGGATGGCTGCTGTTGAATTTAAGGAAAGCTCTGTACCTCGTTTGGGACAGAAGAACTATATAATTTGGGATGCAAAGATGGAATGTTTCCTGAAGGCTAAAAAGCTGTGGGATATTGTTATTAATCCACCCCAGGGAGCTTTTGCAACTGGTGAGCAGAAGCAGAATGATAAAGCAATGGTTTATATCATCTTGAGTTTAGAAGATGAACAGTTTATCAATGTAGCTGATTTAAAGACTGCACACGAAGTCTGGCTGAAATTAAGAAATGTGCATGTTAGTGTGTCTGCATGCAACATTGTGCAATTATCAAGAAAATTATACAGAGCCTGTCTACAACTAGGTGAATCTGTGGAAAGACATTTATTGTAAATGCAAACTTTGTTTGTGGAGTTGGAACAGTGTGGAATGAATATTCCTGAGTCCTAAAAGGTGTTGTTAGTGTTAAACAGCCTTGATAAAACTTAGGATATTGTTTCTGCAGTGTTTGAGTGCAAACCAGAGCAGGAATTGCATTTGGAGGCATTAAAGGTTTGTTTGATTGCTGAAGAGAACAAACATCATTTTAGAAAAAGCCTAGGGGCAGAAATCCCTGAGGTGCGGGGCCCAAGGAGCAGAGAGATAAGAAGAGCAGAAATTTCAGTGGTGGGATTCAATGTTTTTACTACCGGTTCTGTGGATGTAGCTTGGTGGGCATGACTTGGCTTGGTGGTCATGTGAGTGGGTGGTCATGGGTGGGTGGTCATGTGAGTGGGTGGGTGTGGCCAACTCAATGTCACTCCCACCCAGTCACAAAGCCCCAAAGCCACACCAACCCAGGCTTTGTGGCTCCCGGTGTTTTCTGTGGGAAATGGGTCATGTGACTGAGTGGCCGTGGCCAACTTGATTGGTCTCACCCTTAGGAAATTTCTCCTTAGTCCAACTCACAATAAAATAGCACAATAAAACAGCACTGTTCCAATATTTAGAATAGAATAGAATAACAGAGTTGGAAAGGACCTTGGAGGTCTTCTAGTCCAACCCCCTGCTTAGGCAGGAATCCCTACACCACTTCAGACAAATGATTATCCCAACTCTTCTTAAAAACTTCCAGCGTTGGAGCATTTACAAGTTCTGGAGGCAAGTTGTTCCACTGATTAATTGTTCTGTCAGGAAATTTTAGGAGCTCCTACGAAAATGAGGGAGTCAATCTATTTTCCAAAGCACCAAAAGGCACAGCAAGAAACAATGGGTGGAAACTAACCAAAGAGAGAAGCCACCTAGGACTAAGGAGAAATTTCCTAAGGGTGAGACCAATCAACCAATGGAATAGCTTGCCTTCAGAAGTTGTGGGTGCTCCATCACTAGAGGCTTTCTAAAAGAGTGAGGGAAGTACACCCCAAAAGGACAGTGCCAGGAACCACTAAAACAGTGCAAAAACTTAAAACAGCCATTCCCATTTTTTAAAAAAGTCAACCCCAAAGCAAACACAGCAGCTGAGAGGGAAACTAAGAGCAGCTGCTCAGGCTAATTGAAAGCCTGGGTGTGCTGCCAAAAGCCATTAACCCTTCCAACTCTATTATTCTATGTTCTCTATGTTCTAAATTGGGTGCTTCACAGCAGAAGCAATACAGCTGGCTGGACCACACATGCATTAAATTCACGGCCTGTATGATCAAACTGCATCATTGTCCGCTCCTGTATCTTTTCCCCCAGGGAGAAACAAGAAGTATCCAACACTGCAGCAGCTATAAAAGGTCTTGGGAAACTCCAGGGAGTATCAGCTGATCACAGAAGTGTTACTTAATACTTTTTATAATGAAAATGTTTGTAATCTTATCCTTCTTCCTGAAGGGAAGAGGTTAATCCCATTCCTAGATCGGTGATTGATGGTATTCTCTGCCCTAATCCTGTCAGTTTCTGTTGTTTATTGACTTGATTCAGCATGTATCAGCTGCATTCCAGCTGCAACTGTTAAGTGGAACTATTAACTGAAGGGAAACCTCTCTTGCACTTTATTTTTAACCGGTTCTCCGAACTGCATAAGTAATTTACTAACGGTTTGGGCGAACCGGTGAGAACCGTTTGAATCCCACCTATGGGATGCTTCCTCTCTAAAGATCTGTAACCTGGACAAAAAGTTCTGCCATGACTTGAATTCTAGGTAGAAACAATCCATGACTTCATTTTTGAGAGTAGCAATAGCAATAGCCATAACACTTAGACTTATATACTGCTTCATAGCACTTTACAGCCCTCTCTAAGTGATTTAAGAGTCAGCATATTGCCCCCAACAATCTGGGTCCTCATTTTACCCACGTTGGAAGGATGGAAGGCTGAGTCAACCCTGAGCCTGGTGAGATTCGATCTGCCAAACAGCTGGCAGCCTGTGATCAGGTAAGTGCTGGCAGTAAGTGTCAAGTCCCATAAATCCTTACCGGGACGCTGCCATTCTGGTGGGGAGGGGGCTTGGAGGCATTCCTCAGTTTATAACCTTTTTCCTGGTGCCTATCTATCCTGTGCTTTGATTTATCTTCCCAGGAACGAGAGGGGGGGCAGGGCCATTTGTTTTGCCCAGAGCCTCCAGCGAGCAATGCCAGCTTCCTATCACCTTCTCAGCCTGCGGTTCTCAAAACATCTTCACATCTGCGGATTGACTTATTTGACACGAGACTGAGGGGAGGGGTCTCTAAATGGTTTAATCTAACAGAATTGTGTGGGAATCCTCAGATCCTGCTTTCTTTGTCTTGCTCTCACTTTCCCTCAATAAAAGTTTCCTTTTGAAATGCCAATTGTTTCAAGAGTTCTACTTTCTTGAGTGGAGAGGAGAGGCAAGTCCTTACAGTAACATATAGTTTTGGTAAAGGCAAGTGAAGTAGAGTCAGGCAAAGCCAAGTTTGAGGTTTGAGACATGACAATTCCCTAGTTTAAAAAAACTCTGTTTCCCAGGCCCGTCCTCCCATTGACTCCTCATATCCAATTATATTCAAAAGAGATGTTTTTGGAATGGCTGTTCTTGGAATGCACCTGCACTTTTGTCTCTGGACGGTTGTCCTTAAGATGTTTTCTCTGGCCAGCACAAAGTACTTTGGAGGTGCACCATTCCTACTTCCAAACAGCTTCTCTCCTGCCTCTGACTTTAGAATAGAATAGAATAGAATAGAATAGAATAGAATAGAATAGAATAGAATAGAATAGAATAGAATAGAATAGAATAGAATAGAATAGAATAGAATAGAATAGAATAGCACAGTTGGAAAGGACCTTAGAGGTCTTCTAGTCCAACCCCCTTGCTTAGGCAGGAAACCCTACACCACTTCAGACAAATGGTTATCCAACATCTTCTTAAAAACTTCCATTGTTGGAGATTTCCCAACTTCTGGAGGCAAGCTGTTCCACTGGTTAATTGTTCTAACTGTTAGGAAATTTCTCCTTAGTTCCAGGTTGCTTCTCTCCTCAATTAGTTTCCATCCGTTGCTTCTTGTTCTACCCTCAGGTGCTTTAGAGAATAGCTTGACTCCCTCTTCTTTGTGGCAACCCCTAACATATTGGAAGACTGCTATCTTGTCTCCCCTCTGCACCAGCATCTATGGCAAGCTGGCACCAAAGCAAGACAAAAGAAGGAGCAAGGTGGCAGATCCGACACCCGGAGATTACCTGCCATGACTGGACATTTGAGATCCTCTGTCGAAGTCTCAGTATGGCTGGTCGCACTCTGGATCCATGCATTGCATGCAATGCGTGTGCCAGAGCATAAATGGCATTGTAGATATTGTAGCTTTCACCTGTCATGCTTGTTTCAAACATGTAAGTTGGCAGATTCTCTATATTCTCCTTTCCTGTACATTGTTCTTCCTCCTCTTGAAGGATCTCTCCTGGTTTGTGGATCTTACAGCCAAAAGCCAGTTCCCACCACAATGGGAGAAAGAAATCCCCTTGTGGGTTCAAAGGGTCTAAAGACATGAGAAAATGGCTGAATTCTGAGACATCCCTGGTGTGGTCCCTAAAATGCAAAGCCCCATGGAAGGGCTTTATAACTTGCATCATATCTTGAGATTTTGCCACATTAAGTTTCCAATCGGAAGTAAAGATCCAAACTTTCTGAAATGTTGCATTTCTCCATTTTTCATAAGTATACACAATCCCCTGTGCATTTTCAAAAGTCTTGGAGTCCCCAAACAGAATAATCACTTCACCTTTATTCCAAGTATTGAAAACATGAAGCAATTTCGAGTCCTGAATATCAAGAAAATCAGGTTTCATCATTTCAGTGAAGGCCAGGCAGATCTCCTTCTCCTTCAGCATTGGCATCAGAGATGAGATGAAACATTCTCCATTGTCATTTTCAGGGGCTACAAGGCCAACCCAGTTCCACTGGAAATGCAGGAGCATCTGGACTAAACCCACACACTGAGGAAATTCCTTGGGATTAATCCGGAAGAAGGAAGGATAAACTCTTCTCTCTCCCTGAGAGAACTCAAAGCCAACGCCTAGCTGGAGAAAGTGAGAATCTTCTTTCAAAGACACAGTAAAATGTCATGGTGACTTTAGGGTCCCCATTGTGTGGTTTCCTGCTCCATAAGTCAGGCTGACACAATTTGAGTGGTAAGCTTAAGCTTCTTCCCTTCTTAAGAAGAGCAAACCATCCCATATTTTGCCTGATTGTGACAGGTCAGAAGCCAAAGGAACACACCATCAACCAAATACAGATATTAAACTACCCCGAAAAATTGGCTAGACTTTTATGAAGAATAAGTTAAGAAGGAATTCATTTTAGCAAGTACAACATTTCAGAATTGTCCCATTATCTATTTCTTTGGGGTTATGTAAAACATATCTTGAGACATTAAACATAAAAATGAACTCAATGGATTCTCTAAGTCACATAGTCTTCATGTGCACACACACACACACAACACCTCCGGTTTCCTTTTTTGCTTCTGTGTGCCCTTCTGTTGTTTGTCTACTCCGTACTGCATCCTATGGAGCCTCCTTACCTGTGGGACCTTGAAGATGCTGAAGATGGAGGCCATCTGCCTTGAGGATTTGGGGTTGAGACCGCCGATGACAGAGAGCAGAGGGTCCTGCCTGTCACATTTGTAACCTGGAACCATTTGGCCTCGTGTGGAGAGCAGGGAGAGGCAGATTTTGGAAATCTTCGTCTCAATCTGGTAATTGTCATAGATGTGGAAGCCAAGAGTGATGTTGGGCAGGAGAACCAGATCCTTGTTGACCTCTGTGACTGCATATGCCAAGGCCATGAACAGCTGGTAATTCTTGAGTATGGGACTATAATGAAAAAAACATTGGGGGGAAGATCATAAGTGTTGATGGTGATTGCATTGCCTTTATTCTTTTTTGCATTTTGTTTGGAGCAGCAAGCCCCAAGTGTAAATGAGGGTTGATTATTATTATTATTATTATTATTATTATTATTATTATTATTATTATTATTATTATTATTATTATTATTATTATTATTATTATTATTATTGTTGTTGTTGTTGTTGTTGTTGTTGTTGTTGTTGTTGTTGTTGTTGTTGTTGTTGTTGTTGTTGTTGTTGTTTCTGTTCTGGTTGATTTAATCTTCAGTTTGATTTACAGTCTGGGACTGGTAAAAACTTAACAGTTCAAATCTAAACCAAGGACCTAAGAGCTGTTAAGGTAATGTCTGAGTATATAGGCAGTTCCGAGTAAGGTGTTTTTTGCAAAGTCAGAATATTCAGGTCTAATAAGTACAAAATTTCCATGCATCTAGGCATCCCTTTGGATATTGCTCCAAGGGCTCCTATTACTATTTGTATCACCATTGATTCTTTCCGCCACAATTGACTCTGTGGTTTCTTCCCCAAACCCCCAAAACTTTACCCTTAGACTGTCTACAGTCGACCTCACCCCATTCCTTAAGAGGTCTGTAAGGGGCGTGCATAAGCGCACCATTGTGCCTACCTTCCCTGTCTTACTGTCCTATTGTTCCTCATTTATCTGTACTTACTTTGCTTATGTTATGTTTATACCAATACCTGCTATCTTGTACATGTTTGACAAATAAATAAATAAAATAAATAAAATAAAGAAATAAAATTGCTCAACTTCAATTTTCAGATCACTGTATTTTGTTATTTTTTCTAGCTGTTTCTCTTCGATTCGTGTATCACCTGGCATTGCAATATCAATGAACAAGACTTTTTTTCTTGTTGTGGGCCAGATGTCTGTTTGAATCCAAAAGACCCACAAGATCTTGACCTGCTCATTTTCAAAAACTCTGTCAATTTGGTGTTCCAAATAATTTTTGCTGCATTCTGGCAAAATCTTTCAATGTTGGCCACTCGATCATGAAGCTGTAGATAATCAGTTTGTGAGATTTTGCTGCAGCCATTGATAAGGTGATCCACTGTTTCCTCTTTCTCATTGCATAAACAACATTTACTGTTGTTACGGACATGTTGACTTTTTGCTTTCATGGAATTGGTCTGCAGGGTTTGTTCTTGGGCAGCCAAAATGAAATTGTCAGTTTCTTTCTTCAGCACTCCTGATCTCAACCATCTCCATGTTAGCTTTATATCTACCTTTCCTTCCATGTCCTTCAGGTATTGACTGTACATAGGCTTCTTTTTACAGTTAGAAACTCGATGCTCAATTGTTTCCTTTCAATATTTTGCTTTCAATCTCATTGTTTTCAAGAAGCTTCCCTTGTTCACTGGCGTGCGCAAAACATGCACTCCTGTTGCGATGTGAACCGGTAGTAGAACCCACCCCTGATACCCAGGTATTTGTAATAATCATCTTCATCCAGTCTCTTCACGTTATTTTTGTAAGGCATCTTGATTTCTTCAGTTTTCACTATTTTTCCCTGTTTGATCATGATGATGACGTTGTTGTTTATTTTTATTTATTTATTTATTTTATTTATTTGTCAAACATGTACATGATAGTAGTTGTTTGTATAAACATAACATAAGTAAAAAGTAACAATAAAAGAGGACAATAGGACAGTAGGACAGGGATGGTAGGCACAGTGATGTGCTTATGCACGCCCCTTACAGACCTCTTAGAAACAGGGAGAGGTCGACTGTAGACAGTGTAAGGTTAAAGTTTTTGGGGTTTGGGGAAGAAACCACAGAGTCAGCTAGAGCATTCCAGGCATTGATCGTGGCTAGTGACCATAGTTGTTCATATTTTTTATATTTATATTTATATTTATATTTTTATTTATGAACATATTCATGTTGCTGAAGATTCGTTCCTTCATTAAATTTGAATGGTTTTGTGAGAAAGGAAACAGCCTTTGCCTCCATATCATGGACCATTTTATAGCCCTCCCTCCTTCACTTGCCTCCCATGGCTGCAATCCTTCCCTATTGCTCCCCTACTACCCTAATTAATTTGGCTGAGCAGCTTCTTCAGGTCTGGTAAAATTCTGAGCACAAGACTCCACTGAGGATCACTGGTAGATTTATTGAGGGATATTATCCATCAACACTGCCGATTGCAATACTGAGTTCTCTTTTTCTTTTTTACAACTACCACATTCTACAAAAGGACAGAATGCTTCTTTAATTTTTCCTCCATGACTTTCTCTCCAAATTAATATTATATCTCAAAATCTCAAAATCAGCAAAGCCAGCACAGTTTCTTATGGGTTGTCCTTTCTCACTTTTTATACTTTTTAATCATCTTCCCGATCAAGAGTTCTGAAAGATTGAGAATTCTAGACTATTTTATGAGTTTGGCTCTTTACTGAGAAAAGCACAAAGATTTGAATTACACTAGGACATTGGCAGCATCACTAGAACAACTATTTCTGAAAGGTGTCCTTAAATGCAAAGCAAAACAAACGATTAATTTACATATTTTTTTCTCCTGGGGAAACTTACAAAAAAGAAACATGAAACCGTGATGGGTCATTTTGAAAGTCTGGCTTCGTGAAGGGAATAAAGATAATCAGATACAAGTTCCCACCAATAACGACATCACCAGGTCTGTAATAGTATTCAGCAATGTTGAAATCTTTCTTCAAGACACAGTTGGTTTCCATCCTCTTAGCAGAAGTTAAAGGCAGGAGCCAGAGGAGCAGCAGCAGCAGGAGGAGGAGAGGCAGCCCAGCCATTCTTCTCAGCTGTCTTCCTAGATGGGAAATCAAAGTTTGTGAGAAGCCAGATTGCAGGGAGCCCTTGAAATCTTACCATGGCTTTAGCAGAAAAGAGACAGGCTGTGACACCTGAATGTCTCCAGGGCAAATTTATTCCAGCCATGCTTTTTCTTACCTGTGCTCGGACTCTAACCAAAGAGGAAACTGAGGGCAGCTGAGTCTCACCGAAAAAAGGAGCTAGTCCTCTGCAAGATATGGTAAGCTGACATGTCCTTCACCACATCGGGAGTAGCCAGAACATATTTTCCACTGCAGATTTTTCTCTTGGAAGCCTTTCGTGGGCAGAAATCCACAAGGGGATACATTCAGAATTACTGTTCTTACGAAAATTACAAGGAAAAGCAACTCTCCTATCCCCTTAGCACTGGAGTTGGTTCGCATACCAAAAGGGGGGGGGGAAACATGGTTGTGTCTCTTGTTATGAATTTGCAATTCATACAGACTTTGGAGTCAAAGTGAAGTTGGGTATTTGACCTCCGTGACCTCCATACACATACAATCGTGCCTACCATTCCTGTCCTAATGTACCCATATATTCACACCTCTTTTACTCTTATTCATGCTTGTACTATTACATATATATTCAATCATGTTTTTACAGTTTATACTTTGCTTATAATCATATATGCTTGACAAATAAAACAAATAAAATAATAAATAAATAATGACAATCCGTTATACCCTATTAAGTCTGGGCAATCGTACCAATGCTTGGGTGGAATAAGTGGTTTATAGATACCGATATGTCAGGAGATGAAAGTAGAAACTCAAATCTCCCAAAGATCTTGAAAATAGGGAAGAGGGTCTTTCAAAGTATTAAGCTAACTTAAACTCTGCAGCCGGGTTGTCTAAGAGGATGTGGGAGCCAGAAACGTTTGTCTGTTGTCTTTGTCTTATGAAGTGTGTCTTCAGAATTCTCAGCTGGCCTTGAAAGGATACCATCATCCATGGTTGTTGTCTGGGCCTGGCAGGGGTGGGTTCTGACTTACCTTGCTGCCGGTCTGCTTCCTCGTGCGCATGCGCAGAAGCAAAAAACAAATGGCAGCGCCTATGGCACCGCCAAGAGAGCCAGTTCAGGGGCATGTCCAGCCGGCTGTCACTGCCGGTTCAGCGAGCGGGGGGAAACTCCCGCTACCGGTTCTATAGAACCGGTCCGAACTGACAGGAACCCACCTCTGGGACCAGGCTGCGGTGGTAGTAAGAATAGGGGCACATGGTCTCTCCTTTCTCTGAAGCTGATCCCATTCGGTCTTGGTTGGAGGGGAAAGATTGAATTCCACCACCTGTAAGGTCCCGCCTCTCCTCCTCATTAAAGAAAATAAAAACTCTTGAAACTTGGTGTGAGAAATGAAATTATTTTTGTTAAAAATGACATGTAACAAGAACCATAGTGTAACCATTTTGAATGATTTTGTAATGAAATAATGATGTGTGACAAAATGTAATATGTCAGCTTATTTTCACTTTTCTCAGAATAACAGGAAATGTTTTGACCAATTTTGTGGGAACAGAGAGAGAGAACATGCTTGTTTTTCTCTTTTGTTATGCAGGGGATGAGCTAATGGGAATGTACAGGTTCACACAGAAAGAGAGGAAGTGTGGAGCTGTCAGAATGATGAATCTGTTCTTTTCCTATGTTGGGTTTTTTCCTATGTTGTGGATACTGTATTAGGATGTTACATAATGGAGGTTGGACGATATGATGGGAGGAGGATGGGAGGAGTAAGGTGGAGTCATGTTCATTATAAATCCATGTTTCAGGATAATGGCCTTTGTCTCTATTTTGTGTCATGGATGACCATGTAGGGACCCTTTGATCAAAGTGTAATTAAACTGTTTATATTGTACATAATTCTGGATTCCTGTTTAATTATTTTTCTCACAATTGGCGCCCAACGTGGGCCTGGACGTTCTTTCTGGATTTGGGAAATACCTTGACCGGGAATGCGCGCACACGCCCTATCTTTGGGTGACCGGGGTGAGGGTTTCACTTATCCGGGGGAATTTGCTCCTCAAACGGACTGAGATTGCAGGATCCAGTGACAATATAAACAGCCCCCGAGTGAATGAAGGCCGGCCGGCAACTACTTGGCTTAGGTGAGTAATGAGACACGGGGTGTTTCTGTTTAGACTCCTTAAGTGGATTCCTTGAATAGAGGGTGATGTGTTTACTTAGGTTGTAAGTAAATACGAGAGGCACTGGGAGATTGATCGTCTCTGTGTTATGTGCTATGACGTCTAGTCCCTATGTACAAGGGCACGTCTATTCGAATATTCAGGAGGAATATTCATATTCAGGAGGAATCGAAGAGAACAAGTCTCGGGGGGAAAATGGGGCCCGGTTAACTAGAAATGCTAGCGGAAGGAATGAAATTCCTTTGAATCCCTTTGATCTCCTACATTGGAGAAGCTGTGAATGCAGTGGAATGGGGGGTAGGCTAAACTAAGTTGTTATGCCTGAAAGTTGTGCTTGAATATGGCCATGGTTGTCATTGGAATGAGTGTGGAAACTCTAAACCATATTGTTTTAAGGAGTGTGCTTGGCAAGACAGAGTGTAAAGCTTAACTGCTGTATGTTCGTTCCAGTTTGTTTGGATGACCTTTCTCTCTATCTTTGGTAATATGGAATGTGACCCTTTCATGTATGTTTGGTGTCTTTGAATTCCTTCAAGACAGAGTGCCAAATGGCTTGATGGCTGCTGGGGAATTCAGTTACATTTGTTAATGTGTTTATGTGTTGTTGTTTTTCTTTGCCTTTCTGTCTTAAGGGACTATAAATTAATGGTGATTGTACCTGAAAGATAACACAGATGTTAGGAATTATTTTGCAGGCAGGATAGTGTTTGTACATGGCACTGGCGGGGTGTGAAACAGGTTGAGGTTTCAGAATATTCTGATATGTTAGTTTATAGATATTGTTTAGGGTGCTGGAAATGTTCAGCCGATCTGAAAGATGATCTGATATTGCAGGTAAAGAATGGAACCAAGGGGTTGTTGGTTTGTTTGCAGATAAAGATTTTTTCTTTGGAAGGTTTAGGACATCAGGGAATAGGCTTGTCCTTGGAGCTTTGGGAAATGGGCTGTGGTTAGGGCCCAAAATCAAATTTTTGATTTACAAACCTTAAAGCCATTTCCCACTGCTTGTAAGTTCAAGTTCAAGATGCTATAAGATGCAAAGGGCATTAACTCCCTGATAGATCAGTTGATGGGGAGGAAGATTTTTTTTGTTTATGTTAGTTTGCACAAAAGTTTTTTTTAATTTAATGGAAGTGAGAGTTCTCATATGGAGGTGGTCTGGAGACCTGTAATTGTGTGTTTGCGAACATGGGGATGTTTGTAAACATTTGCTTGTTTACAAGGGGATGAGAGAGATCTCCTTTACTAATTATAGTAAGTAACAAGGATTTGTACTTGGAAAGTATTTGACAGAAAATACTGATTGGAGAGACATTCTATGAAGAATGTGAAGAGAGGTGTTTGGCAGTTAGAAGTTAGAAGAGTTAGTTGTGCATTTATTTGTGAGTTTCTGTGTTGAAACGATGTTGAAGAGAATTGCGTATTCTGAATTGAGTATTCAGCTGTGTGAGGGTGCGAGAGAGAGAAGAGGGGGGAAGCGGCTTGCTTTTTTCCCTTTTACACATTTTTTTTCCTAGAGTCTGCAGAGAGAGAGGAGGGGCAGAAGGGGGAATTTGCAGAAGTTGATGTTTTCCACAGATGTCCTGCTCTGAGAGCTCTGCGTTTGAAGAAGTTGTTGAGTTTAATGCACTGCTGATTGTGAATAGATGAGAGATACCGACAAGGTTGAATTCTTATATGAGAAGTGGTCAGAAGTAGAATCATGGAGGTGATATGGCAGGAAGGATATAGAGACAAGTAAGTGGAGTTGAAGAAAGTTAAGTTGATATGAGTTTGCCTGATTTGGGGAAGTCTTTTGTTTGTTTGTTTGAAATAGTTCACATTAGGTAGGATGATGTGGCTAAGGGTGTGTTAGCTCAAAAAAAAAAGAGCTGGTAAGTTGATAGACCCTGTGGTGAGAGGGTGATTTTATCTTAGGATAGTTTAGTACTGATTTCTGATTTTTATCAGGAGAAGGGAAGGATTGGAAAAATGTAGAGCATGATGTGTAGACGTAAGGGATCTACAAATGCGAATGCGTAAGCCTATAGAGGCTATTTGTTTTTTTTGTGTTTTGTTTATTGATGGTTCATCCCAAGAGGGGGATGAAAGAAGGGAATTGGATATGCAGTGAGTAATAGGTTGCTGTTTGAATGGTCAGCAGAAACATGTGAAGTGTGTTTGCTTTGTTACAAGCGTTGAAGATATTGGTAAATGAAGTGGGTAATATTTATGCCTATGGTATTTGGAATACCTTTGAGAGGATTTGGATGGAACGGGGTTTGATTCCAGGCAGGGAAAGAAGCTAGGATGAATAGGATCTGGCAGAGACCAGCGTGGCTGGCTGGCACATGAGGAGAGATCCTCGAGGTTGATTGTGGCTAGCAAATAAGGCTGTAAGAAGCGGCGAGAATGGGAAAGGAAGTAGAGATAATGGTAAATACAATTCCTATTTTGGAATGGGATGTCAAGCCTAAGTTTAGAAGGTGTGGAAATAGTAGATATGAGATGGATTTCAAATGGTGAATGAACCTATTATGAGAAACATTCTTGAGCATGAAGGAACCCATTGGGGTATACAAGTATTGACTGGCATTATGAAAAGGAAGTATGTATGCAGAGGAATGTGTGTAATTGCACTGCAGATATTGGGGAAATGTATACATTGCATTAGATAAACAAAAAAGAGCATGAGGATGCAAGTGACTGGGGGAAAGTGAATGGCTGTTTGGCCATTCCAATGAATCCAGGTGGGATACCAGCTGTGGGGATATTGAGAAATCTGCTGGTGATAGTGGTTTATTTAAATGGTTGGGTGGAAGTATTTCCATGAGGATTTCCATGAGGAATGGTAAATGCTCAGATGCTAGAATGAAATATTGGAGCTGATTGTTCCAAGAAATGGGTTGGAGAAAACTATTGAAAGTGATAGAGGTACGCATTGTCTAGCCCAGGTAGTGTAATAGGTAATAGACCAATTAGGTATTAATTGGCAATTACATTTATCATTTTGTCCAATTTTGTTTGGCAAAGTTCGGAAAATGATTCAAATTTTGAAAAACACCTTACAGAAGTTAATTTTAGAATTGCCGCTACCTTGGATGAAATGTTTACCTTTAGCAATATTGCTTATTAAGATAAATATTTAATTTAATTTAATTTAATAGACGTTCTTATAGGCCGCCCAATCCCGTGGGACTCAGGGCGGCGTACAACAGAATAAGAAGCGTACAATAAAAACAATTATCATAATTTAAAATTAAAAGGCATAGTTAAAACAATTATAAAAACAACATTCAAGGGGGGAATCTGATCTTCCTATTCACCCCGCCTGCCGGAAGAGCCAAGTTTTTATGGCTTTACGGAAGGCCAGCAGGGTGGGGATAGTCCGGATCTCTGGTGGGAGTTGGTTCCAGAGGGACGGGGCTCCCACAGAGAAGGCCCTCCCCCGTGGCCCCGCCAACCGACATTGTTTGGCCGATGGGACCCGGAGGAGGCCCTCTCTATGGGACCTAACAGGTCGTAGGGAGGTATGTGGTAGGATGCGGTCCCGAAGGTAACCTGGCCCTGAGCCATGTAGGGCTTTAAAGGTAACGACCAACACCTTAAATTGCGACCGGAGACTAATTGGCAGCCAATGCAGCTGGCGAAGAATAGGTGTTACGTGGGTGTATCTCGGTACACCCATTACAGCTCGTGCAGCTGCATTCTGTACCAGTTGGAGTCTCCGGATGCTCTTTGAGGGTAGCCCCATGTAGAGCGCGTTACAGTAGTCTAGCCGTGAGGTGACAAGGGCATGAGTGACTGTGAGCAAAGCCTCCCTCTCCAAGTAAGGTCGCAATTGGTGCACAAGACGAATCTGTGCAAAGGTCCCCCTAGCCACAGCTGAAAGATGTTGCTCCAATTTTAGCTGTGGATCTAGGAGGACACCCAAATTGCGGACCTGTTCCGAGGGAGTCAATTTTTCTCCCCCGAGAACCAGGGAGGGACAGTCGACATAATCCTTGGGAGGCAAAATCCAGAGCCACTCAGTCTTGTCTGGGTTGAGCCTGAGTCTGTTCACTCCCATCCAGACCCTCACATCGTCCAGGCAGCGGCACATTACATCAACTGCTTCACTGAACTGACACGGGGTGGAGATGTACAACTGGGTATCATCAGCATACTGCTGATACCTCACCCCGTGTCGTCGGATGATCTCACCCAGCGGTTTCATGTAAATGTTAAACAGGATGGGCGAGAGGACCGAACCCTGTGGCACCCCGCAAACCAGGGGCCTAGGGGCCGACCTCTGCCCTCCTGTCAACACCGACTGCGTCCTGTCAGAGAGGTAGGAGGAGAACCACCGTAAAACAGTGCCTCCCACTCCCACCTCCCCAAGACGACGCAGAAGGATACCATGGTCGATGGTATCGAAAGCCGCTGAGAGGTCAAGTAACACCAGGATGGAGGAATGACCCCCATCCCGTGCTCGCCAGAGATCATCCATCAGTGCGACCAAAGCAGTCTCCGTACTGTAGCCACGCCTGAAACCCGATTGAAAGGGATCCAGATAATCAGTATCCTCCAATAGCCGCAGGAGTTGGAGCGACACCACTTTCTCTACAACTTTACCCAAGAAGGGTAAGTTGGAGACTGGACGGAAGTTCTTTAAATCTGCTGGGTCCAGGGAAGGCTTCTTGAGGAGGGGCCTCACCACCGCAGCTTTTAAGGGCTGCGGGACGGACCCCTCTCTCAAAGATGCGATCACAACAGCCTGGAGCCAGCCGCGTGTCACCTCCCTGCTGGCCGAAACCAGCCAGGAGGGACACGGGTCCAATAAACAAGTGGAGGCGCTCATTGCTCCTATGGCCTTGTCCACATCCTCAGGAGTGATAGGCTCAAACTCCTCCCAAATAACAGGACTAAGACTCGCCCCTGTCATCTCGGCCTGCCCTGTCCAAATGGAGTCCAGGTCTGTCCGAATCTGAGTGATTTTATCCGCCAGGAACTGGGAAAATTCCTCAGCTCTACCCTGCAAGGGTTCTTCGCCCCCCCCCTTTGCGAGGAGGGAGCGCGTCACCCTAAACAGGGCGGCTGGGCGGGAGTCGGCGGACGCAATAAGGGCGGAAAAATGCGCACATTTTGCCGCCCGTATCGCCACTAAGTAAGACTTAATGCAAGTTCTTAAAAGTGTCCGGTCAGACTCAGCTTTACTGGCTCTCCATCGTCGCTCTAGGCGTCTCTTTAGACGCTTCATCTCCCGGAGCTCCTCAGTAAACCAAGGAGCCCTCCGGGATCCGCTGCCACGGAGAGGCCGCAAAGGCGCAATCCGATCTAAAGCCCCTGTTGCCGCCTGATTCCAGGCAGTCACTAGAGCCTCAGATGAATCGTGTACCAGGGAGTCCGGTATTTCCCCAAGTTCCCTCTGAAATCCTTCGGATTCCATTAGGCGCCTGGGGCGGAACCACTTAATCGGTCCCGCCTCCTTGCGGTGGAGGAGTGGCGCCATGAAATCCAACCTCAGAAGGAAATGATCTGACCACGACAAGGGTACTGTGACTAAACCCCTTAGTCTCAGATCATCTCTCCACTGCCCCGAGAGAAACACAAGGTCAAGCGTGTGACCTCCCTCATGAGTCGGACCCTGAACTACTTGGGTCAGGTCCATGGTTGTCATGGAAGCCATGAACTCCTGGACTGCCTCTGAGGTTTCACCGGGCGATGGCAGGTTGAAGTCCCCCAGCACCATCAACCTGGGGAACTCAATCGCCAGCCCTGCTACCGCCTCGAGCAGAACAGGCAGGGCCTTTGCAACGCAGCTAGGAGGCAAGTACATTAGCAGAAGGCCCACCTGAACCCCTAAGTCCAGCTTCAGAAGGAGCGTCTCACACCCAACAATCTCCGGGGCAGGGCTCCTTCGAGGATTTAGGTTCTGGCGAGCTATAATTGCCACTCCTCCACCCCTTCCCTGGGGTCGCGGCTGATGCTGAACTGAGAACCCGTCCGGGCACATCTCGGAGAGGGGAACCCCCCCTCCTGGCCTAGCCAGGTCTCAGTAATACATGCCAGGTCCGCCCCCTCTTCCAGGATTAAATCCCGTACAAGGGGGGCCTTGTTAGTAATCGACCTGGCATTCAACAGCAGCAGCTTGAGCCCAGGGCCCTGACATCCCTGGTTACCAGGTACTCGGGCTGAGCTAGATGGAACCAAACCAGAGGGGCCAGAACAAGGAATCGCTTGAAGATAGCGAATTCTCGTTCCCCGAGAGCGGCCTACCCCCCTGCTCCCGCCATACCTACCTCTCCCTGTTATGACCTTAATACTCCCGTCCCCCCTCACACCAGAGATCCCCTCCCCTCCCCCACTGGTCCCCCTCTCTCCCAGCAGGCCATGCATCCCAGTCATACTGAGCCTGGGGGAGGACTGGAACCCCCCTCCGCTTCTGTTTACACACTCAGCAGAGGGGGGTAGAGACCCAATCCCCAGCTCACTCATTCAGCCACTAACAGCCACCCAGTCTCTATCAACCAATCGTAACACATTCATAACCCAGACCATTAATAAAAATCACAATACTTCCGGGGGTTAAAATCAATAGAAACAATAGGAGGCAGATGCAGGCAACCTCCAAACCCGATATAGCTTAGTTCTTAATATTGCCTTAATCTCAGTCTTTTTGCTTTCTGTGTATCCAAGATCTATATAAGAAAAGACATTAGAATTTTATTATATGAAATGATGTTTGGTATTTCTTATACTAGAAATGTGGGAATGTCACAGATAAAATGTGAAGCTGTTTGTTTTTGAAAAAATATACAGGAACTGTCCCAGTGTTTTTCTCTTTTAAGGTTCGGAGGACTATTGGCACAGATTCCTTCCCTTGATTTTCAAATACATGACTTTAAGAGCGGTGACTGCGTCCTGATTAAAGCTCTAAAGAGACATGAACTAAAGCTAATGTGAGAAGGACTGTTCCAAGTGCTGTTGACTACCGAGTTGACTACCGAGTCGGGATGAGCGGACTAAAGAGACAGGCTGAGTCCATTGTTCGTGTGTGGAAGGACTGGGGACTGCACCCCATGGATGGACAGTGATTGCTAAGACAATAGATCCTTTTGCATTGACTTTTAGGACTAATTGATAGCACTTTGGGAGGTTGAGTTGCTTATTTGGTTGGGGGTAATAAACTTTTGTATTGTGTTATTGTTTTCTATAGGGAAGAGACATAGTAGGGTGGTATGGTTACATGTTGTGAAAGTATGTGGATGAAAGTCCCTGGAGTGATTGTATTGAAGTTTGAGTTTGTATTACATTACATTACATATACATACACAGGGGGGCCAGTCCACTGGAAGCATGAATTCGACAGTAGGGGTGATTATTGTCTTCTGGGGAATACGGACGTATCTTTAAGTAGGGATGGAAACGTTTGCTGTGTTGCTGTGTTATTTTATAATGTGGCAGCAGTTGTGTTTCCATGCTGAACTTGAACAACGATTCTCCCAGATACATAAATCACTGACACTGATTGAGCCGGAAATTTGAGGCTGGAATTTGTATTAGATCTACCTTTAGTGGTGGCACACCACATATCAAAGGAGTAACCATACATACGAGATAGCTGTTCATAATAGAGATGTGTCCAATAGGATGGAAGCTGTACATAATCATTGCTATGAGAGATGTGGCAATTATACACCTTCCTATAAGAGGAAGGATTGATTTTACTATATGGAGAAATAAAAGCCCCATCCAAGCTTATGTTTTTATATGACAATATGGCATTGTCAGGTCTGCTATTTGGTTGAAGGGTAGATGTACAATTAGAAAACGCCACTTAGATACATATGACATGTGAGAGAAGCCTATGAAGAAGGAAGAGGAAATATTTTCCTGATGACAGTGGCTTTGAATACTATATTCTTTTGTGTGAAAGGAGAGACAACGGTCTCGGATATCATATCTATATATATTGTGGGTGTACTAGTTCCTGGGAAGTTTTCGTTTGAAGATGGAAAGATTGTTATGGAACATAACATCTATGATCTATCAAAAGTGATTACTTTGCTTGGTCAGTGAATGAGTGAGTGAAGCCCAGTGAATGGACTAATTAGAAGAAGCTGGTACTTTGAGGTGAAGAACATTTTGCCAGACTGTGATTGTGTAATATGGACAAGTATAAACAAGAATGTGTTTACTTGAACTGAGAGTGAAGAGATGGATCATTAGGATAGGTGCTATACCTACCTGAAGGATGGTTTTTGTTTTATAGCTTATATGCTTATGCAGTTATTCTTGCTAATGCAGTGGGAGGATCTTATCCTATAAGATGCCTGAACACAGGTTTATTGTTTTTACTGATGAATGCTACACTGCATCATAGTACTTGCATACCAGCAAGAAGACCATGATTGGAAAGGTGGTGAAAAATACACGACAGGTGAGACACATGATCAGAAACCTGGACATGAAGAAACGTCTAAGAAAGCAGGTGAACCTCACCTGACAATACGTAATTTGTATATATATATATACAAAGATCTATATCTCTAGTGCAGTATGAGATGACTGAGAATGCTGCCAGAAGGAGTTATAGAGGTAAAAGGTATATAAAGGAAACGTATGATGCTGGAGGTAGTGATGAAGTGGTGATATTATCTGATGTAGAAGTTCGACTTCTAGGCATATTTCCTTGGTTTGCAACACGATAGAATCATAAGCAGATAGGACATTTTGCTTCTGCTTTGGCAAAAAGTATTAATGAAACTTCGTCTGCCATAGCAGCTCTGGCTAATGGGGGAGATAAGGAAGTCTTTATTAAGGATGGGCCATGGTTACGTAGAATTCGTAAGGATTATGCTGCTTTGGTACAGGACATAAATCACATTTAAGAGCTTTGCTACCACCTACAACATAAAACTGAGAATTCTGCATTCCATGGGATATGGAATGTATTAACTCTTGCTTGTGGAGTTTTGCATGGTTGAAAACCATATGTAGGCACTATAATCATTATAGTTATAGATTGTATATCTTGTGTCTGTATTAGATGTACTGTATGCCTGTATGTGTGTGAAGTGTTGTGAGTCTTGTTGTAAGATGGGACATCGTAAGAGGTTGGGGACGTGGGCCCTGACTAAGAAGGATGTGCGTATTGTTACAAAAATAAGAAGTTGATCAATTAGGATCAATAGTAAGTATTGATCAGAAGTGAAAGGGTGGATTGTGAGAAATGAAATTATTTTTGTTAAAAATGACATGTAACAAGAACCATAGTGTAACCATTTTGAATGATTTTGTAATGAAATAATGATGTGTGACAAAATGTAATATGTCAGCTTATTTTCACTTTTCTCAGAATAACAGGAAATGTTTTGACCAATTTTGTGGGAACAGAGAGAGAGAACATGCTTGTTTTTCTCTTTTGTTATGCAGGGGATGAGCTAATGGGAATGTACAGGTTCACACAGAAAGAGAGGAAGTGTGGAGCTGTCAGAATGATGAATCTGTTCTTTTCCTATGTTGGGTTTTTTCCTATGTTGTGGATACTGTATTAGGATGTTACATAATGGAGGTTGGACGATATGATGGGAGGAGGATGGGAGGAGTAAGGTGGAGTCATGTTCATTATAAATCCATGTTTCGGGATAATGGCCTTTGTCTCTATTTTGTGTCATGGATGACCATGTAGGGACCCTTTGATCAAAGTGTAATTAAACTGTTTATATTGTACATAATTCTGGATTCCTGTTTAATTATTTTTCTCACACTTGGCATTTCAAAAGGAACCTTTTATTGAACCTGAGTGATAGCAAGACGAAGTCAAAGCAGGCTCTAAGACCCCTCGGGCAATACAGTTAGAATATAGGAATTAGAAACCCCTCCCAACAGTCCAGTGTGGATTCAGCCAATCCGCAGGTGTAAAGATGTCATTGTACTGGCCGCTCTAAGAAAGTGATAAGGGAACTTTCACAGGGTCATCCTTCTGCTGGTTCTCAAGCGATGGAATCCACATGGCCCTCCCTTCCCTTACATTCCCCAAAAGGTGTGAAAATGCCAGGGCGCTTAGGCGCCAGGTTAAAGGTTATAAATCAATAGAGTACAGGATACAAGATACATAAGGAAGAAAGCAATAAAGTAGATAATGAAACCAAGGATCCCCCCTTCCCCTGAAGAATGGCAGATTCACTGATCTGACATAGATTCACTGATCTGACATAATGCCCTTCTTAGATAAAAGGATAATCCACCTGGAAAGAGACAAGGAAAACATATTATACAATTGGTAATTAAGGTGGCTTGTTTGGGTATTTCTGGTGAATTTCTTTAAAAGAGTAGTGGCATGAACATGTTTCTTAGCCACCCACTCATTTTGGGATGATGGCAAGTGCTTCCACGCTACCAAGTACTGTGTGGATCCATGGCGAGTGCAAGATTCAAGGATTTCCTTGATCTCGAAATGTTGTTCTCATTCCACCATAAGGGGGACTGGAGGTGTGGGTATAGGTGGTCTGATTGCGGAGGTAACTTCTGGTTTGAGTAGACTACAGGGAAACATGGGATGCACTTGTCTAAGTGTTTTGGGGAGGAGTAATTCCACTGTGACAGGGTTTATGACCCTGGTGATGGGAAAAGGTCCTATGAACTTTGGTCCTAGTTTCTTTGAGTGTTGTAGTGACTGCAAGAATTTTGTAGATAAATAGACTCTGTCTCCAACCTTCAATGGTTTTGGTCTTTTTGTCTGCTTGAGCTTTAAATGCCACTCTAGCTTCCTGCATGGCTAACCTTACTACTGGCCATGTGGTTTGCAAATTATACATCCACTCCTTAAGGGAGGGGATGTTTGGGCAATTCTGGCATGGGAGTGAATTCTTGTTCGGTGGCTACTTGGAATGGAGTAAATCCTGTGCTGGTATGCACTGAGTTATTATATGCCACCTCAGCAAAAGGTAAAAGGTCTGTCCAATTATCCTGTTGGTAGTTTATAAAACATCTTAAATATTGTTCTAGCACCCCATTCAGATGTTCCACCACCCCATTCATCTGGGGGGGAGGAGCTCAAGCCCTAGGCGGTGCCTAGTAGATTCAGGAAAGCCCTCCAAAATTTTGAAGTGAATTGGACTCCCCAATCAGAAAAAATTCTTTGGGGAGCTCCAAGGAGCTGAGATAGCGCAGTGGTTAAAAGCAGCATTGCGACCTTCAGCTGATTACTAGTTCAGCAGTTCAACTGTTCAAATCTCACTAGGCTCAAGGTTGACTCAGCCTTCCATCCTTCCGAGGTGGGTAAAATGAGGACCCAGATTGTTGTGGGCAATATGCTGAACTCTGTAAACCGCTTAGAGAGTGCTGTAAAGCACTATGAAGCGGTATATAAGTAAAGTGCTATTGCTATTGCTATTGGAGGCAGTAAATGTGTAACAGGAACATTTTTGCCAGTGCCTTAGCTGTTGGAATATTTCGACAGGGGATGAAGTGGACCAGTTTGGAAAATAGGTCCGTTACTACCCAAATAATGGTATTCCCCGTGCTTTCTGGCAGTTCTACAATGAAATCCATGGAGATCTCTCTCCAGGGTGCTGAAGGCTCAGCTACGACCTGTAAAAGTCCGGGGGATTTTCCCTGCCATCTTTTAGCTGCAGCACAGACAGGCCAGCCGGATACGTAGCTTTCTATGTCCTTTTCGAGTGATGGCCACCAAAATTGTCTTTTGATGAGGTGCAGAGTTTTTACAAATCCAAAATGTCCTGCCAGAGTTTTACAAATCCAAAATGTCCTGCGAAGTCATGGCATGGAGTCATGGCATCTTTTCATAAGGTCCAGTCTTTGGCTGGCAGGTACATACAGTTTTCCTCCCACCTTTTATCATCTTTGATCAAGCAGTTATTTTTGTGAGATTGGTATCTATCAGGACTCATGGTTTAAGTGCGGTCTTGTGTCTACCCCCAGTGTGACTGTGGTGCTCCTCGACAAAATATCCATCACATTGTGTCCGAATGTCAATCAAGAGCTTATACCAGCCCAATGTCTGATTTTTTCAACATAGACCACCCTGTCCTTGAATGGCTGGGTGGACTGGACATTAACATTTGAACTACTATTTTTGTTTCAGTAATCCCTTTTCTGTTAAAATGTCGTTGTATCTAATAATATTTTGTATATTTGTCAATTTTGGGTATGTCAACGCTTCCCTAGTTGAAAGCCACATTGGTATTTCTCTTTAGTGTTTTTCTTTTACTTTCTCCCACACACTGGACATTAACATTTGGACTACTATAAGCCCATGTATTTGCCATACGCTAAATAAATAAATAAACTTGGGAACAGAGCTTCTGGGGCTCACTAACAGGGGCTTCTTTTAAATTCTTCCCTTTTTTTCTCTGTCAGTTATAACTATTGGTGTTTGATATATTATTTTTCAAATATATACAAATGACCATGAATATCAAATCTATGAAGCATTTGTTGCAAATAACTTGAGCTTTTAGACAACATAACCATCTGTATATAGGACTATATAGAGATATTTGCCTTCCCAAAATAATCAATTTTTAAGTACCTGCTGTACTCTTACGAGTAGGTTCATTAAACAAACTAGAGAACATCAGACTTCCTACTCAATAATGAACAAATTGTCAGTGTGTGAGAGTTCATGAATTGGAATAGACATGGTAACAGGTCAGCCAATGGGCACTGTTTGGTGACCCAGATGGTTCGGAGCCTGGGCGTGGCTTAGGTTCACTGATCTGTATGTATGTATGTATGTATGTATGTATGTATGTATGTGTGTGTGTGTGTGTGTGTGTGTGTGTGTGTGTGTGTGTGTATAGGTAGGTAGGTAGGTAGGTAGGTAGGTAGGTAGGTAGGTAGGTAGATAGATAGATAGATAGATAGATAGATAGATAGATAGATAGATAGATAGATAGATAGATAGATAGATAGATAGATAGATAGATAGATAGATAGATAGATAGATAGATAGATAGATAGATAGATAGAGAAGCGATTGCCATCACGATCTCTGGAACAATTAAAATTTTATTTAAAACTACTATCAAAATTGGAAGAGATGCTTGCTTTTATAGAATGCCTATCAATTTATGTAATGACTGATTGATAGGCATTCTATAAAAGCAAGCATCTCTTCCATGGGGATTTTACACTCTGACGAAGTCAACAGGGGTTGATGAAAGCTTAGCAATTTTGATAGTAGTTTTAAATAAAATTTTAATTGTTCCAGTGATCGTGATGGCAATCGCTTCTTTATCTGTAAATATGCCTGGAACTCGCATTTTTAGAACAATCCTTTATATATATTTATATTTATATTTATATTTATATTTATATTTATATTTATATTTATATTTATATTTATATTTATATTTATATTTATATTTATATTTATATTTATATTTATATTTATATTTATATTTATATTTATATTTATATATCTGTGTGTGTGTGTGTGTGTGTGTGTGTGTGTGTGTGTGTGTGTGTGTGTGTGTGTGTGTGTGTGTGTGTGTGTGTGTAGGATTTTTTGCTGATAAATGAAAATAAAGGGAGACTATTATAGAGCTATTTTGAGCTTATTTTGCTCTCGTCAGATAGCCATACCCCTTACTGGGATTTGAACCCAGGCCGGCTGCCTTGCAGGGCAGCAACTTAACCACTAGGCCATAGGCACTATTCCCAATCAGCTCTTTCACCAGGAAAGGGTTATATATGTTTTTCTGTGGTGTTATCCTGGTGTACCCAAATATGGGAGAGAAAGCATCACAGCTTCCTTTTTGCCTTTCAGCCCCTCACTGGGACCATCCAGGCTGGTTTTTTTTCATCAGTCTTTGCAAAAAACGGGGCACGCAGAGGATTTGGGAGGCCTTCAGAGTTCTCCTAGGGACTGGGGGGAGGCAAAAACGTCCCAATTTTTGCAAAAAAAGGCCTGTTTTTTTGCAAAAATGGGATGCACAGAGGGTTTGGGAGGACTGCAGAGTGCTCCTAGGGGCTGGGGGAAGGCAAAAATGCCCCCGTTTTTGAAAAAAAATGCCCCATTTTCACCCATTTTTTTGCAAAAATGGGGGTGTTTTTGCCTTTCCTCAGCCCCCAGGAGCACTCTGTAGGACTCCCGAACCCTCTGCGCACCCCATTTTTGCAAAAAAAAATGGGTGAAAAACAGGCTGTTTACAAAATTTGTAAACACCCCATTTACAAAGAAGCAAGAAACGTTAAAAAATAATCCAAAGGTGGAGAAGAGCTTTCAGGGCGCTAACTAGCCTTATGGGTGCGTGCTCCTCTGTGCAGCCCAAGCAAAACCAGAGAGCCCTGTTTTCATGTCATGTTTCCAGAGGGCCAGGAGACTGGGGGTCCTTCCTCACCTCTGGTAGGAGAAGGTTCCACAGGGTGAGACCAATGCCAGAGGAGGCTCTCTTCCTAAAGGCCACCAGTCGGACTTCTTTGGCTGATGTGGTCCACCACATAGAGTAGAACCTCCGGTCACGAACGCTTCTGACCAGGACCAAATCGGGGTTTTTTGTAAGCGCCAAATTTCTTTTCATAAGGTCCAGTCTTTGGCTGGCAGGTACATACAGTTTTCCTCCCACCTTTGATCATCTTTGTTCAAGCAGTTATTTTTGTGGGATTGGTGTCTACCAGGACTCATTGTTTAAGTGCGGTCTTGTCTCTACCCCCCCCCCCAGTGTGACTGTGGTGCTCCTCGACAAAATATCCATCACATTTTTTTTAATTCAAAAAGTTTTATTAGTACAAAGTGCAAACATTTTTCTCTTTTTCTCCCCCCTTTCCCCCAACCCCCTCCCCTTCCCCCCCATCCTCCCCCCTCTCACCCACCCACCCACCCTCGACTTCCCAGAAAAAGCACAGGGTATAATATTCAATAAAGATAAAGATAAAATTAAAATATACTAACAAATTATTAATTTCAAAATTTCTCTAGATCTTTAACTCCTTGTTACTCAAAACCTTTTAAGCATAGTCTAAAAATCAGGCATATTATTAATAAACTAACATTCCAATATATCAAATTATTAATTTCACAATTATTCTAAATCTTTAATTCCATATAATTCAAAACCTTTTAAAAATAGTCAAAAAAAATTTCCCCTTTTTTTCTTAAACCATTCTACTATGTATCTTTCATTTATATAGTCTTTAAAATATAATAATAAAAAGAAGAGAAAGGAGAAATCTTTCTTTTGCCATTTCAACCAGATACACAACCATCAGCATTGTGTCTGAATGTCAATCAAAAGCTTACACGGGCCCAATGTCTGATTTTTTCAACATAGACCACCCTGTCCTTGAATGGCGAACCATGACCAAATTGGGTTTTTTTGTAACTGTCAAATTTCCTGTTGTTTGTTTACAAACAACATTGACCCACGTGTGGCCGCAGCATTCATTTTGGTTAGGTTCGGGTCATGACCAAATCGGATTGAGACCAAAGTTATGGAATGAATTATGGTCATGACCAGAGGTTCTACTGTATTTTCCTTGTCTGCCTGGGTGGGAGAAGCTAATGTAATGGGATGAAGATGGTTCCATAGATAACCTGGATCATGCCATGTAGGACTTTCAAGGCCATAGTCAACCCCTTTAATTGGACACAGAAGCTGACTGGTATTTAATGCAGCTCACGCAGCAGAGGTATTACATGCCCCCCCACACACACACAAATTTTCTTCCGTTTTGCCCCAAAATTGGCTTTGGCTGCAAAAGTCTGTAGAGATTCTCAGTCAACCAGGTCATGGTTGTCTCAAAGGGGCTTCTTCAGTTCTGACAGGATAGTGGGGAATGGAAGGATCTAAATTCCTTGCTGACAGCCGGTCATTTGCATCCTTTTAGATGACTGCTGGTCATTTGCACCCTTCCATTCCCCACTATCCTGTCAGAACTGAAGAAGTTTCTCGGATGAGAAGTGAAACGTCTTCAAAAGAAAAAAACAAGAAAGTCCAGTTGCCTCCTAAAAAAGCACCTTTGGGACAACCAGGACCTGGATGGCTGAGAATCTCTACAGACTTTTAGCTATACAATTTGGGATGAACACCCTTTGAATGCTATGGGAGAAGGAATGGATTTCCAGATGAAAAAATGGCAGACTACAGGAACCAGGAGCACCACTCAGGTGACCCTGAGGACACAGGTAAACCTCCAAGTGGCCTCCATGACCCTCTAAAAAGAATGCAAATGACAAGCTTTGTCTGCAAGGAATATAAATCCTTCCATTCCCCACCATCCTGTAAGAGCTGAAGAAGCTTCTTGGAGGAGAAACGAAATGTCTTCAAAGAAAAAACAAGAAAGTCCAGTTGCCTCCTGAAAAAAGCACCTTTGGGACTTTTGGCTGCAAAATTAATAACATGAGTTCATGTTGGTGGTGGTTTGTTCTCCAAGCTTGTTGTTTAGTTTCTGAATATTTTGTCACCAGGCTAAGTAACATCATCAGCAGAACTTCAGTTGAAGTGTCTCATTTCAATTCTTTTCTGATTTTATATGCCTTATGTGGTCAGTTGGTCATGTGACTGGCTGGTCACACCATATGAGGGTCACCGTATGAGGGCCAGATGGCCCTCACATGGTGTGACCAGTTGGTCATGTGACCAGCCAGGGGGACCTCATCACTAGATGACCCTCTCATGGTGTGACCACATAAGGCATATAAAATAAGAAAAGAACTGAAATGAGACACTTCAACTGAAGTTCTACTGCTGATGTTACTTAGCCTGGTGACAAAACATTCAGAAACTAAACAAGGAGCTCAGAGAACAAGCCAATGCCAACATTTACCACCTGAACTACAAATAGTTTCCACCATTTCTAATATGAGTTCATGTCACCTTCTGAACTATGTTGGAATTTTCAGAAGAGAGAAGCAATCAAAGCCTCCAATCTGCAGAGGGAAGCAAGTGAATTTAAAAACGTTAATAGGGAAATCAAAGCCAACACATTTTAAAGACTCCTTTGAGTAAACGAAAAAAGGTTGGAAACTGTGTTGCTGGAAACTAATACTCACATAACAACCTTAATTTCCAAGTTGGGCACTGGACCTCACTGTGAATAACTGACATTTATGAAGAATAAAAATGTGGGTGATTGCTGCTGATTAACAGGTATATTACAATCACATCACTTGTCACATTATTTAATGGAAATAAGATCAAATACATAAATATTCCAAAGTGAAAATAGAAATTTTAAATCCCCACATAAATCAGAGATTCTTCTGCCTCATGATATTCTCTCTACGATTCAGATCGGGCCTGAATAGGATAATGAAGCATTTGGGGAAAAAGATGCAAGCCAAGAGACCAGCCCCAGAGGCCAAGATGGAGAAGATCTCCACAGCCACCATGGACTTCCCTTTGGTGCTCAGGTACGTGGGGAGGAAGGTGATCCAAACACTTGAAAAGACCAGCATGCTAAAAGTAATGAACTTGGCTTCGTTAAAGCTGTCGGGCAATTTCCTAGCCAAAAAAGCCACTGTGAAGCTGATGAGGGCCAGAAAACCCAGATAGGCGAGGACAGCATAAAACATTGAAGCTGAACCTTCCTTACATTCCAAAATGGCCTCTCCTACCAAGGAGTGGAAGTCCAAGTTGGGAAATGGGGGAGAGGTTATCAGCCAGGTGGCACAAAGAATTCCTTGGATCAGGGGACAGGCTACAACAATGGAGTTGGTCAGTGGTTTTCCTAAGAGTTTCCTTGTGCTGTTCCCTGGTTTGGTAGCCATGAAGGCCAGAACCACCATGACAGTTTTTGCCAAGACAGAGGAAACTGCAAGGGAAAAGAGAATGGCAAAGGCAGTTTGTCAAAAGAGACAGCTGAGCTTCCTTGGTTTTCCAATGAAGAGGAAGGAAGAGAGGAAGCAGAGCAGGAGAGAGACCAGGAGGATGTAGGTGAGATCTCGATTGTTGGCCTTGACAATCGGTGTATCATGATGTTTAAGGAAAACTGCCAGAACTGCCAATGTGATTACGGAGAGAGAAAGTGTAAGAGAAACTAAAGCATATCCCAGGAGATCTTCATAGGCAAGGAAATGGAACTTCTTGGCAATGCAGTGGTCCTTGTCCTTGTTGGGATATTGGTCTTCTGGGCAAGGATCACAGCTTGCAGAATCTGAAATCAAGAGTAATTTTCATTTCATGGACTATCAAAAGAAGATATTGATTATCCTGGTGATAGGGTAGCCTACGACAAGTTTGTTTACACCTTTTGGGAATAGAATAGACTAGAATGGAATGGAATGGAATGGAATGGAATGGAATGGAATGGAATGGAATAGAATAGAATAGAATAGAATAGAATAGAATAGAATAGAATAGAATAGAATAGAATAGAATAGAATAGAATAGAATAGAATAGAATAGAATATTTATTTATTTATTTAGTGTATGGCTGGTCACACACAATATTAAAACACTTCATTTTTATGAATTAAAAACAGTTAAAGCAGTAAGAAAAACCTAAAAAGGAAAACAGAAATAACATTTCAAAGCTTAATGTCAAGTTTGGAGATCCAGTCAGTAGCTGCCGTTGTTGTGTAGAGGAAGTCCCTACAGTCTCCTGGATATCTTCTGTTAGGGCATTCCCTCACTATATGCTGAATAGTCTGTCGAGGAGCCCCGCAATCACATTGTGCTGAAGGTGTCTTTCCCCATTTATGCAAGGAGTCAGCACACACCCCATGAGTTGTTCTAATTCTATTATATGTCACCCACATATATCGGGGTAGACCAAATCCTGGAGGTATACTACTAGGGCTAATGTGCCCAGAGACATTTTATTTATTTATTTATTTTGGTTTTCTTATATGTCGCCCTACTCCCGAGACATCTTGGGGGGTGCAGCTATTCCACGCCTCCATCCACTTTTGTGTGATGTTCTGATGGTCAGCCATCAACTTACGCACTGTCAAGAGTGGTGGATTTCTTGATTTTAATCGACATCTTAAGAGGTCAGGAATATATCCATGTATGGGTAGAGAGGAATTTACCAGGATCTTGCTGTACTCCCGAATAAGGGCTTCTTGTCGTCGTAAGTGCAGGGGAAGTATATGACTAAGAACTGGTAGCCAGTGAAAGGTGTTGATTTTATACACCCAGTAATTAGTCTCATCGTATGGTTAAGTTGAACATCAATAAGTCCTGTATGTGAGCTGTTTAACCATACAGGTGCACAGAATTCCGCTGCAGAGTAGCAAAGCCCAAGGGCTGCACATCGAAGAGTTGGGGCTGAGGCTCCCCAAGAGAATAGAATAGAATAGAATAGAATAGAATAGAATAGAATAGAATAGAATAGAATAGAATAGAATAGAATAGAATAGAATAGAATAGAATAGAATAGAATAGAATAGAATAGAATAGAATAACAAAATTAGTGGACCAGAGGAATGCTGTCAATATAATGTACTTGGACTTCAGTAAGGCATTTGCTAAAGTAGACCAAAACTGAATGCAGTATTCCAAGTGTGGCCTTACCAAGGCATTATAAAGTGGTATTAACACTTCCCGTGATCTTGATTCTATCCATCTGTTTATGCAGCCTAGAACTGTGTTGGCTTTTTTGGCAGCTGCAGCACATTGCTGGCTCATATTTAACTTATTGTTCACTGGGACTCCAAGATCCCTCTCACAGTTACTACTATTGAGCGAGGTACCACATATACTCTACCTGTGCATTTTGTTTTTCTTGCCTAAATGTAGAACCTTACTTTTTTCACCATTGAATTTCATTTTGTTAGATAGCGCCAAACGTTCAAGTCTATCAAGATCCTTCTGTATCTTGAGCCTATCTTCTGGAGTGTTAGCTATTCCTGCCAGTTTGGTGTCATCTGCAAATTTGATGAGTTCCCCATCTATCCCCTCGTCCAAGTCATTGATGAAGATGTTGAAGAGTACTGGGCCTAAAACAGAGCCTTGGGGTACTCCACTGCATAGTTCTCTCCATGTAGCTGCAGTTCCATTGAGGACTACACGTTGCGTGCGGTTGGTCAGCCAGTTTTGAATCCACCTGGTGGTGATGCTGTCCATCCCACATTTTTCTATTTTATCAAGTCGTAGGTTACGGATTAAGTTCTCTACTTTGTATTTTTGCAGGGGAGGGGAGGCAGGCATAGTTAGAGGGATCTCCCTTTTCTCCAACAGGTCTGTCTATCTCCTGGGAGACTGATAGCGCTGACAGAAAAGCACACCCTAAATAATGAAGAACAAAGTTTCAACCTCAAGCCCACCGTTTCATGAAAAGTTTGGTATCTGGTTTTCCTGGATGTAATTAGATATGAGTAGGACTAGAAAGTCTAGTAGGGAATTCATGAATTGTGCCTGGAACTATCCTGAATGTAATTGCTGAGGAGCAGGAAAGGTGGCCGGGGGTTGGGGTGGGGAGATAAGCCAGTTTAGATCCATGAACAGAGCTTCTCCTGAAAAGCATGAATATGTTAAAGAATGTGAATCTACCAAAAATGATCAAAAAATGATATTGGTTTCTACTGAATGGTTTCCTTGATCCTGGAAGATCTACATTGAAAGAGTGTTCTACCTGTCTGATTAGAAACGGTCCCTTCTGGGCAAGGATCACATTGGTAGCAGCAAACCTCATTACCCTCTGGAACTCTTCTCCTCTCTCCTGCCTGGCACCTCTTCCTGCCACACCTGGCAAAGGGCACCTTCTAAAAGAGGAAAGAGAAATACTGTAGATGTCTTCAGCAATGCTTCCCTTATTCATTTCTATATATTTCTCTTTCCATCATTAGAATATCTTCAAAAGCAATGGTTAACTCAAGTGTAGCAGAAACCAGGAAAAGCTCCTGGGGGATTAAGGCTAGTGCCACTCTGAACCATCAATGGTTTCTGGAGTTTGGAACTGAAGATGGACATGCAAAGGAAGGGTCGTGAATTGAGCTATAGCTTTTCTGAAGAAAACAGTGATGGAGATCCAACTGAATGGGAATGGTCCATGGAAACCACTCTTGGCTGCTCCATCTGCATCCATTCAAGCAGAATTTCTTCCTAATCTCAACCCTTTTGAAAAACAGCTTTTTCATCAAACGCTTGCCAAATGTTTGATTCAGTAACTTGCTCTCCAGTAAGGGATATGTTTTGAATCCCCACTTTTGCTGGATTTTTTTTTACCTTTGTTGCCCAGACAATTGCATCAGAGGTAATGGTGAAATCCTGTCCTGCAGGAGCCCTGGGATCTATTTGTCCAACTTTCACAGGGACAAAAGATTCATTGGGGAAGAGAACCCAGTTGAGAAGATCATAACGACCAGATCCCAGTCCATTTTCTGAGAAGGAGATTTCATCTCCAGCACTG
The DNA here is from genome assembly GCA_023053685.1 of Diadophis punctatus similis. Classification (NCBI taxonomy): domain Eukaryota; kingdom Metazoa; phylum Chordata; class Lepidosauria; order Squamata; family Dipsadidae; genus Diadophis; species Diadophis punctatus. The sequence goes on from JALIGW010000125.1 coordinate 523,532, forward strand.
TTGTTGAACTGGACATTCCTCAAATAGGGAAGAAGCTGAAAGAAGAGAGATCTTCAGATATTGGAGTAATTGGCTGAAGGCCACAAATGAGACTTCATTGGTTCTATCATTCTGGGCTGGTCATCACCTTAACCCAAACCCGAACCCTAATCCTAAAAGGTATTATTTTCAATTCTAAACCAACAGGAGGGAAGTTCAAAAGTAATGTTAGAAAGCACAGAAAGAGTAGAGGAAGCTTGGAATCAACTCCCAGCATTCAGGAACTCCCATTCAGAAATTGCTAACACTTTCCCACATCTCTAAGAATTTGTTTTCCTCACAGTGCCTGCCCCGATTTGTGACTTCAATGGACATAGAGGTCCATTCTTTATGCTTTGAGACAGAAAAAGAAAACACAATTTCATGAATTTTAGACCACATTGAGTTCTGTTCTGTGTGCTAAAGTTGACAGAAATTGGTTTCACACAACAAGCAGTTTAGTGCAACAAATGGCAAACTAAACACATGGGATGGGATCACATAACATGCTAAGCCATAGTAACATAAATCAGAGTTACAATGAATTGAGTCAAGTGTCTTTCTATAACTGGATTCAGGCTACAACATGAAGGAAACTGAGGTGATTCAGCAAATATGTCTACTAGGACTTCAGTTGACCTGTTGAAGAAGAATCTGGCAGAATTGCCATCTTGCTCTGGATCACTCTATGCAATGGCCACTCCATGAAAGTCACACAACCTTTGAATACTTCTGAAAACTTTTGGGAAGGTCATACATCCATGAACCTTAGGTACAATTCGTTTGTTTTATTTCTCCTTCCCCCTTCTATCCCTATTGAATCAAACATTATACTTAATCCGTATTATTGGTTTTTTTTTTAAAAAAAAATGCCGTTTTAATCTGCTTTGAGATGCAGTGATATAATGCCATACTGATATTTAAACAGTAGTTCAAGAGATACTTTTTGTTGAAAATTCTTAGGGGAACAGAAACTATAGTCTACAGACTGAACAGTCAATCTAGGCAGATATGTTGTTTCCCTGGAGCAAAACTCAAAGATACAACTGAAAACCTTCTAAAATAATCAACCCCATGGATTACTACCCATTTCTTCTCCTTCTCCTACATGCAGGGGACCAATAGCTCAACAATGCATCTGAAAACAATAACAAGCTAGGGAAGAAAGTCAAAGAATTAGGAGCACAAGTGGTGTTTTCATCTATACTTCCAACAAAAGGCCAACATCCAATGAGGGAGCAGAGGATTTCATAAACAATTAAAAACTTAAAACTGCTGTCATCAAGAGAACATTGGTTTCATAGACCACACTCTACATTACCTGCATGAAAGGCTCCTGGCAAGGGATGACTGAATCTCACAAGAACTGGGAAGAATATATTCAGAAAATGACTGGTTCATTTTATCAGAAGGGCTTTAAACTAAAATTGAGTAGGGAGGAGGGCAATTTTATTGAGCTTTATAACCTAATTCAGTGTTTCTCAACCTTGGCAGTTTGAAGATGTGTGGACTTCAACTCCCAGAATTCCCCAGCCAGCGTTGCTGGCTGGGGAATTCTGGGAGTTGAAGTCCACACATCTTCAAACTGCCAAGGTTGAGAAACACTGACCTAATTCCAAGCAAAAACCACTAGATAACCAATCATGTAAGAAAGTAAAGTAGGGAGTAAAGAGAAAAATGAAAGATAAAAAGAAAACCAGGGTGAACTTGAAATACTAGCACATGAAGAAAAGCATAATATACTTGCCATTACTGAAATGTGGAATGAAACTCATGACTGGAATGTACTGATGGGAGGATACAGACTATTCAAAAGAAACAGACTAACAGACTAACAGATTAACAGAATTGGAAGGGACCTTGTAGGTCATCTAGTCCAACCCCCTGCCCAAGCAGGAGACCCTACACCATTTCTGACAGATGGCAGTCCAATCTCTTCTCAAGTGATGAAGCTCCCACAACTTCCAAGGGCAAGCTGTTCCATTGGTTGATTGTTCTCATTGTCAAAAAGTTTCTCCTTAAGAGCCGAGTTGGTGCAGTGGTTAAATGCAGTGGTTAAATGCAGCACTGCAGGCTACTGCTAGTTCAGCAGTTCAGCTGTTCAAATCTCACCGGTTCAAGGTTGACTCAGCCTTCCATCCTTCCGAGGTGGGTAAAATGAGGACCCAGATTGTTGGGGGCAATATGCTGAACTCTGTAAACCGCTTAGAGAGGGCTGTAAAGCACTATGAAGTGGTATATAAGTCTAAGTGCTATTGCTATTGCTATTATTTCTAGGTTGAATTTTTCCTTGTTCAGTTTCCATCTATTATTCCTTGTCTGGCCTTCTGGTGCCTTGGAAAATAGCTTGACCCCTTCCTTTCTGTGGCAGCCCCTCAAATATTGGAACACTGCTATCCCCTGGTCTTTCTCTTCGCTAGACTAGCCATGCCCAGTTCCTGCAACCGTTCATCGTATGTTTTAGTCTCCAGTCCCCTAATCATCCTGGTTGCTCTCCTCTGCACTTTTTCTAGAGTCTCAAGATCTTTTTATAGTGTGGTGATCAAAACTGGATGCAGTACTCTAGGTGTGGTCTAACTAAGGCTTTATAGAGTGGTATTAGTATCTCACTTGACCTAGATTGTATCCCTCTGTTAATGCAATTTAGGATTGCATTGGCTTTAACAAAAGAGGAGGTGGAATTACATTATATGTTAGAGATCAGTTCTTTCTGTACAGAGATGAACAACCAGGGATGAAAGCCTTCTAGAACGCTTATGGGTCAACATAAAAGGAAAAATGAACAACATTGCCATAGGCGATACTACAGGCCACCAAACACAACATAGTCAAATCAATATTTTAGGCTTCCAAAGAGTGATTTTAACAAACTCAGAGAGAGCTTGGGAAGGATCCCATGGATGAAAATCTTAACGGGCAAATCAACTCAAGAAACATGGGAAGCTCTGAAAAATATGGTTATAGATACGAAAACCTAGAACAGAAAGGATATAAGCAGAAGCCAACATGGTTCATAAAAAACAGATCATGACAAACAAATTCTATTTCGTTCTTCAACAAAGTGATCAAATGAGTAGATCAGCGAAATTCTGTGGACATAGTATACTTAGATTTCAGTAAAACATTTGAAAAAATAGACTACAACCTACTTCTTGGCAAGCTAGTAAAATCTAAGATAGACAGCACAACCACCAGGTGGGTTTTTATTGGCTGACAAATGTAGTCCTCAATGGAACTACATCTATGTGGAAGGAACAACAGTGTGTGGCAGCAGCCAAAAAAGCCAAATCTAGCCTGTATTAATAGAGGAATAGAATGAAATCACGTGAAGTTTTAGTACCACTTTACAAAACCTTAGTAAGGCAATTGTTGGAATACTGCATCCAGTTCTACTCACCACAATATAAAAAAGATGTTGAGACTCTGGAAAGAGTGCAGAGAAGCAACAAAAATGATTAGGGGACTGGAGGCTAAGACATAAGAAGAATGGTTACAGGAATTTGGTATGTCTAGTCCAATGAAAAGAAGAACTAGGGGTGACAAGATAGCAGTGCTCCCATATTTGAGGGGCTCCTATGAAGACAAGGGGGTCAACCTATTTTCCAAAGCACCAAAAGGCAAGAAAGAATGGTTGGAAATTAACCAAGGAGAGAAGGAACCTGGAACTAGGGAGATTCCTAACAGTGAGAACAATCAACCAATGGAATAGCTTGCTTTCAGAAGTTGTGGGTGCTCCATCACTAGAGACTTTCAAAAAGAGGATGGACAACCATTTGTCTGAAATGATATAGGGTCTCCTGCTTGAGCAAGGGATTGGGTTAGAAGACCTCCGAGGTCCCTTCCAACTCTGTTATTCTATGTTCTACACATGGGGAACTTCCTCTCTATGTTAGCTCTAAGGATCTGTGGACTGGATTAAAAAACAACACAGAGATTACCTGCCATGTCTGGACATCTAAGATCCTCTTTCCAAGTCTCATAATAGTTGGTTGGGTTCCTGATCCATACATTGCATGGAGACCATGGACCACAGCATAAATGGCATTGTAGATGTTGTAACTTTCACCTGTCATACTCGTTTCAAAAATGTGAGTTGGCACATTCTGTACATTCTCTTTTCCAGAACATGGTTTGTCCTCCTTTTCAACGATCTCTCCTGGTCTGTAGATCCTGCAGCCAAAGATCAGTCCCCACCACATAGGGAGAAAGAAGTCCCCTCGTGGGTTCAAAGGGTCTAAGGACATGAGAAAATGGCTGAATCCTGAGACATCCCTGGTGTGGTCTCTAAAATGTAAAGCCCCATGGTAGAGCTTTAAAATAAGCAATATAGATTCAGTGTGCCTCATATTAAGTTTCCAATTGGATGTAAAGATCCAAACCTTCCGAAATGTATCAATTGTTTCATAAAGAAAAAAAAACTATCTGTAAAGTTGTGATAGTACTGTAGTCTCCAAAAAAAATAATCACTTCTCCTTTAGACCAAATGTTGATAATATGATGCAATTTTGGATCTTGATCATCGTAAAAATCAAATTTCATTACTTCAATGAAGGCCAGGCAGATCTCCTTCTCCTTGAGCATTGGTATCAGAGATGAGACGAAACGTTCCCCACCATCATCTTTGTTTGCCACCAGTCCAACCCAGTTCCACTGGAAATGCAGGAGCAGCTGGACTAAACCCACATACTGAAGAGATTCCTTGGGATTAATCCGGAAGAAGGAAGGATAAACTCTTCTGTCTCCTTGAGTAGATTCAAAGCCAACACCGAGCTGGAGAAAGTGAGAATCTTATTTCAAAAACAAAGTTAAGTTTTATGGTAATTTTAAGGTTCCCCATTGTGTAGTTAAGGGTCCACCAGTCAGGCTGTCTCACAAGCTTCATCTTGCTCCCTTATTAGGAAGAGTCACCTGTTACCTGTTTTACCTGGTTGTGATAGATCAGAAGTCAAGGGAACAAAACATCTACCTGATCCAGAGAATAAACTGCACTGAAAGGTGCAGAAAGATGACAAACTTTTATGAAAGTCAGGAAATTCAAAGTCTTTATTGTCATTGTACATCATGTATACAATGAAAGTAATGCCTCTTGGCAAATACAGCTTTTCAGAATTATGACAGTATCTTTTTGCGGTTACATAAAAACATATCTTGACATTCTACTATGCTACAGAGCCCCAGATTACGACATCGAACATGCGAATAAGTTAACTTCACTCCTAACATGGGCAGCCTCCAGCCCACACCCTCTCATCTTTCTTGGTGACCTAAATCTACCTCTTATCAAATGGTCCCTCAACGAATGTTCCACAGAACCTATATACTCAACCCTGTACAATATTGTAACCAATCTGGGGCTGGATCAACTAGTATCCAACAACACTAGACTCAATAACTGCCTTGATCTCATCTTCTGTAACAGTTCAAACTCAATTTATGGATTACAAACAAAAGAACCCTTCTCCAACAGTGATCACAGTATGATTGACTTCAATCTCAATATACACCCTTACAAAAACCAACAATATGACAAGATCCCCAGTTACAATTTCAAAAAAGCAAACTTTGATCTCATAAACACTGACCTCTCTTCTCTTGATTGGCAAACCTTATTCACGGATTGCATCACTGCTGAAGACCACTACAACATTTTCTTATGTCAAGTCCAAAGAGTCACGAAACTATACGTACCACTAATCATTCCCAAAAACAGGAAGAACAAATTACCCACAACAATAAGGTAAAGTAAAAAAAATATCTCTATGGCGTAAAAACAAAATGGGCCTCATAACCAACTACAAAAGCCGATACAAAAACTTATGTAAACAAATAAAGACTGAATGCACAAATTATCATATCATTCAAAAGGAAAACCTCCTGCGCACAAATTCCAACCGAGCATTCTACAAGTTCGTAAACAACAAACTCAAAGTGACGAGAACTATCCCACCACTAAAAGGCCCTAAAAATTAAGACTGTAATGATTAATCCGACAAAGCCAACCTCTTCAACACATTCTTCGGCTCAGTCTTTATAAACAGCAACAACTCATGTCCTATATTCTCTAGTCGAACCACAAACAATTACAATGATCTAATACAAACTGACTTTACAGAAGGCAATGTTAGAAAGGCTCTACACAACCTAAAACCATCCCTATACATAGGTCCAGATGGACTTTGTGCTTACTTCCTAAAAAAACTTTCCACCGTCCTATCAGAACCTCTAAGCATTATTTTTGACATATCTTTCAGAACCAGCACCCTACCCAACCTATGGTCACTAGCCACGGTCATCCCTGACTTCAAAAAGGGAGATCCCAACCTAGTTGAAAATTATAGACCAATCTCTTTATGTTGCGCCACCTGCAGAGTCATGGAATCAATCATCAACCAATCCATTACCCACCACTTAGAGACAAATAACCTACTCTCTCACAAACAATTTGGTTTCAGAAAAAAGTTATCCTGCAATCTACAACTTCTACATTGTAAAAACATATGGACTACAAAACTCGACCAGGGCAAAGCAATAGACGCAATCTACATAGACTTCTGTGAAGCCTTTGACTCCGTAGTATGTATGTATTTATTTATTTATTTCTTGGTTCTTATATGCCGCCCTACTCCCGAGGGACTCAGGGCGGCATACAGCTATATACAAGAACACTAGAAAATAAACTAATTAAAACCAAGTTAAAAAGTTAAAAAATTAAATATTTAAAAAATATTCATCAACCAGACATACCCGGGGGAGAGCTCAAATGGATTAGTCTCTACCCCCTGCCTGCAGGAAAAGCCATGCCTTCGGAAGGCCAGCAGGGTGGGGATAGTTCGGGTCTCTGGGGGAAGTTGGTTCCAGAACACGGGGCCCCCCACAGAGAAGGCCCTCCCCCTAGGGCCCGCCAGCCGGCATTGTTTGGCTGACGGGACCTGGAGGAGGCCAACTCTGTGGGCCCTAACCGGTCAAAGGGAAGTATGAGGCAGAATGCGGTCCCGGAGATAGCCTGGTCCTAAGCCATGAAGGGCTTTAAAGATGATGATCAACACCTTGAATTGTGCACGGAGACTGATGGGCAACCAATGCAGCTGGCGTAGTATAGGTGTAACGTGGGTGTACCTTGACACACCCACCACAGCACACGCAGCCGCATTTTGCACCAACTGAAGTCTCCGGATACTCTTCAAGGGTAGCCCCATGTAGAGCGCATTGCAATAATCCAAACGGGAGGTGACAAGGGAATGAGTGACCGTGAGTAGAGCCTCCTTCTCCAAGTATGGCCGCAATTGGTGCACCAGGCGAACCTGTGCAAAGGCCCCCCTAGCCACAGCAGTAAGATGATGATCCAATTTTAGCTGTGGATCTAGGACGACCCCCAAATTGCAGACCTGATCCGAGGGAGTTAATTTCCCTCCCTCGAGAACCAAGGAGGGACAGTTGTCATGGTCCTTAGGAGGCAATATCCAAAGCCACTCAGTCTTGTTGGGGTTGAGTCTGAGTCTCTTCCCCATCCAGGTCCTAACGTCGTCCAGGCACCGGCACATTACATCAACTGCCTCACTGAATTGAGATGGGGTGGTGATGTACAGCTGGGTGTCGTCAGCTTACTGATGGAAACTCACCCCATGTCTATGGATTATCTCCCCCAGCGGTTTCATGTAAATGTTAAACAAGATGGGCGAGAGAACCGAACCCTGAGGCACCCCGCATGACAGGGGCCTAGGGGACGATCTCTGCCCTCCTGTTAACACCGACTGCATCCTATCGGCGAGATAAGAGGAGAACCACCGCAAAATGGTGCCTCCCACTCCCAACTCGCTGAGACGATGCAGAAGGATACCATGGTCGATGGTATCGAAAGCCGCTGAGAGGTCAAGTAGCACCAGGATGGAGGAATTCCCCCCATCCCAGGCTCGCCAGAGATCATCCATCCGAGCGACCAAGGCAGTTTCTGTACTGTAGCCGCACCTGAAACCCAACTGATAGGTGTCTAGATGATCTGTTTCCTCCAATAGCCGCAGAAGCTGAGCAGCCACCACCTTCTCCACAACTTTCCCTAAGAAAGGTAAGTTGGAGACTGGACGAAACTTCTTCAAGTCCGCTGGATCCAGGGAAGGCTTCTTCAGGAGGGGTCTCATCACCGCAACTTTTAACAGCTGTGGTATGGATCCCTCCCTCAAAGAAGCGATGACCACCGCCTGGATCCAGCCGCGTGCCACCTTCTTGCTGGCCGAAACCAACCAGGAGGGGCACGGGTCCAATAAACAGGTGGAAGCACCCATCGCCCCCACGGCTATGTCCACATCTTCGGGAGAAACAGGCCCAAACTCCTCCCACAACGGTGGACTAAGACTTGCCTCTGTCAACTCCATGGACTCTGCCCAGCCGGAGTCCAGGTCCGACCGGATCTGAGTGACTTTTTCCGACAGAAACTCTGCAAATTCCTCAGCTCTACCTTGCAAGTGTTCCTCGCTCCCCCCTTTGGCAAGGAGGGAGCGAGTCACTCTAAACAAGGCGGCTGGGCGAGAATCTGTGGACGCAATAAGAGCGGAAAAATAAGATCGTTTTGCCGCCCCTATCGCCACTAAATAAGACTTGATGTAGGTTCTTAATAGTGTTCGATCAGACTCGGTTTTGCTGGCCCTCCAGCGACGCTCCAGACGTTTCATCTCCCGGAGCTCCTCGGTAAACCAGGGAGCTTTCCGGGATCCACTGCCGCGGAGAGGTCGCAAAGGCGCAATCTGGTCTAATGCCCCTGATGCTGCAGTGTTCCAAGCAGCCACCAGGGAATCAGCCGAATTGTGTACCAGGGTTTCAGGTATTTCCCCAAGTTCCCTCTGGAATCCTTCTGGCTCCATTAGGCACCTGGGGCGGAACCACCTAGTCGGTCCCGCCTCCCTGCAGGGGAGGAATGGGGCTGCGAAATCCAACCTCAGTAGGAAATGATCTGACCATGACAGTGGGGTGATGACTATGTCCCTTATCTTCAGATCATCTCTCCACTGCCCCGAAAGAAACACTAGGTCGAGCGTGTGACCACCCTCATGAGTCGGACCCTGGATTACTTGGGTCAGGTCCATGGTTGTCATGGAATCCATGAACTCCTGAGCTACCCCAGAGGTTTCGCCAGCAAAAGGCAAGTTGAAGTCCCCCAGCACCATAAGCCTAGGGAACTCAACTGCCAAGCCGGCTACTGCCTCGAGCAGCTCAGGCAGGGCCTTGCCAACGTAGCTGGGAGGCAGGTACGTTAAGAAAAGGCCCACCTGAACCCCTAAGTCCAACTTCAGAAGGAGCGTCTCACACCCAACAATCTCCGGGGCAGGGATTTATTTATTTATTTTATTTAAATGGATTTCTATGCCGCCCAACTCCCGGAGGGACTCTGGGCAGCTCACAACATATTAGAATCCATTACAAAATATAAAAGACAGCAATTAAAAAATACAAAAGTTAAAAAGAGTATCTCACAATCACAATCAAGGGGGGAGACCTATATCTAATTTAGTTGGTCCCACTTTCACCCCGCCTGCCGGAAGAGCCAAGTTTTTATTGCTTTCCGGAAGGCCAGCAGGGTGGGGATGGTCCTGATCTCCGGGGGAAGCTGGTTCCACAGGGAGGGAGCTCCCACAGAGAAGGCTCTCCCCCTCGGGCCCGCCAACCGACATTGTTTGGTCGATGGGACCTTGAGGAGGCCAACTCTGTGGGCCCTAACCGGTCATAGGGAGGTATGCAGCAGGATGCGGTCCTGAAGGTAACCTGGCCCTGAGCCATGTAGGGCTTTAAAGGTTAAAACCAACACCTTAAATTGGATCTGGAGACTAATGGGCAGCCAATGGAGCTGGCGGAGGATCGGTGTTACGTGGGTGTATCTGGGTACACCCACCACAGCTCGCGCAGCTGCATTTTGCACCAATTGCAGTCGCCGGACACTCTTCAAGGGTAGCCCCTTGTAGAGCGCATTGCAGTAATCCAGCCGTGAGGTGATAAGGGCGTGAGTGACTGTGAGAATCCTACGAGGATGCAGACTTCGGCGTGTTATTATTGCCACTCCTCCCCCCCTTCCCTGGGGTCGAGAATGATGCTGCACTGAGAACCCGTCTGGGCATATCTCGGAGAGAGCTACTCCCTCCTCCTGGCCCAGCCAGGTCTCAGTTATACATACCAGGTCTGCCCCCTCTTCTGTGATTAAATCACGTATCAGGGGGGCTTTGTTGGTAATTGACCTGGCGTTAAGCAGCAGCATCCTGAGCCCAGGGCCCTGAAAATCCTGGTTGCCAGGAACTTGGGTTGAGCAAGATGTAACCAAATCGGAGGGGCCGGAACAAGGGATCGCTTGTAAACAGCGAGGTCTTATTCCCCGAGAGCGGCCTACCCCTCTGCTCCCGCCATATCTGCCTCTTCCCATTATGACTGAGATGTTCCGGCTCTCGTCCCCACCAGAGACCCCCTCCCCCCAGCTGGTCCCCCTCCTTTCCTGCAGGCCATACATACCATTCTCACTGGTCAGGGTAACTGCGCCCCGCCGCCCCCCGCTTCTGTTTCCACACTCAGCGGGTGGGGGCGGAAACCCAGCCCATGACTTTTTCATTTCTTCATATTCATACAAACACTCACACACACATCTCACTCATCCTCCTACACACTCATACCCATACCGCACGTCAGAGGAGGAGAATACAATTTAAAATAGGTTTTTTTTAAAAGAAGGCAAACTCCTCCAGATGAGGGTATGCTAGGAGAACAAGTCCCTTGCTTCGACTCGGCCTTCCCAGTTGTTCTATAGTCCAGGGGTGATAAGAGCCTCCCTTCCTCCGATGTCTTTGGGGATCTATGGTTCCCGTCCCCACGGTATGCAGTCCACATCTTCAGTGCAGTCACTATGGTCGTTAAAGCGACCCGGAGCACCCATGGAGGGAGAGATGATGTCAGACTAGGCATCCAGTATAGTTGTCGTTGTTACAAATGTAAGAATCTCCCTGGATATCGCTGGTAACAGTGGGGGGGGCAGCAGTTCGGGAAACAATTCTGCGTAGTTAATCAGAGTCAGGCACCTCCCCCAAAGCCGCCCAGAGGCTGAAAGAAAACAGGCGGTGATGGGGGCACTTCTCGCGATCTTTCTACAGTCTTTCCACAATCTCTGGGCCCTCAAAGAGTAATACTAATCTCCAGAGCACCACACCATCCTAAAAACAATGGCGGCGGGAGTCCCAGAAACGTTAAGGGTCCGATAATCCCCGCCCTCATTCCCGAATGTAGGGCAGTTCAAAGTGATCCACAGTAGCCCAAAACAGCACGCCTCAATCCGTGCCAGGGTCAGTCCGCTCCAAACGTGCTTACCGCCTCACTACCGATCTTCTTAGTGGAAGGTGGCAAGCGGAGCCTGACACCCGTGCCTCCATTGATCTCTCCAGCCGGGAAACACAGAAACAAAAGGAACGGCAGAGCTCCCAGCCGCCGGTGACAGGGCACGCCGTCCGAGCTCGCCGTTTTCTTCTTCGGCTGATATCAAGCCCTCCTAAGTTCAAATTTGGCACAAATAGTCCCAAAGCCTTCCAAAGATCATTTCCAAAATTTCGTAACAGGCCTCAATAACAACCGGCCCTCACGGCATCCGACCGCTCCAAAATGGGCGGCCGTCTTCACTGGTCAGAGGTAAGGAGATTTAGCGGTGCTAACCACGAGTGGCCAATGTTTTTGCCACCGTCTCCAAATGCCTGCCAAACTCCAGTCCCACCCCGGAGAAACAAAAACTCCAGGGGGGGCCTCCAACAGGCAAGCGACCGAAGGTCATTTAGTCCTCCTGCGGAGCAAGATTTTAGTCCGCCATCTCCCGCCGTGGCTCCTCCTCCTCCTAGTACACAACAAACTACTCCTAAAACTAAAATCTTATGGCATCTCTGGCCCCCTACACAAATGGATAACTGCATTTCTGTCAAACAGACAACATGTGGTGAAAATAGGATCAGCTCTATCAAAACCTGTACCTGTTAACAGCGGTGTTCCCCAAGGCAGCGTCTTAGGACCTACTCTCTTCATTTTTTACAAAAATGACATTTGAGATAATATACAAAGCAACTGCGTCCTCTTCCCAGATGATGTAAAACTATTCAACACCACCGACAATACTACAACCCTTCAAAAAGACCTTGACTATGTATCTGAATGGTCAAACAAGTGGCAACTACCAATCTCAATCAACAAATGTTCAGTTTTACACATTGGCAAAAATAATCAAAAAACAAAATACAAACTTGATGATCATAGCAATAGCACTTAGCACTTAGACTTATATACCGCTTCATAGTGCTTTACAGCCCTCTCTAAGCGGTTTACAGAGTTCAGCATATTGCCCCCAACAATCTGGGTCCTCATTTTACCGACCTCAGAAGGATGGAAGGCTGAGTCAACCTTGAGCCGGTGAGATTTGAACAGCTGAACTGCTGAACTAGCAGTCAGCTGAACTTGCAGTGCTGCTTTTAACCACTGCGCCACCTCAGCTCTTTGATGATGATCCTTGATTATGATCCTCACTCAGTAAAGGACCTCGGAGTACTCATCTCTAACGATCTGAGCGCCAGAGCCCACTGCAACTACATAGCTAAGAAGGCATTAAGAGTGGTTAACCTAATCTTGCACAGCTTCTTCTCAGGTAACATTGTACTCTTAACCAGAGCATACAAAACATTTGCTAGACCGATTCTTGAATACAGCTCATCTGTCTGGAACCCACACTACATATCAGACATTAACACAATTGAGAATGTCCAGAGATACTTCACAAGAAGAGTATTACATTCCTCTGTTCACAACAGAATACCTTATGAGACCAGACTTGGAATTTTGGGACTTGAAAATTTAGAACTACGCCAACTTCGTTCTGATCTAAGTGTAGCTCACAAAATTATCTGCCACAATGTCCTACCTGTTAACGACTACTTCAGCTTCAACCGCAATAATACTCGAGCTCACAATAGATACAAACTTAATGTAAACCGCTCCAAACTTGATTGCAAAAAATTCAACTTCAACAACAGAGTGGTCAATGCCTGGAACACTTTACCTGACTCAGTAGTTTCTTCCCCAAACCCCAAAAACTTCAACTTCAGGTTATCTACCATCGACCTCACCCCATTCCTAAGAGGTCAGTAAGGGGTGTGTATAAGCGCACAATCGTGCCTACCGTTCCTGTCCTAATGTACTCATATATTCATACCTCTTTTACTCTTATTCATGCTTGTAATATCACATATATATTCAATCATGTTGTACTGCTTAAACTTTGCTTATAATCATATATGCTTGACAAATAAAACAAATACAAATACAAAAATATAACATAAAAAAATCAATGCAACTTTAGGATGGATTACCTAAGTCATATACCCCTGATGTGTCCCCTCCAACACCTTTGCTTTCTTACTTGGCTTTTGTGCGTGCTTCGGTTGTTTGTGTATTCCATACTGTATCCAGTGCAGCCCCCTTACCTGTGGGACCTTGGAGATGCTGAAGATGGAGGCCATCTGCCTTGAGGATGTGGGGTTGAGATCTCCAATGATAGAGAGCAGAGGGTCCTTTCTGTCACATTTGTAACCTGGAACCATTCGGCGCCGTGTGGAGATCAGGGAGAGGCTGTATAAGAAAATCTTCCTTTCCATCTTCTGATTGTCGTAGATACGGAAGCCAAGGGTGATGTTGGGCAGGAGAACCAGATCCTTGTTGACCTCCATGACAGCAAACATCAAGGTCAGGAACTGATGGTAGTTTTTGAGTAGGGGTCTATAGTGAGAGAAACATTGAGGAACATTATAGGACAGTTCTTGTGTGCTGGTGGAGTTGGCCTTGTCTTTTTGTGTGTGTCCTGGAGCAGTAAGTGAGAAGTTTCCTTGGGCTGTTTTGGCTTTTTTAAGGATGTTCCTTGATTGTACTTGGATGGATTTCTGAGAAAGGAGAAAAGCCAGAGGCTGTTCATATCCCAGATTATTTTATCCCCCTCTATTCTCCCTCCCTTCTTCACTTTCCTCCAGTGGTTGAAATCCTCCCCAATTGCTCCTCTTCCTCCCTAATCATTTTCTTTCTCTCTCAGAGCAGCTTCTTCAGGTCTGAGGAGAAGACACCAATCAGGGCCACAGCTTACTGAGGGCCATTATTCACGAGCTCTGCTGTTTCCAAACCAGAGGAGGGTGGGTTGTTGTTGGTTTCTTTTTTGACAATATCCACATTGGAAAAAAAGATCAAACTTTAATTTGAGTTTTTTTTTACTATGATTTTATGTCCAAATTAGTATTAAAAGTCAAACTTCTATACTAGGCCAGCAAAATTTCCAAGATGCTTCCCCTTTCTACTTCTATACGGTTGATAATCATCCTGATGAAAACATCTGGAAATATAGTCATGTCCCCACATATAATTTGTGTATATACTGTTGTTCTTCTCTGTCCTCAGGAACCGTTCTGGAAAGACAGGGAATTCTAGACTATTTCTTGAACTTGCCTCCTTATTGAGACAAGGACAAAGATCTGAAGGTCCCTGAAATGAGTATTTCTTAAAAGAGGTCCTGAATCCAAAGGAAAGCAAATGATCACCTACATTTTCCCCCTCCAGGTGAAACTTACGTGATGCCATTAATAAGCTGCAATGGGTCCCTGTGAAAATCTGGTGATTTGGACTCCACAAAAGTTGTCAGGGGCAAATTCCCTCCAATAATCAGATCACCAGGGCTGTAAAATTCCAACTGACCTCGAAACTTTACATGTTTTTGCAATGGACACATGGTTTGAATCTTCTTAGCAGCAATAGGGGGAAGAAGCGAGAAGAGCAGCAGCAGCAGGAGGAAAAGAGGCAGCCCAGCCATTATTCTCACCTTCCCTCCTACAACAGAAATCAAGGTTTGTGGAGAGGCTGAATTGCAGGGAGCATTTGAAATACCACCAGAGCTTTAGCACAATAGACACCTTCTGTGCTCTCTGGATGGCCCCAGGGCAAATTGATCTGATGCCTCTTTGCATTGACCCCTTTGTATTTTACTACTTTATTTCACCCTATCTGTCCTATTCTGAAATTAGACTATGTGCTGTATTTTATTTTATTTTAATAATAAGGTTGCAAGATTAATCAGTCAATAAAATGAGTGGTTAGAGAAGAGGGACACAGGATAAGAGAACAACGTAAGAAAGGGGACAAAGGAGTTACTAGATGGTAGCAAATATAAACAAATAAAAGGGAAATAGAAAAATATGGTAGAAACAGAGTATACACTATTATATGAAGTATATAAATAGAATTGTGAAATGTATGTATATAATAGAAATGAAAAATTGAAGAGGAAAAAACCGTAAAGCCTAAAATTTTCTAGCGATCCAAAATTGTTGTAAAGAAGGAAATTGTATAAATTTCCGTGTCTGTTTTTAACGTAAAAAATGTTCAATAAAAATTATTTTTTAAAAATACTGTATCAATCATGCTTTCTCTTACCTGTGTTTGGGCTTTGACACAAAGGCCAGCTGAGTCTCACCAAACCTTGCAGTTAGCTCTTTGGAAGACAAAGTAAAGCCCTCCACCACTGGGAGAACTCAGAAAAAAATTTTTTAAGCAGGTTTAACCTTTTTGTGGGTTGAAATCCACAGGGGATACATTTAGAATTACTGTTCTTCTGATAATTGGAGGGGAAAGCAATTCTCCTATCCATTGTTTGCACACCAGACAGGGAAAAACATGTTTGTGTCTCTTGTTGCTAATCCACAGAGCAGATGGACTTGAGAGTCCGGGTGTAGTTGAGTTTTTGAACTACCTGAAAGTGAATACCTGTGCAGAAGATGGAGTTTGGCCTGGCTCATAGTATGTACAGATAGAATGGGTGCTGATGCGGCAGGGTGGCAGTCAGCTGTACCCTAAGAAGTGTGAGCAATCGTACCAATGTTTAAATGGTTTAGTTATACCCACAAGACAGGGGAATAAATGGATTGATTGATCAAATTTGTCTGACCACCCATCTCATGCAATGTCACTCTGGGCAGTGTACAACAAGCCAGTAAAAGCTGTAAATAAGGAAAATAACCTTTGTTTAAAAGCTTTATACAATAATTATTAAACAGAATGAGAAATTATAAGAGCAGAACTAAAACCAGAGAAGAGAGTAATAGATGGAGGGACGTTGGCATAACCAGGCTTGGGGGAACTTCAGAAGCTCAGCAATGAGAAGAGCAAGCAATGCAGCTTGGTATAAATATGCACTACCAGAAACATAACTACATATTGCAACAGCTGAAGTTTTTATATACTCTTCAAGGGCAGCCCCATATAGAACCTATTGCAGTAGTCCAGCCAAGAGATGACCAAAGCATCCTCCATCCAGGAATGGATGCAATTGGCACATAAACAAAGTTGTGAAAAGGCCCTCCTAGCCACAATCGCCCCTTGTTAAGATGAGAATAAATCTCACAGAGGCGATGTGGATCTTTTCTTGGAATTCAGACATTTAGAAATAAATCCGAGATTAAAAGTCTAATAGAAAATATTTATTTCGGTACAAAAACAATAAATTCTGAATAGTTACATTTTGCTGAGAAAATGCGACCGCTCCCGGTCAGAGTCAAACCACAAGAGAACAATGGAGAATCAGGAATGCACACATGCGCACAACTCATATCACGTGTTCTGCTTGTATTGGAATGTACCATAATATTAGGATAGGGATGCATCACCCTGCATAGACATACAACTGACAATATTCACTGCGTGACACCCCTCCATCCTCAAGCAAGAGGTATGAGTCCAGGAGGACCCCTAGATTTTTCACAGGGTGTGTTTGGGGCAGTGCAACCTTATCCAGTACAAAAGATGACCTAGCCCTAGAACGATAGGGTCCCAAAACCCTTTAATTTTGACAGGATTCAATGGAAGCCTGTTTTCCCCCATACTGACACTCACAGCTTGCAGACAGAAGAATAGGACATGCAAACCATCACTTAATTTCTTGAAAGCAAAGAGGTACAATTGGGTACTATCACCATACCGAGGATTCCTCACTAAATGGTGATGGATGAGGTTACCCAGCAGTCTCATGTAGATGTCAATGAGGAGAGGGGACAACACTGACCCTGTGGCACCTCACCTAAAATGGGTCAAGAATAGAATCTCTCCTCCCCAATCACCATTGATTAATTCAATCTATCAGAATAGAGCTGGAAAGAAGACCTTGGAGGTCTTCTAGTCCAACCCGCTGCTCAAATAGGAGACCCTATACCCATGATGGCGAACCTATGGCACAAGTGCCACAAGTGGCACGCGGAGCCATATTGGTGGGCACGCGAGCTCAGGTCCGGTGTGCATGCACCCACCAGCCAGCTGATTTTCGGGCCTTCTGGGCCCACTGGGAGTCAGGAAACAGCCTGTTTTCATCCTCCGGGAGGTGGGGAAGGCCTGGTTTTTTGCTCTCCCCAGGCTTCAGAGACTTTCTAGGAGCCTGGAGAGGGCGAAAACAGCCTTCCCCACAACCCCCCCCCCCCCCGGAGGCCCTCTGAAGGCAGAAAATGGCCCATTTGCCAACTTCCAGTTGAACCGGAAGGCCCGTTTTTTTGCTCTCCCCAAGCTTCAGAGCCTTTCTAGGAGCCTGGGGAAGACGAAAACGGCCTTCCTGTCACATAGTGAATATTGTCAGTTGTCTGTCTATGCAGGGTGATACACCCCTATCCTAATATTATGGTACATTCCAATACAGGCAGAACATGTGATATGATGTTCTTTGCACATGTGTGCATTCCTATCCACCATTAATTCTCTTCTGCCTTAGCTGTTGACCTGAACGGTCGTGTTTTCTTAGCAAAGATGTAATTATTCAGGATTTATTGTTTTTGTACTGAAATAAATATTTTCTATTAGACTTTTAATCTCGGATTTATTTCTAACTGTCTGAATTCCAAGAAAAGATCTAAATCGCCTCTATGAGATTTTTTTCTCACCCCAACACTTCCCCATCCCCCGGAGGCCCTCTGGAGGCCAGAAACATTCCATTTGCCTCTGGAGGACCTCTGGGGGGGAGGCTGTTTCGCCCTCCCCAGGCTCCTTGAAAGGCTCTGGTGCTTGGAGAGAGCAAAAAAACAGGCCTTCCGGTTCAACCAGAACTTGGCAAATGGGCCATTTTCTGCCTCCGGAGGGCCTCCGGAGGGTGGTGGGGAAGGCATACCGAGGATTTGCCCTCCCCAGGCTCCTAGAAAGGCTCTGAAGCCTGAGGAGAGCGAAAAATGGGTGTGTCATCGCGTGCCGGGAGTGGGGGGGAGTCATGTGTGCATGCGTGGGGGGGCACATGGAATTATGGGTGTGGGCACCCATGTGTGCGCCCCCCCCATGCATCCCCTTTTGGCACTCGAACTAAAAAAGGTTCGCCATCACTGCCCTATACCATTTCAGACAATTGGTTGTCCAGTCTCTTCTTAAAAACCTCCAGTGATGAAGCACCCACAACTTCTGGAGGCAAGTTTGTTACACTGATTAATTGTTCTCACTGTTGTGAAGTTTCTCCTTAATTCCAGTCAGGTTCCATAGGGTTTGGGAAAGGAAAACTCAGCACTCAAAATCAGTAACCAAGTTTGTTTATCCCAACATCAGTACTAACTGATCACCTTAAAGTTTTACAGAAGGGAATCTTTGTTGGAGCTAACGCTCCGCCCTCCCCATCCACCTTTAAGTAGCATACAGCTCCACCTCAGTGTAATTACCCATTTACTCAATCACACTGTAGCCTCCCTCTCCCTCCCCCATTCATTGCAAGCCGCTGCAGATGTTTCTCGGCTGTTCCATGCTGCTCCACTGTGTTTTACAATGGCTGGTGAGAAAACAGCTTCAGGCATAATGCGACAAGGCTCAGCAACGGAATGGAACGGAGATCCCCACACGAATGGCAGCCCCAGGTACCGTTGGAGGGCTGGGGCTGACAGGTTGCTTCTCTCCTTGATTAGTTTCCATCCATTGTTTCTTGTCATGCATTCTGGGGCTTTGGACCCCTGTCAGCCTCCATGCTTCTTGTGTCAGGCCGAAGCCATTTCATTCGGGATCTTTGGCCTGCCACATTTTATACTATTCTCCTATGCATTTTCTAATGTGGGAGAATGAGAGAGTGGATGGTATGAGGTGGTAAACATGTAGCCATAACAAATTCTTTCTAGAAAGCCAAGGTCATCCTTTGTCTCTGCCCATCTGCACCTGCACGGAAGGAGATGGGTGGACTGTGCCAGCATGGCAATTGAAGATTGGACAACATGATGGATTTGTGGGAGTGGGGGCAAGGGCTTGAACTTTCAACTGGGTGGTGAAACCCGAGGGACTTCAGATTCGGGTTTCATCCAGATGTACCAACGAGCCGTGGTGGCGCAGTGGTTAGAGTGCAGTACTGCAGGCTACTTCTGCTGATCACCAGCTGCCAGCAGTTTGGCAGATCGAATCTCACCACGCTCAAGGTTGACTCAGCCTTCCATCCTTCCGAGGTCAGTAAAATCAGGACCCAGATTGTTGGGGGCAATATGCTGACTCTGTAAACCGCTTAGAGAGGGCTGTAAAGTACTATGAAGCGGTATATAAATCTAAGTGCTATGGCTCTGTTAATAAATTGGAACTTTGAGGAATACTTTGCCTGGGACTCTGAGTTAGTTTTGGATGCTATTTGAAACCCTGACAGCTTGCTTGCTTCGGCTGCCATAGAAATGGGGGGAGGGGGGAGGCTTAGGTATTTGGAAGGAGGGGGGAAGCAGTGCTGGAAATGTCTCCTTATGTGTCTGACTAGAGAGTGAGGGAGGAAAGTTCTCATCATATACTGCGTGGTCGAATGAACATGTTTATAGCCAGCTCAAGGTCAATGGTTTCTGCAGACCAGATATGAAGGCTCCACCTGAAGATGTGCCCACATGACATCTGGGGGGCATCGGGATTGGATGGCCAGCCTGGGTCTTTGAGGGGAGGGATTTGGGATTAATTTCTATATGTAATTTTGCGTCTTTTGCCTCAGATCTTGCTTGCAACTTGTTGCTAACAGTTCTTATCCAGTGAAAGTACCTTTCTCTACCATCATGGAGGTGGGGTCTTTCTTTCCTGGTCTTTGAGCAGCGGCACATCTGACAGCTCCTCTTCTTTTTGGCAGCTCCTCAAATACTGGAATTCTACTATCATGTCATCCCAGTCCTTCTTTCCTCTAGAGTTGTCATAGCCAATTCCTACAACCATTCTACGTATGTTTTAGTCTCCAGGCCTTTAATCATCCTAGTTGCTCTTCTCTGCACCTTTTCCAAAGTCTCAACATCTTTTTTTGTAATGTGAGTCCAAAACTGGATGCAGTGTTCTAGGTGTGGTTTTATAAGGATTTCTAAAGCGATACTAATACTTCACATAATTTTGATTCTATGCCTCTGTTTACATAACCAAGGATTGTATTAGTGTTAACCATGAAGCTGACCTGACTGAGGCCATTTTGAGGCTTCAGTGTTGCCACACTGGAGCTGAGGGATAGGGAGGAGGGAATAGAGATAGCTGGGGTTTTGTAGCCAAAACAAAATATTTTCTCCTCGGAACCAAGGTAATTACCACAGGTGGTCGGAGAGAGGAGAAGTGAAGTTACCAGGCAACTGGATGACACCTTGATTGTACCATGTGACTGATTGTTTGGGGAGGGGAATTTTTTTTTTACTTTTAATTAGGTGAAAACTGAGGGAACATTCAGAGTTGGTTTTCACCAGCCTGTGCCAATATGATATATCCAATAAAGCTGTTCTTTAAGGAATTCACCTGCCTTGGAGTTCTGTTTGCTATGGATGTATTACTTAGAAACCTGAAAATTAGCATTTTTGGCTGCTGCTGCACACTACTGGCTCATGTTTAAGTGATCATCCACTAGGAATCCCTCTCACAGTTATTGTTCTTGAGCCAGGTTTCGCCTAATCTGTATTTGCATCTTTGGTTTTTCCTGCCTAGGTGTAAAACATTGCTTTTCTCCACATTAAATTTCATTTTGTTGGATATGGTCCATTGTTCAAGTCTATGAAGATCTTTTTGAATCCTGAACATGCTTTCTGGAGTGTTGGCTAATGGGTTAGTGATTGTTGCTGATTAAGGTATAGATTGTGATTGGTCACTTCACTTGATTTCCAATTATTTAATGGACAATCCTCTCACATTTCATGAAATTTTAGAAATCAGATCAAGTACAAAGTGTCCCAAAATCAAAATAAAAGTTCCCTATCTCACAAAAATCAGAGATTCTTGTGCCTCATTTTATTTTTTCTACCATTAAGATGGGGTCTGAATAGGATACTGTAGCATTTGGGGAAAGAGATAGAAGCCAAGAGGCCAGCCCCAGTCACCAAGATGGAGAAGATCTCCACAGCCATCCTGGACTTCCTTTTATTTATTTATTTATTTGGGAATTCTTCTATGCCGCCCTACTCCCTAAGGACTCAGGGCGGCGTACAGCATTTTAAAGAACACCAAACAATAAAATCATTAAAAACAATTTTTAAAAAGTTAAAAAAAAGACATACAACACTATGCATACATTTTGGTGCTTAGATAGGCAGGGAGTTAGGTGATCCAAACATTGTAAAAGACCAGCATGCTAAATGTAATGGAAATGACTTTGTTAAAGCTGTCGTGCAATTTCAAAGCCACAAAGGCTACCATGAAACAGATGAGAACCAGGAAGGAGAGGACAGTGTAAAACATTGAAGCTGAACCTTCATTACATTCCAAGATGGTCTCTCTTAGTGAGGAGTGGAAACCCAAGTTGGGAAATGGGAGAGAGGTTACCAAGTCAGCTGGCAAGAAGAAAAGCCATGTTCCAAGAGAAGGAGACAATCTGGGGAGAATAATGTCAGGCGGGAGTAACCAGGACCACTCCATGATTAGGTTCAAATAGATACTTTATTACCAATCATATATAGGTCTTTGGGTATTCGGGTTTTCTCCCACGTGAAATTGGAAGTGTCTTGGCGACGTTTCGATGAAGTCTCATTGCTCCTAGAAGCAGGAAGCAGAAGACACCAGCCTGAAGATGATGAATGAGACTTCATCGAAACGTCACCAAGACACTTCCAATTTCACGTGGGAGAAAACCTGAATACCCAAAGACCTACATACAAACACCCGTGAAAACCTCAGAAAACACACACACACATACAGCAAGCTTTCTTTCTACATAGGGAACTGGGCCTCAATGTGGACAACTGGAAGGCATGGGATGAAAAGGACTGCATGATTGTTGCTGATGCAAGGTTTATTTATTTATTTATTTATTTATTTATTCATTCATTCATTCATTCATTCATTCATTCATTTAATTTATTCATACATTCATTCATTTACTTATTCATTCAATCTCTATAGCTGCATACCTCAAAAAAGCAACTCTTATTGTAACCAGTTATAACAGTTGATAAGGCATTATTTAATGGACATGTTCCTGTTTCATGGTCAGCATGTTTTAGAAAAGTCATAGGATACTAAACATGCCTCAAAGATAAATGTAAATGTCGGCCATGCATGCACCAGTTAGAGATTTTTGTTTCTTATCATATTTTCTCTACAATTGAGGTGGGGTCTGAATAGGATAATGTAGCATTTGGGGGAAAAGATGCAAGCCAAGAGACCAACCCCAGAGACCAAGATGGAGAAGATCTCCACGGCCACCATGGACTTCCCTTTGGTGCTCAGGTAGGTGGGGAGGAAGGTGATCCAAACACTGCAAAAGACCAGCATGCTGAAAGTAATGAACTTGGCTTCGTTAAAGCTGTCAGGCAGTTTCCTAGCCAGAAAGGCCACCGTGAAACTCACGAGGGCCAGGAAACCTAAGTAGGTGAGGACAGCATAAAACATTGAAGCTGAGCCTTCATTACATTCCAAGATGGTTTCTCCAGTCAACGAGTGGTAGTCCAAGTTGGGAAATGGGGGAGAGGTTATCAGCCAGGTGGCACAAAGAACTGCTTGGACCAGGGGACAGGCAAAGATAATGGAGTTGGTCAATGGCTTTCCTAAGAGTTTCCTTGTCTTGTTTCCTGGTTTGGTAGCCATAAAGGCGAGAACCACCATGACAGTTTTTGCCAAGACAGAGGAAACCGCAAGGGAAAAGAGAATGGCAAAGGCAGTTTGTTGGAAGAGACAGAGGAGCTTTCTGGGTCGACCAATGAAGAGGAAGGAGCAGAGGAAGCAGAGCAAGAGGGAAACCAGAAGAATGTAGGAGAGATCTCGGTTGTTGGCCTTGACAATTGGTGTATCGCGATGCTTAAGGAAAATTGCCAAAACTGCTAATGTGATCAGAGAAAGCAAAAGAGCCAGAGAAGTTAAAGTGTATCCCAGGGTCTCTTGATAGGAGAGGAAGTGGATCTTCTTGGCAATGCAGTGGTCTTTGTCCTTGTTGGGATATTGGTCTTCTGGGCAGGGCTCACAGCGAGCAGCATCTGAAATCAAGAATCTTTGTGTAAGGGTTTCATTGTATGTGCTAGGAACCTTATCCCTCCCTTAAGGGTAACATGTGCATTATAGGGTGCATCAAAAAGGCAAATCATCCTTCATGATAGGTTAGACAGAGACAAGAATCTGTTCATCCCCAGCTCGATTGGTCAGTTTGCTCAGGTCGGTGGGCACTTCAGTGCCTTCTGCACATTTCAGAATGAGAGAAATTGTGAACTGTGTTCCCCCCCCCCATTTATACTGAAACCCACAGAATTCGCATAGATCTGTTTGCCAGGAATCTTGTTACTTTCGTTATGTATCCATTGTCCATTGTTCTGGGCTGAGAGGATTCACAAAATGAGAGAGAAAAGGACATGCAACTGTGCATTGTTGAAAAGTGATTTACAGGGAAATTTATTACAGGAGGGAGAAAGGAAAGAAAGGTCCAAAGACAAAGCACTGACCACTCTCTAGGTCAACTTCTCTGCTTTGGACTTCAAATCTGCTCATTGATTAACAGATTGACAGAGTTGGAAGGGACCTTGTAGGTCATCTAGTCCAACCCTCCCCCCGCCCAAGCAGGAGACCCTTCACCATTTCTGACAGATGGCAGTCCAATCTCTTGTTGAAAGCCTCAAGGGATGAAGCTCCCACAACTTCCGAAGGCAACTTCTTCTGTTCCATTAGTTGATTGTTCTCACAGTCAGAAAATTCCTCCTTATTTCCAGGTTGAATCTCTCCTTGATCAGTTTCCTTCCATTATTCCTTGTCTGGCCTTCGGGTGCTTTGGAAAATAGCTTGACACCCCTTCCTCCTCTCTGTGGCAGCCCCTAAAACATTGGAAGACTGCTATCATGTCTCCCCTGATCCTTCTCTTCACTAGACTAGCCATGCCCAATTCCTGCAACCGCTCTTCATATGTTTTAGCCAATCCTCTTGGTTGCTCTTCTCTGCACTCTTTCCAAAGTCTCAACATCTTTTTTGGGGGGAAACGTTTTCCCCCAGGGAAAGGTTAGCAGAGATAGGTAGACGGAGCTCCTATTTTCCCAGTAGGTCTATCAATTTCCTAGGTCAATGGTCCCCAACATTTTGGGCACTGGGGTTCTGTGGAGAGGGGTTTTCCCATGGACTGGAGGGGGCGTGTGGGGTTTCCTGTGCTGCCTGCACCCCATGGATGGGACTTTGCTTCTTTGTGTGGCCTGGTTTCTGGCATGCTGTGGACCGATGCTGGTCTGTGGAGCCCTGACCTGTG
The DNA here is from genome assembly GCA_023053685.1 of Diadophis punctatus similis. NCBI lineage: Eukaryota > Metazoa > Chordata > Lepidosauria > Squamata > Dipsadidae > Diadophis > Diadophis punctatus. Next base: position 548,226 of record JALIGW010000125.1, read on the forward strand.
GAGCTTCTGGAGCCCTGACCTAGGTGAGGGATAGTGCCGAAAGAGATTGGACAATTGCTTGTCTGAAATGGTATAGGGTCTCCAGCTTGAGCAGGAAGTTGGACTAGAAGACCTCCAGGGTCCCCTTCCAAATCAGTCATTCTGAAAGAAGCAGCACACCCTGAATAATAAATAGTAAAACTTTGAGCCTCCCACTCCCCTCTTTTGTGAAAAGATTAATACCTCGTTGTCCCAATGAGCTGCGAAAGTAGGGGAGGAAAGGCTAGTAGGGAGCCCATGAATCGTGCACAGCAACTACCATGCATTAAATTGGTGAGGAGCAGGAAAATTGGCCTGTGGGGGATGGGGAGTTTGATTTATAAACTGAGACATTCTGCTGAGAATTATGAATCCTTTGAAGCACGCTATTCGTATCAAAAATTACATTAATATTAAAACATAAGATCTACTGAATGTCTTCCTTGGTCCTGGAGGACCTAAATTTGAAGTGTGACCTACCTGTCTGATTAGAAATGGTCCCTTCTGGGCAAGGGTCACATTGGTAGCAGCAAACCTGCTCGCCCTCTGGAACGCTTCTCCTCTCTCCTGCCTGGCACCTCTTCATGCCACACCTGGCAAAGGGCACCTTCTAGAAGATGAACAAGAGAAATGGTTGAGATGGCCTCAGCAATGAACGTATTTCATTTATTTGTTTCCACATTTCTATTTTCATTTTGAGAATGTCTTCCAAAGAGGTTCACCGTGATCTACAAGAAACCAGAAACATCTCCTGAGGGATTCAGGCCAGTAGCATTCCTAACCCTCCAATGGAGGTTGGAACTGGGACCTCTGTCTTGAAAGGGGAAAAAAAGACGTGTGGCATTCAGCTTTCCTAAAAGAAATGTTCATGAGGATCCTTTTGAACAGGAATGGTCCATGGACATTGTTCTCTGCTCCAGTTTCATCCTGGGTTTCAAGCAGAAATTCTTCCCAATCCCAAACCTTTGTGCCCCTCTCGATTCTGTTTCCCACCAAAGGCTGCCCTATTTTCTGATTCAATAGACATATTTTCCAGTTAGAAGGATATTCTCCAGGAGACAATAAATCTTTACCTGATTTCACAACCTTTCCTCCCTGCTCACCTTTGTGGCCCAGATGATTTCATCTGAGTTAACCATAAAATCCTGTCCTGGGGGAGTCCCAGATTTTACTTGGCCAACTTTCACAGGGACAAAAGATTGATTGGGGAGGAAAACCCAGTTGAGAAGGTCATATCGAGCAGATCCCAGTCCATTTTCTGAGAAGGAGACTTCTTCTCCAGCATTGTTGTTGAAGTGGATGTTCCTCAAATGGGGAAGGATCTGAAAGAAATCAGAAATTGATTTCAGAAATCAGCCGAAAGCGCAAATGAGACGCCTTGACTTTCATCATCTGTGATGGTCAGCATATTAAGCAATGGCTGTATGTCTGAAGAGCTAAACGTGTTCCCTGGGTGGAGATCTGAGCAATCAGGAGTGAAACCAAATAATTGATTCCTTCCCCAGAAGTACAAAAGATTTTCTTTATGATTGTGCATTTGAACCATGGCTTCTTCCATTCTGATTTTATCAGAATGATATCTCCCATACAAAGTCCCACGGGAGTTGGGCGGCATATAAAAGCGACTAAATAAATAAATAAATAAACAAACAAACAAACAAACAAACAAACAAACAAACAAAGGTTTTAATTCTATGTTCCAAATTTCCTTGTATGGTATAGCTCCTGTCACACTTGGCTATATATATTTTGAAGTGTTTATTTGGTTTTGTGAAGGACAAATGCATCTACATCACTTCACTATCTTAGAGTGGTCCAACATTTTGTCTTTAGTAGGGAAAGATCTGAGGAATTCCAGGACAGAACCCATTAGAAGAGCTTTGAATCCTACTCTGTAGGCTGAGGTGGAGAAAAATTGCTTTCACACCAGAAGATGAGCAGTACGGCAAATGTCAAACTAAACAAACAGGGTGGCGTCACAAAGGATTCTAAGCCACAGAAATGTAAATCAAGGTTGAAAAGAATTGAATTGAGGGTCTTTTCACAGGTTACCTACTGAGAGAAACTGAGGTGGTTCTGCAAAAGGCCCACTAGGATGTCATGATGTGAATAATTGCCAGTTGAGCACCTCTGCAATATTTTCTAGGTTTACTGTAATTTCTAATCAAGCAGACCTGTGATATGTTTCACTACGCATGCGTGCATTCCAGGAGTTTGTCTCCTCCTACCTCCCTTCTTCCTCGAAGCCTCGCCCAAGGCAGACGTGAATCCATTAGCTGAGAAGATGTAGCTTAGATCTACATCTAAGATAGCAAGATCCTAAATTGCCTCTTGATAGGAAAATTCCTATCTGACATAGGATTTCAACTGACCTGTTGAAGCTCCATTTGGAAACACACCCAGATTGTCATCTTGCTCTGGGCTGACATTTCCTCCCTGAAATGGTCACCCCTTGAAACTCAGGCAGCCACTGAAGTCCTTTCAGGACCTTCTATGGAGAAGGTCTTTCCTCTATGGGTCTTACGGACAACTGGTTTGCTTTATTCCCTTCTCACCCCATTGCCCCATTTCAACCAAGTATTATTCTTAATTCATATTAATGGTTTTTTTTTAAATCCCTTCCTTACTCTGTTCTGATATGATAGAATTCAGATAGACATAGACATAGACATAATTTTAATAATTTAATTTAATTAAAAGTTCTTATAGGCCACCCAATCCCATAGGACTCAGGGTGGTGTACTACAGAAATAAGAACAATATAGACATAGACATTCCATATTTTTCGGAGTATAAGACGCACCTTAGTTTTTGGGGAGGAAAATAGGGGAAAATAATCTGCCTACCAGGTATTCATCTGGCTAGTGTCCTTAGTCTGGTCAGCTTGAGCACATTATTTTATCCCCTGGTTAGGACTTAAAAAAACCTTCTTCTGAGAGAGTAACAATGAAAGAGCCTGCAAGACGGGAAGAGCTGGGAAGATCGTTAGCACCTGGTTAGGGCTGGAAAAAACCTTCTTTGGAGCAAGTAGAGCAATGGAAAAAAACCCTGCAAAGACTTAGGGCTGGAAAAACATTCTTTGGAGAGAGTAACAATGAAAAAGCCTGCAAGGTAAGAGCTGGGAAGATCTGTTAGCACCTAATTAGGGCTGGGGAAAAAAGCTACATTCGAAGTATAAGACGCACCCAAATTTTCAGCCACTTTTAGGGAGGAAAAAGGTGCATCTTATACTCCGAAAAATACGGTAGACATGGACATGGACATGGACATGACTAGACTAGACTAGACTAGACTAGACTAGACTAGATAGACTTGAATAGAATAGAATAGAATAGAATAGAATAGAATAGAATAGAATAGAATAGAATAGAATAGAATAGAATAGAATAGAATAGAATAGAATAGAATAGAATAGAATTATAATAACAGAGTTGGAAGGGACCTTGGAGGTCTTCTAGTCCAACCCCCTGCTTAGGCAGAACACTACTTCAAACAAATGGTTATCCAATCTCTTCTTAAAAACTTCCAATGTTTAATTAATTTAACTAATTTAATTTAATTAATAACTCATTTAATTAATAACTCAAGAAATACAGTCAGGAAACTTCCTTTCTAAGGATCTGTGGACTGAATAAAAAGTCATATAGATTACCTGCCATGACTGGACATCTGAGATCCTCTTTCCAAGACTCATCATGGCTGGTTGGGCTCTTGATCGATACATTGAATGCAATGCGTGGGCCACAGCATAAATGGCATTGAAAATGTTGTAACTTTCACCTGTCATGTTGGTTTCAAATATGTGAGTTGGCACATTCTGTAAATTCTCCTTTCCTGTACATTGTTTTTTCTTCTTTCGAGAGATCTTTCCAGGTTTGTAGATCCTGCAGTCAAAGATCTTTCCCCACCATTCTGTGAGAAAGACGTCCCCTTCTGGGCTCAAAGGGTCCAAAGACATGAGAAAGTGGCTGAATTCTGAGATATCCCCTGTGTGGCCCTTTAACTGCAAAGCCCCATGGAAGGGCTTTAAAATTTGAAATGTGTCTTTAGCTGCCACCACGTTATGTTTCCATTGGGAAGTTAGGATCCAAAGTTTCTGAGGTGCTGATTTTGTGGACGTTATGTGAAAATGCAGAGCTGACTGTACATGTACATTAGTTTGAGAATCACCAAACAGAATAATCACATCAGCTTTACAACAGCTTTTTAAAAAAAGAACAAATTTATTCATTGTAATATGAAAATGATCCGATTTCAATATTTCAGTGAAGGCCAGGCAGATCTCCTTCTCCTTCAACATTGGCACCAGAGATGAGATGAAACGTTCTCCACTATCATCTTCGTTGGCCACCAGCCCAACCCAGTTCCAGTGGAAATACAGGAGCAGCTGCACTAAACCCACATACTGAGGAAACTCCTTTGGATTAATCCGGAAGAAGGAAGGATGAACACTTCTGTCTCCCTGAGTGGACTCTGTGCCAACACCGAGCTGGAGAAATTGAAATTCTTCTTTCAAAGACAAAGCAAAAATATTATGGTGACTTTAGGGGTCACCACTGTGTGCTTTCCTGCCCTACTAGTCAGTTGGATTCACTATGAATGGCAAGCTTAAGCTTCTTCCCCGCTTAGGAAGAGCCAGAAGTTACATATTTTGCTTGGTTATGACATGTCAGAAGCCAAGGAAACAAATTATCTACCTGATACAGAGAATAAACTGGATTGAATGGGTGGCTACGCTTATATAAGTAAGGTTCTACATTTAGGCAAGAAAAACAAAATGCACAGGTACAGTAATATGTGGTACCTGGCTCAACAGTAGTAACTGTGAGAGGGATCTTGGAGTCCTAGTGGACAACCATTTAAATAGGAGCCAGCCGTGTACAGCAGCTGCCAAAAAAGCCAACACAGTTCTAGGCTGCATTAACAGAGGGATAGAATCAAGATCACGCAAAGTGTTAATACCACTTTACAATCCCTTGGTAAGGCCACACTTGGAATACTGCATTCAGTTTTGGTCGCCACAATGTAAAAAATATGTTGAGACTCTAGAAATAGTGCAGAGAAGAGCAACAAAGATGATTAGGGGACTGGAGGCTAAAACATACGAAGAACGGTTGCAGGAACTGGGTATGTCCAGTTTAATGAAAAGAAGGACTAGGGGAGACATGATAGCAATGTTCCAATATCTCAGGGGTTGCCACAAAGAAGAGGGGGTCAAGCTATTCTCCAAAGCACCTGAGAACAAGAAGCAATGGGTGGAAACTAAACAAGGAGAGAAGCAACTTAGAACTAAGGAGAAATTTCCCGGCAGTTAGAACAATTAATCAGTGGAACAGCTTGCCTCCAGAAGTTGTGAATGCTCCAACACTGGAAGTTTTTAAGAAGATGTTGGATAACCATTTGTCTAAAGTGGTGTAGAGTTTCCTGCCTAAGCAGGGGGTTGGACTAGAAGACCTCCAAGGTCCCTTCCAACTCTGTTGTTGTTGTTGTTGTTGTTGTTATTTGAAGTATTAATTAGTTAGGAAGGAAGGAATTCCTATTTAAAGAATTCATCTTGGCAAATTGCAGCATTTAGGAAATATATCTATCTCTTTCACATTATATAAAGATGTATCCTGACACATAAAAATTAAAAATGAATTCAAGTATCATGTGGAGTCTCTAAGTCACATGCTTCTAACATGTCCCCCTAAGCACGTTTGGTTTTCGTGTGTGATTCTGTTGTTTGTCTCATTCATGCTGTATCCACTGGAGCCCCCTTACCTGTGGGACCTTGAAGATGCTGAAGATGGAGGCCATCTGCCTTGAGGATTTGGAGTTGAGACCTCCGATGACAGAGAGCAGAGGGTCCTGCCTGTCACATTTGTAACCTGGAACCATCCGGCCTCGGGTAGAGAGCAAGGAGAGGCTGATTGTGGAAATACTTCTCTCAGTCTGGTGATTGTCACACATGTGGAAGCCGAGGGTGATATTGGGGAGGAGAACCAGATCCCTGTTGACCTCTCTGACCGCAAATACCAAGGCCAGAAGCTGCTGGTAGCTCTTGGGTATGAGTCTGTAGTGAGAAAAACATTGGGGAAATTTTGAGGAAATTGGTCCTGCTGGTGGAGTTTGTGTTTCCTTTTTTGTGTGTTTTTGGGGTCGGAAGTCCCAAGTTTCTTTGTTTCCAGTTTTTTTTAAAGGATGTTTCTTGATGAAACCTGGATGACTTTGTGAGAAAGGAGAAAAGCGTCTCTCTTCATATCACAGACCATTTTATACCCTCTAAGGTCCTTCCCTTCTTCCCTTTGCTCCATGGTTCTAATCCTTCCCAATTGCTCTACTAGCACCCCAACCAATTCGGTTCTCTTGGAGCAGCTTATTCAGGGGAGGTTACAGTATGCATTGGTTAAAGACTATTATTTATAAGCCCTGCTGATTCCAAAACTGAGGGGGATTTACACAACTCCTGGACACTGGAAAAGGATTGAATTTCTTCTCTTTGAGCTCCCCATCGCGACCTTCTGTCCAAATTAATATTATAACTCAACTTCTTCACTCGGCCAGCCCAATTTCTAAGGTGTTGTACTTCTTCACTTTTATTGCTGTATATCATCTTTCTGATGAAAACTGTTGGAAAGATGGAGAATTCTAGCCTATTTTAAAAGCTGGGCACTTTACTGAGAAAAGCACAAAGATTTGAACCACAGAGCAAACATACTAGAACAAGTGAAAAGAAGGACTAGGGGAGACATGATAGCAGTGTTCCAATATCTCAAGGGCTGCCCCAAAGAAGAGGGAGTCAAGCTATTCTCCAAAGCAACTGAGGGTAGGACAAGAAGCAATGGGTGGAAACTAATCAAGGAGAGAAACAACTTAGAACTAAGGAGAAATTTCCTGGCAGTTAGAACAATTAATCAGTGGAACAACTTGCCTCCAGAAATTGTGGGTGCTCCAACACTGGACATTTTTAAGAAGATGTTGGATAACCATTTGTCTGAAGTGGTGTAGGGTTTGCTGCCTAAGCAGGGGGTTGGACTAGAAGACCTCCAAGGTCCCTTCCAACTCTCTTATTCTATTCTATTCTAAGTATTCTAGTATTCAAATCCCTGAATTTAAAACAAACCAAACAATTATCTACATCTTTTCCATTCAGGTGAGACTTACAAACTTGGCATAGGAAGCAAGAATGGGTCTTTTTGAAAGTCTGGGATATTGGAAAGAACAGAAGTTCCCAGCTCCAAATTCCCACCAATGATGAGATCACCAGGCCTTTTGTAACTTTCCTGCACCTGGAAATAATTCCTCAACATACAAACAGTTTGAGTCTTCTTAGCAGCCGTTGGAGGCAGGAGCCAGAAGAGCAGCAGCACCAGCAGGAGAGGCAGCCCAGCCATTTTTCTCACCTTCCCTCCTAGATCAGAAATCATGGTGTGTGCAGAAGCTGAATTGCAGGGAGCACTTGCAAATCTCACTAAAGCTTTAGCACAATACATACCACCTGTGCTACCTGAATGTCCTCAGGGCAAATTTATATCAGCAGTGCTTCTTCTTACCTGTGTTTGGATGTTTGACAAAAGCCAAAACAAAGTGTGAGTCCCTTCAAACCAACCCTTTGCAAGAGAAAGTACGGTGACATTATCCTGCCCCTACTGGGAGAACTTCAAGCATATTTTTAAAAAAACAGATTTTATTTTGGAAGATTTTTGTGGGTAGAAATCCAGAGGGCATACATTAAAAAAATTACTCTTCTTCTGATAATTATAAGGAAAGGCAATTGTCATGCCCACTTAGCAGTATCTTCTTTGTACAATAGAAAGGGAAAAACAGAACAACAAAGTTGGAAGGGACCTTGGAGGTCTTCTAGTCCAACCCTCTGCTCAAGCAGGAAACCCAACTATATTTCAGACAAAATGTTCATGTGTTCTTTGACAAAGTGACTAATGGATCAGTGAAATTATGCGGACATAGTGCACTCAGGCATCAGCAAGGCATTTGACAAAGTAGATCACAACTTACTTCTTGATAAGAAATGAAAATATAGGATAAAAAGTGTTAGCAGTAGATGGATTTGTAACTGGCTGACTATCCACACTCAACATGTAGTCCACAATGGAACTACAACTACATGAAGAGAGATATGCAGTGGGGCACCCCACGTTTCTGTCTTAGGTCCAAAACTCAACATTTTCATAAATTATTTAGATGAGGGAATAGAAGGGCTCTATCCAACAAAATGCAATTCAGTAGAGAGAAAAGTAAGGTAAGAAAAACTTAGGCAAGAAAAACCAAATGCACAAATCTATAATAGGTATCATCTATTATGACTCAACAGCAGTAACCGTGAGAGGGGTCTAGAAAAGAAGGCCGAAAATCATCTGTGCAGCACACGCATGTGCATTGGCGCTGACATAGGGCAATGCCTCACGTGCCCTCCAATATGGCTCTGTGTGCCACCTGTGGCACGTGTGCCATAGGTTCACCATCACGGGTTATAGGGTCTCCTGCTCGAGCAGCGGATTGGACTAGAAGACCCCCAAGGTCCTTTCAAACTCTGTAATTCTGTATTCTCCTGTTAACTCTCAGAGTATGTTTGACCAGCTGCCTTATAATGCATTAATCCCAGTTTCTCCACCAGTTGTTGCTTGATTGTAATCCATCAGCAGGAACAGCTAGTAGGCATAGCAGGTGCCTGCATCAAAACCTTGGTGTTCCTAACTCAGATGCACCACTGACTCCACAGTCCATCATCCAGCAACTTTTGTATTTGCTGAGGAATTTTTGTTTCCTTCAACAGTCTTTTGAAGTAGGTTGAAGTCACCTTAGCTGGATGTGAAAACCCTGAAGTTGCATCTGGAAAGGGAGCAAGAAATGTAGGATTTCTCTGTGGGGTCATGCAATTGCTTGCTTGCTTGCTTGCTTGCTTGCTTGCTTGCTTGATTGATTGATTGATTGATTGATTGATTCTGTGCTATCACATCCTTGATAGAATCAATCAAAATATAGCCCATTGATAAACCCAGGATTTTGTAAAAGAATGAAATGAGAAATGAAATGAGAAATATGTGAAAATGTCTGTATGGGAATAAAAATAAAAAAAAACTTTTTCGATAGACCCAGGAAACTACAAACTATTCATTGCATTCCCATGGTCAAGTCAACTGGTCATTTTATCTCCCGCCAAATAAAAAGGAGTTCAGGTTGGTTTTGTGTAACTTGTTCAAAAACTCCTGCTGGCTCCTATCCAACATAGCATTGCTTGATAAAGTGTTGGTCAGGGGAATGACTTGCCTTCAGAAGTTGTGGGTGCTTCATCATTGGCTCAGGTTTTTAAGAAGAATCTGGACAACAATGTCTGTCTGGAATGGGACATGGTCTCCTGCCTGAGCAGGTGGTTGGACGAAGTTCAGTGAAGTTCTGGAAAGCTGAGTGATGAAACTGGTTAAAATCAGGACGCTAACCCTGGTTCAAAATGCAGCAGTGTGAGCAGCAACAGGCGCATCCCAGTGGGTCCATGTGTCCTTGCTGCCCTGAGAGCTGCATTGGCTACCAGCTGCCTTCCAGGTGCAATTAAAAGTCCTGGTTGTCACCTACACAGCCCTTCACAGGACCTGATGGTTATTTGGAGGATCGCCTGTCTCCAGATGTTTCTGCCCATCTGGTGCCTTTGGACAGAGTGGATGAGCCTCAGTGAAATGAGTGATCCCTTTAATAAAATGCTGCCATTTTGTGTGTGTGTGTGTGAAGGGCAAGTGTCAGCCCTAAAAGTAAACCAGGCTAGGAACCCAAAGCCATATATGTCTAAGGCTACTTTTAATACAGCACTTTGCAAGTCTGAATGCACTTCCCTCTTTCCTCAGTTTACCTTTCTGGGATTAGGAAGGAGACAGTTTGAAGCTTTTTCTCAGGTTAGCTTCTTGGAATGAACTATAAATATCAAAGCAATAGAACATTTATTGCAAATCATTTGAGATCATAGACAACATATTGTCATCTCTATATGCAAGTAGACAGAAATTTGCCTTCCCAAATAACCAGTTTTTAAGCATTTCCTGGTACTTTCCTGTGCAAGATCATAAAACAAGCAAGAGAATATCGTACAACCTTGTCTGCCTCCTCAGTCAATAATGAGCAAGTCATGAGCATGATCAATAATGAACGACTCACGATCAATCATTGATTCCCACCCACCCTTCATTCCTTTCTTCCATCCATCTTTCTTCATAATAATTGAAAAACGATAATAAAGTAATAAGCATAGTAAGGGTAAGAAACTCTCATTAATGTCTACATGATCTTGTTTATTAGTAAAGTATCTCTCACAATTAATAGAGTAAATTAATGTGCCTCATGTAAATTCTAGAACTTTTAAATGAAAAAACTCTAATATTTGATTGAATGTAAAAGTTAGTAGGAACTCAACAAAGCCTCAGAGATCTGCAAAAATGAGCGTGCTTAAAAACATTGGCAGTGAACCTAACCTGTGAGAAATAAACCCAAAAACTCAGCAGGAGACCAATGAACAATAACAAATTGAGCATTTATTGGATAACTTTTGCAAAAGGTCTTGGAAAGAGGCCTTAACCTCAGACCAAGCGACATTCTGGTCTGAATACATCGTATAAATATATTTCGTCTTTACAGGCAAACTACGATCTTACTCCTCCCACTTCATTTTCCACCCATATTATGTAACACTTTGGCATCTTTATCGGGTGACTTCCCAGCATGGAAATTCCCTAGAATTTTCACATAATATTCTGACATCTGCACATTTCCTTTTCTCATGTCAGCGTTTCCTAGTCTCACACTCTTTCCTGTCCATGTTCCTGCATATGTCAGCATTAAATGTTTTTGTTATTTCCTTGTTCTGTGAGAACAAAGAAGCAGAGAGAGAGCTGACAAGCAAATATTATATCTTGATTATATAATATAATATTTCATACAATATTGCTGCACTCTTGCTCTTATTTTTACAAGAATAAGATTCCATTTCTCTCATAACCCAAAATTGATTTAAAGATTCATTTGATGAAAATAAAGTGGGGAACTGTCCAGATGGAAACTAATATCCACATCCTTAAAATATCTGTATATTTCCAAGTTGATCACTGATGCCTCCGGAGGGATGACAAATGGAACTAATGAAAAATAAAAGTATGGGTGATGGTTGCTGATTAAGAGATAGCTTGTGATTAGTTATTTCATTTGCTTTCCAATTATTTAATGGACAAGACCCTCCCTCATTTCATCATTTAGAAATCAGATCAAATACAAATAAATACATAAATAAAAATCCCAAAATCAAAATAAAAGTTCCCAATTCCCATATAAATCAGAGATTCTTCTGCCTCATTATATTTTCTCTACAATTCAGATGGGGCCTAAGTAGGATGATGAAGCATTTGGGGAAAAAGTTGCAAGCCAAGAGACCAGTCCCAGAGGCCAAGATGGAGAAGATCTCCACGGCAACCATGGATTTCCCTTTAGTGCTCAGGTAGGTGGGAAGGAATGAGATCCAAACGCTGCAAAAAACCAACATGCTAAAAGTAATGAACTTGGCTTCATTAAAGCTGTCAGGCAATTTCCTAGCCAGAAAGGCCACAGAGAAACTGACAAGGGCCAGGAAGCCCAGGTAGGCCAGGACAGCATAAAACATCAAAGCTGAGCCTTCATTACATTCCAAGATGGCCTCTCCAACCAAAGAGTGGAAGTCCAAATTGGGAAATGGGGGAGAGGTTACCAGCCAGGTGGCACAAAGAACTGCTTGGATCAGAGGACAGGCTAAAACAATGGAGTTGGTCAGTGGTTTTCCTAAGAGTTTCCTTGCGCTGTTCCCTGGCTTGGTGGCCATGAAAGCCAGAACCACCATGACAGTTTTTGCCAACACAGAGGAAACCGCAAGGGAAAAGAGAATGGCAAAGGCAGTTTGTCGGAAGAGACAGGTGAGTTTTGTCGGTTGACCAATGAAGAGGAAGGAGCAGAGGAAGCAGAGCAGGAGGGAGACCAGGAGGATGTGGGTGAGATTTTGGTTGTTGGCCTTGACGATTGGTGTGTTGTGATGTTTACGGAAAATAATCAGAACTGAAGATGTGATCAGAGAAAGGAAAAGTACTAGAGAAACTAAAATGTATCCCAGGGTCTCCTGATAGCTGAGGAAGTGGATCTTCTTGGCAATGCAGTGGTCCTTGTCCTTGTTGGGATATTGGTCTTCTGGGCAGGGGTCACAGTGGGCTGCATCTGAAATCAAGAGCCTTTGTCAAAGGACTTCAGGGGCATCTGCCATGAATATTATCATTCCCACATGATAACACAACTCTTCCCTTTCTGTCACAGACAACCCACAAAGCTCCTGATGGAATGACTCACTTTATGATGCACCAAAAAGGGGAAGTCGCCCTTCATGACTCTGGGAATAGCCTACCTAGAGATCAAGATCTGTTCAGCTCCAGCACATTTTTTGTTTCTTATCTCTGGCTTTTGCTTCTCTGCTTTCTACTTCAAATCCACTCATCCAGACTTCTTTTGCAAGGAAAGGTTATTATTATTATTAATTAAATTGATATGCCTCCTCTCTCATATACAGGGAATCCTCCATTTATATCAGTATAATATACAGATCTGCTGACTTTCTCTAGCCGATTCTCAGAGAGACAAATAATGGAGGAACCAGGTCTGACCAAGTGGGGTCAGGTTGAAGGAAGTGCCTGGCCTGGGTTCCCTCTTCACTGACCAGACATGTCCAGTGTTGAGACTTTGAGGCAGGAAGTTTTGAGGAGTTTCAGACCAGGAACCATTTAGAACCCTCTTGGTCCCTGCTCTGTCAGCTGAGGTTGATGAAGTCTTCTGTCCCCAAGAAGATGAACAGTAGAAGAAATGGCAGACTAAATAAATGGGGTGGGGTCACACAGGATGCTAATTCACAGAAACATCAACCAGGGTTGAAGTGAACTGAGCTGAATGTCATTTTAAAGCTTTGATTCAGGCTACACACTGAGGGAAAATGAGCAGCTTGTAGAAAAAAATGCCAGTAGGACTTCAATTGACCTGTTGAAACACTGCATAAATGCAGCCAGGTTATCAGTTATGGCACCAGAAAGCCAAACAAGGAATAATGGATGGAAGCTGACCAAGGAGAGATTCAACCTGGAAGTGAGGAGAAACTTTCTGACGGTGAGAGCGATCAACCAGTGGAACAGCTTGCCAGCGGAGGTTTTAAGAGCCCCAACACTTGCGACCTTCAAGGGGAGACTGGACTGCCATCTGTCTCAAATGGTGTAGGAACTCCTGCTTGAGCAGGGGGTTGGACTAGATGACCTACAAGGTCCCTTCCAACTCTAATAATAAATCTAAAAATCATCCTGCTCAGGGCTGACCCCTCCCTCCCTCCCTGGTCACCCCCTGAAACTCTGGGAATTGTTGAAGACCCTTCAGGACCATATATGGAGAACTTTCCTCCAAGGAAATTATGCACAGCTGATTTAGGTTACTTCTCTTTCTCCTCCTCTATCCATTTTCAAATTAATATTATTATTCATATCATAATATTAATTCGTATTATTCATATTATTAATGTAATTCATTGAATTCATATTATTTTTAACAATTGCTGTTTTAATCTGTTTTGAGAAGCAGTGATATGGTAGCATCAGTAATTGAAATATATATATATATATATATATATATATATATATATATATATATATATATATATATATATATATATATATATATATATATATATATATATATATATATATATATATATATATATATGGATATATATGGATATATATGGATATATATGGAAGCTTTCTCTCTAAAGATCTGCGTACTAGATAAAAATGTCAAAGAGATTACCTGCCATGCCTGGACATGTGAGATCTTCTTTCCAAGCCTCATTATGGCTGGTCGGGGTCCTGATCCATGCATTGCATGTAATGCATGGGCCACAGCATAAATGGCATTGTAGATGTTGTAACTTGCACCTGTCATGCTCATTTCAAAAACTAAAGCTGGCAAGTTCTGTAATTTCTCCTTTCCTGTACATGGTTTTATCCATTTTGGAGGAGTCATGCCCGGTAGTGGGAAAACGCAGCCAAAGACGCAATTCCAAAAGCCCAGGAATAAGAAATCCCCTTGGTGGTTCAAGGGGTCTAAAGACTGGATGAAATGGGTAAAGTCTGAGATATAACCAGTCTGGTCCTTAAACTGCAAAGCCCCATTCAAGGTCTTTACACCTTCAAACATGTTTCCGGCCATAGTAAATTTCCAATGAGAAGTTAGGATCCAAACATTCCAATATGACATCTCTCCATACATTTCAGAATCGGAGAGAGCTGTAATTAAACGTGTCATAGTAGAGGAATCTCCAAACAGAATAACCACTTCAGCTTTAACACAAATTTTGAAAAATACTTTTATCATAATAACGTCACGACTCTCATCTTCCAACGTTTCAGTGAAGGCCAGGCAGATCTCCTTCTCCTTCAGCATCGGCATCAGAGATGAGATGAAACGTTCTCCAGTGTCTTCTTCGGAGGTCACAAGCCCAACCCAGTTCCAGTGGAAATGCAGGAGCAGCTGGACCAAACCCACACACTCAGGAAATTCACTGGGGTTAATCCGGAAGAAGGAAGGGTAAACTGGCTTGTATTCCTGAGGGATCTCAAAGCCAACCCCGAGCTGGAGAAAGGGAGATTCAACGACAAAGTAAAGTTTGATGGTGACTTTAAGGGGGTCACCATTGTCTGGTTTATTTCCCCACCAGCCATAAAAGCTAGAATATAGAATCAATGGGTTGGAAGGGACCTCAGAGGTCATCTAATCCAACCCCCTGCTCAGGCTGACTCTGATCAAGCTTAAGAGTCTTTCTTTCTTAGGAAGAGCCAGAAGTAGTTGTGACAGTTCAAGGAGCCAAGGGAAGTAATCGTCAGTCTGATACATGGGATAAATTGCTGAAACAGCCATAGTGGCTAAACTTTTATGAAAGTCAGGAATTAAGTCATCTTGGCAAGTACAGAATTTCAGAATTATCTCACTTATCTCTTTGGAACAATATAAAAATGTGTCACAAAACATAAAGATGAATTCAACTATAGCAAGGCTTCTCTAAGTCTTCTACTCCTGATGTTCCCCCAAAACACTTTTGGCTTCTGGGTGTGCTTCAGTGGTTTTCGTACTCTATACTGTGTCCAGTAAAGCCCCCTTACCTGTGGGACCTTGAAGATGCTGAAGATGGAGGCCATCTGCCTTGAGAATCTGGGGTTGTCACCTCCGATGACAGAGAGCAGAGGGTCCTTTCTGTCACATTTGTAACCTGGAATCACTTTGTTTCGAGTGGAGAGCAGAGAGAGGCAGATTATGGAAACATCCCTCTCAATATGATTATTGTCATAGATGTGGAAACCAAGGGTGATGTTGGGCAGGAGATCCAGATCCTTGTTTATCTCTCTGGCTGCAAACACCAAAATTAGGAACTGCTGGTAATTCTTGGGTGTGGGTCTATAGTGAGAAAAACATTTGGGACCCTTATAGGGAAGTTCATACATTCTGGTGGAACTTGTCTCATCTTATTTTAGTGTTTAATACCACCGACATTGCTACTACCCTTCAAAAAGTCCTTGGCCATGTAGCAGAATGGTCAAACAACTGGCAACTTCAAATCTCAACCAACAAATGCTCCGTCCTACACATTGGCAAAATGAATCAGAATAAAAAATACAAACTTGGAGGAAACAAACTTGCAGACAACACTCACTCTGTCAAAGATCTTGGAGTACTCATATCCAATGACCCAAGTGCCAGAGCTCACTGTAATAACATTGCCAAAAAGGCTCTGAGAGTTGTTAATCTAATCTTGCGTAGCTTCTTCTCTGGCAATATTACACTGCTAACCAGAGCATACAAAACATTTGTTAGACCAATTCTGGAATACAGTTCACCTGTCTGGAACCTGCACTGCATATCAGACATTAATACAATCGAGAGAGTCCAGAAATATTACACTAGAAGAGTCCTCCACTCCCCTGCTCGCAATAAAATACCTTATTCCACCAGACTTGAAATATTGGGATTAGACAATTTACAACTACGCCGCCTCCAATCTGATCTACAGTAAATGTAGTTCATAAAATCCTATATTGAAAAGTCCTTCCTGTCAATGATTACTTCAGCTTCAACCGCAACAATACACGGGCACGTAATAGATTCAAATTAAATGTAAATCATTCCAAACTCGACTGCAGAAAATACGACTTCAGCAACAGAGTGATCAATGCCTGGAATGCTCTATCTGACTGTGTGGTTTCTTCCCCAAACCCCAAAAAGTTTAACTTTAGACTGTCTACAGTTGACCTCTCCCCATTCCTAAGAGGTCTGTAAGGGGCATGCATAAGCGTACCACTGTGCCTACCTTCCCTGTCCTTCTGTCCTATTGTCCTCATTTATCTGTACTTCTTTGCTTATGTTATGTTTATACAAACAACTACTATCCTGTTCAGTGGAACGACATATTCCAGGTTTATTTTTTTAAAGAATTTCCTAGATTCGATTTGAATGACGTTGTGGGAAAGGAAAAAATCCTTCTACATATCACAAACCATTTTTTATCCCTGTATCATCCTTCCCTTCTTCACTTCACTTCCAATTTCTACTCTAGCATCAACTTGCTTCTTTTGGAGCAGCTTCTTCAGATCTGGTAATCATTGGAATCTGGTTCTCCTGGAACACAGGGGAACTCCCCGAGGACTGGAAAAGAGCTGATGTGGTCCCCATCTACAAAAAAGGTAAAAAAACAGACCCAGGAAACTACAGAACAATCAGCCTAACATCAATACCTGGGAAAATACTGGAAAAAATAATGAAAAACCAGATCTCACATCATCTAGAAACAAACCAAGTAATAACCAACAGCCAACATGGATTTGTTAAGAACATGTCATGCCAAACCAACCTCATTTCATTTTTCAACACTGTGACCAAATTAGTAGACCAGTGAAATACAGTAGACATAATATACCTGGATTTCAGCAAAGCATTTGACAAAGTAGACCACAACCTAATTCTTCATAAGCTAGAAAAAAGTGGGATAGACAGCTACACAACCAGATGGATTAACAACTGGCTGACCAACCGTACCCAATGAGTAGTCCTCAATGGCTCTAAGTCCACATGGAGAGAAGTAAGCAGTGGCGTACCACAAGGTTCCGTCCTAGGCCCAGTACTCTTTAATATCTTCATAAATGACCTAGATGAGGGAATAGCAGGAGAACTAACCAAATTTGCAGATGATACCAAGCTGGCAGGAGTAGCAAACACCCCAGAGGACAGACTCAAAATCCAGAGGGACCTTGACAGACTCGAACACTGGGCCCAAACCAATAAAATGAAATTTAACACAGAGAAAAGTAAAATTCTACACCTAGGTAAGAAGAATCAAAAATACACATACAAACTGGGTGAAACCACACTCCATAGCAGCGATTGCAAGAGGGATCTTGGAGTCTTGGTAGACAGCCAACTAAATATGAGCCAGCAGTGTGCAGTAGCAGCCAAAAAGGCCAACGCAGTCCTGAGCTGCATAAATAGAGGGATACAATCAAGGACCAGAGAGGTACTAGTACCACTCTATAAAGCCTTGGTCAGACCACACCTAGAGTACTGCATCCAGTTTTGGTCACCACACTACAAAAAAGACATTGAAACCCTAGAGAAAGTGCAGAAGAGAGCAACCAGGATGATGGAAAATAAAATAAAACATACAAAGAGCGGTTGCAGGAACTGAGCTTGGCCAGTCTGGCGAAGAGAAGGACCAGGGGTGACATGATAGCAGTGTTCCAATACTTGAGGGGATGCCACAGAGAGGAGGGGGTCAGGCTGTTCTCTATGGCACCAGAAAGCCAAACAAGGAATAACAGATGGAAGCTGACCAAGGAGAGATTCAACCTGGAAGTGAGGAGAAACTTCCTGACGGTGAGAGCGATCAACCAGTGGAACAGCTTGCCAGCGGAGGTTGTGAGAGCCCCAACACTTGCGACCTTCAAGGGGAGACTGGACTGCCATCTGTCTAAAATGGTGTAGGAACTCCTGCTTGACCAGGGGGTTGGACTAGATGACCTACAAGGTCCCTTCCAACTCTAATAATAAATCTAAAAATTGCTGAGCACAAGACTCCAGTGGGGGGTCACAGCACAGATTTACTGAAGGCCATTAGAAATAAGCACTGCCGAACCCAGAATTCAGTTTTGTTTTACCTTGTAAAACTCTGTACCCCTCTCTGGAAAAGGCCCGAGGTTATATTTGAGTCCCCCACCCACCCCATGGCCTTCTGCCAGATTAATATATTATAAGTCAACTTCTTCCCTAGAGCAGTACAATTTCTAAGGTGTTGCTCCTCCTTACACTTTATATTATCTCCTTCCTGATGGAGAGTTTTGGAAAGAATCCTGGCCCATTTTATGAATTTGGATCTTTACTGAGAAAAACACAAAAATATGAAAACTCTATGAGAACATTGCAAACATCACTACAACAATTATTTTGTAAAGAAGTCCCTGAATCCAGAAACAAAGCAAACAATTATTTAAATCTTTTCCTACCAGGTGAAACATACATAGGTCTAACTAAAAGGTTGAATGGGTGTTTTTTAAAATCTGGGAATTAGAACAAAAGAATGGGCATCAGCGGCAAGTTCACACCAATAATCAGATCACCAGGCCCGTAAGAGCTTTCCAGAGTTTGGAAACGCTTTTCCAGCAGACATTGGATTGGCATCTTCTTAGCAGAAGTTGGAGTCAGGAGCCGGAAGAGCAGCAGCAGCAGCAGGTGAGGCAGCCCAGCCATTCTGGTCACCTTCTCTGCTAGGTGAGAAATCAAGGTTTGTGCGGAAGCTGAACTTGAAATCTCAGCAGAGCTTTAGCACAATGGAGAGAGAGTCTCTGCCACCTGGGTGACTTCGGGGCAAATTTATATCATCCATGCTTTCTTTTGTCTGTGTTTGGGCTGTGACCAAAGAGAAAAGTAAGACCAGCTGAGCCTCACCAAACCCAGGAGTTTGCTCTTTGCAAGACAACAGAAGGTGACATGTCCTGCCCCCATGGGAGTACTAAGAACATATTTTTTATAACAGGTTTTACCTTGGAAGATTTGGGAAGGTAGAAATCTCCAGGGGATACCTTAAGAATTACAGTTCTTCTGGCAATTGCAAAGAAAAGCAATTATTATTAGATTATTTCTTGCATCAGAAGAGGAAAAACATGTTTACGTGTCTCTTATTGCTAATCCACAGAGCAGATGGACTTGAGAGTCAAGGTGAAGTTGGGTATTTGAGTTTCATGAAACTGAGCACCTGTGGCATAGTTTGTTCAGGTAGAGAGTGTGCTGATGGTAAGGTGACCAACTTTTTTACAATGAAAAGGAGGACAAATAAATTGGAAAAAAATATCGTAAATAAAAGAAACATTTTATTCATTGCAACAATAATACACTATAATATGATATATGCATAATAAAAACATATGTAACATTTTATATTGTAATTATGCTTACATGCATGTTAATTATTATTTAAATGAGTACTTTTCCATTGAATTAATATTTTTTGTCAATGTATCATCTTCTAGCAATATATTGGAAATATCTGAACAAGAAATATCCTTCATATTGAATTTTACAGCAAGTGCTGCAGCTAGAGTATCAACATTCAATCTCGATTTCTCTCTTGTCCAAAAATCATTGGCAATTGAAAAAACTCTTTCAACTGCTGCATTAGTTCCAGGGCAGCACAACGTAAATTGAACAAGTATAAATAAATTTATTTTACAGGCAAAGTCCCTCGGGAGTAGGGCAGCATATAAGAACCAAGAAATAAATAAATAAATAAATAAATAAAAGCCCCCCTAGCCACAGCTGCAAGGTGTTGGTCTAATTTTAGCTGTGGATCTAGGAGGACTCCCAAATTGCGAATCCGTTCTGAGGGAGTTAATTTTTCTCCCTCAAGAACCAAGGAGAGACAGTTGATATAGTCCTTCGGAGGCAATATCCAGAGCCACTCAGTCTTGTTGGGGTTGAGTCTGAGTTTGTTCCTCCCCATCCAAGTCCTAACGTCGTCCAGGCATGAAATTTATCAATTTCAACGGGTTGATTTTCCCATTGTATTAATTTTTCAGAATTTAAATATACATTCAGTCTTCTAATTTCTTCAAAGAGACAATTGTCATCTATTTTAATGTCTGGCATTTCTTTAGATAAAAACTCAACACAAGATTCAATATCTGTCCAATATACTTGCGATGAAGTAAAAAAACATCCTGTGATGTTTGTTTCAGACCATTCTTTGTTATATTGAAAACATGTTTGGTAAAAATTCTGCACTTCTTTGATAAACTTTTCCGTTATGCCCAGATTTGATTCCTCTAAGGCTGACAATTTTCTTTTTATAATTAAAGAAATACATTTTTCTTCAAATCGAGATTTATATTGAAGGATAAAGTCATTCAAAATAAGACTAACTTCTGTAGCTGAAATGTGTTCACCTTCAATCTTTTGAATTGTTTTGTGAAAAATAGATGCTTGATTATGTACAAAATACATTAATATCTCAGATATTTCATTATTGAAAAACGATTCCAGGATTTTAGGACATTTGTCTAAACTTAAAAAATATGAACGGAGAGGCTCAAATAATTATAGAACACACTCTACAGCAAGTGTTAGAGCAAGCCATCTAACTTTTGAATATCCTAAAAGTTTTTTGTATTCAACATTCGCTTCTTCCCACAAAATTGTTTTAAAGTAGCCAAACGAATAGTAAAACGACTAAAATACAAATAAATTGTAGTTACTTCTACATCAATTGGCATGGCACATGACGCCGTGTTGATTGCATTTGACAAAATATGTGCATTACAACCTATTCCTAGTATTTTCTTTTGGAGTAAATCTTGTAATTTTCATACACATTATTCACCCCTTTGCATCTTCGCCCACCAAAATTTGTGTTTGCATTATCAGCTGTTAGTGCAACAACTTCGGATTTCAAATTGTTTTCATTTATTACTCTGTATAGATGGTTTGACAAAATTTCAGCAGTTTCACCCTCAATGGATCCTAAATTTAAATTTTTTACTTGAATTCCCTTGGTAACATTAAAATATCTTACTAGATATTATGAAAATTTAGCATTGTGAAACTTTTTCAATAATTTAGTTGTACAATCCATACTACGAAAACTTTGATTGTGAATTATGGTATGAAATGCAAATGATTCCTCCATTGCAGCTAACTGTTTTTCATCTTCAGAATAATTTGAAGTTTTTAAAAAACCTGTTACTTTACGACTGGAAGCTGATGCATCTAATGATTGCTTATGTTTGTTGGTGGACAAGTGTTTCGTTATAGCTGCTCTGCCCCCACTTGCAATACAAAATTCTCCTCTGCAAATATTGCAGAAAACAATGGCATCTTTCTTTGATGAGGAATGGAAATTCCTTTTTCAATTGATCGTTGAAATGGCATTTCCTCTTTTTTGATTTTTCCATCCCTTAAATGAAATTTAAAATTTTAAAATAAAATATAAAGCTACACGAACGATGCAAGCACCTTATGAATAAATGAAATTAATTATTACAACTGAAACTTTAATAACATAAGCAAATAAACTTCACTAAAATTTAAATTTAAATTATTTACACTTCTGTTGACAACAGGGTTGTATAAACTTGTAAATAAAATTATACATATTTGTAAATTATTAAATAAATAATGAATTAATAAAACGTGAATTGTACTTACCTCTGTATAATTGAATATTCACCGAGAAAGAAATAATTACCATGAGTCATTCAATTGCCAACGTGCAGTGAGTCTACTGCATGCGTATGTGCCGTGTCGTGTTCTGTAAGAAGTAAACAAAGCCACTTGCGTGGGGCACTCTCTCTCAAGGTCTCCCATGTGGAGCGCATGTGTCTCATAATCGCATCTTATACCACACTGTACTGAGCCTTGACGAATCGTCATGTCAAATACAAATACATCACATAATGCTATGTTGTGAGCCGCCCAGAGTCCCCCGGGAATTGGGCGGCATAGAAATCCATTTAAATAAATAAATAAATAAACGCGCAACAGATTAGTCTTCAAATATCCCAAAGGAGGACATGTAGGAGGACACTTTTTGAGGGAGGACAGAACTTACAAAAGAAGGACTGTCCTCCCTAAAGGAGGACAATTGATCACCTTACTGATGGGGCATGGTAGCACCTGACCAACAGCTGTGCCCTAGGAATTGTGAGCAATCATAGCAATGTTTGGATGGAATCACTGGTTGATTTACACCAGCACGGCAGGGGATTAAATTAGAAGAAATGTTCTTTCATAGGTCTTAAAATTAGACAGGAGATATTAGTCTGTACAGGAGAGTTTTGTCCGAGTGCCTGAAGACTGTTGGATGGGCAGGAACAGCCTCAGTTTTCACCATAGCAGACCCGAGCAGCTATGGATGGTAACACAACAGCTGTAGAGGCCCATAGATGTCTAGGCCCACTTCAGTCAGCATTCAGGGCTGGGTATCAGATGGAAAGGACATTGCTTGTGTTTTGGGTGAACTTTGATAGGAGTAGGATGTGGATAGTGTAGCCATCCAGGCTTTACTTGACCTCTAAGAGGCCTTCAATATCATTGACTATGGGATACTTCTATATTGGATCCCTGGATTGGGAATAGTTTTTGTTCAGCCATTAAGTTGTGTTTGACTCTTCACAACCTTATATCATGCCAGCTTCCCCCTGACCTCCACTGTCTGCCAGAGTCTGCCCATGCTCATGTCCTTTGCATCAATGACACCATCTAACCATCTCATATTCTGCCGTCCCCTTCTCCTTTGGCCTTCAATCTTTCCCAAGATCAAGGCCTTTTCCAACGAGTGATGTAAGCACAAATATTAATAATTAACACATTTCAAGTTACTCCTTGCTCTTCCAGGATTATAATTTTCAAAAAAGAATCCTTGTCTTAGGAAGAGAATCTACATGTCAGTAGATTAATACATTTTTGATAAAAGTTCTTATGAGCTACACCAGGGGTGTCAAACTGGATTTCATTGAGGGCCGCATGAGGGTTGTGTTTCACCTCGGGGGGGGGCCTCAGAGGGGGCATGGCCAGGGAGGGCATGGCCAGCTCGACATCACTCATGTCAGGACACCTGTTGAGGCCCGAGCACTGCGCCAGCAAAAACGGGGTCCTGAGCTCCATTTTTTGTTGCAATGGCTTCCTGCAACCCTCTGCCAGTGAAAACGTTGCTCGGGAGGACCACCCACAGCCCTCCTGAGCTCCGGTTTCACTGGCAGAGGCACCACAAGCCATCCTTTGCTATTCCAGGGCAGCTCTGCGGCCAGATCTAAGCACCTGTGAGAAAAATAATTAGGCAGGAGTCCAGATTAATATAAACAGATGTATTAGATTCTTTGCGCAAAGGTCCAAGTTTTGGACAGAAGACAGAACGTCTGACACAAATAGAGGAAAAAGCCATTATCCAGAAACATGGTTTTTATACAGAATATGACTCCACCTTACTCCTCCCATTCTCCTCACATCATATCGTCCAACCTCCCACTATGCAACAACCTAACACAGTGTTTTCAAACTAGGAAAAATCCCAGGAGCTATCCATCATCCTGACAGCTCCACACTTCCTCCCTCTGTGTGAACCTGAGCTTTCCAATAAGATCATTTCCTACATAACAACAAAACATTTCCGTATCATCACTTCCTCTCTTGTACATTCCCAGAATTTTGGTACAAACATATCCTGTGTATGAGGACAGTGAAAATGAGCTGACATACATAAAATACATTTTGTTACACAATATGATTTGTCATTACAAGTAGATTCAAAATGGTTGTGCTATGGCTCTTATTACATGTCTTATTTAACAAGAATAAATTCATACTTCTCACAATCCCTACTCTCTGATTTTATTGAATTTTATTCTTGTAACATAATATGCACATCCTTTTTATTCAGGGCCCACTTCCCTAACTTCTTAGGGTTCCTCATCTTACAACAATAATTGCAACACTTCACACACATACAGGCATACAGTACATCTCATACGGATACAAGACATACGGCTTATAACTATAATGATTATAGTGCCTACAAATGGTTCTTCAACCATGCAAAACCTGACAACAAGAGTTAATACATAGCAATAGCACTTAGACTTATATACTGCTTCATAGTGCTTTACAGCCCATTCTAAGCGGTTTACAGAGTTCAGCATATTGCCCCCAACAATCTGGGTCCTCATTTTACCGATCTCAGAAGGATGGAAGGCTGAGTCAACCTTAAGCCGGTGAGATTTGAACAGCTGAACTGCTGAACTAGCAGTCAGCTGAAGTAGGTTGCAGTGCTGCACTTTAACCACTGCGCCACCTCGGCTCCATAACCCATGGAATGCAGAATTCACAGTTTCATGTAGTAGGTGAGTAGTAAAGTTCTTAATTTAGACTCAGAAAATCATGATTTATTTTCTATATCAAAGCAGCATAATCCTTGGAATTCTTCACAACCATGGCCCATCCTTAATAATATATAATCAATAGCAACACGGTTCTGCAATAAAGACTCCCATTTCATCAGCCAGAGCTGCTATGGCAGATGAAGTTTCATTAATACTTTTTGCCAAAGCACAAGCAAGATGTCCTATCTGCTTATGATTATATTGTGTTGCAAACCAAGGAAATATGCCTAGAAGTCGAGCTTCTACTTCAGACATCACTACCACCTGCATCATATGCTATCTTTATGTACCTTTTACCTTTATGTACCTTTTACCTCTATAACTCCTACTGGCAGTATATTCAGTTATCTTATACTGCACTAGAGATAAAGATCATTGTATAGATATGATATACAAATCATGTATTACCAGGTGAGGTTCACCTGCTTTCTTAGATGTTTCTTCATGTTCGGGTTTCTGATTATGTGTCTCACCTGTAGTGTACTTTGCGCTACCTTTGCAATCGTGGTCTTCTTGCTGGTATGCGATTACTATGATGCAGTGTAGCATTCATCAGTTCATAATAAAACTGTGTTTCTTAAAATGTGTTCAGGCATCCTATAGTATAAGATCCTCCCACTGCATTAGCAGGAATAAACACATAAGCATATAAGCCACAAAACAGAAACCATCCTTTAGGTAGATATAACACCTATCCTAATGCATCCATCTCTTCACTCTCAATACAAGCAAACACTATTTCTTGTTTATAGTTGTTTATATACTACACAGTCATGAGCTGGCAAAATGTTCTTCACGTCAATTACCAGTTTCTTCTGATTAGTCCATTCATTGGTCATAATTGGATGACCAAACAAAGTAATCACTTTTTGATAGATCATGGATGTTATGTTCCATAAAAATCTTTCCGTCTTTAAACAAAAACTTCCCAGGAACTGGTACACCCACAAAACATACAGACATGATCCCCGAGACTGTTGTCTCACACAACAGTTTCACACAAAAGGATATACTATTCAAAGCCACTGTCATCAGGTCAAGGAAAATAGTTCCCTCCTTCTTCATAGGCTTCTCTCACATGTCATATGTACCTAAGTGGTGCATTCAAATTGTACATCTACCCTTCCACCAAAGGGCAGACCTGACAATGCTATATTGCCATATAACTACATAATCTTAGATGGGGCTTTTATATCTCCATATGGTAAAAATCAATCCTTCCTCTAAAATTCTGACCTTCTTATAGGAAGTGTATAATTGCCATATTTTCCATAACATTGATTATGTATAGCTTCCATCCTATTGGACACATCTCTATTATGAACAGCTATCTCATATGTACGGTTACACTTTTGATATCTTCCAAGTGATATTCCATCACGAAAGGTAGATCCTCTACAGATTTCAGCCTCAAATTCTGGCTCAATCAGTGTCAGTGATTTATGTATCTGGGAAAACCGTTGCTCAAGTTCAGTATGGAAACACAACTGCTGCCACGTTATTGGATAACTCGACAAAACAGCAAACATTCCCATCCCTACTTGAAAATACATTCATACTTCCCACAAAACAATCACCTTCACTGTCGAATTCATGCTTCCAGTGGACTGGCCCAGGGGTGAAATCCTCCCTGTTCGCTCTTACCTGTTGGTCGCCGCACAGCCGAAGAACCTGGCGGCGTTCGCGGCACGGGGCTTCCCCCGCCTGCTTCCCCCGCCCGCCTGGATGCCGGCATTTGCATTCTTTTGCCCTCTGCACAAGCAGAAGACTTTGCGCATGCGCAGAGGGCAAAAGAACGCAAATGCCGGCGTCCAGGTGGGCGGGGGAAGCGGGTGGGGGAAGCCCCGCGCCGCGAACGCCGCCAGGTTCTTCAGCTGTGCGGCGACCAACAGGTAAGAGCGAACCGGGAGGATTTCACCCCTGGACTGGGCCCCCTGTGTATGTATATGTCATGTAATACAAACTCAAACTTCAATACAATCACTCCAGGGGCTTACATCCACATACTTTCACAACATGTAACCATACCACTCTACTATGTCTCTTCCCTATAGAATCAGTAACACAATATAAAAGTTTATTACCCCCAACCAAATAAGTAACTCAACCTCCCAAAGTGCTATCAATTAGTCCTAAAAGTCAATACAAAAGGATCTATTGTCTTAGCAGTCACTGTCCATCCATTGGGTGCAGTCATCAGTCCTTTCACATGCGAATAATGGACCCAGCCTGTCTCCTTAGTCCGCACAGCCGACTCGGTAGTCAACAGCACTTGGAACGGTCCTTCTCACACTGGCTTTAGTTCATGTCCCTTTAGAGCTTAAATCAGGATGCAGTCACCACTCTTAAAGTCACGTATTTGAAAATCAAGAGAAGGAGTCTGTGCCAATAGTCCTTTGAACCTTAAAAGAGAAAAACACTGGGACAGTCCCTGTATATTTTTTTCAAAAACAAACGGCTTCACATTTTATCTTTGACATTCCCACATTTCTAGTATAAGAAATACCAAACATTATTTCATATAACGAAATTCTAATGTCTTTTCTTGTATTTGTCTTAATAAGCAATATTGCTAAAGGTAAACATTTCATCCAAGGTAGCGGAAATTCTAAAATTAACTTCTTTAAGGTATTTTTCAGTGTTTGAATCATTTTCCCAACTTTGCCTGACAAAATTGGACAAAATGATAAATGAAATTGTCAGTTAATACCTAATTGGTCTATTACCTATTTCACTACCTCTATCACTTTCAATAGTTTTCACCAACCCATATCTAGGAACTATCTTCTCCAATATTATTTTCATATCATCTGATCAGTCCCCATCTGCGGTGATCTTGGAGCCCAGGAAAATAAAATCTGTCACTACCTCTATTTCTTCCCCATCTATTTGCCAGGAATTGAGAGGGCTGGATGTCATGATCTTAGTTTTCTTAATGTTGAGTTTCAAGCCAACTTTTGCACTCTCCTCCTTCACCCGCATCAAGAGGCTCTTTAGTTCCTCTTCACTTTCTGCCATTTAGAGTGGTATCATCTGCATATCTGAGGTTGTTGATATTTCTCCCGGCAATCTTAATTCCAACTTCTGATTCATCTAGCCTCACCTTTCTCATGATGTGCTCTGCATATAAGTTAAATAGGCAGGGCGACACTACACAGCCTTGCTGAACTCCTTTCTAATCCTTTCTAAACCTTAAAAGATTATACCTTATATTATTTATATTCTAAAAGGAATGATATATTATATATTATTGAAGATAATATGACTATATTGTATAAGTGTGTATATAGCAGTATAATGTAGATGAATATGTATTATAGGATAGTGGAATAGAACTTATGTAAATATGAATGTTATAGATACCCATATGGAAATGCTGTATTGAGTGTAAATTTGTGTTTTGTTTTTAATGTTGGAAAATGTTTAATAAATTTTTTTTTTAAAAAAAAGTTAAATAGGCAGGGCCTATAATATACAGCCTTGCCAAACTCCTTTCCCAATTTTGAACCAATCAGTGGTTCCGTGTCCAGTTCTCACTGTTGCTTCTTGATCCGCATATAGGTTTCTCAAGAGACAAATAAGATGGTCTGGTACTCCCATCTCTTTAAGAACTTGCCACAATTTGTTGTGATCCACACAATCAAAGGCTTTAGCATAGTCAATGAAGCAGAAGTAGATGTTTTTTCTGGAACTCCTGTAGCTTTCTCCATGCAATTATCAGAATAACAGTAATTCTAAATATATCCCCCATGGATTTCAACCCAGAAAAATATTCCAAGGTAAAATAAGCTTTTAAAAATATGCTCTGAGTTACCTCCTCCTACAAAGGTAACTCCTGGCTTTGGTGAGACTCAGCTGCTCTTGGTTTTCTCCTTGGTCACAGCCCAAGCACAGGTAAGGGGAAACATGGATGATATAAATTTGCCCTGGGACCATTCAGGTGGCATGGACTCTCTCTATGGTGAAGAAATTCAGGTGTGATTTCAAGGGCTACCTGCAGCTGCACAAACCTTGATTTCTGATCTAGGAGGGAAGGTGAGAAGAATGCCTGGGCTGCCTCACCTGTGGCTGCTGCTGCTGCTCTTCTGGCTCCTGCCTCCAACTTCCGCTAAGAAGAGTCAAAGCATATGTGTGTCACAAAAAGGTGTAAACTTTCAGCATCGATGGGAATATTACAGGCCTGGTGATCTGAGCATTGGTGGGAATTTACCCCTGACAAGTGTTGTGGCCTCCAGAGTCGAAGTTTTTCAAAAGCATCCACCTCTGCTTATCAATAGAATTGCGTAAGTTTCACCTGGAGGAGTAATTGGGAAGGGAGGGATGATAGAGGGATATAAAATGATCTGGGATAAGGACGGCCTGGCTTTTCTCCTTTCTCAGAAATCCATCCAAGTTTAAATAAGGAACATTCTTTAAATCTCCCCCCCCCCAAAAGAAAACTCCAATGAAACTTCTAATTTACTGCTCTAAGGACACACAAAAAGGCAATGCCAACTCTACCAACATACACGATTTTTCTTATAATGTTCCCCTAAATTTTCCAATTTAGACCTATACCCAGAAACTACCAGCAGTTCCTGGCCTTGATGTTTACTGTCACGGAGTTGAACAGGGATCTGCTTCTCCTGCCCAACATCACCCTTGGCTTCCACATCTATGAAAATCACCAGCTGGAGAGACACATTTTCTTAAACAGCCTCTCCCTGCTCTCCACACGAGGCCGAATGGTTCCAGGTTACAAATGTGACAGGGAGGACCCTCTGCTCTCTGTCATCGGAGGTCACAACCCCAAGTCCTCAATGCAGATGGCCTCCATCTCCAGCATCTTCAAGGTCCCACAGGTAAGGGGGCTCCACTGGATACACCGTGGAGTAGAAAACAACAGATTCACACACAAAAGCCAAGGATGCAAACAAAGGTGTTTAGAGGGGAAGATCATGAGTATGTGATAGAGAACTTGTGCTGTAGTTCAATTAGTTTTTATACTTTAGGTGTTAAGATGCATTTGTATATAACCCCCCAAAAGATGAGATAATTCTGAAATGCTCAATTGCCAAGTGGAAGTCCTTCCTAAATTATTCTTCATTAAGGTGTAATCAACATTTCAGTGCTGTTTATTCTCTGTATCAATGGATGGTTGTTCCCTTGGCATCTGATATGTCACAACCAGGCAAAATATGTTAGTTGGGGGCTCTTCCTAAGAAGGGAAGAACCTTGTGCTTTCCACTCAAAGTGAGTGGGGCTGACCGATGGTGCCAATAAATCATACAGTGGGGACCTCTAAAGTCACTTTCCTCTTTACTTTGTCTTTGAAAGAAGAATCTCACTTTCTCCAGCTCGGGGTTGGATTTGAGTTCTTTGAGGGAGACAGAAGAGTTCATCCTTCCTTCTTCCAGAATAATCCCAAGGAATTTGCTCAGTATGTGGGTTTGGTCCAGCTGCTTCTGTATTTCCAGTGGAACTGGGTTGGCCTTCTGGCCCCTGAAAATGACGATGGACAATATTTCATCTCATCTCTGGTGCCAATGCTCAAGGAGAAGGAGATCTGCCTGGCCTTCACTGAAACGATGAAACCTGATTTTTATGCTATTACAATGTCAGAATTGAATCATATTTTCAATATGTGGTCTATAGGTGAAGTGACTATTCTGTTTGGAGACTCCGGTACTATTGCAAGTGTACAGGGGATTGTGTATATTTATCAAGAAAAGATAAGTGCATCATATCGGAAAGTTTGGATCATAACATCCAACTGGAAATTTAATATAATGAGATCTCAATATCTATTGAAAGTTATAAAGCCCTTCCACGGGGCTTTGCAGTTTAGAGACCACACCAGGGATGTCTCAGAATTCAGCCATTTTCTGCTGTCTTTAGACCCTTTGAACCCACAAGGGGATCTCTTTCTCCCATTGTGGTGGGAAATGGTCTTTGGCTGCATCCTTCACAAACCAGGCAAGGTCCCTCCAAAGGGGAAAAAACCATGTACTGGAAAGGAGAATGTACAGAATCTGCCATCTTATGTGTTTGAAGCAAGCATGGCAGGAGAAAGTTACAACATCTACAATGCCATTTACGCTGTGGCACACGCATTGCATGCACTGCATGGATCAGGAACACGATCAGCCATGTTGAGGCTTGGAAAGAGGATCTCAAATGTCCAGCCATGGCAGGTAATTTCTATGATATTTTTTGTACAGTATATGTGTTTTTTTTTTTTAGTTACTGATTAAATATTTGTTTGGCATCATGTCACTGCATCTCAAAGCAGATTAAAACAGCAGTTATTATTTTTTTTAAAAAAAACCCAATAATACAGATTAAGTATAATGTTTGGTTGAAAGGGGGTAGAAGAGGAAAAAGAAAAAGAAAACAAACCAATTGTCCACGAGATTCATGTAGGTAAGATATTTCTAAGAGGATTTCAAAGGTTTTCAAAGCTTGTCTGACTTCCATGGAGTAGCCATTGCATGGAGGAGGTGTCACCTCAGAACAAGTTGACAACTCTGCCAGATGCTTCAACAAGTCAACTCAAGTCATAGCAGACTTTTTTTGCAGAATCCCCTCAGTTTCCTTCACTTTGTAGCTGGAATTGTTTTAACCATGGTTTATGTTCATGTTAGGGTGGTGTGAGGGCTAGGTGGTTAAAATAGTAGGTCAATTGGCTAGAAAGCCAACAGCCCATATTCGAGATCTGAGCATTGCATGGTGGGGTGATCACCCCTCTTCACCTAGCTCCTGCCCACCTAGCAATTCGAAAGCATGCAAATGCAAGTAGATAAATAGGTACCACTTCAGTAGGGAGGCAACACCGCTCCATGATGTCATGGACTCCTTTCCTTCCTTCCTTAGGTTTGTATGGCTTAGCATGCTGTGTGACCCCATCCCATGCATTTAGTTTCCCATTTGTTGCCCTGAACAATATGAAAGCAGCCTCTGTCAACTTTAGCATACACAACAGGACTCAACCTAGTCTAAAACTCATCATATATATTTTTCTGCATCAACAGACCTCTCTGGCACAGACCAGAGTAGGCACTGTGAGGAGATCAAATTCTTAGAAGAGTGGGACAGTGTTAGCAAAATAGAAATATACAAGGAATGCTGAAGTGGTGCAGTGGTTAAATGCTGCAACTGCAGACTGCAGGCTGACTGCTAGTTCAGCAGTTCAGCTGTTCAAATCTCACCGGCTCAAGGTTGACTCAGCCTTCCATCCTTCCGAGATGGGTAAAAGGAGGACCCAGATTGTTGGGGGCAATATGCTGAACTCTGTAAACCGCTTAGAGAGGGCTGTAAAGCACTATGAAGCGGTATATAAGTAAAGTGCTATTGCTATTGCTATTGCTATTTGGTGTGTAAAAAGACAACTTTGAAATGTAAGTAAGTTTTAATGAAGGAGAATATTTGTAGCTCAGGGTTGGAATGAAAGGCCCTTGGTGCTCTCTGAGCTTGCTAACCCTAACCCTTACCTCGAAAGACCACCGCAGGGCAAGTCACTAGAACAGTGGTTCTCAACCTTCCTAATGCCGCAACCCTTTAATACAGTTCCTCATATTGTGGTGACCTCCAGTTCATTAAAGTTTCCTATGAATTACCATTCTCTGTGTTGTTTCCGATGGTCTTAGGTGACCCCTGTGAAAGGGTTGGTTCCCGACCCCCAGGTTGAGAACCACTGCACTAGAAGATACACTGAGAGCAAACTCTTCTCCTTACTAGCACTGATGATGTTACCTAGTTTCAGTAATGAAATGTTTGCAAGAAAACAACAAAGCTCAGAGAGCACCAAGGAACCCTCACTTCAATACGTCTTATCAATATTTCTATGGTAACATAACTGATACCTTTCCAATTATTAAGACAGTAATTGTTTTCTTGGAGATGAATTTTGAAAACTGAAATCTTTGTATATAGCTATCATTCTGATAAAACTGCAGTTGAAGAAGCCATGATACAAATGCCCAATGTGAAAGAGAACATTATGAAGGGGAAATAGTTAAGATGATTGATAGATAGATAGATAGATAGATAGATAGATAGATAGATAGATAGATAGATAGATAGATAGATAGATAGATAGATAGATAGATAGATAGATAGATAGATAGATAGATAGATAGATAGAATTCTTTATTGGCCAAGTGTGATTGGACACACAAGGAATTTGTCTTTGGTGCATATGCTCTCAGTGTACATAAAAAGAAAAGATTTTGGGGGAAAGTTGTGGAGAAGGTGGTGGCTACTCAGCTTCTGCAGCTTCTGGATGA
Source organism: Diadophis punctatus similis (assembly GCA_023053685.1). Taxonomy (NCBI): domain Eukaryota; kingdom Metazoa; phylum Chordata; class Lepidosauria; order Squamata; family Dipsadidae; genus Diadophis; species Diadophis punctatus. The sequence goes on from JALIGW010000125.1 coordinate 581,008, forward strand.
AACAGATCATCTAGATCCTTATCAGTCGGGTTTCAGGCGCGGCTACAGTACAGAAACTGCCTTGGTCGCCCTGATGGATGATCTCTGGCGGGCCCGGGATGGGGGAAATTCCTCCATCCTGGTGCTACTTGACCTCTCAGCGGCTTTTGATACCATCGACCATGGTATCCTTCTGCATCGTCTCGGTGAGTTGGGGGTGGGAGGCACCGTTTTGCGGTGGTTCTACTCTTATCTCGCCGATAGGATGCAGTCGGTGTTAACAGGAGGACAGAGATCGTCCCCTAGGCCCCTATCATGTGGGGTGCCTCAGGGGTCGGTTCTCTCGCCCATCCTGTTTAATATTTACATGAAACCGCTGGGGGAGATCATTCGCAGACATGGGGTGTGTTTCCACCAGTACGCTGATGACACCCAGCTGTACATCACCACCCCGTCTGACTTCAGTGAGGCAGTTGATGTAATGTGCCGGTGCCTGAATGACGTTAGGATCTGGATGGGGAGGAATAGACTCAGATTTAATCCCGACAAGACTGAGTGGCTGTGGATACTGCCTCCTAAGGACTATGACAACTGTCCCTCCTTGGTCTTCGAGGGAGCGAAACTGACTCCCTCGGATCAGGTCCGCAACTTGGGGGTCCTCCTAGATCCACAGCTAAAATTGGATCATCATCTTTCTGCTGTGGCTAGGGGGGCCTTTGCACAGGTTCGCCTGGTGCACCAGTTGCGGCCATACTTGGAGAAGGAGGCTCTACTCACGGTCACTCATGCCCTTGTCACCTCGCGCTTGGACTACTGCAACGCGCTCTACATGGGGCTACCCTTGAAGAGTATCCGGAGACTTCAGCTGGTGCAAAATGCGGCTGCGCGTGCTGTGGTGGGTGTGCCAAGGTACACCCACGTGACACCTATACTCCGCCAGCTGCATTGGTTGCCCATCGGTCTCCGGGTCCAATTCAAGGTGTTGATCACCATCTTTAAAGCCCTTCATGGCTTAGGACCAGGTTATCTCCGGGACCGCATTCTGCCTCATACTTCCCTTCGACCGGTTAGGGCCCACAGAGTTGGCCTCCTCCAGGTCCCGTCGGCCAAGCAATGCCGCCTGGCGGGCCCTAGGGGGAGAGCCTTCTCTGTGGCAGGCCCCGTGCTCTGGAACCAACTTCCCCCAGAGACCCGAACCATCCCCACTCTACTGGCCTTCCGAAAAGCTGTCAAGACATGGCTTTTCCTGCAGGCTGGGGGCAGAGCTTAATCCACTCGAGCTCACCCCCAAGTATGTATGGTTGTTGAATGAGTATTGGATGTTTTTAAATATTGTGTTTTTAATTTTTATATCTGTTTTTTAATGTGATTTTATAAATTGGTGTCTTGTATTTTTTTTCTGTTGTACGCCGCCCTGAGTCCTTCGGGAGTTGGGCGGCATATAAGAACACCGTAACAAATAAATAAATAAATAAATAAATAAATAAATAAATAAATAAATAAATAAATAAATAAATAAATAAATAAATAAATAAATAAATAAATAAATAAATAAATAAGATACATTTGTCAAGAATCAAGAGGTACAACACTTAATGATTGTCATAGGGTTCAAATAAGCAATCAGGAAACAATATTGATATAAATCGTAAGGATACAAGCAACAAGTTACAGTCATACAGTCATAAGTGGGAGGAGATGGGTGATAGGAATGATGAGAAAAACTAATAGTAATAGTAATGCAGCCTTAGTGAATAGTTTGACAGTGTTGTGGGAATTATTTGTTTAGCAACGTGATGGCATTCGGGAAAAAGCTGTCCTTGTGTCTAGTTCTTCTGGTGTGCAGTGGTCTATAGCGACGTTTTGAGGGTAGGAGTTGAAGCAATTTATGTCCAGGATGCGAGTGGTCAGTAAATATTTTCACGGCCCTCTTTTTGACTCTTGCAGTATTCAGGTCCTCAATGGAAGGCAGGTTGGCAGTAATTGTTTTTTCTGCAGTTCTGCAGTTAAAAACTTAGTGATGTTCCTGATTGCTCAGATCTCCACCAAGGAATCTCTTCTAGATACTCAGATACATATAAATTGTTTAAGATGAAGGCCATCTCAGAATGGTAGAACTCATGATGTCACGTTTGTTGCTTTCATCCAAGTACCCCAATTTATGAAGGTCTCTTTTCTTTCAGCTTCTTCCCTATTTGAGGAACGTCCACTTCAACAACAGTGCTGGAGATGAAATCTACTTTTCAGAAAATGGACTGGGATCTGCTCGTTATGATCTTCTCAACTGGCTTCTCCTTCCCAATCTAACTTTTGTCTCTGTGAAAATTGGACAAATAGATCCTGGGGCTCCCCCAGGCCAAGATTTCACTATCAACTCTAATGCAATCGTCTGGGCCTCAAAGGTCAGCTGGATGGAAATGTTGTAAATTCAGGGAAAGATGCGTTCTGCATCTCCCCTGGGGATGCAGAACGTCCTTCTAAGTGGAAAATAGGTCTATTGAATCAGAAAACATGGCACCCATTTGATGGGGGGGGGAACCTGTTTTTCATGTAACATATTTCAGGTTTGATTTGTGACAGATCAAAAAGCTTTGAGATCAGGAAGAAATGCTACTTGAAACCCAGGATGCCATCAAAGCAACCAACAGTGGTTTCCATGGACCATTCCTGTTCAGTTAGATCCCCATAATTGTAGCTCAATTCACATAGCTTCTTTTGTATGCCAAGTCGCAGTTCCAATCTCCAATATCCATTGATGGTTTGGAGAGGCACTGGCTTTAATCCCCCAGGAGCTATTCCTATTTTCTGGTAGACCCTAGTTAACCATACTTTTTGAAGACATTCTGAAATTCAGTATATCTCTTTTCTCTTTTAGAAGGTGCCCTTTGCCAGGTGTGGCAGGAAGAGGTGCCAGGCAGGAGAGAGGAGAAGAGTTCCAGAGGGCCAGCAGGTCTGCTGCTACCAATGTGACCCTTGCCCGGAAGGGACCATTTCAGATCAGACAGGTAGAGTATATTTATGTGCTCCAGGATCAAGGAAACCATTCAGTAGAAAACAAACATCAATTTTTGGTAGATTGACATTCTTCAAAATATTCATTCTTTTCAGAGGAATATTTTACTTCATGGATCTAAGCTGACCTTCACTCCCCACCACCACCACCACTTCCTAATTCTCAGTAATTTAATGTAGGGTAGTCTCAAGGTACAATTAGTCTTTATATTCCTATTCTTACATTCCATCAGGAAAACCAGCTACCAAAAGTTTTGTTAAGGAGTCTGGTTCGGTTCTGCAACCCAACAAGACAGACACAGACTTCAGAGGATAATCAGAACTGCAGAAAAAACAATTACTGCCAACCTGCCTTCCATTGAGGACCTGTATACTGCACGAGTCAAAAAGAGGGCTGTGAAAATATCTACAGACCCCCTCACATCCTGGACACAAACTGTTTCAACTCCTACCCTCAAAACGACGCTATAGAGCACTGCACACCAGAACAACTAGACACAAGAACAGTTTTTTCCCTAACGCCATCACTCTGCTAAACAAATAATTCCCTCAACAGTGTCAAACTATTTACTAAGTCTGCATTACGATTACTATTAGTCTTCTCATCATTCCTATCACCCATCTCCTCCCACTTATGACTGTATGACTGTAACTGGTATCCTTACGATTTATATTAATATTGTTTGTTTCCTGATTGCTTATTTGAACCCTATGACAATTATTAAGTGTTGTACCTCATGATTCTTGACAAATGTCTCTTTTCTTTTATGTACACTGAGAGCATATGCACCAAAGACAAATTCCTAGTGTGTCCAATCACACTTGGCCAATAAAGAATTCTATTCTATTGTGAGGTTCAAATTTTAATTTTTATTGTTCAAGGTTCACTTCTTCTGTCAGCATAGGTCTCCCAGGAAGTTGATAAATAATATAGAATAACAGAGTAACTTGGAGGTCTTCTTGTCCATCCCCCTGCTCAAGCAGGAGGGCCTATACCAGTGACGGCGAACTTTTTTTCCCTTGGGTGCCAAAAGGGCACGCACATCTGCGACAGTACGCATGTGCGTGCCCACACCCATAATGCACACCCATAAAGCAATGTGCACGTGCCCACACCCATAATCCAATTGTGAAAAATGGCCCAACCGGAAGTTCGGAAACGAACTTCCGGTAGGCCCATTGAGTCTGTTTTTCGCCATCTGCTGCGGAGGCTTTCCTGAAGCCTGGGGAGGGCGAAAAAGGACTCCCCCGCCCTCCGGAAGGCTGAAAATCAGCTGGCCAGCACGCACATACATGCTGGAGCTGATATAGGGCAAAGCCTCACGTGCCCTCAGATATGGCTCTGTGTGCCACCTGTGGCATGCAAGCCATAGGTTCGCCATTATGGCCCTATACCATTCCAGAAAAGTGGCTGTCCATTCTCTACTTAAAGGCCTCCAGTGATGGAGCATCCACAACTTCTGAATCATTCCACTGCTTGATTGTTCTCACTCTCGGGAAATTTCTCCTTAGTTCTAGGTTGCTTTTCTTCTTGATTAGATTCCATCTATGGCTTCTTTTCTTGTCTTCTGGTGCTTTGAAAAATAGGTTGGCCCCCTCTTCCTTATGGTAGACCCTCAAATATTGGAACACTGCTGTCAACCCTTGTCAAGTCCTTATTTTCATTAGATTAGGCAGACCCAATTCCTGTAATTATTCTTTATATGTTTTAGCCTTCAGCCCCCTAATTGTCTTGCTCAGTGGTGAAATCCATTTTTTTTACTACCGGTTCTGTGGGCGTGGCTTGGTAGGCATGGTATGGCTTTGTCGGCGTGGCTTTGTGGCATGGCAGGGGAAGGATGCTGCAAAATCTCCATTCCCACCCCATTCCAGGGGAAGGATAATACAAAATCCCCATTCCCTCCCCACTCCTGGGGAAGGATAATGCAAAATCCCCATTCCTTCCCCACTCTGGGGCCAGCCAGAGGTGGTATTTGCCAGTTCTCTGAACTACTCAAAATTTCCACTACTGGTTCTCCAGAACCTGTCAGAACTTGCTGGATGTCATCCCTGGACTCTTGCTTTTTTCTGCACTCTTTCCAGAGTCTCTACATTTTTTTTATAATATTGTGACCAAAATTGGATGCAGTATTCTAAGTTTGGTTTTACAAAAGCTTTATAAAGCTGTATTAATACTTTACATAATCTTGATTCTATCCCTCTCCTAATGCAATCTAGGATTGAATTGGCTTTGTGGGCGGTGGTTGCACACTGCTAGCTCATATTTAAGTTCTTTAAAAAAAAAATTTATTTTTTCACCATCTTTACATAAACATCCATACATATATCATAATATCAAAACATACATAATTATACATTTCTGTCCAAAATGCCATAAACAAATATCCTAAATTTGCACCTTTTGTACTTTTATCTCCTATCTGTTTTCCTTCTATATTTCATACTACTCCCCTCCCTCTATCTCCCTCTCTTCCCTCTACATTCTTTCTCCCTCTCTCCCTCTTTCCTACTTCCTTCCTCCCTCTCTCCCCTTCCTTTCTACTTCCTCTTCCTCCCTCTTATCCTTTCCTGAGTACCTCTAATCCATTTTATAGTTAACAGATGAGCAATTCAAAACCCTAACTTCATACCAACATTGGTGCTACTCTTAAACTTATATCTTTTCCCTTATCCATATATATATTCTGTTATTCTAATGCTGCCTCCTTACCTCCTATTTTTGTCGCCTGGGACTACCAACTTAAATTTTCAATTTTTTTCCAAATCAATCGCTATAGCTTATCTTCCAGACATTCTCATTATCTCTTGTACCTCTTAATTTTAGGCCGTACTCCTCCCTTACCTCAGTTTATATCTTTACTCATCATTTTTATATATATTCTGTCATTTCTAAATGCCCTAAATTTCTGGTCTCTTTTCCCATGTCATATCTCACTTTCAACTTTATTACTCAATTTTTTTAATTTTAACTCATTCTCCATATTTAAACAAATTCTAATCTCATCACTGCACTTCCATCCATTAGTTAATAACATTACCAACTTCCCAATATACAATAATAAAGAAAAAAGAACCCCTCATTATCTAAAATCTGTACAACAAAAAATCCAATTTATAAAGTATATAATCTTATATAAGGACCTTTAAAAATGATAATTAACAGCTCTTATAACATTCAAACAATTTCAGTAATTATCTAAATCCTTTTCAACATTAAATCAATTTTATAAGTTATACAAATATTATATAAAAACAAATCTTATAAAGAAAAGTAGTGATTATTCAAATTTTATAACCTTCCAACAATTGACCTACTATAATCTAATTTATTTCCCTTCTTTTCTTTATTCTTTTTTCCCTTTCATCATTAAAATTTAATTCAAACCATCATGTACCAATCTAATATAGAATTATTAACTTATAAAAAAAACCTTTTAACAAGATAATTATGCTGATTAATTATACACACTTATACATAACTTATAGTGTTGACACGATTAAATGTAAAATAATAATTCTATTTTTTTTCCTTTCTATTGACCTACCCCTTTTCATCCATTCTCTTTTGGTCTCTCAAAAATTCCACTTCTTGTAGGTTTTCCCCTTCCAACCCCTTCTCTTAACTTTTTCTTTTTCTTTCTTTTATTTTTATGCCAATAACTTTTTTTCCCAAATTCCTTTTCTTCCTTTTAAGTATATTATTTGTGTAAGTCTGCTCTCAATTCCTCTTAGTCTCTTCTCCCTATTATCCCCCTTATTTTTTAATTGCTTCTTCTGATACCAATGCTCCCCTCTTACTCTTTTCTTATCACTGTAAATCCCAGTGTAATCATTAATCTGTTTTTTATTTTCAGTCCCTTTTTCATCTGTGTATTCTCCTCGTTCTTCACTTTCTTCATTTCCCTTTTCCACCATTGTAAATTCTAAGTGTTCTTTATGATCCAGCTTCATTTCTATTTTCTTTTCACCTCTGATTTCCAAAAGGTAAGTTTTTATGTCTTCATAGATGTATTTTAACATCCCAGTCAATTCTTCATAGATACACGCCTCCATCTTGTCAAGTTCATAATTCACAAAGTTCATAGATTTATTTTTTTTACTTGCAGCTTTAGTCCATATAATCTCTTTGTATTTCAGTCCAATCCAGTTCAAAATCCTCCTATCACCAAAACAGTGCACCATCAAACACACTAACACAACACACACTGATTTCAAGTCTTTTCAAGCTCCTAGTTATCTTCTTATGGGCAAGGTCAGTCTCCAGCTGTCAGCTAATTCAAGCTTTCCACAGTCTGTTGCAATATTTTCTTTTAACCAGCAGATGGCATTATGTTCCCAATACAACAAAACAGCTCTTTTACAATAGTCTCCAAAGTATTTTAAGTCCACTTAGCACTTATAAGATATTTTCTTCAAATTCTTTATTCTTTTTCTGTCTCTTTAACTTCCACCAAGTCCAATTATAAAGACATCCTCAAACTTGGGCTTTTAAACTTGTTCCTTTAATTCTCTCTATGGTATTTCCAATTGCTAGATAGCCGCTAACTCCATTTTAGAGTCTCTTTTGTTTCCTTTTGAATTTTAAATTTCTTCTTTTGTCATTAAATCGGCCAAACACTCACCCAGCTTCAGCACTTCTTCACCTCTCTCCAGCACAAACGCTTAGATCTTATCACCCAGGCAATCCACGATCTCTCCATTTCAATCGTTCTAATTGTGGCTATTCCAGCTAATGGCGACAGAGTCGTCTTCCACAGCTGCTGGCCAAGAGGCTGGTGCCGGCTCCCTGGGGGGTTTGCAAGCCCTCCCAGACGACCAACTGGTACCTCTCCTCTTCAACGCCCCTCCAGGTTCCAATCCGGTTCCAGATCTCCAAACAGCTGGGATTCAGGGTTTCCCGCAGAGTGTGAAAGACATCCATAGCGCTGCGATGTTGGCCACGCCCCCTCCATATTTAAGATCAATTTAGACTCTAAGATCCATCTCACAATTACTGCTATTGAGCCAGGTTTCTCCTAATCTGTACCTATACATTTTTCTTGCCTAAGTGTAAAACCTTACTTTTCTCTACATTGAATTTCCTTTTGTTAGATAGAGCCCAGTGTTAAGTCTATCAAGATCCAGATAGATCCTATCTTCTGGGATGTTGGCTATTCCTGTCAGCTTAGTGTCATCTGCAAATTTCATGAGTTCTCCTTCTATTCCCTAATCTAAATCATTTATAAATCATGTTGAAGAGTACTGGACCTAAAATGAAACCTTGGAGTACCCCACTGCTTCCTTCCATGTAGATGGAGTTCAATTGAGGACTGCAAGTTGAGTGTGATTTGTCAACCAGTTACAAATCCATGTGGGGGTGATGATATCTAACGCACTTTATTTTAGATTATCAAGAAGTAGGTTGTGGTTCACTTTGTCAAAAGCCTTACTGAAATCCAAGTATACTATGTCCACAGCATTTCGCTAGTCCACTAATTTAGCCACTTTAGCAAAGAATGAAATAAGATTTGTTTGGCATGACCTGTTTTTAACAAACCCATGTTGGCTTCTGGTTATAACTTTGCTTCCTTCTAGGTGTTTGTAGATCTGTTGCTTCATTATCTTTTCCAGGCTCTTCCCAGGTATTGATTGGTCTATAGTTTCCTGGTTCTACTTTTCCCCCTTTTTTGAAAATGAGAACCACATCAGCTCTTTCCCAGTATGCTGGTAGTTCCCCAATACTTTGAAAAACATGGTTCAATGGTTCCAAGATCACATCTCCCAACTCCTTCAAAACTGTGGAATGTAATCCATCAGATCCCATAGATAGATCATTTAGATAGACCAGGGATGGGCAAACCATGGTGCATGCGCCAAACGTGGCGCATTGGATGATTGTAAGTGGTGCATTCTAACCGCGGAGCAGAGGCGCCCGCCGAGCGGGGCAAGAGGCACGGGGATGCCAGAAGTCACCGGGCGCCTCTGCTCTGTGGTCGGAATCACTTTTGCTCACTAAAACAGCGTCACCTTTTCTTTCTTTTTCTCTCTCTTTCAATTTTTGGCTCCTCATGCAGGAATAGCACCTGCCCGAGATTGGCTCTGTGGGCGGTGTGTGTGTGTGTTGGAGGGGGGCGGTGGGTGGAGGGAGAGAACATGAGCTGGGGCGGAGGCAGGGTTGGTGCGGCTGCCCGTGAGAGGACTCAGCCGGCACCCGCTGTCACCTGCCGCTGCCTGGAGAGCCTCGGGCGCTCGGCGCCGTCCTCCGGATTTCCTTCCGCACACGCTGGCATCCCGTCTGAGAGCCGCCGAGCGGAGTGCGCTTGATGGGCTAAATCGCCGCCTTTCTCCTCCTCCTCCCTGGCTGGGCTGACAGCTGCCCGTCTTCCAGGAGCCTCGGTAGGTGTGGTGGCCACTGGAACTTCTTCAGCCAGCCCCTCTCCACAGCCACGCCAGCTCGCCTCCTGCAAAGGCTGGGAGCTGAGACTTTGTGCGCGTCTTGTGTGTGTGTGTGTGTGTGTGTGTGTGTCTGTGTGTGTGCCGATGCCACAATTGCCAAGGAAGGAAGGAAGGAAGGAAAGAAGGAAGAAGAAAGAAGAAGAAAGAAGACAAAGAAAGAAAGAAAGAAAGAAAGAAAGAAAGAAAGAAAGAAGGAAGGAAGGAAGGAAGGAAGGAAGGAAGGAAGGAAGGAAGGAAGGAAGGAAGGAAGGAAGGAAGGAAGGAAGGAAGGAAGGAAGAAAGAAGTTAGGAAGGAAGGAAGGAAGGAAGGAAGGAAGGAAGGAAGGAAGGAAGGAAGGAAGGAAGGAAGAAGACAGAAAGAAAGAAAGAAAGAAAGAAAGAAAGAAAGAAAGAAGGAAGGAAGGAAGGAAGACAGAAAGAAAGAAAGGAAGAAGGAAGGAAGGAAGGAAGGAAGGAAGGAAGAAGACAGACAGACAGACAGACAGACAGACAGACAGACAGACAGACAGAAAGAAAGAAAGAAAGAAAGAAAGAAAGAAAGAAAGAAAGAAAGAAAGAAAGAAAGAAAGAAAGAAAGAAAGAAAGAAAGTTGTATGGCCATCCTGAGTCCTACGGGAGTGGGGCGGCATACAAAAACGACCAAATAAATAAATAAATAAATAATGGCGGATCGGAACTCATCTGCGAAAAAATTTGGTGGATGGTATGCTTATGGTTGGCCACCACTGAGATAGACCATTAGACAGATCTGTTGGAGAAAGAGGAGATCCATCTAGCCATATCTGCCTGCCCTTCCCTGCAAAAAAAAGTGTGACTGAATGGATGCAAAGTAAGGCCACACTTGGAATACTGCATTCAGTTTTGGTCGCCACGATGCAAAAAGGATGTTGAGACTCTAGAAAGAGTGCAGAGAAGAGCAACCAAGAGGATTAGGGGACTGGAGGCTAAAACATATGAAGAATGGTTGCAGGAACTGGGTATGTCTAGTTTAATGAAAAGAAGGATCAGGGAGACATGATAGCAGTGTTCCAATATCTCAGGGGTTGCCACAAAGAAGAGGGAGTCAAACTATTCTCCAAAGCACCTGAGAGTAGAACAAGAAGCAATGGGTGGAAACTAATCAAGGAGAGAAGCAACTTAGAACTAAGGAGAAATTTCCTGACAGAACAATTAATCAGTGGAACAGCTTGCCTCCAGAAGTTGTGAATGCTCCAACACTGGAAGATGTTGGATAACCATTTGCCTGAAGTGGTGTAGGGTTTCCTGCCTAAGCAGGGGGTTGGACTAGAAGACCTCCAAGGTCCCTTCCAACTCTGTTATTCCATTCCATTCCATTCCATTCCATTCCATTCCATTCTATTCCATTCTATTCCATTCTTCTATTCTATTCTATTCTATTCTATTCTATTCTATTCTATTCTATTCTATTCTATTCTATTCTATTCTATTCTATTCTATTCTATTCTATTCAAGTATAACACAGAGAAGTAAAGCCAAAGACCTGAAAACATCCTTATCTCTAATTAAAATATCCAGGGTTATCAATATCGAATGGTTATTTGTCTTTTTTGATAACACAATTTTTGAAATACAAAGTCACTCTTGATTTCAGATGCAGTTCGCTGTGTCCCCTGCCCAGAAGACCAATATCCCCACAAGAAGAAGGACCACTGCATTGCCAAGATGCTCCACTTCCTCTCCTATCAAGAGACCCTGGGATACACTTTAGCTTCTCTAGCACTTTTTCTCTTTATGAACACATTAGCAGTTCTGGCAATTTTCCATAAACATCGTGACACACCAATTGTCAAGGCCAACAATCGAGATCTCACCTACATCCTCCTGGTCTCCCTCCTGCTCTGCTTCCTCTGCTCCTTCCTCTTCATTGGTCGACCCGGGAAGCTCACCTGTCTCTTCCAACAAACTGCTTTTGCCATTCTCTTTTCCCTTGCAGTTTCCTCTGTGTTGGCAAAAACTGTCATGGTGGTTCTGGCTTTCATAGCCACCAAGCCAGGGAACAAGACAAGGAAATTCTTAGGAAAACCACTGACCAACTCCATTGTCTTAGCCTGTCCCCTGATTCAAGCAGTTCTTTGCACCACCTGGCTGGTATTCTCTCCCCCATTTCCCAACTTGGACTTCCACTCACTAGTAGGAGAGACCATCTTGGAATGTAATGAAGGCTCAGCTCCTATGTTTTATGCTGTCCTGGCCTATCTGGGTTTTCTGGCCCTCCTCAGTTTCACAGTGGCCTTTCTGGCTAGGAAATTGCCTGACAGCTTTAACGAAGCAAAGTTCATTACTTTCAGCATGCTGGTCTTTTGCAGTGTTTGGATCACCTTCCTCCCCACCTACCTGAGCACCAAAGGGAAGTCCATGGTGGCCGTGGAGATCTTCTCCATCTTGGTCTCTGGAGCTGGTCTCTTGATTTCTATCTTTTTCCCCAAATGCTACATTATCTTACTGAGACCGCATCTTAATTGTAGAGGAAATATAATGAGGAACAAGAATCTCTGATTCATGTGGAATATTTGGAAGTTTTATTTTGACTTGGACCATTTTTGTATTTGATCTGATTTCTAAAAATGTATGAAATGAGAGAGCAGCTAGTTCATTAAATATTTGAAAATCAAGTGATGTGAATAATCACAGACCATTTATTAATCAGCTACCCTCTTATTTTTTTATTAAAGCCAGTTCACACCACTGAGGCCCCATGAACAATTTGGAAATAAGTTTAGATATTGAAGCTGTTGATATTAGTTTCCAGAACTACAGTTTCCTGATATTTTTGTAAAAATTATTTTTTAAAATATGTTGGGTTGGCTTCACTTTGTTGGGTTGTTTTTAGACTTCTTTGTTTACATTGATTCCTGAAGTTCTGCTGAGTTCCCCCATAAATTTATTTATTTATTTTTATTTATTTATAAGAGTTCTTATAGGCCGCCCAATCCCGTGGGACTCAGGACGGCTTACAGCAGAGATTAGAACTACATAATTAAAATAAACATCTAAAAACATATTACAATTTTAAAAAGCCATTCATACTTGGGGGAATCATCTCTTCACCCCGCCTGCCGGAAGAGCCATGTTTTTACTGCCTTGCGGAAGGCCAGTAGGGTCGGGATAGTCCGGATCTCTGGCGGGAGTTGGTTCCAGAGAGATGGGGCTCCCACAGAGAAGGCCCTCCCCCGTGGGCCCGCCAGCCGACATTGTTTGGCAGACGGGACCCGGAGGAGGCCCTCTCTGTGGGACCTCACTGGTCGTAGGGAGGAATGTGGCAGGATGCGGTCCCGAAGGTAACCTGGCCCTGAGCCATGTAGGGCTTTAAAGGTCAAAACCAACACCTTGAATTGCGACCGGAGACTAATGGGCAGCCAATGCAGCTGGCGGAGGATGGGTGTTACGTGGGTGTATCTCGGTACACCCACCACAGCTCGCGCAGCTGCATTCTGTACCAATTGTAGTCTCCGGATGCTCTTCGAGGGTAGCCCCATGTAGAGCCCATTACAGAATGTTTCATTCAAATGACTATTAGAGTTCTTTTAATTCTGCAGTTTAAATGAGCTACATTTTTTAGTTTCTATATACTTAATAGAGACCCTGCTTCATTAATTTAGATTTTAGATTTATTATTAGAATTGGAAGGGACCTTGTAGGTCATCTAGTCCAACCCCCTGCTCAAGCAGGAGTTCCTACACCATTTGAGACAGATGGCAGTCCAGTCTCTCCTTGAAGGTCGCAAGTGTTGGGCTCTCAAACCTCTGCTGGCAAGCTGTTCCACTGGTTGATCGCTCTCACCGTCAGAAAGTTTCTCCTCACTTCCAGGTTGAATCTCTCCTTGGTCAGCTTCCATCCATTATTCCTTGTTTGGCTTTCTGGTGCAAGAACAGCCTGACCCCCTCCTCTCTGTGGCAGCCCCTCAAGTATTGGAATATTGCTAGTATGTCACCCCTGGTCCTTCTCTTCGCCAGACTGTCCAAGTCAGTTCCTGCAACCACTCTTTGTATGTTTTATTTTCCAGACCCTTTATCATCCTAGTTGCTCTCTTCTGCACTTTCTCTAGAGTTTCAATGTCTTTTTTGTAGTGTGGTGACCAAAACTGGATGCAGTACTCTAGGTGTGGTTTCTATCCTATGAGGATACACTTGGCTTCACTTTAGTTTGTCTAGCTCTTGTCTTCTCTTTGATCACAGTCCTCATGTTGGCAGCCTTCATCAAACACTGCAACACACCAATCATCAAGGCCAACAACCACGATCTCACCTACATCCTCCTGGTTTCCCTCCTGCTCTGCTTCCTCTGCTCCTTCCTCTTCATCGGGCAGCCAAGGACCTTCACCTGTCTCCTCCGACAAACCACTTTTGGCATCATCTTCTCCACTGCCATTTCATCTGTGTTGGCAAAAACTCTGACTGTAGTTCTGGCCTTCATGGCTATAAAGCCAGGAAACAGAGCTAGAAAATTCTTGGGGAAACAACTGATCTTAGTCCTGGCATATCCCCTTGTGCAAACAGCTCTTTGTGCCTCCTGGCTGGTAATCTCCCCCCCCCCATTTACTAATTTGGACTTTCATTCTGTGATAGGAGAAATCATGATGGAATGCAATGAAGGTTCAGCCGCCATGTTTTATGCTGTTCTGGGCTACATGGGTTTCCTGAGTCTCATCAGCTTTATAGTGGCTTTTCTGGCCAGGAAGCTCCCTGACAGTTTTAATGAAGCGAAGTTCATTACTTTTAGCATGCTGGTCTACTGCAGCGTTTGGGTCTCCTTTCTCCCCACCTATCTGAGCATGAAAGGGAAGTCCATGGTGGCTGTGGAGATCTTCTCCATCTTGGCCTCTGCAGCTGGTCTGCTGAGTTGTATCTTTCTCCCCGAATGTTCTGTTGTAGTGCTGAGGCCAGATCTAGACAGTAGAAGTCACTGGATGAGGAAAGTTAAGTAGGAAAGAAAGAAAACATATAGTTAAATCTGTACAGATTAATGTAGGTGTTTCTACTTTAACTATGTCCAAACACAACAAGCCCATGCTAGCTAAAAGTGACACTGAGGTTTTCTTATTTTGCTGACTCATTTTGCTGACTCTGTCTCATAGTTAGAGTCTGACTTAACTATGTGGCCTACTTAGAAGGGTCCCCATTAAGCCTTTCAATTTTATTCAAACATACATTTTAACCAGAAAGAACTCTGTTTAGCCTTATGTCCCCCTCCCTTTTATTCCGAAAAGCTCAGCCTTTAATTATTCTGCTTTGTAATGTTGCATTAAATTTTCATCGTTTGCAGTTCTTCTTACCTTGAGCAACTGAGCTGAAATTCTTAGCACTTAACGTCAGATGCTGCTAAGAGTTCCCATCAGAGGCTGGGAGAATTGATCATCCAATAAGGAGAATGTCTATGACTTCCACCAATGCCAACCACATTTTCCCCAGGATCCCAGACTGGATATCCAGAGCTGCTGTGGCCTAGAGGCGGAGCTCTTGCCTCACAATCAGGAGGTTGTGAGTTTGATCCTAGGTAAAGGCAGATGTAAGGGTCTCCTGCTTGGGCAGGGGGTTGAACTAGATGACCTGCAAGGTCCCTTCAAACGCTGTTAATCTGTACTCACCTTTTATTTATTTATTTATTTATTTTATGAGATTTATATACCGCCTCATAGTGCAAGCACTGTCTAAGCGGTTTATACCAGTAAGCAATGTACATTATTTATATTGCCTCCAACAATCTGGGTCCTCATTTTACCTACCTCGGAAGGATGGAAGGCTGACTCAACCTTGAGCTGGTGAGATTTGAACTGCTGACCTGCGGATCAGTGTCAGCTAAAGTGGCCTGCAGTACCTGCCTCTAACCGCTGCACCACCTTGGTTCTTAAGACATTTCCAGTCTTTCCATTTCTTCCATTCCAGAAATGATTCATTTCTTAATGCAATCAGCCAAACTGCACACCAGTTCCATCTTAGGTGCTGTGACCCCATCCAGAACTAAGGGTAAAAAATAATTGGAGCTGGTTGGGGAGATGTTTCAATGTTAAAAAAATATCCAAGATAGAAAAGTGAAGAAGAGAGACATAAGTCTATGAGTTCTTTCTGTGTTTGTTTTCTATTATATTATCTCTCTGCTATGTTATACAGTGTCTATTACTGATAACACCATTGCTACTATACTTCTACTACTACTATCAATACAAATCGATGTTTACAGTCAGGTCTGTCTCTCAATCTTCTCTCTCGTTATTTTCCTCTTCATTAATGAGCAGCACATAAACCCCTGGCAGCTCCTCAACATTGGATCTGATTGTATCTTTTCTCTTTCCTCCAGACCCCCCTGTCTCTTTGATAAAAACATCTCCTTTGATTTGACTGCTTTCCCTTTTTGTGGCTGTTTCTGCAGAGCTTCCAGCAGTATTGCAGGCTGATTCTGCCCACTGCCAGCAGTTTGATCCTGAGCGGCTCAAGGTTGACTCAGCCTTCCATCTTTCTGGGGTCAGTAAAATGAGGACCCAGACTGTTGGGGGCAATATGCTGACTCTGTAAACCACTTAGAGAGGGCTGTAAAGCACTGTGAAGCCCTGTATAACTCCAAATGCTGTCACTGTTGTGAGGAAAATGAATTCTCAGTGGAAGTGGAGCAGGTCTGCAGAATAGAATCATAAATGGAATATGTGTTAATCAAACAGAGACATAGATACCTTAAGTGTATAGCTCAGAGGGTCAAACTCAAAGCCTGGGGGCCGGATCCAGCTGGTGAGGTGCTTAGATCTGGCCTGCAGAGCTGCCCTGGAACAGCAAAGGATGGCTCGTGGTGCCTCTGCCAGTGAAACCGGAGCTCAGGAGGGCTGTGGATGGTCCTCCCGAGCACTGTTTACACTGGCACAGTGTTGCAGGAAGCCATCGCAACCAAAAACGGAGCACGTTACCCCGTTTTCGCTGGCGGAGTGCTTGGGCCTCAACAGGTGCCCTGACATGAGTGACGTTGAGCTGGCCATGCCCACCCTGGCCATGCCCCCCCGAGGCCCCCCGAGGTCAAACACAACCCTGATGTGGCCCTCAATGAAATCGAGTTTGACACTCCTAAAATAAAATAACAGAAGGACTAGAGGAGACATTTTATTTATTTATTTATTTATTTATTTATTTATTTATTTATTTATTTATTTATTTATTTATTTATTTATTTATTTATTTATTATGTATGTATGTATGTATTTATTTATTTATTTATTTATTTAGTCAAGTATGTGTTAGTAATATACATAGATGTAACATTGTTTATGTACATAAGATTGGAACTGATAAGAGGGAACATTAGGACAGGGATGGTAGGCACGCTGGTGCACTTATGCACGCCCCTTACTGACCTCTTAGGAATCGGGTGAGGTCATGCTATGATATGATAGCAGTGTTCCAATATCTCAGCGGCTGCCACAAAGAAGAGGGAGTCAAGCTATTCTCCAAAGTACCTGAGGGTAGGACGAGAAGCAATGGGTGGAAACTCATCAAGGAGAGAAGCAACTTAGAACTAAGGAGAAATTTCCTGACAGTTAGAACAACTAATCAGTGGAACAGCCTGCCTCCAGAAATTGTGAATGCTCCAACACTGGAAGTTTTTAAGAAGATGTTGGATAACCATTTGTCTGAAGTGGTGTAGGGTTTCCTGCCTAAGCAGGGGTTTGGACTAGAAGACCTCCAAAGTCCCTTCCAACTCTGTTATTCTATTCTATTCTATTCTATTCTATTCTATTCTATTCTATTCTATTCTATTCTATTCTATTCTATTCTATTCTATTCTATTCTATTCTATTCTATTCTATTCTATTCTATTCCATTCCATTCTATTCCATTCCATTCCATTCTATTCTATTCTATTCCCCTGGTGTAGCTCATTTTATCAAAAATGTATTAATCTATTGACATGTAGATTCTTTTCCTAAGACAAGGATTCTTTTTTGAAAATTATAATACTGGAAGAGCAAGGAGTAACTTGAAATGTGTTAATTATGAATATTTGTGCTTACTTCACTCGTTGGAAAAGGCCTTGATCTTGGGAAAGATTGAAGGCCAAAGGAGAAGGGGACGGCAGAATATGAGATGGTTAGATGGTGTCATCGATGCAAAGGACATGAGCATGGGCAGACTCTGGCAGACAGTGGAGGTCAGGGGGAAGCTGGCATGATATAAGGTTGTGAAGAGTCAAACACAACTTAATGGCTGAACAAAAACTATTCCCAATCCAGGAATCCAATATAGAAGTATCCCATAGTCAATGATATTGAAGGCCTCTTAGAGGTCAAGTAAAGCCTGGATGGCTACACTATCCACATCCTATCAAAGTTCACCCAAAAAATCAAGCAATGTCCTTTCCATCTGATACCCAACCCTGAATGCTGACTGAAGTGGGCCTAGACATCTATGGGCTCTACAGCTGTTGTGTTACCATCCATAGCTGCTCGGGTCTGTTATGGTGAAAACTGAGGCTGTTCCTGCCCATCCAACAGTCTTCAGGCACTCGGACAAAACTCTCCTGTACAGTAGAGTTTAAATTAGACTAATATCTCCTGTCTAATTTTAAGACCTATGAAAGAACTTTTCTTCTAATTTAATCCCCTGCCATGCTGGTGTAAATCAACCAGTGTGTCAAAGCATCGTTTGCCACATTATTACACAGGAAGCTGTGGACTGTGGGAACCTGAGAGGGGGGATTTCATGAGGGAGAAACTTTAGACCTCATGGCTAGACTACTGTAACACATTCTACATGAGGCTACCCTCAAAGAGCATCCGGAGACTGCAACTGGTACAGAATGCAGCTGCGCGAGCTGTGGTGGGTGTGCCGAGATACACCCACGTAACACCTATCCTCCGCCAGCTGTATTGGCTGCCTATTAGTCTCTGGTCACAATTTAAGGTGTTGGTTTTGACCTTTAAAGTCCTACATGGCTCAGGACCAGGTTACCTCCGGGACCGCATCCTACCACATACCTCCCTACGACCAGTTAGGTCCCACAGAGAGAGCCTCCTCCGGGTCCCATTGGCCAAACAATGTCGGTTGGTGGGGCCACGGGAGACAGCCTTCTCTGTGGGAGCCCCTGCTCTCTGGAACCAATTCCCACCAGAGATCCGGACCATCCCCCACTCTACTGGCCTTCCGCAAAGCCATAAAAACATGGCTCTTCCGGCAGGCGGGGTGAATATCGGATTCCCCCATGAATGAGTGATTTCTTTAAATGATGTCATGTCTTCAATTGTTATGTTTTATTTTACTGTTCTTATCCTTGTTGTATGCCGCCCTGAGTCCTACGGGATTGGGCGGCCTATAAGAACTTTTAATTAAAATTAAATTAAATTAGAGATAACACATTCTTTGCTAGCTCCTCAAAGTCATCCTTTGTCCAGCACCTGCCAGAAGCTGGGAGAAGAACGTCCATGCAGGCAGAAGATGAGTGGACAACGTGACCCAGTTGGGGGTGTGGGACAGGGGGTGCCAACTTCCTACTGGGTGGGAACTTGGGGGGAAAGTTAGATTCGGGTTTCTCCCTGGATGTGCCAGCATGGCTCCAGCATTACATTGGAACTTTGGTGAAACTTTTGCCTTGGACTCTGATTTCTGTTTGGATGCCATTTGGAACCCTGACACAGTGATTCCATCCAAACATTGCTATGATTGCTCACACTTCCTAGGGCACAGCTGTTGGTCAGGTGCTAGCATGCCCCATCAGCACACTCTCTACCTGAACAAACTATGCCACAGGTGCTCAGTTTCCTGAAACTCAAATACCCAACTTCACCTTGACTCTCAAGTCCATCTGCTCTGTGGATTAGCAACAAGAGACACGTAAACATGTTTTTCCTCTTCTGATGCAAAGAAATAATCTAGTGCTAGGACAATTGCTTTTCTTTGCAATTGCCAGAAGAACTGTAATTCTTAAGGTATCCCCTGGAGATTTCTACCCTCCCAAATCTTCCAAGGTAAAACCTGTTATAAAAAAAATATGTTCTTATTACTCCCATGGGGGCAGGACATGTCACCTTCTGTTGTCTTGCAAAGAGCAAACTCCTGGGTTTGGTGAGGCTCAGCTGGTCTTACTTTTCTCTTTGGTCACAGCCCAAACACAAACAAAAGAAAGCATGGATGATATAAATTTGCCCCGAAGTCAGCCAGGTGGCATGGACTCTCTCTCTCCATTGTGCTAAAGCTCTGCTGAGATTTCAAGTTCAACTTCTGCACAAACCTTGATTTCTCACCTAGCAGAGAAGGTGACCAGAATGGCTGGGCTGCCTCACCTGCTGCTGCTGCTGCTCTTCCGGCTCCTGACTCCAACTTCTGCTAAGAAGATGTCAATCAAATGTCGGCTGAAAAAGCCTTTCTCGATTCTGGAAAGCTCTTATGGGCCTGGTGATCTGATTATTGGTGGGAACTTGCCGCTGGTACCCATTCTTATGGTTGAATTTCCAGATTTTAAAAAACACCCATTCGGCCTTCAATTTAAAGCTATGTATGTTTTGCCTGGTAGGAAAAGATTTAAGTAATTGTTTGCTTTGTTTCTGGATTCAGGGACTCCTTTCCAAAATAATTGTTGTAGTGTTCTCATAGAGTTCATATTTTTGTGCTTTTCTCAATAAAGATCCCAATTCATAAAATAGGCCAGGATTCTTTCCAAAACTCTCCATCAGGAAGGAGATAATATTAAGTGTATGGAGGAGCAACACCTTAGAAATTGTACTGCTCTAGGGAAGAAGTTGACTTATAATATTAATCTAGGCAGAAGGCCATGTGGGGGGGGGTGAACTCAAATAAAACCTCGGGCCTTTTCCAGAGAGGGGTACAGAGTTTTACAAGGTAAAACAAAACTGAATTCTGGAGTCGGCAGTGCTTATTTCTTTTTTTCTTCTTTTTTTTCTTTTTTTTATTGTTTTTTATTGAACATACAAAACAAGACAAAACAAACCGTATAACAAACAGGTGGGGCATTTGTAGCCCCCTTTCCATCAAAAGCTGTTGTCGGATGATTACATTTTATACAGTATTTCATTTACCGTATGTTCCGGCGTATAAGACGACTGGGCGTATAAGACGACCCCCAACTTTTCCAGTTCAAATATAGAGTTTGGGATATACTCGCCGTATAAGACTACCCTTCCTACTATCTTTCTTTTTCTTTCTGTCTTTCTTCCTTCCTAACATCTTTCTTTCTCTTTCTTTCTTTCTTTCTTTCTTTCTTTCTTTCTTTCTTTCTGTCTGTCTGTCTGTCTGTCTGTCTGTCTGTCTGTCTGTCTTCCTTCCTTCCTTCCTTCCTACCATCTTTCTTTCTTTCTTTCTTTCTTTCTTTCTTTCTTTCTTTCTTTCTTTCTTTCTTCTTTTTTTCTTTCTTTCTTTTTCTTCTTTCTTCCTTCTTCTTCCTTCCTTCCTTCCTTCCTTCCTTCCTGCCTTCCTTCCTTCCTTCCTTCCTTCCTTCCTTTTCACACTTTATTGCATACTTTCCTACAAGTAAGAATCCATCTGATGCCTTTTCTATGCATTTTATGACAAAGAACCAATAACAGGAACCCTTTTCTTCTACCTTGGATTTTTTAATTTCTTCACAATTGCAAGCTTTGTGATAGACAATTAGGCAACATATGCCTTGTACTGTGAAAACTACTTTGCTCTCTGTAGAACAAATGAAGAAACTTTCTGGCAACCCTCCAATATTGTCCAATAGGGACAATGGGATATTGAGAGAATCCCTGTGTTTGTGCTGTTTAATTTGTTGCTGCTGTAGCAGCTTCCTTGCTCCAAAGTGATATTTGTCTTTGAGTTGGTGGTTTCCATCATAGCATTGGTAATGATTCTTTCTTTCTTTCTTTCTTTCTTTCTTTCTTTCTTTCTTTCTTTCTTTCTTTCTTTCTTTCTTTCTTTCTTTCTTTCTTTCTCTCTCTCTCTCTCTCTCTCTCTCTCTCTCTCTCTCCTTCCTTCCTTCCTTCCTTCCTTCCTTCCTTCTTTCTTTCTTTCTTTCTCTTCCAGGACGCCAAGTGTGGGGAACCGCACCAAGCGAGGTAGGTGGGTGGGTTGCTCCCCTCCCCTCGGAGGAAGAAGGAGCTCTGTCACTGTCTCTCGCGGGGCTCCAGCCACCCGACTGAGTCCCCGACCGTGGCGCTGGCAGGGTTAAAGCGCATGGGAGGGAAGGAGAGCGCGCGCTACCGCCGCCGCTGCTGCTTTCGCTGCTCCGATATTTCTTCGGTGGGCGCGCGCGGGAGGAACCGCTGAGCAGAGGCACCCGGTGAGCGGGGTGAGAGGCACGGGGATGCCAGAAGTGGTGGCATCGGGGCAGGTTCCTGCCCGCGTCTCCCGCCCGCCTCTTGCCTTAAGCTGCCGGGCGCCTTTGCTCCGCGGTCCCTCCCGCGCGCACCCACTGAAGAAATATCGGAGCAGCGAAAGCAGCAGCGGCGGAGGTAGCGCGCGCTCTCCTTCCCTCCCATGCACTTTAACCCTGCCAGCGCCGCGGTCGGGGACTCAGTAGGGTGGCTGGAGCCCCGCGAGAGACAGTGACAGAGGCTCCTTCTTCCTCCGAGGGGAGGGGAGGGGAGCAACCCACCCACCGCTTGGCTGGAGAACGGCGGGGATGTGGCCACGGCCGTTTTTCAGCTCCCCCCGGCTCGGAATTTTCAGTACCCGGCGTATAAGACGACCCCCGACTTTTGAGAAGATTTTCAAGGGGTAAAAAGTCGTCTTATACGCCGGCACATACGGTAATATTCATATTACTCTCACATTACCTATCCTATTGTACAATATACCTTCTAAAACCTTTACAAGATTACATGGAAATACACCTTTATACTTTTCTTTTACTCTATCTTACTGTTAACTAAGGCATTAGCATCCCCAATAGTAATTAAATTCTCTACTCCTAGTTCTGTAAATTTATCGTGTAATTTTTTAATAAGATTCAAATTGTTTATCATTTGAGGCATAATGTGTTGTGAGTATAGCAAGTAGTCTTAAATTCTCTTTTTTGATATGTACTTCTTGGAGAGAAATTACATTGATGTCAATTTTTTCCTTTTTTGTTTGTTTGTTTAAAAAATGTTTGAGTTCTTTACTTCCGGTTATTAAGTACATTTATTTTGCTGAATGTTATTTTTATTTCTTAGGACATTATTATTTATAATATCTTTTAGTATGCTTCATCTCTCTTAGCACTCTGCCTTGCGTTTTCTCTTGCTGTCTCTGTTTCTTAATGACCTCCTTTTGTTTCTTCCTTTCTTCTACTAGATCTTCTTCTTCTTGGCTTCTATCTTCTAAATCTTCTCTGCTTTTCCCTACTTTCTCTGCTGGGTTGTTCTTCTTCTGTTAGGCCGCTTTGTTCACCAAAATTTCATGCTTGTTCTACTGAGTTGATTCTGATCTTCTTCTCCTGCCATGTTATCAAGAGCCCCTCCGGCATCAACCATCTATACATTATATTATCCTTTATTAATCTTTTAGTTAGGAAATGATATTGTTTCCTATTATCTCTGATTCTACAGGGGACTTGTTTTAATATAATTATTTCCTTGTCCTTATACGAAATTGCCTCATTCCTAGACCATCTACAGTATAGATGTCGTCTCGGATGGCTCTCCTCGCAAATTTTACATGTACCTCTCCGGGCAAATGGTGTCTTCTGGCATAGATTGTGTGCACACAATAAATTTCATTAATTTCTCGCCTTATTTCCTGTGCATCAGTTTGTAAAATTTCAACTAATATCTCAGCCATCTTTTCACCCAAGTTTTCCCCTTTCTCTTCTGTGATGTTTTGGAATCTCAAATTATATGAGGCGCGTTCTATCTCTAAATGAGCTATGGCTTCTTCTAAATTTCTAGAGGATGCAGTGTTTTTCTCTTCTATACCATCAATCCTTTGTTCTACTCTTTCTATTTTATCTTCTATTATCTTAATCTTTTGTACATTTTGTTTTAAAGTTTGTTGAATGTTTACAATCTTGTCATCTATTCCTTTCACCTTGTCCTTTACTTCAACCATTTCTACTTTTAGTTCTTCATGATATTTTTTTGCTTCTTCTCTATTGTTTTCTAATATTATATTGGTTCTCGCCATTGATTCCTTCATCTGGAATAATGTCTCTTGGATGGATTGCAAGCTACTAGATGATCCAGATTTTTCTTTTGGTAACATAGATTCAATGGTTTTTTGATGCATTGGAGACTCTTGAACTGTTAAAGTGGGGTGTGATGATTGCTTTTTACTCATTTTGGTAGCGGTAGTTATACTGGTCATATTAAAAGATTCTCGTATATTTTTCCACAGTGACATATACAATTATTTTGACTCTTATAACTTTGATAGGTGTATCTTATAGCAGCTTATATTGGTCTTCCTATCACAACTCTATAATTACCTTGTATAATCCACTTTAAATATTTTCAATTATTTGAGTGTTAATAATATGTATACATAATTCGTGAAGAGCTATAGATAAATATTCACATAAATATATAATTTACCAACTTCTTATATTAATTACACTATAAACAGTTAATTAGCTATCAATTGTTATAAATTGTAATATTAAATATATTTATCAATCATACCATTATATAGTTAATCTATTGGAAAGGGAGAAAGGAAAGAAAAAAGAAAGAAGAAGAAAGAAAGGAGTAGAGAATAAAAGGTATAGACAATTACTAAGCAAAATGAAAAGGTTGTCAATTTTCATAAGAGAACTTTGAGATATTTTTCCTTTATCCTTTTGGGTATACTTAGCAAGTCTTTCATTTCTTTTCGTTTATAAGTCCACAGGTTTATAAAGTGAAAGATTCTATTTAGTCCAGTCCAGTCCAGTCCAATTTGTATCCTTCTTCCCTTTCTATGTCCAAATCCTTCAGTAATAGTTCCCAAATATTTATTGTGCTCCTAAACGGCTCCTTTCTCCTCTTTAGTATTATCAGAGTCTTCCCCCCCCCCTTTAAATATACTTATCAAATCAATAGTTCTATTTCTTCTTTATTTCTTCTCCTCTATATTTTCACATGTCAACCGTGAAAGCTGTATTTCTCCCAGACCAGGTTCTATCTTTCAATGTTTTTCTCAAAGCTCTTTTCAGTGTCTGGGTCTTTCAATAATGGCTGCCCAAAGTTTGCAGAAATGCTAAGCACCTCCTCTCTTCTCTCGCAGATACTCCAAGTCAAAATATTAAGTCAAAGCCCAGAGTACAAAGTTCCAGAGGTTTTTAAACTCTTTAGTGAAGTAAATTAAGTCTTTCCATCAAATAATTATTCATCACAGAGCCCCTTTCTTTCTTGCCAAATGTGTTTCCTTACTTTTTTCATGCTGTCACTCTCGGGGTATCTCCAAATTAATGGCGTTTGCCGCTCCCTTTCCCCTTATCAGCTGCTTCTCCCTCCTTCCTCTCCTCCAAACGAACAAAGTTCAAATGTTTATCCTTGTCAGGAGCCAGCACCAAATTCCAGGAAATGTTCTCTCTGTCGATCAGTCTTCACTCACGAAGCTTCAGTCTTTTTATATATTTTTTGCAGTGTCTCTCTCAGCATGACTCCAACTTTATGGCAAGTATCTCGCCACTTGATTCACACACTTTAATCCACAGGGCTCTCTCGATCCTTCCAGCTCAGTACAAAGGACTCTCTCTATCAGTAATTTATGTTCTGTTCAGTTAGTTCAAGTACACTTTCATTTTCTGATATAGCTTTCTTTTACCTCTTCTCCTTCCTGCTGTGTGGACGTTACTGCTATGGCTGAGAAAGCAACCGGTTCTCTTTCCTGACGGAGTTGAAGGGCTTATCTTCATCCTACAAGACAATGGCATGTTGCCTCTTGGACTCCAAAAAATCCCTTCTCCATCGACCGGTCCCTCTAGGTCTGGTCGCCCCCAATACGGGACCCCCAAGAGGAAGATAGAAGCTTCAGGAGCAGAGCCCTGCTTCTTTGCTTCCAAGTGCAGTTCCATTGCCACAGGAAGTCCTGCAGTGCTTATTTCTAATGGCCTTCAGTAAATCTGTGCTGTGACCCCCACTGGAGTCTTGCGCTCACCAATGATTACCAGACCTGAAGAAGCTGCTCCAAGAGAAGCAAGTTGATGCTAGAGTAGAAATTGGAAGTGAAGTGGAGAAGGGAGGGATGATACAGGGATAAAAAATGGTTTGTGATATGTAGAAGGATTTTTTCCTTTCCCACAACGTCATTCAAATCTAATCTAGGAAATTATTTAAAAAAATAAACGTGGAATATGTCATTCCACAGAATACTAAAAAAAGATGAGACAAGTTTCACCAGAATGTATGAACTTCCCTATAAGGGTCCCAAATGTTTTTCTCCCTATAGATCCATACCCAAGAATTACCAGCAGTTCCTGGTCTTGGCGTTTGCAGCCAGAGGGATCAACAAGGATCTGAATCTCCTGCCCAACATCACCCTGGGCTTCCACATCTATGACAATCGTCATACTGAGAGAGTGATTTCCATAATCTGCCTCTCCCTGCTCTCCACTCGAAACAAAATGATTCCAGGTTACAAATGTGACAGAAAAGAACCTCTACTCTCTGTCATGGGAGGTGACAGCTCCAGATCCTCAAGGCAGATGGCCTCCATCTTCAGCAACTTCAAGGTCCCACAGGTAAGGAGGCTTTACTGGACACAGTATAGAGTACGAAAACCACTGAAGCACACCCAGAAGCCAAAAGTGTTTTGGGGAACATCTGGAATAGAAGACTTAGAGAAGCCATGCTATAGTTGAATTCATCTTTATGTTTTGTGATACATTTTTATATCATTCCAAAGAGATAAGTGAGATAATTTATTAAGGATTAATATCGGCTTATAAACAATACAAGTAAAAGTTTATGTTATGAAATAACTCAAAGGATTTAATGTGAAAATTGAAATTATCAATTAATATTTCTTTTTATCAAATTATGTAATCGAATGTTGATTTTCTATGGGGCATTTAGTTAGGGTTAAAATAGGGGTTAAGAAAAATGAAGGATGATTAAAAATTCAAGGAAGAGGAGGAAGCATTACGGCTCGAATTCAAAAAGCAGGAGAATTTATAAATGGCTGAGAAGCTAAGTCACAGCAGTTAATTTGGTAAAATAATCAAAATTAATTGGTGGGGTTCCCAGATAACAAAACTAGATTTTTTATTGGAGGTAGTGTTAGGGAAATAACGCATACCCATAATACGGTATTAGGTTGATTTATTTAAAATACAAAATAATAAATATAGAATGATATAAAGTAATAAGAATAACAATTTGAGGAGGGGGCACCGTTAGATTAAAAGTGGGGAAGAAAACATCAGTCTGTCAATTATGATATGTGTAAGGAGGAGAAGGTAAAAGAGGGAGGAAGAGGAAGTAGAAAGTGAAGGGAGAGTAGAAGAGAGGGGAGAGAAGAAGTGGAAGAAAGTAGAAGAGGGACAGAAGATGGAGGGAAGGAAGAGGAGTAGAGAAAGAGTAAGAAAGTAGGAAGAGGAAAGAAAGGTAGAGGTGGGGAGTGTAAAAGGCAGACTGAAGAAAAGGAATGGAAAATTGGTGCAAAATAGAATATTGGTTTATGATTGATGGACTTAAAATCAGGGGTGAAATCCTCCCGGTTCGCCCGGGCCAGTCCTTCGGCGTATAGCCAATTGAACTGGCGGCGGTCGCGGCGCGGAGCTTCTCCCGCCTGCTTTCCCGGCCCTGCTGAATGCCGCCATTCGGGTTATTTTTCCCCTGCCGCGACCGCCGCCAGTTCAATCGGCTATACGCCAAAGGACTGGCCCAGGCAAACCAGGAGGATTTCACCCCTGCTTAAAATGTATGTATATGTATATCATTGACTATTTCAAGGTATGTGTTCATTGATGTATGGATGGAGTTTGTGGAGAAAAATAAAAAAAATGGGGGGGGAGTGAGATAATTCTGAAATTCTATACTTGCCAAGAAGACTTAATTCCTGACTTTCATAAAAGTTTAGCCACTATGGCTGTTTCAGCAATTTATCCCATGTATCAGACTGATGATTACTTCCCTTGGCTCCTTGAACTGTCACAACTACTTGTGTTTCTTCCTAAGAAAGAAAGACTCTTAAGCTTGATCAGTTTCAGCCTGAGCAGGGGGGTGGATTAGATGACCTCTGAGGTCCCTTCCAACCCATTGATTCTATATTCTAGCTTTTATGGCTGGTGGGGAAATAAACCAGACAATGGTGACCCCCTTAAAGTCACCATCAAACTTTACTTTGTCGTTGAATCTCCCTTTCTCCAGCTCGGGGTTGGCTTTGAGTTCTCTCAGGAAGACAAGCCAGTTTACCCTTCCTTCTTCCGGATTAATCCCAGTGAATTTCCTGAGTGTGTGGGTTTAGTCCAGCTGCTACTGCATTTCCACTGGAACTGGGTTGGTCTTGTGACCTCCGAAGAAGACACGGGAGAACGTTTCATCTCATCTCTGGTGCCGATGCTGAAGGAGAAGGAGATCTGCCTGGCCTTCACTGAAATGTTGGAAGATGAGAGACGTGCCGCTATTATGATGAAAGTATTTTTCCAAATTTGTCTTAAAGCTGAAGTAGTTATTCTGTTTGGAGATTCCTCTACTATAACAAATTTAATTACCACTCTCTATGATATGGTAAGGTATGAGATGTCATATTGGAATGTTTGGATCCTAACTTCTCATTGGAAATTTACTATGGCCGGAAACCTGCTTGCAGGTGTAAAGACCTTGAATGGGGCTTTGCAGTTTAAGGACCAGACTGGTTATATCTCAGAGTTTACCCATTTCCTCCAGTCTTTAGACCCCTTGAGCCACCAAGGGGATTATTTTTTCCAGGACTTTTGGTATCGGGTCTTTGGCTGCCTTTTCCCAGAACCAGGCAAGACCCCTCAAAAATGGATAAAACCATGTACAGGAAAGGAGAAATTACAGAACGTACCAGCCTTAGTTTTTGAAATGAGCATGACAGGTGAAAGTTACAACATCTACAATGCCATTTATGCTGTGGCCCATGCATTACATGCAGCGTTTGGATCAGGACCCCGACCAGCCATGATGAGGCTTGGAAAGAAGATCTCAAATGTCCGTTCATGGCAGGTAATCTCTGTGACATTTTTATCTAGTCCGTAGATCTTTAGAGAGAAAGCTTCCATATATATTTTTTTCAATTACTGATGCTACCATATCACTGCATCTTGGAACAGATTAAAACAGCAATTGTTAAAAATAATATGAATTAAATGAATTACATCAATAATATGAATTCATAATATGATATGAATAATAATATGAATGTTTTGCTGAAAATGGATAGAGGGAGCAAAAGAGAAGTATCCTAAACTAGTTGTGCATAATTTCCTTGGAGGAAAGATCTCCATATAAGGTCCTGAAGGGTCTTCAACAGTTCCCGGAGTTTCAGGGGGTGACCAGGGAGGGAGGGAGGGGTCAGCCCTGAGCAGGATGATAACCTGGCTGCATCTATGCAGAGTGTTTCAACAGGTCAGTTGAAGACCTAGTGGCATTTTTTTCTACAAGCTGCTCATTTTCCCTCAGTGTGTAGCCTGAATCAAAGCTATAAAATGACATTCGGCTCAGTTCACTTCAACCCTGATTGATGTTTCTGTGAATTAGCATCCCGTGTGACCCCACCCCATTTATTTAGTCTGCCATTTCTTCTCCTGTTCATCTTCTTGGGGACAGAAGACTTCATCAACCTCAGCAGACAGAGCAGGGACCAAAGTGGTCCTAAATGGTTCCTGGTCTGAAACTCCTCAAAACTTCCTGCCTCAAAGCCTCAACACTGGACATGTCTGGTCAGTGAAGAGGGAACCCAGGCCAAGCACTTCCTTCCACATGACCCCACTTGGTCAGACCTGGTTCCTCCATTATTTGTCTCTCTGAGAATCAGCTAGAGAAAGTCAGCAGATCTCTATATTATACTGATATAAATGATTTAATCTCTACCAGAAATTGGGACATTTTTGGGACAAAAAAGACATTTTTATAGATTTAAAATTTGAGATGTGTCTTTAAACTCTTTATATGTAGGTAATTCTTTTTGGTTAAAAATGGACTTGAAGAAGCCAAAATAAAAATGCCCAGAGAATCTTTTGTACTCTTGGGAAATGAGTCAAATACTTGGTGTGACTGCTGATTGCTCATATCTCAACCAAGGAGCCACTCTTGCTTCTCACACATACAAGGCGGTGGGCATCAGGGAATGATAGAAGCCATAATGGCTGTTTCTGCCTTTCAGCAGAATTTACTCCAATTTATGAGGGTCTCTCTTCTTTCAGATTCTTCCCTATTTGAGGAATGTCCACTTCAACAACAGTGCTGGAGAGGAAGTCTCCTTCTCAGAAAATGGACTGGGATCTGCTCGTTATGATCTTGTCAACTGGGTTCTCCTCCCCAATCAATCTTTTGTCCCTGTTAAAGTTGGACAAATAGATCCCAAGGCTCCTCCAGGCCAGGATTTCACCATTAACTCCGATGCAATTGTCTGGGTCAGAGAAGTGAGTTGGAAGGAAATGTTGTAAATTTGGGGAAAGAATAAGTCTCTCCTGATGATGTTGAATATCCTTCTAAGCTGAAACAAGTCTATAGAATGAGAAAGTATTTTCAAAATTTGATTAGAACAAACCTGCTTTTGATGTTAATAAATTTGAGATCTTCTTTGTGAAAGGTCCAACAATTGCAATACCAACAGCAATAGACTTATATACCACTTCACAGTGCTTTACAGCCCTCTTTAAGCAGTTTACAGAGTCAGCCCATTGCTCCCCAACAATCTGGGTCCCCATTTTATCTACCTTGGAGGGATGGAAGGCTGAGTCAACCTTGGCTCAGGATCAGGATCGAACTACTGGCAGTCGGCAGAATTAGCCTGCAATACTGCATTCTAACCATTGCATCACCATGGCTCACAGGTTAACAATGGGTGGGAATGGGAAGAATTTCTGCTTAAAACCCAGGATCAGGCAGAGATTCCCATGGACCATCCCTGTTCAGTTGAATCTTTATCATCATTTAGAAAAGCTGTAGCTCAAGGTCACAAGTCTTTCTTTGCATGCTGAGCTTCAAGATTCACATTCAGCCCCCATCAGTGGGTCAAAGTCTGAGACCCTCGGGAGCTTTTCCTGGTTTCTCTTAGACCCAAGTGAATAATTTCTTAGGAAGACATTCTGAATAAGAAAATAGGAATGTGCAAATGGATACATGAAGCATGTTCATTGCTGCAGCCACCTCAAACTTTTCTCTTTTCTCTCGTAGAAGGCGCCCTTTGCCAGGTGTGGCATGAAGAGGTGCCAGGCAGGAGAGAGGAGAAGAGTTCCAGAGGGCGAGCAGGTCTGCTGTTACCAATGTGACCCTTGTCCAGAAGGGACCATTTCTAATCAGACAGGTAGAGCACACTTTCAATGTAGATCTTCCAGGATCAAAGGAACCATTCAATAGAAACAAATATCTATTTTTGGTAGTTTGACATGCCTCACAATATTAATTTTTTTCAGTAGATCCTTTCGGTTAAGGAATCTCAGGTCTCCTGTCCCCAACGGCCACTTTTCCCACTCCTCAGCACTTGAACAGGGAACAATTTATGTGGTCCCTCTTTTCACTCCTCCTTGCACATCCAATCGTGTGGTTCAAGCTTTAATTTTGTATTATTTAGAGTGTGCTTCCTCTTTAGCATTTTCAATCTCCCAGGTAAATGGTGTTGGAGAATGAGGAGATCTGTTTATTTACATCTGCTAGCTCTTTCCTTCAAAAAAAAAAGTACATCTGAAATACAAATTTGAGCCAAAGAACTCTCAGTGCTATTTTCTCTCTGCTTCTTTTGTCCCTGTCTTCTTTCTGTATTTAATTTCCCTGTAAATCATTTTTGATCAGGAAAAGAGATCTTTTTCTCTCTTAGTGTATAATTGACTGTTATTCTCTCTCTCATTTAGTTATTTTCTCAGCATATGCCAGCAGATAATGTATACACAATAGACCATTAGATTCTATAGGTTCTAGTAGAAAGGGAGGAAAAACACAATGATTTCTCTCACACTGGAAGGAAGGCACAGGAATCATGGAAGTTCCCAGTGGCTGGCGTTTCTTTCCATGGCCAACTGAACAGACCAACCGATGCTGAACAAATCTTGTGTCTGACTAATGTATCCCAAGGTCATCCATAATGAAGGAGGATTTTCTCTTTTTTTGATGCTCATAAAATGCTCAGTGGGACAGGCATGATTAAGGTGACCAGACGTCCCGATTTTGGCGGGACAGACCCGCTTTTTAATGCTTTGTCCCGCGTCCCGCCCGCCCTCTTAAAAAGTCCCGATTTTTGAGCCCCCGCTTCTTCCTCCAGCCAGACGCGCGCCCGAGCGACAGGCTTCCGATTCAGTCCCCTCTATTCACAGGGTGGCGTGGGGCGGGGCAGAACGAACCCTGGGGGGGGAGCGCCACTTTGCACTCTCCCATGAGGCCATGCTAAGTGTGCCGTGGCAAAAGGGGCGGGGCAGGGCGGGGCGCGCGTCCTACCTGAGACTTTTCCCGGTAGCAGCTTCAGTCGCGTTCCTTGCTAATAGCGTCCAGAGCAGAGCAGCCCCTCCCAGAAGATCGCGAGACGTTATCTTCTGGGAGGGGCTGCTCTGCTCTGGGCGCTATTAGCAAGGAACGCGACTGAAGCTACCGGGAAAAGTCCCAGGTAGGTAGGACGTACAGTGGCCTCCCACGTCCCCCCTCCCCCCCACCTCACCTGGACGCCGACATTTGCTGTTTTGCCCTCTGCGCATGCGCAGCGTTCTGCGCATGCGCAGAGGGCAAAACTCAAATGGAGAAACCCACCCCCGTCAATGGTGTCCCGCTTGAAGAAAAAAAAATCTGGTCACTTTAGGCATGATACCCTTCAGGGAGGAATAATGCTTATGGCAGATGCGGCATGAAATCCTTATATAAAGACCAAGAACTTTCATCTTATCATTTGATCTTGATTTCAGATGCAGCTCGCTGTGATCCCTGCCCAGAAGACCAATATCCCAACAAGGACAAAGACCACTGCATTGCCAAGAAGATCCATTTCCTTTCCTATCAAGACACCCTGGGATCTATTTTGGTTTCTCTCACTCTTTTTCTCTCTGTGATCACATCAGCAGTTCTGGTGATATTCCTCATGCATCGTGACACACCGATTGTCAAGGCCAACAACCGAGATCTCACCTACATTCTCCTGGTCTCCCTCTTGTTCTGCTTCCTCTGCTCCTTCCTCTTCATTGGTCGACCCAGGAAGTTCACTTGTCTCTTCCGACAAACTGCCTTTGCCATTCTCATTTCCCTTGCAGTTTCCTCTGTCTTGGCAAAAACGGTCATGGTGGTTCTGGCCTTTGTGGCTACCAAACCAGGGAACAGGGCAAGGAAATTCTTAGGCAAACCTCTGACCAACTCCATTGTCTTAGCCTGTCCTCTGATCCAAACAGTTCTTTGTGCCACCTGGCTGATAACCTCTCCTCCATTTCCCAACTTTGACTTCCACTCCATGGTAGGAGAGGCCATTTTGGAATGTAATGAAGGCTCAGCTTTAATGTTTTATGCTGTCCTGGCCTACCTGGGTTTTTTGGCCCTCATCAGTTTCTCTGTGGCCTTTATGGCTAGGAAATTGCCTGACAGCTTTAACGAAGCCAAGTTCATTACGTTTAGCATGCTGGTCTTTTGCAGTGTTTGGATCAGCTTCCTCCCCACCTACCTGAGCACCAAAGGGAAATCCATGGTGGTCGTGGAGATCTTCTCCATCTTGGCCTCTGGGGCAGGTCTCTTGGCTTGCATCTTTTTCCCCAAATGCTTCATTATCCTATTTAAACCCAATCTGAATTGCAGAGAGAATATAATGAAACACAAGAATCTCTGACTAATGCAGTGAGTTTGGGACATTTTTGCATTTGATGTGGTATCTTTAAAGTAAAGAAATGAGCAAGGCCCTTTTTCTTTTAATATTTGGAAAATCAGTGATGTGACTAATGACAAAATCTCTGTTAATCCCTAACAATCACCCACCCTTTCATTTTTCATTAATACCCAGTGAGCTGTCCCCAGTGAGGCCCCATGATCAACATGAAAATAAACTTTGAAAATAACTTTGAGATGTGGATAATAATTTCCAGTGTGACATTGTTTTAATTAAAACAATCTTTAAAAAATATTTCAGGTTGGGCACTCTATCAGTGCTTTAAAGATGTTTATTTCCATGGATCTCTTTACTGAGTTCCCTATTATTTCATTGAAGAAACTATTAGGTTTTTTTTTTTAATTCTAGAGTTGAAACGATCCACATTGTTTTACTCTCTATTAACTTAATATAGAAACATATTTATTAATACGTAAGATCATGTGAAGTAAATTTTAATGTATATTTTCCTTTGCCTGCCATTTCCCCCTTTTCCAACTATAATTATATATTGTAAGTGAGACTAAATGGAATACATCGATCAATCAATCAGAATGATTGATTCATGGGCTGTTCATCATTGAATGGGAAGGAAGACAAAGTTGTATGATGTTCTCTTGCTTGTTTAATGAACTTACAGATGAAAGAGTACACAGAATACATGATGGTGATGATGTTCAAAAAAATAATTTGTTTACATGTGTTGCCTCCATTCACCCACATGTCAGGGTTTATTCAGTCTGTTCCCCCAACAGTTCCATTTCAGGTTTTCAGCTAACACCCAGCTGCAAGCTCAGCACATAATTGGCTCACGACCAAATAGATAACCAAAAGCAAAACAAACTTGCAGCCAAACCAAAACAGTCTTGTAAATAAAGGTTTTGCCTGGATTGATTCAAAAAACAAACAGCTCAAAATGCCCTCCGAGGTTAGGGGCCTCCACTGAGGTTTGTCACCAAGTCTGGTGGTCTGAGTTTCAGGGCTTGTAAGGAGAAGTCACAGGAATAGTCCAAACTGGGAGTTTGGGGGGGGGGTCATTTTAATCGAAGCAAGCCACAAACAAGCTCCAGACTAACCTTCCAGGCAATGGCCAATTAGTCCACCCGACAGATAACCGGCTGCTCCAATCATGAACATAAAAGCTCTCCGCAACTGACTTAAATCCAGGAGCTGCAGAGTCCCAGAAACACAAACAATCGTCTGGCCATGACCCACACACGTTGCTTCCAGCAATGCCTCCCTCTGCCTGCCATGCTAAATAGCCCCACCCGGTGCAGCCCATTAAGAGGGGCGGGGCCTTTTCCCCATCAATCTGGCAGATCTCCTCCTCTTTGCCCTGCATGCTCTAGCATCTACCAAGGCTGGTAGCTCCTCCCCCTCTTCCTCATTGGCCTGCTAGCTCTCCCCAGCCGAGGCATGTTCTGCCGGCAGTTCAGGGTCAGCAATACCAGATGTGCCAGGAATGCTCTCATTCTCCTCCGAGGCCTCTGAGGAAGATGTGGATCAGCTATCATCCACAGGAGACATCACATTACATGTAATGGACAGAAACTTTTCAAACTAAAGCTATAACTTTCTACCCTACTGGATCTATGGTATTCTGAGAGATTCTAGGTTGGGGCTAACCTGAAGCTCTTTCCCCCTCCCCCATCTAGTTCTGGGTGGTGCAGTCTCTTTGGGGGAAATCTCTGGATGGCTGAAAGTGTTCACTCTGCTCTGGCAGGTGCACATTTCATCACATATCTATTCAATCATGTCCAATTATTGGCAATTCTATGAATCAGTTCTCTCTACTTTCCTTTCTCTTCTACGGCTTCTTCCAGTGGCTCCGGCTGGTATCCCTTTTGATGGTGTCTCGTCACAGTGAATTCTGGTGGCCTCATTTCCTTTTAATGCTGATGGCAAGAATTCCACATGTCTGAGGAGAAGGGGGATGTAAAATTGGGCATAGTCATCTCTCAGGGCAAGATTTGGCCTGGTAGTGTGATGATTGCACATTAAAACTGTCACTCTAGGAAAGGTTAACCCTTCCTGGTTCAACGGGTGGGGACTGAAGAATGGTGTGGAGCAGAATGGTGCGTCCGAGAGAAGCTCTGGATCCAGTCCTTGTAAAAGTAAAAGTTTTGTCACTTCCCCAGAGTCACTGGTCACAAGGTCGAATCAGCAAACAGTCCAGTTGCTAGATGATCCAAGTCTCCTCCTTCCAAGAACCTGCACGAATGACTTTGGTTCACAGGGGGGGGAATTTTGTTGAGTTGTTGTTGTTGTTGCTGCTGTTGTTGTTGTTAGTCTCAAAGTGGTGTCCGACCCATTGCAACCCCATGGACAATGTTCCTCCAGGCTTTCCTGTCCTCTACCATCCTCCGGAGTCCATTTAAACTGACGCCGACTGCTTCAGTGACTCCATCCAGCCATCTCATTCTCTGTCGTCCCCTTCTTCTTTTGCCCTCAATTGTTTCTAGCATTAGGCTCTTCTCCAGTGAGTCCTTCCTTCTCATTAGGTGGCCTCATTATTTTGACTACAGCACCCCAACTATCTCTAGTACTGCTCCAGGCTGTGTCAGCAGTAAAGCAACAACAATGAAAATGGCCTCAGTCCCCGGCCAGGCCAGCTTCAGGGTTGACAGTCCTTAGGAAATCCTCCATCAGTCAGAATGATTGGTTTTGAAATACAGATTTGAAATATTGAAGACCATTCAAATAACACATTGGGCAGAATACATCTAAGTCATAAAGAAAAGAAGGAAAAAAGTTTGTGATTATTTTTTTAAAAATTAACTACTCTGTAGCTGAAACTGTTAAGGGGAGAAATAAATCCTCCGGAGGTCGATGGATCGGGGCTTCCCTTTTAAGACATTGTTACTTAGAAAATAAAACCCGAGATTCAAATCTAATTAACAAAATATTTATTTCAGTAGTAAAGTAATAAAGAATTCTTATTAGGACTACATTTTATCGGCTAAGGAAATAAATCACTTCTACCTTGGTAGAGATGGCGATGAGAAGAGAAAGGAAGAAACCTCTGGAATGCAGACATGCGTAATAGAATATATCATACGTCTGCTTGACCATAGATACAAGAAACAGTAGAAAAACATAGAGATGTACAACTGGCAATATTTCACATCGTGACACCCCTTCTTTGTCAGTTGGGCTAATATAATGTGTCACTCAACACACAGTAAATATCTTAGGTAATCATGCTGAGCAATGGTTTGTTCAGAATGTCAGCTATCTGATATTTTGTTGGCACATATTCTAACTTTATGAGACCTTGTCTTACTGACTCTCTAACATTCTTGTAACGTATGTCAATGTATTTGGACCTTGAACCTGTGAAGTGAGTCCTGGAAATGTAAACTACTGATTGATTGTCTTCCATCATGGTGATCAGTTTTTCGGGCTTCATCCAGATATCTGTAACTAAGGCATCGAACCAGGTTAAAAAGTTGCACGCATCAGACACACATGCATATTCTGCTTCAGTTGATGAGCAGGAAATAAAACTTTGTTTTCTTACGTTCCAGTAAACTGGACATCCATTCAGGAACACTATGTAACCTGATGTGCTTTTTCTTGACTCCTTATCACTTGCCCAATCTGCATCTGTATAACAATACATGTCAGCAAAATCTGTATGTTCTGGTTCTAGCTTCAATTTGAATTGTTTTGTGTGTAACAAATATCTCAATAACTTCTTAATACATGACCAGTGAAACTCTGTTGCTTTGCCTACATGTCTTGAAAGTAAATTAACACTAAGTGCTATGTCTGGTCTAGTCCATCCACTAATGTAAAGTAGTGAACCAATTACTGAGCGATAAAGTGTTTGATCCTTGAACTCAGGACTATATGCATCTTTCAAATTGTGCAAATCAGTTTGCATAGGTGTTTGTGTAGACGTTGCATCTGTCATGTTGCATTGATGCAAAAGTTGATCTATCTTAGCTTCTTGTGAAAGGCTGAACCCCTTCTGTGTCTTTTCAATGTGAACTCCTAAATATTCATTGATGTGTCCTAATGATTTCAATGTGAAGTATTTCTGCAAACCTTTAACAAAATTCTCACTCATGTGTTTGTTTGGACCAATGTAAACAATGTCATCAACATAAACAAGAACAATTTCATTAATATTTCCATACCTTTTTGTGAACACGCATTCATCAGTGTCGGACTTAATAAAGCCCATTAAATTTAGTTTGTCTTTTAGACATGTGTACCACATCAGACCTGATTGTTTCAGACCATAGAGACTTTTGTTTAGGAACCAGGTATCCCCTTCTCGGTCCTGGAAGCCGGGAGCGGACCTGACGTAGATTTCTTCATCTAGATCAGCATGTAGATAAGCTGTTTCAACATCAAATTGGAAAACTTCGAGTCCAAGGATAGAAGCAGTGGTTAGAGCAATTTTCACACTTTCAGTTCGCACTGTAGGTGAGTAAGTGTTTGTGTAATCTTCAGGATAGCTTTGTGCGAAACCCTGTGCGACAAGTCTTGCTTTGTATAATAATTCACCATCTGGCTTTTGTTTGATTCTGTAGACCCATCTTGTGCCAATGACTTTTTTGTGTGTTGGAGGTGTTGCAGATGTGTATACTTTGAGTTTCTGCAAACTGTCCATCTCAACTTGCATGGCTTCATACCATTTTTGTTGTTCATCTTCAGAAAGATATTTAATTTGTGAAAAGTTCTCCGGTGGGAGTGTAACATTACAGATCAATGGCGATGGTGTGTTTGTCAATTGCATTGTGTATCTCTTTGGTGGAATACCTTTTGTAGTTCTCTTGGAATGTCTCGGGACGATTGTCCAGTCGTCTTTCTTGTTGTCCACATCTCCATCAGCGTCGCTAGCTTCAGCATCCATGGCATTGTAGGATGAGATATCAGGTGATGAACGTTGGTCATCTGGTTGCACTGTATCAACAATTTCAGTTCTAGGGAAATAAATTCCAGGGTCATTAGAATGTATCCTGGACCAATCTGTATCTTCTTCAAAATTAGCTGAATTAGAAATTGTTATCACATTGTGAGAGTCAATGAATCTTCCCCATTTAGAATTGCTATCAACACCCATATATCTCAGTCTCTTTGCTACTGGGCCACCTTTTCTTCTTTGGGCCAATGGAATGTTGACCATGGAATATGAACCAAAAATGTGTAAGTGTCTAAGATCTGGCTGGCGGCCATATAACATGTAGAAGGGTGTTTGGTCAATGACACTGCTCCATGTACGATTGACAATGTAATTTGCATACTGAACTGCTTCGCCCCAAAATGAGTGTTTGAGATTGGCATCTTCTAGGAGGCAGCGCATCATGGTTTGGAGGACCCCCTGTCTCCTTTCTACGACTCCGTTGTGAGCCGGCGTAAATGGGGCAGATGTTTGGTGTAGGATACCGTTTCGTCACATCCAATCCTGGAAACGTTGAGACGTGAACTCGGCACCACGATCACTCTGGATTCTCCAGATTCTCACTCCATGTTGATTGTAGATTTGAACTGCAAAATCTCTAAAGGTCTGAAAGACTTCAGATTTTTATTTCATAAGAAAGACATAACCATATCTAGAATGATTATCAACAATAGTTAAGAAATACTTTTTACCGCCAATAGTTGGACCATAAGGGCCCACAATATCAGTATGAACCAAATCAAAAATGCGTGTTGACTTACGTGTAGCATGTTTTGGAACGGCTGCTGCCCTCGATTTTGCCTTTTTGCAAACAGCACAATCTAGATGTACCTTACATCCTTTGAAATTCAAACCATGTGTGAAAAATGGCATCTTTTTAAGGACCTCAAAACTGGGATGGCCTAATCTTCTGTGCCATCTATGAATACACCTGTCATGTAAACGAAAACCTGTAAGTGAAGTTGCAGCATTAACATTAACATGAGGAACCTTAGGTTTGATTACCTGTTGCTTTGTGGCTTTAAGAGCCTTTGGAGTATTCACAGGATCTCTCTCTGGGGTATCTCTCTCTGGGCCTGTGATATTCTCTATTGAGATTTTTATACTTGCCTGAATTTGAGGTTCTGCCTTTGGCCTCAAATAGTAGACCTGACCAATCACAATTGTGTCAGCAACAATATGACCATCTTTAAAAATATAACTGGCGTTACCTAAATGAAGGACATAAAAATGCAAAACAGCAGATAAATGATTCTGACTAAGCAAATTACAATTAGCTGTAGGAATATAATAAACATCAGGTACCAGGGTACCTAACTCTTCAATAAAAACAGTCCCTTTTCCTTCAACTTTGAAAGGGTGGCCACCAAATGCATACAGTTCACGATATTCTGGTTCAGGCTCATGTAGCTCTTTGAAAAGTTCTTTTCTGTAAGTAATGTGAACAGCCGCTCCACTATCGAGAGTCCACAAAAGAGGGCGGTCATATTTCTTTGGCTGTGTATCATTGGTGATTGCTAGCATGGTGTATGGAGGTGGGAAATCACGCCTTGGACCGGGTCAGCGCTGTCCTCTGCCTCTGCTGCCTCTAGGTGCTTTTCCTCTGGGCTGGTACTGGCGTCTGTAATCTTTTCCTCTAGGCTGGTACTGGCATCTGTAATCTTTTCCTCTGGGCTGGACAGGAACTTGAGTGCATTGCAATTTAAGACAATCTCTGCTTGTATGACCCACATGGTCGCAATATTGGCATCTTAGTACCTTTTGTGAAGAATTCTGGATTATGTCAAAAGTGCCCTCACGACGAAGCAAAGTAGTTATATCAATGACCCAGGCTTTATAGTTCTGTCCCAATTGCTTTAGTTTTGCGTCGCCAACCAATGGAACAATTTGTGACTGTTGGGCAACTATTGGGGCCTGCACTGGTGCGGCCTGTGAAATCACTTGTGGCAAGGCTTGGGCCTGAGTAGGTTGAGGTGCTGCTTGAGGTGCCTGGATTGGCTGTTGCTGAGGGGCAGCAATAGGTGGTGGCCCTGGAACAGGCAAAAGTTGGGCAGCCACAGCTGGTGGTGGCCCTGGAGCAGGCACAGGTTGGGCTGCTGATGCTGGAGTAGGAGGTGATCCAGCTTGTGGTGTATGCACAATTTGGGCTGCCATAGGTTGGGCAGGTTGAACAGGCTGGGCCTGCACAGGTTGGCCAGCTAACGAAGGACGCTGCATTAATGTATCTAATCTCATTTGATTCATTCTGTTCTGAGCCTGTAATATTGTTAATTGTTCATTTAAATTTTCATTCTGTTTGTACAAGGATCCACTCTGTTTATGCAAAATTTCATTCTGTTCCTGAATCACTTGGAGAAATGCAAAGTCCCTTTCATCAAAAAATTTCTGCCCATGTGATTGTGGCCAGGGCATCTGGCCATAAGTTAAATTTATTTCTCTTTCAGCACTTGTTTGCTCTATGGAAGACGTTCGTGGGCTGGCAATTTGCTGCCTATAAAAGGATGCTTCCTCATCTTGTGGGGCATTAGCTTGAGAGATTTTTGGAATAGCTTCTAAACATGTAGAATTTCCCCCAGGGAGCAAAGGGGTGCCTTTAACATAGTGCACTGACCTTTGAAAAAGTTCTTCTCCAGCTTTTATTTCTGCTTGGGCTTCTAAAATCATTTTTTCGGTCTTTGTCTGTTTTCCAGCCGCAGCAGCATGTGTAGGAGTCATTTGCACAGATAACTTGGAAATTCCTTTGGTAGGACTCAAAACGGCTTGAATTCTTTCTTCGAAAGGATTTTTCTCCCTTTCTTTGTCCAAAAACAGATCAAGGATATTTTTTTCTTCCAGTAAAGGCATTTTGGAAGATTTTATGAGCTAGCTCTCCTCGGAGGCAATAAAGACTTTTTAGTTGCTTCTGTTTCTATCTTATCTCCGTTCGTGGACATGGCTGGTCATAAATCACTCTAATTAGCTAACTATCCTAAAACGCAAGAAAACTTTAAAAGGAAGCCAGAAATTTTAGAACCATAACTCTGATTACCATGTTAAGCGGAGAAATAAATCCTCCGGAGGTCGATGGATCGGGGCTTCCTTTTTAAGACATTGTTACTTAGAAAATAAAACCCGAGATTCAAATCTAATTAACAAAATATTTATTTCAGTAGAAAAGTAATAAAGAATTCTTATTAGGACTACATTTTATCGGCTAAAGAAATAAATCACTTCTACCTTGGTAGAGATAGCGATGAGAAGAGAAAGGAAGAAACCTCTGGAATGCAGACATGCGTAATAGAATATATCATACGTCTGCTTGACCATAGATACAAGAAACAGTAGAAAAACATAGAGATGCACAACTGGCAATATTTCACATCGTGACAGAAACAATCTCCATTGGCCAGTTTGGGAAACACCCAGGGGTGAAATTCAGCAGGTTCTGACAGGTTCTGGAGAACCGGTAGCGGAAATTTTGAGTAGTCCGGAGAACCGGCAAATACCACATCTGGCTGGCCCCAGAGTGGGGAGGGAATGCGGATTTTGCAGTATCCTTCACCTGCCACGCCCACCAAGCTACACCATGCCCACCAAGCCACGCCCACAGAACCAGTAGTAATAAAATTTGGATTTCACCACTGGAAACACCACTAGGATCAAGGTCGTGGTGAGTTGTTCCAGGAAATCTCAGAGAGTTTCTAAGTGTAAACAAATTGGTAATAGCAGCAAAAAAAGTCAATCCTATAAAGGATTCCTCAGAGACCTA
The DNA here is from genome assembly GCA_023053685.1 of Diadophis punctatus similis. Lineage (NCBI taxonomy): Eukaryota > Metazoa > Chordata > Lepidosauria > Squamata > Dipsadidae > Diadophis > Diadophis punctatus. The sequence goes on from JALIGW010000125.1 coordinate 622,985, forward strand.
AAAGAATGTGCATCGTGCATATCCTAATATTAAGGGGATCGAACCAGGTGATCCCCAAGTTCTTCCAACTTTAAAGCTGCATGACTCTCCAAACACAGTTGTCAAATTCACAGAAAGAAACACACAATTGTGGCTTCACAAATCAAGTTTTCTTTTTGCCAAATGCCAAGGACTCCAGAGTTATGAGGTAATGTGGATATTTCTCTCTCCTGGGATACATAAAACACTAGTAATTCTTACTTTACCTCAGTGGATTTCCAGAGATTAACCAACTGTAAACCTAAATTGTAAACCTTATTGTACCCTATGACAATCATTAAGTGTTGTACCTCATGATTCTTGACAAATGTATCTTTTCTTTTATGTACACTGAGAGCATAAAACAAAAAACAAAACCAGGAAACCGGACAAAAAAAATCTTAGGAAAACCACTGACCAACTCCATTGTCATAGCCTGTCCCCTGGTCCAAGCAGTTCTTTGTGCCACCTGGCTGGAAACCTCTCCCCCATTTCCCAACTTGGACTTCCACTGCTTGGTAGGAGAAACCATCTGGGAATGTAATGAAGGCTCAGCTTCTTCTTTTTTTACACTGTCCTCACCTATCTAGGGTTTCTGGCCCTCATGAGTTTCACTGTGGCCTTTCTGGCTAGAAAATTGTCTGACAGCTTTAACGAAGCCAGGTTTATTACTTTCAGCATGCTGGTCTTCTGCAGTGTTTGAATCACCTTCCTCCCCACCTACCTGAGCACCAAAGGGAAGTCCATGGTGGCCGTGGAGATCTTCTCCATCTTGGTCTCTGGAGCTGGTCTCTTGATTTCTATCTTTTTCCTCAAATGCTACATTATCTTACTGAGACCGCATCTTAATTGTAGAGAAAATATAATGAGGCACAAGAATTTCTGATTTATGTGAAAAGTAGTACTTTTATTTTGACTTTTGGGCTTTTTTGAATTTGATATGATTTCTTAACAATAATGAAATAAGAGAGTGACTTGTTCAGTAAATGATTAGAAATCATATAAATATTATGTAATCATCTCTGTCAAAATGTTTGAAATTCCTTCTATTATGAGCCTGTGGTGGTGCAGTGGTTAAAAGCAGCACTGCAATCTGAACTGCTAGTTCAGCAGTTCAGCTGTTCAAATCCCACCAGGCTCCAGGTTGACTCAGCCTTCCATCCTTTCAAGGTGGGTAAAATGAGGACCCAGATTGTTGGGGGCAATATGCTGAACTCTGTAAACCGCTTAGAGAGGGCTGTAAAGCACTATGAAGTGGTATATAAGTAAGTGCTATTGCTATTGCTATTATATTTGAGATCTGGTATAATACAATTTAAAAGGTAAAGGTTCCCCTTGCACATATGAGCTAGTCATTCCCGACTCTAGGGGGCGGTGCTCATCACTGTTTCAAAGCTGAAGAGCAAGTGCTGTCCAAAGACATCTCCATGGTCATGCAGCCAGCATGACTAAATGCCAAAGGTGCATGGAATGCTGTTACCTTCCCACCAAAGGTGGTCCATATTTTTCTACTTGCATTTTTATACCTGCTTTTGAACTGCTAGGTTGGCAGAAGCTGGGACAAGTAATGAGAGCTCACCCCATTATGCGGCACTAGGGATTCGAACCATTGAACTGCCAACCTTTCGATCGACAAGCTCTGTGTCTTAGGCACTGAGCCACCACGTCCCTTAATTTGACCGTGTCCCCACAATTTAAAGTATAGTAAAATATTTCTCCTTAGGTATCAGTATTGTGATATTATCCATTTAACTAATTACAATTACATATAAAACAATTTCATCTCCATTATTTCAAAGAAGCATGGACATTCTTTGTCATCTCTATCCAAAGATGTACGTTGTTCCTGTTTGAAATTCCTTCTATTGTTTTGTTCCTGTTTGAAATTCCTTCCATTTGCATTTGAGATTTGATACAACACAAAGTATATTATAATAAAGCCTTCATCACAATTTGTTTCATGTTTTTGTTCCTAGACCACAGCAATTTAGAAAGTCCTGCAAAGTTTGAAAGGAGCCAGCAGGAGTTTTTCAACAAGACATGTCAAAAAAACTTGGACTTTTCTAGGTGGTGGTGGGATTGTAAAATAATCAGTTGACTTGACCATGGGAATACAATGAATACAATGTACCTTGACTTCAGCAAAGCATTTGGCAATAACTTCCATCCCAGTATGAGGCTATGAGCTAGTTGAATAAATGTTCTGAAATACAGTATACTTGAAGCTAGAAGGAGGCTTCAATGTTGAAGGTTCTTCCTAAGCCCAGTGCTTTTCAACATACTAAAAATGACTTGGATGATGAATTAAAATATATGTTTATTACATTTGCAGTTAGCAAAAAATTATGGGAGGGAAATTATATCTTAATGTTTCTCAACTTTGGCAACGTTAACGATTGTGGATTTTAACTCCCAGAATTTTCCATCCAGCTTACTGGCTAGGCAGATCTGGGAGTCAAATTCCACATATCTTAAAATTTCCATGGTTGAGAAACATTGTCATAGAGGAAACTCTCAAGTCCACCTGCTCTGTGGATTAGCAACAAGAGACACAAACATGTTTCCCCCCACCTGATGTTTTTATTTTATTTATTTATTTTATTTGTCAAACATGTACAGGATAGTAGTAGTTTGTATAAACATAACATAAGCAAAGAAGAACCGATAAAAGAGGACAATAGGACAGTAGGACAGGGACAGTAGGCACAGTGGTGCGCTTATCCACGCCCCTTACAGACCTCTTAGAAACGGGGAGAGGTCGACTGTAGACAGTCTAAGGTATGTGCAAACATCTATTGCTCAGTGGGTAGGACAATTGCTTTTCCCTGCAGTTATCAGAAAAACAGTAACTCTTAATGTATCCCCTGGGGATTTCAATCCACAAAAATCTTCCAAGGTAAAACCTGCTTTCAAAAATATGCTCTGAGTTCTGCCAGTGGCGGAAGACCTTACCTGGTCTTCCAAAGAGCTAACTCTGAGCTTTGGTGAGGCTCAGCTACCCTTCGTGTCAAAGCACAAAGACAGGTAAAAGAAAGCATGACTGATATAATTGTAATTTATTGATTGATTAGTCTTGCAACTTTATCATTAAAATAAAATAAGATGCAACACTTAGTCTAACTTCAGAATAGGCTAGATAGGAGCAAATAAAGTGATAAAATACAAATGTGTTAATGCAAAAGGACTTCAGATAAATTTGCCTTGAGGCCATCCAGCTGTCAAGGCAGCCTCAACTATGTAAATCTGCTGAGGTTTCAAGAGCTCCCTTCAATTCAGCTTCTGCACAAACCTTGATTTTTGATCCATCAGGGAAGGGGACAAGAATGGCTGGGCTGCCTCTCCTGCTGCTGCTGCTGCTGCTCTTCTGGCTCCTGCCTCCAACGACTGCTAAGAAGACTCAATCCATATGTGCGTCACAAAAAGGTTTAAACTTTCAGAATCGATGGAACTATTGCACACCTGGTGATCTGATCATTGGTGGGAATTTACCCCTGGCAGCTCTTATGTGCTCCAGTGTACAAGATTTTAAAAATGACCCATTAGTGCTTGCTTTTGATGTCTCGTAAGTTTCACCTGGGTGGAAAAATATAGATGATTGTTTTCTTTGTTTTGGATTCAGAAACTCCTTTTAGAAATAATTTTCTAGTGATGTTTGCAAAGTCCTTGTGTAGTTCAGATTTTTGTCCTTTTCTCAGTAAAGAGCCAAATTCATGAAATAGGCTAGAATTCCCAGTCTTTGCAGAAGTCCTCCTCCGGACGATTATAGACCATGTGAAAGTGGGGAGGGACAACATCTTGGAGACTTTGCTGACCTAGCAAAGATGTTCGCTTATAATGCTTATGTGGACATAAAATCATGGTTAAAAAAAAACCTCTTGAAAGCTCAGTCTTTTTCCAATGTGGGCTACTGCCAAAACCCCTGAGTTTTAGAATCAGCATTTCTCATGAATAATGGCCTTTGGTCAATCTGTGTTGACACACACACACACACACACACACACACTGGAGTCTTGTGGTCAGCAATGGTGAGCAGACCTGGAGAAGCTGCTCCAAGAGAGACTCAAATTGGTTAGGGTGGAAGAGAAGCAATTGGGGAGGATTCCAGTCACTGGAGCAAAGTGAAGAAGGGAGGTATCAAAAGTGGGTTTCATTTTGAAAGGGCAACTGGACTGATTTTTTTGAGGGGGAAAACAAGATGTATCACAAATTGGGAGTGGTCAGAACCCTACACCGCCAGGCTGAAAGTTTGCCTACCAGTAAAGAAGGAAAAGAAAAAGAAGTAAAACACATCAAGGAATCCCTCAGAACTTGTGGCTATCCTAGCTGGGCCTTCATCAAATCCCCAAAATTACCGAGCATGACCTCCTCTGCTACAGACAAGGGAGAGAGAGTAACAAACGAAGCAACGTTCCCATTCCATAGGCAGCTGGAATATCTGAAAAGCTCAAGAGGATTTTCAACTGACATCACCTACTTGTACATTTTAAGCCCAAGAATACATTGGCAGAAACTTGCCCACCTCAAAGGACAAAACACACAGACACAAACTGAGCAACGTGGTATATGCAACACAATGCAGTGAGCCATGTGCAGATCTGTACATTGGGGAAACAAAACAGCCACTTCAAAGCGCATGGCACAACGTAGGAGATCTAAGCCACCAGGACCAGATTCAGCGGTCCATCTGCATTTGAAAGATAAGGGTCACTCTTTTGAAGACAGCAAAGTCCACTTTTTGGATAGAGGGGACTGTTGGTTTGAAAGAGGGGTAAAAGAGTCCATCTATGTCAGAGCTGATCAGCCCTCCCTCAACAGTGTGGGGGTTGGGGAATAACACATCTCCTATCCCCAATTTATTATTCAGTCCTTTTGGCTGTACCAAGAAAATTCCACACCTCTGATTCAGGTTGTGGGATTCGTTTTATTTACTACTTTGCCAAGAGGGTGCACCACTTACAGGAAGGTACACTGGACATACCTTAAATTGTCAATATGTTTTCTTTATATTCCCTATTGCTGTTGCAAATTTACCTCACACTTTTTCCTCATTGGCTTAGTAGTCAAGCCATCACAAAGTGCCCAAAGTGAATACATTATTCCCTGCTTCTAATTACTTCTCCCATTACACAAATTCTATCGCCCCTGCCCTTATTTACAAATTGCCTTTTATGGTTCTGCTTCCTAGGGGTTATCTCTTTTCTCCTTTCTAACAAAGGCATTCAAATTTAATGGACAACTTAAAAAAACTCATTTGCAATTTAGACTTGGTGCTCCACACAAAATTCGAAAAACGGAGGCAAGGCAAACTCCATCTCACATACAGACCATTTTTCCTGTAATGTTCCCCCAATGTTTTTCTCATTCTAGAGTAATACCCAAAAATTACCAGCACTTCATGGCCTTGGTGTTTGCAGTCAGAGAGGTCAACAAGGATCTGGTTCTCCTGCCCAACATCACCCTTGGCTTCCACATCTATGACAATTACCAAATGGAGTGGCGGATTTCCTTATACAGCCTCTCCCTGCTTTCCACACGAGGCCGAATGTTTCCAGGTTATAAATGTGACAGGCAGGACCCTCTGCTCTCTGTCATTGGGGGTGACAACTCCAGATCCTCAAGGCAGATGGCCTCCCTCTTCAGCATCTTCAAGGTCCCACAGGTAAGGGGGCTGCACTGGATACAGTATGGAGTACACAAACAACAGAAACACACACAGTATCCAAGGATGAAAACAAAGGTATTTGGAGGAGACACATACAGTATTGGGTATATGACTTTGATCATTCATCCTATAGTTGAATTGATTTATTCATTTCTATTTGTATGCCGCCCAACTGCCAAAGGACTCTGCATTTTATATGTCAGGATACATTTCTATAAAACCACAAAGTGATGTTGATATAATTCTGAAAGACAAATTTCTTCCTGACTTTCATAGAAGTTTATTAACTTTCTGCACCTTTCAGTTTATTCTCTGTATCAGGTTTGTTCCTTTGACTTCTGATCTATCACAACCAGGCAAAATAGGGAACTGGTGTCTCTTCCTAAGAAGGGAGGAAGGTGAATGCTGCCACTTACAATGAGTAAATCTGACTGGTGGGGTAATAAAACACACAATGGAGACCCTTAAAGTCACCATTAAAGTGTACTTTGTCTCTTAAAGAGGATTCTCACTTTTTCCAGCTTGGTGTAGGTTTTGATTTCTCTCATTGAGACAGAAGAGTTTATCCTTCCTTCTTCCAGATTAATCCCAAGGAATTTCCTCAGAATGTGGGTTTAGTCCAGCTGCTCCTGCATTTCCACTGGAACTGGGTTGGGCTTCTGGCCCCCGAAAATGACGATGGAGAACTTTTCATCTCATCTCTGGTGCCAATGCTGAAGGAGAAGGAGATCTGCCTGGCCTTCACTGAAATGATGAAACCTGATTTTTCTGCTACTTCAGATTCGAAATTACACCATATTTTCAACACTTGGTCTAAAGGCGAAGTGATTATTCTGTTTGGAGACTCCAATACTATTGCAAATGTACAGGCGGTTGTGTATGCTTATGGAATATCTAGAAAAGCACCATTTCTGAAAGTCTGGATCTTTACATCCAACTGGAAACTTAATGCGCTGAACTCTCAGTATATATTGAAAGTTCTAAAGCCCTTCCACGGGGCTTTGCATTTTAGGCACCACACCAGGGAAGTCTCAGAATTCAGCCATTTCCTCCTGTCTTTAGACCCTTTGAACCCACAAGGGGATTTCTTTCTCCCACTGTGGTGGGAAAAGGTCTTTGACTGCAAGATCCACAAACCTGGGAAGATCCCTCCAAAACCATGTACAGGAAAAGAGGATTTACACAATCTGCCATCCTTGTTTGAAACAAGCATGACAGGTGAAAGCTACAATATCTATAATGCCATTTATGCTCTGGCACACGCATTACATGCAATGCATGGATCCAGAGTGCGACCAGCCACGCTGAGACTTGGAGAGAGGATCTCAAATGTCCAGTCATGGCAGGTAATCTCCGAGTATCGGATCTGCCACCTTGCTTCTCCTTTTGCCTCGCTTCAGTGGAGGCCGCCATAAATGCTTGAGTGGAGCGGGGGAGAGAGCTGAGTCCTGAGGGAGTGGGGCGGCATATAAAAAACGACCAAATAAATAAATAAATAAATAAACTGTTTGGGAGGGGAATGGAGCACCTCCGATGTACTTTGGGCTGGCTGGAGAAAACATCTCAAGGACAACCGGCCAGAGAGAAAAGTGCAACTGCATTCCAAGAACAGCCAAAATGTCTCTTTTGATGATGATTGGGCATGAGAGGCCAATGGGAGGACAGGCCTGGGAAACAGGGGGAGTTTACTAGGGAATTGACATGGGATCCTTGCCTTGCTGTACTTCCCTTGACTTTAGTAAAACTATACCTCACTCTCAGAAATGAAGTGATGGATTGTATCTGCCTTCTGAGTTCAGGTCAAGACAGGTCTTTTTATCCAGGCCACAGATCTTTAGAGAGGAAGCTCCCCATGTCTATTTCTTGAATTAAATATCTCTATGGCATCACGTCACTGCGTCAAATCTGCATCAAACCAGACTGAAACTCCTTTTTATAAACAAAACAATCAAACAAACAAATTAAGTATACTTTTTCTTGAAAGGGGGGGAAAAGACAAATAAACCAAACCAGTTGCCCATGAGATTCATGTAGGGAAGACCTTCCTAAAAGTTCTTCCAAGGTAGCCTGAGTTCCATCAAGTGGTCATCCCAGGGAGGTAGCATCATCTCAGGGCAACAGAGATCATAGAGCAAGATGGCAATTCTGCCTGAAGCGTCAACAGCCCTAGTGGGCATATTTGCAGAACCAACTTAGTCTTCCTAAGGATGCAGCCTGAATACTACTTTTCAAAGAGACACTCAACTCAGTTCACTTGAATCTTGGTTTATGTTTCTATGGCTTAGATAGAATAGAATAGAATAGAATAGAATAGAATAGAATAGAATAGAATAGAATAGAATAGAATAGAATAGAATAGAATAGAATAGAATAGAATAGAATAGAATAGAATAGAATAGAATAGAATAGAATAGAATTCTTTATTGGCCAAGTGTGATTGGACACACAAGGAATTTGTCTTTGGTGCCTATGCTCTCAGTGTACATAAAAGAAAAGATACATTTGTCAAGAATCATGAGGTACAACACTTAATGATTGTCATAGGGCCGTGATGGCGAATCTATGGCACACGGTCCTGCAGGTACCCTGGCCCTGAGCCATGTAGGATTTTAAAGGTCATAACCAACACCTTAAAGTCTTCCAACATCTGAGATGCTGTCACAGAGAAGAGGGGGTCGACCTGTACTCTAAAGCACCTCAGGGCAGGACAAGAAGTAACGGACGAAAGATTGAGAGAGATCCAACCTAGAATTAAAGAAACGTTTTCTGGCATTCTTAATTAGAAACAAAGAAACTGTCAACTTTGAAGCTCGCCTGACGGAGGCCACTTTGAGACTTCAGTACTGACACACTGAAGAGCGACAGGGAAGGGGAAATAGAGATAGTTGGGGTGTTGTAGCCAAAACAAAATACTTTCTCTTGGGAACCAAGGACATTCCTGCAGGTGCTCGGGAGGAGGGGACTGGAGTTACCTAGCAACTGGACAGTAACCTGATTGGACCATGTGACTGGTTGTTTTGGGAAAGTGAAAAGCTTTTACTTTTAATTAGGTGAAAACTGCAGGAATAGTCAGAGTCGGTTTTCACCAGCCTGTGCCAACATGATATATCCAATAAAATTATTCTTTGAGGAATCTACCTGCCTCAGAGTTTTGTTTGCTATGGGTATGTTACTTGGAACCCTGACAGAAACATAGAAAATGGACAGCATAAAAAGACCTGGTGGTCCATCAAGTCTTCCCTTTGAGTTTATTCATTTTTTATTTCTTTTTAAGTTATTTCTTATTATTCTTTAATAATTATTTTTCATTTATTTTTATTTCATTTTAAATTGCTGCTGGATGATGGACATGTGTTTAACCCAAGATTCTGCTTTAAACTCAGCTACTGATGATTGACCCACAACCTACGCTGGGAGTTGGTTCCAAGCTTCCTCTACTCTTTCTGTGAAGGAATCCTTTCTAACATTATTTTTGAACTTCCCTCCTGTCAGTTTGAGGCTATGTCCCCTCTGTCCTTCATTTTTGCTTAGAATTGAACATAATGCCTTTTAGAACCCTATTCACACCCTTAATCTATTTAAAGGTTTTAATCGTGTCATCGTCCCTCTTTCCCTTCTGTCCTCCAGCTGTTGAGTAAAATCTCCTAAAATGGTGACCACCCCAGAATGACAGAAGCCGTGATGTCTCGTTTGTGGCTTTCAGTTCATTACTCCAATATCTGAAGGTCTCTTTTCTTTCAGCTTCTTCCCAATTTGAGGAACGTCCACTTCAACAACAGTGCTGGAGATGAAATCTCCTTCTCAGAAAGTGGATTGGGATCTGCTGGCTATGATCTTCTCAACTGGGTTTTCCTCCCCAATTTATCTTTTGTTCCCAAGAAAGTTGGACAAATAGATCCCAGGTCTCCCCCAGGCCAGGATTTCACTATAAACTCCGATGCAATTGTCTGGGGAAGACAGGTGAGCTGGAAGGTCAAATAAATCCAGTAAAAGAGTCATTCTCTTCTGGGGATTCAAAACTTACTCCTCACTGGAAAATAGGTCACTGAATCAAAAATTTGGCAACCATCAGTTTAAAAGACCTGTTTTGCATGTAAAATATTTGAGGTTCTGCTTGAAACCCAGGATGCATTTAGAGCAGCCAACACTGGTTTCCATAGACAATTCCCATTCAATTAGATTCCCATGACTGTTTGTTTTAGGACAGCTGTAGCTCAATTCCCAAGTCTTTTTTTATATGCCAAGTCCCAGTTCCAATCTCTAGAATCCATTGCTGGTTTGGAGTGGCATTGGCCTTAATCCCCCTATAGCATTTCCTGTGATCTGATAGACCCTAACTAAGCATTTCTTTTGGAGACATTTTGACAATGGAAACAAAAATGTACAAATGAATACATGAAATATATTAATTGCTTAGGGCACCTACTGAATTCCTCTTTTCTCTTCTAGAAGGTGCCCTTTGCCAGGTGTGGCATGAAGAGGTGCCAGGCAGGAGAGAGGAGAAGAGTTCCAGAGGGCCAGCAGGTTTGCTGCTACCAATGTGACCCTTGTCCAGAAGGGACCATTTCTAATGAGACAGGTAGAGCATGTTTTAAATTTATATCTTCCAGGATCAAGGAAGCCATTCAATAGAAACAAATATCCATTTTGTTGTCATTTTTTAGTAGTTTGACATTCTTCAAAATATTCATTCTTTTCAGCAGAACCTCTGAGTTGATAGATCTAAATTGTCCTTCCATCCTGGCCATCTTTCCAGTTCCTCAGCAATTTAATGCAGGGCAGTTTCAAGCCACAGTTCATGGGTTCCCTTACTAGATTTTCTAGTCCTTCTCTTGCAACCCATCAGGAAAACCAGCGATCAAACATTTTGTCAGGTGTGCTTCCATTCAAAATCCAGGAAAGAAAAACCCCAACTCCATGATGATAGAGAAGAGGACTTTTACTAGACAAGAACTGATAGCGACAAAAGGAAAGCAAGATCTGAGGCAAAAGGCGCGTAAATGGCATATAGAAATGATCCCAAAACCCTCCCCTCAGAACTCCCCCCTGCAAATCATCCAATCCCAACACCCTAAGATGTCATGTGGGCACACATCCAGGTTGGGCTTTCACATCTGGTCTGACAAAACCGTTGACCTTGAGTAGGCTGTAAACATGTCCAACCAGCCTGGCCGTATTTGATGAGAACTTTCCTCCCTAGGCCCCTAATCAGACACAAGCAGAGACATCTCCAGCGCAACTTTCCCCCCTCCCAAATACCTAACCTCCCCCCAATTCTATGGCAGCCGAAGCAAGCAGGCAGTGTGGAGGCTGACACGTTTCATGAAGGAGTGAGTTGTGAGGGTCAAGCTTTAATTTTTATTATTTAAGATGTGCTTCTTCTGACAGCACTGTTGGAGAAAAGAGAGATCCATCTAACTTTGTCTGCCAGGCCTTCCCTGTAGAAGCAAATAGTCAGAATGAGTCGATCCAAAATACAAAGTAGAGAACTTGATTGTCCCAAAGGTGCTATTTCGAAAGGAAAATGAACTTTCTGGATTTTTTAAAAGACATTTCACTTCTGGGATGATAGTTGAAATGTCTTCAAAGAAAAACCAGAAATTCTAGTTGCCTCTTGAGAAAGCACCTTTGGGACAACCATGACCTGGATGACTGTGAATCTCCACAGACCTTTAGAGAACTTGATCCTTGTCTCAGGCTAACCTATCCCCAGGATAATCAATATTGAAAGATGATTTGTCCTTTTTGATATACCACCAAATGTAAAGTGACTCTTGATTTCAGATGCAGCTTCCTGTGATCCCTGCCCAGAAGATCAATATCCCACCAAGGACAAGGTCCACTGCATTGCCAAGGAGCTCCATTTTCTCTCTTATCAAGAAACCCTGGGATATGCTTTACTTTCTCTCACACTTTCTCTCTCCACAATCACATTGGCAGTCCTGGCAGTTTTCCTTAAGCATCGTGACACACCGATCGTCAAGGCCAACAACCGAGATCTCACTTACATCCTCCTGGTCTCCCTCCTGCTCTGCTTCCTCTGCTCCTTCCTCTTCATTGGTTGACCCGGGAAGCTCACCTACCTCTTCCGACAAACTGCCTTTGCCATCGTATTTTCCCTTGCAGTTTCCTCTGTCTTGGCAAAAACTGTCATGGTGGTTCTGGCCTTCATGGCCACCAAGCCAGGGAACAAGGCAAGGAAATTCTTAGGAAAACCACTGACCAACTCCATTGTCTTAGCCTGTCCTCTGATCCAGTCAGTTCTTTGTGTCACCTGGCTGGTAATCTCTCCCCCATTTCCCAACTTGGACTTTCACTCCTTGGTAGGAGAGGCCATCTTGGAATGTAATGAAGGCTCAGCTTTGATGTTTTATGCTGTCCTTGCCTACCTGGGTTTTCTGGCCCTCCTCAGTTTCACAGTGGCCTTTCTGGCTAGGAAATTGCCTGACAGCTTTAATGAAGCCAAGTTCATTACTTTTAGCATGCTGGTCTTTTGCAGTGTTTGGATCTCCTTCCTCCCTAGCTACCTGAGCACCAAAGGGAAGTCCATGGTGGCCGTGGAGATCTTCTCCATCTTGGCCTCTGCAGCTGGTCTGCTGAGTTGTATCTTTCTCCCCAAATGTTATGTTATAGTGCTGAGGCCAGATCTGAACAGTAGAAGTCACCTCATGGGGAAAGTTAAGTAGGAAAGAAATAAAACATATATTTAAATCTGTACAGATTAATGTAGATGTTTGTACTCCAACTATGTCCAAACACAACAAGCCCATGCTAGCTAAAAGTGACATTGAGGTTTTCTTGCAGTGATGGCGAACCTTTTTTTCCTCGGGTGCCAAAAACACACGCGCACATGCTATTGCTCACATGCGAGTGCCCACACCCATAATTCAATGCCCCCTGCGCATGCGCATGTGATCCCCCTGCGCTGCCCCGCCCCCCATGCATGTGCGCACAATCCCCCCGCTCCCCCATTTCCTGACTTCGGGTGGGCCCATTTCTCGCCCTCCCCAGGCTCCAGAGGTTTTCTTGGAGCCTGGGGAGGGCGAAAACAGCTTCCCCCACCTCCCAGAGGCCCTCCGGAGCTGAAAACACCCTCCCAGAGCCTCTGCGCAAGCCGAAAATCAGCTGGCTGGCATGCACATGCGCACTGGAGCTGAGTTAGGGCAACAGCTCGTGTGCCGGCAGATATGGCTCCGCGTGCCACCTGTGGCACCCATGCCATAGGTTCACCATCACTGTTTTCTTGTTTTGCTGACTCATTTTGCTGACTCTGTCTCATAGTTAGAGTCTGACTTAACTATCTGGCCTACTTAGAAGAGTCTCCATGAAGCCTTTCAACTTTATTCAGACATAAATTTTAACCAGAAAGAACTCTGTTTAGCCTTATGTCTCCCTCCCTTTTATTCCGAAAAGCTCAGCCTTTAATTATTCTGCTTTGTAATGTTGCATTAAATTTTCATCATTTGCAGTTCTTCTTATCTTGAGCAACTGAGATGAAATTCTTAGCACTTAACGTCAGATGCTGCTAAGAGTTCCCATCAGAGGCTGGGAGAATTGATCATCCAATAAGGAGAATGTCTATGACTTCCACCAATGCCAACCACATTTCCCCCAGGATCCCAGACTGGATATCCAGACTCACATTTTCCAGTCTTTCCATTTATTCCATTCAGAAATGATTCCATTTCTTAATGCAATCAGCCAAACTGCACACCAGTTCCATCTTAGGTGCTGTGACCCCATCCAGAACTAAAAAATAATTGGAGCTTGTCGGGGAGACGTTTCACTGTTAAAAAAATATCCAAGATACAAAAGTGAAGAATAGAGACATAAGTCTGTGAGTTCTTTCTGTGTTTGTTTTCTATTACTACTAGCTGATTCCTGTGCTTCGCTATGAAACTATGTGATGGGGCTTGATAAATTGACACTTAAAGCTTGAAATTTAATGAGTAGTTAAAAGGGGGACTCTATTATTTCATTAGAGATGGTAAGCTAAGTTTCTGTTACAGATGAAGATATTATTTACATAGCATAGACTTTCAATTCGTCCCTCAGATGAATTGCTCAGGACCTCCCTGTAAACAACATTCCTGGTTTTGCTGTCTGGCTGGAGGATGACCAGGCTGTCAGGTGAACTGACTCTGGAGCATGCCACATAGAACTGGCCATGGGAGAAACAGGCAGCTTCCCTTACTTGTGTTTTCCTAATCGCATCTGTAAATCATTTCTTGTGGTTTTTTTGCCTCTTTTCCCTTTAACTGGTGTTACAGTAGAAGGAACAGATTCGTCTAAACTGAGGAGGAAAATATGGGGGGGGATCTGTCTCTGCCTACCAGCATCCATTGGTATTCATCTGGCTAGCGTGACTTAGCTCAACTGTTATGTAGTTAAGCTGCTTGAATGCTGTGAAAGCAAAAGTGAAACTCAAACTCCTCTGCTTGTGTTTTGCATTTGGATCAGATTTCTTTTCGGGTGGGGAGGGGGAGTAGAACTCCTTAGCATCAGAGCTTGTTAATAATAATATAAGAAATATTCGTGCTCCGATGGTGATTTTGAAAAATCATTTCTTATTGAGCATCTAGAAGCCAATACGTGGCAAATTTCAAGTTTGTAGGCTTTATGGTTCTGGAGATTTCGTGATTAATGCGTGAGTTGTTTTCACTTTTATATATATATATAGATTATCTCTCTGCTATGTTATACTATGTCTATTACTGATACACCATTGCTACTATATTTCTACTACTACTATCAATACACATCAGTGTTTACAGTCAGGTCTGTCTCTCAATTTTTTCTCTCTCTCTGTTATTTTCCTCTTCATTAATGAGCAGCAGATAAAACCCTGGCACCTCCTCAACATTGGACCTGGTTGTATCTTTTCTCTTTCCTCCAGACCCCCCTGTCTCTTTGATGAAAACATCTCCTTTGATTTGACTGCTTTCCCTTTTTGTGGCTGTTTCTGCAGAGCTTCCAGCAGTATTGCAGGCTGACTCTGCCCACTGCCAGCTGTTTGATCCTGAGCGGCTCAAGGTTGACTCAGTCTTCCATCCTTCTGGGGTCAGTAAAATGAGAACCAAGACTGTTGGGGGCAATATGCTGACTCTGTAAACCACTTAGAGAGGGCTGTAAAGCACTGTGAAGCGCTGTATAACTCCAAATGCTGTCACTGTTGTGAGGAAAATGAATTCTCAGTGGAAGTGGAGCAGGTCTGCAGAATAGAATCATAAATGGAATATGTGTTAATCAAACAGAGACATAGATACCTTAAGTGTATAGCTCAGAGGGTCAAACTCAAAGCCCGGGGCCCGGATCCAGCCGGTGAGGTGCTTAGATCTGGCCCGCAGAGCTGCCCTGGAACAGCAAAGGATGGCTCGTGGTGCCTCTGCCAGTGAAACCGGAGCTCAGGAGGGCTGTGGATGGTCCTCCCGAGCACTGTTTACACTGGCACAGCGTTGCAGGAAGCCATCGCAACCAAAAACGGAGCACGTTACCCCATTTTCGCTGGCGGAGTGCTTGGGCCTCAACAGGTGCCCTGACATGAGTGACGTTGAGCTGGCCATGCCCACCCTGGCCATGCCCCCCCCGAGGCCCCCCAAGATCAAACAGAACCCTGATGTGGCCCTCAATGAAATCGAGTTTGACACTCCTAAAATAAAATAACAGAAGGACTAGGGGAGACATTTTATTTTTTTATTTATTTATTTATTTATTTATTTATTTATTTATTTATTTATTTATTTATTTAGTCAAGTACATGTTAGTAATATACATAGATGTAACATTGTTTATGTACATAAGATTGGAACTGATAAGAGGGAACATTAGGACAGTGATGGTAGGCACGCTGGTGCACTTATGCACGCCCCTTACTGACCTCTTAGGAATCGGATGAGGTCATGATATGATATGATAGCAATGTTCCAATATCTCAGGGGTTGCCACAAAGAAGAGGGAGTCAAGCTATTCTCCAAAGCACCTGAGGGTAGAACAAGAAGCAATGGGTGGAAACTAATCAAGGAGAGAAGCAACTTAGAACTAAGGAGAAATTTCCTGACAGTTAGAACAATTAATCAGTGGAACAACCTGCCTCCAGAAGTTGTGAATGCTCCAACACTGGACGTTTTAAAGAAGATGTTGGATAACCATTTGTCTGAAGTGGTGTAGGGTTTCCTGCCTAAGCAGGGGTTTGGACTAGAAGACCTCCAAAGTCCCTTCCAACTCTGTTATTCTATTCTATTCTATTCTATTCTATTCTATTCTATTCTATTCTATTCTATTCTATTCTATTCTATTCTATTCTATTCTATTCTATTCTATTCTATTCTATTCCCCTGGTGTAGCTCATAAGAACTTTTATCAAAAATGTATTAATCTATTGACATGTAGATTCTTTTCCTAAGACAAGGATTCTTTTTTGAAAATTATAATACTGGAAGAGCAAGGAGTAACTTGAAATGTGTTAATTATGAATATTTGTGCTTACTTCACTCATTGGAAAAGGCCTTGATCTTGGGAAAGATTGAAGGCCAAAGGAGAAGGGGACGGCAGAATATGAGATGGTTAGATGGTGTCATTGATGCAAAGGACATGAGCATGGGTAGACTCTGGCAGACAGTGGAGGTCAGGGGGAAGCTGGCATGATATAAGGTTGTGAAGAGTCAAACACAACTTAATGGCTGAACAAAAACTATTCCCTATCCAGGGATCCAATATAGGAGTATCCCATAGTCAATGATATTGAAGGCCTCTTAGAGGTCAAGTAAAGCCTGGATGGCTACACTATCAACATCCTACTCTTATCAAAGTTCACCCAAAACACAAGCAATGTCCTTTCCATCTGATACCCAGCCCTGAATGCTGACTGAAGTGGGCCTAGACATCTATGGGCTCTACAGCTGTTGTGTTACCATCCATAGCTGCTCGGGTCTGCTATGGTGGAAACTGAGGCTGTTCCTGCCCATCCAACAGCCTTCAGGCACTCGGACAAAACTCTCCTGTACAGTAGAGTTTAAATTGCAATTCAAGGTGCTGATCGTCATCTTTAAAGCCCTACATGGCTTAGGTCCAGGTTACCTCCGGGACTGCATCCTACCTCATACTTCCCTTAGACCGGTTAGGTCCCACAGAGTGGGTCTCCTCCAGATCCCGTCAATCAAACAATGTCGGCTGGCGGGTCCTAAGGGGAGGGCCTTCTCTGTGGGGGGCCCTTTTCTCTGGAACCAACTACTCCCAGAGATCTGAATTATCCCCACCTTGCTGGCCTTCCGAAAAGCCATTAAGACATGGCTCTTCCTGCAGGCGGGGTGATTTGAGACCATCTCACATCTTAGGTCTCCCCCATTTATGTATGGTTTTTGTATGTTATTTTAAATTCTTTTTTAAACTGTTATTAAATTATTATATTGTTTAGTTGTTCTTCACATGTTATACGCCGCCCTGAGTCCCCAGAGAGTAGGGCGGCATATAAGAACACTAAAATAAATAAATAAATAAAACTCTTCTGTACAGTAGAGTTTAAATTAGACTAATATCTCCTGTCTAATTTTAAGACCTATGAAAGAACTTTTCTTCTAATTTAATCCCCTGTCATGCAGGTGTAAATCAACCAGTGATTCCATCCAAACATTGCTATGATTGCTCACACTTCCTAGGGCACAGCTGTTGGTCAGGTGCTACCATGCCCCATTAGCACACTCTCTACCTGAACAAACTATGCCACAGGTGCTCAGTTTCCTGAAACTCAAATACCCAACTTCACCTTGACTCTCAAGTCCATCTGCTCTGTGGATTAGCAACAAGAGACACGTAAACATGTTTTTCCTCTTCTGATGCAAAGAAATAATCTAGTGCTAGGACAATTGCTTTTCTTTGCAATTGCCAGAAGAACTGTAACTCTTAAGGTATCCCCTGGAGATTTCTACCCTCCCAAATCTTCCAAGGTAAAACTTGTTATAAAAAATATGTTCTTAGTACTCCCATGGGGGCAGGACATGTCACCTTCTGTTGTCTTGCAAAGAGCAAACTCCTGGGTTTGGTGAGGCTCAGCTGGTCTTACTTTTCTCTTTGGTCACAGCCCAAACACAGACAAAAGAAAGCATGGATGATATAAATTTGCCCCGAAGTCACCCAGGTGGCAGAGACTCTCTTCATTGTGCTAAAGCTCTGCTGAGATTTCAAGTGTGACCTGCAGTTCAGCTTCCGCACAAACCTTGATTTCTCACCTATCAGAGAAGGTGACCAGAATGGCTGGGCTGCCTCACCTGCTGCTGCTGCTGCTCTTCCGGCTCCTGACTCCAAATTCTGCTAAGAAGATGCCAATCCAATGTCGGCTGGAAAAGCCTTTCAAGATTCTGGAAAACTCTTACAGGCCTGGTGATCTGATTATTGGTGGGAACTTGCCACTGATACCCATTATTTTGGTCTGCTCCCCAAATTTTAAAGGACCCCCAGGCATTTATTTTAAACCTATGTATGTTTCACCT